>JAZFAV010000005.1:4833333-6041666 GCA_037954035.1 Rosalia funebris | reverse complement strand
AGTTTCCAACGTAGATAGTGGTAGTTACAATGTTATATGAGAAAGCAGCAAGATTAAGAAATAATACGTTAGCTAACAACTACACAATATTTTTCGTCGCGGGAGATAATATAAAGCCATATATAAAACGCCTTATTAAAGTTGTTTAAAGCAGGATAATAAAGGATGTAATTTTCAGTGTTATTAGTTTTAATAGGTACATTATCCTCAAAAATGCCTAAAGTCGTTTACAATGTTCCAAGAGTCAGCGGATCAATATTTACGCCACTTATTTTTACTTTGTCGTATATTTGGGGAAATATTTTGGAAATAAACAATCAGAGATAATTTTATATTTGCCTGTAAAGTAGTTAACACACATTCTTAACTGTAAATATTAATGGGATAAAGTTATTAACTTTATACTATAAAATTTTTTATAACAGTTTTTTAACCCTATAACCTACAGTTCTTAACCGACATATTTTCTACATGGAAATGTTTAATATAGTAGTGGGTGGAAACTACTTGTGAAATAAAATTACTTTCGATGTTATTTTAGAAATTTATGACAAACGTTCATTATGTAAGAGCGCTGATTTCCTTGAACTATTTATTTTTACGCCCGTCTCAGACAGTCTATATTAATAACATAAGACTTATTAATATTCAATGTTGTTTAAACTACAAAATATATAGCGCTGATTTACTATATAGTAAAAAAAGGGCGAAGGATTATATGTTTTATATAATGATTCTTTGTGTGTGCGTCACAGGTAACAATCGTATGAATCAATCAACTGACATTTTTGAACAATGTCGTGCCGAAAACACATTTTAGGATAACAGTTAGTACAATACAAATCCGTCAACCTATGATAGAGTAATGAAAATGTTCTCCATAAAAACATTCAATGGAATAATATATTTCCATCAAAATAAATGAAATAAATTCAACAAAAATCAAAATAAATGAAACAAAAACGAAATAAATTTTAGAGAAATATTGAGACGCCAATGAATCATATTATATATATATATATATATATATATATATATATATATATATATACATATATATATATATATATATATATATATATATATATATATAATAAAGCTAAAACGTGACTTCATAATTGCATTTTGTTCGGCAAATTATTAACTGTCTGGTAATTGTGACATATCAGTAACAATTACAAGTGGTGTAGCATGTGATTCGTGCATTGTCACTGAATTTATACATGCACAAAAATCCATTATACAAATTGTAGGAAGGAAAACTGTAGGAAGTATGTAGACTTTAACAAAAGCTCTTATAAACTAATCCACAAATCATCCCAAAATTCCATAAAATATATGTATGAAGTATGTAAGTTCTGTAAAATTACTGATATAGCAGGAATTTCATCCTCTAATTTGAATCAGGTTAAAACTTTATTTCATATAATTCTCAGCAGTTATCTTAAAATGACTTAAACATAAAATTAACACTAATAGTCATTGTAGACATATAAACAATACTAAGTAACTAGAACAATAAAATGTATTTTGTTTATTTTCTTCATAATACTGATTTAGCGTATATATGTAAGACTACCAAACATTATCTTTCGGGATTCAGGATCTCACAATAACTAATCCTACTTGATGTAAATCTATAACTATATAGCGCAGTGGAAAGTTATAATTATTTTAAGAAGAAATGTATTCTTGTAAAAGCTGGTATAAATTTTTGAATTTATAAAAGATGCACTATATTCTTGACATTACAAAGTGGCACCCTTATGAAGTTAGAGTCGCACAAGAATTAAGTGCTGATGATATTAATAGAGAATTGGAATTTTGAGGCATTATTGGGAATTTGATCTGGTAGCGTTAACGTTTGTACTGTAACCAGTGGCGGCCGGTGTAATTTTTGTCTGGGGGTGCAATCGATAAAACAATAACAAACGAGAAATTAAAATAAACTTACCTATGTCCAAGCCGGAGGTTATTTATATAGAAAATCTATTCGTCTGTTCTTGGAATTCGCAAAAACGTCAATTATAAGATCATTAAAATCCAGATCTTAATAATCTGGAATCGCTGCAATTAGCACTTTTCCCATAATTATCACGCAAAGTGAATTTTAGTCTGTCTTGCGCTATTGTATTTCTCAAAAAGTTTTTAATTCTTTTAAGCGTCCAAAAACAGTGTTCACTCTCAACGCTTGTAATGGGTATGATACAAATTAATTTTAATAATAAAACAGTATCACTAAAACAGTCCATCAGGTTTCGATCTATAAATAATTGCAAAATTGCTAAGCAACTTGCTGCTTTATGAAAATCTTCCCTGATGTATATAACCGTTAATTCACTTATCAATTTAACTTTGTCCGAAAATCCATAAGCTTTCGTTATATTGTCAAAATCTTGAATGGGGAATTGTTTTTGATAGTCACTAAATTTATTGGGGAAAAATAGTTTCGACGCTAACAGGTGTTCTCTAAATTCAAATCTGTTTTTATTTTGGGTAATTAATATATCACACACTTCCTTAGTTTGTACAGAAAATGATATGTCATTATGGGACCGTATTCTTTTTTTTTTTTTTCAGGCGAATTTGAGGAATTAGTTGTCCGGATTTTTATAATTGCATCTTCAAAATTGTTCAAATAACTGCTCATCTTGACAGCATCCAATGATCGAGACTGAAACCCTTTAAAATGGATTTCACAATGACGTGTGACCTTGGCAAAAAAATCGAGCCAGTATTTAAAGTTATCGTTATTTAAATAACCCAATAACATTTGAGCCTGATTTTTTGTATTGTAATCATTTCCCGCAGTGTCAAAAATACATTCTAAGCATTCTTCTAAAAGTTCAGTATTTTCAGAGACGGTTCGTACAGTTCGCATACTAATAAATTCTGTTATATATTCCACCCAATATATAACGTGCAATGCACGCATATCTCATTTACATGCGTATAGAAATCTCCTGTTTCACGCGCCCGAGTCCTCTCTTTCTAACACATGGTTAAACGGTCCTCTGATGTGTGCTAGATGAGAACTGAACGCGCTATGTATTTAGAGTTGCAGATTTAATATCCCGTAGATAAATCTGACAAATTCTAGGGCTGGCCACTCTCGCGACATATAACAAGCTGTAAGCGAGACTGTTAGATATCAGAACATTCTATGTATAATAATAATGTAATGTACAGTAAACACCTAATAGGTATTTTTAGGAGTTTTTAAGGGAGCTCAGTGCACAAATGCATCTACAATAAAACCGCCACTGACTGTAACGTTATGTTAATCTTATATTATGTACTCCTTCTTGACACGCTTTGATAGTTATCTTCGTATTTTCTAGCCATTAAAAGATTACAAAAATGTTCTAGAAAAGCCATCCAATAATAAATAAATAAATAACAAGTATTATTCGGATATAGACATATTAATGGCCCACACAAGTGCCATTTCTTTAAAACCTCCGAAACACATTAAGGAATTTCATAAATAGTGTATTGGGATTTGGACTCTTCGACTTTGAAGATGGATGGCGGCGAGATAGCAGCGTGGCTACCTTTTGTAGCAGTTATATAAAACTTCTTTGGCAATAGAAAAGCTAACTATGAGGTACTGGGTACTACGGTACTACAATGCTGTTCGTTTCTCGAAATATTAATTACAATATTACTATCAACCTCCACTTTCTCTATAGTCACCTCGATTAGTTCCCAGAACCTTGACGGTATAAGTACCGAACAGGGGGAGTGTTTTAATAAAAATCTCTTGGCGATCGAAGAACGCTACCAATGGCATTGGGACAAGCACATGATGGCAGACTACTACTGGAGCATCAAACATATTGCTCTGGGTATATCTACAGGCGCATGAGCTACAAGCGTAAACTTTTACCAGAATAAGAGTATCCAAGTTTTCATCTATCAGTTATTTCGAATCACCTACTGTCTATTTTGCCATCATGCCATTATACAATGCGTAAATTTTCGCGAAAATTAAAATGTCTAATTGCAAAAAATCTAGATTCCAGATTTAAGCTACCACAAATTTCAACACAGCGCCTTCAAATTATCTAAAAATAAGTGCTGGAATAAATGCAACAAAATGTTTGTTCCCCAGTCTTATTATAATTTCAGATAAAAACATAATAAAACATAGAATATTATATTATTACCTGATTTCGCTACTATACATATAACATGAAATTAAATTGTTGCTCATGAAACTTCAACTAAAGCTTTTACAGATACATTAAGTTGGAAACAAGTGATCTAGATATACTTACGCTCAAGCACATTTTGTGCTTTATTAAAAAAATTTAGATGCTGATTTATTTAGAGCTGAATTCAAAAAGCGACATATAGAATTACTACAGCGAAACTTAGCGAAAGGAGGAGAATTAAGTATTCATGAAAAGTTTAAATAAATACTGACGTTAGCTCTTAATATATAGAGCTTTATGGCGTTTTAAGATCATATCAGAATATGATACGTATAATACATTTTCAAAGGAAACAGAAAAACTGCTTATATTCAATTTATGAATATTTAGAGAACATATGAATTTATGTAACATTCAAAACGAGAGTACAGTAACTTGAAACGTAAACATCATAATACGTAAAAAAGAAGTCCAATACAATATATATATATATATATATATATATATATATATATATATATATGTATATATATATATATATATATATATATATATATATATATATATATATATATATATATATATATATATATATATATATATATATATATATATATATATATAATTACTTTAAAGTGTCAGAGAGGGACGGTTCATTATGCTGGCATACGTAACAAAACTTGCTAATCCAAAGTAATTGTGTGGCGTGAGTTTAATATACACTTCGCCACACGTATGAATATGTGCATGTCATTTAGCTTTTAAAACTTTAAAGTTTCCTCATAAATAATGTTCACACAAATGCCTCGCCGGATTTTACATTAATTCTATGTTGGTCCCAACTTTGTGTTTCGTAATGGATTTAAACATTGGATTTAGGCAAGTTGTAACGGAGTTGTCGTTGAAACCAAGCATTGGATGAAATATTGCAAATAAGCTGTTGTATTAAATTCCGCGATAAAACGTGATCAAATCTATTGTACTGTTAGTGGTAAGCCGGAAAACCCTTGTTTATATATAAATAATAAATCTCTGCAGTGTGCTTTCCCAGGAGAACAAGTATTTTGTTCTGCTGAAGAATACTTCTAATAAATTCTGGTATCGATCAGAATGAGGTATTCTATTTTATTACAGTTGAATGTTAAAAAATTGTTAATTAAATAGGTAACTCAAATCAATTATGAAGTGTTTTAATATTAGCTTATGTCATTGTTAATTTTGAGCTATATATTTACCAACGCTACAGAAAATTATTTTCTATCTGTAGTTTGTTTTATATTCTTTAAATACATAGTATAGTTTTTACACACATATATAGGGTGTTTCAGTTAGAACTATGGGATTTGAATTACGCACCATTTGTGTTGTGTCAAAGATAGAGCGCCAATGTTTAACAAATATCATCTACAAACATCAACGTGCCGCAAATAACAGTTCAACAACGAATAGTTAGTGTACAAATGAAAGTTAGCGATCATTTACAGTTGCATTAAGAAATATGTGCACAAAATTAGTACAACATGAAGCGCCTTTAAAGATAATAGTAACTTAATAAAGAAATTTGAAGAGATGGGTTCTGTTATTGAAGACAATAGCAACACGTCCTCGTCGTGGTCGGTCAGATGAAAATATTGTTGCAGTGAGATAAAGTGTATAGGAGTATCCAAACACATCAATTCGACGCCTTGCGCAACAACAATATATCAAGAGCCACCACGTATCGGATTTTAAAGAAAGATCTGTATCTGTCAGCATACAAAATTCAGCTGACATAACACCTAAATATTACAGATCATTTACAACGTCGTACATCTGTTAATCGGGTATTAGAAAGGAAAGAAGCTGGTGCTGATTTTTGCAATCCAAATTCGGTTAAGCACGTTTTCATCTTGATGGATACGTCAGCAAACAAGTTTGTCGCATTTGGGGTACTGCAAATCTACATGCCGTTCACCAAAAAGGAAATGCACCGTCAGAAATGCACGGCTTGGTGCACATTTTGGATTGATGGAGTAAGTGGACCATACTTGTTTGAAAATGGAGCTGGTAATGTTATTACAGTAAATAGGGAACGTTATCATGACTTGTTGATGTCGTATGGCTTATAGATGACATTCGTTAAATATTGATGCCCTATCATTAACAGAACAGGAATGGCGCGCAATTCAAATTCTGTAGTTCCAATTGGTATATATTAATGTAACGTATATAACTATGTTTGTACTTAATATAATTTAGTACAATTTTGTAAAATGTTTTCACTTATGTTTAATGAATATTATATGTATTTAGAATATAAAAAGATCCCCCCAAATTCACTTAATAAAAAATAATCGATAGAATATTTTGTCTTAATATATAGCTGCTAATTAATTAAAACGTGTAATACTCTGATCCTCGTCCATTGTTCGTTATATATAAAACACAGAAATTAAATAAAACAGAAATTTACTTTCTTCTTATTTGGTTCAAATAAGGTATTTAAATTCCTGAGCTTAAAATTATCTGCAGTCATACATATGTAAACGAAAATATTCTTTTACAAAAAGTAGATACCTCTCTCCAAAAAATATATTGAACCGTGATATGACCCGGACAAAAATACATCAGGTACTTAGTCTGCGATAAATGGCCCTGCTGTAGAGAATTTACTATATACGCATCACACAATATGAAGTAAAAACTTCGTCCTATCAAGGGCAATGAGAGATGAAATATTGAGGTTCAGTGAAACGTTGCGAGTCAAAGAGATTCTAAAGAATTAAATAACAGATTGCAGCATCTAACGCAGGTCGCCGTTTGGATCAAGGAAATAAATTTTAATCTTAATATACCTTAGTTAATGGATTTGACCCTTTTATAGTAATCACATTAACTTGTCATTGTATATAAGATTGGGAATACAGGTATACTAGTTGTCTGCATTTATTTATTTATTTTTAAAACATAGAAATTCAAATATTAAAGAAATCAATTAATATCTTAATTCGATTCAATGTCACAATCAATCTGTGTTTTCAAAGTTTGGAAAGATACAAAGTTAAAAAGGCGATTTCATAAAATTTGAAAATTGGTATTTAATCTTCGAAATGCTTAATGGGATAAGCTTATTAATTTCTACATATAATCCCCATACGGCCTAAAGAAATCATAACAAAATGTTCAGGTTATACAACTTAGCAATGTAATATCCCGAAGTATTTCCGAATTATCTTTAGACGCCTTTTTATGTAACATACATAAATGGTGTTCTGCCCATGATGTTAGCGGAAGTTCAGATTCAATTATTATTGAAAGGAGGTGGCATAAATTTAACTTTCAGTTGTGTGGTAGATAAACAAGAAATTCATAAGTTTTTCCCGAGATTACACCTTGAAAGCCCTACGTTAAATTTATAGAGATTCATGTTACTACCCAAATTAGGGCAACGGCCGTCATAAAATAAAGCATTATCAAGAATATTTCGTTTACAAATGCTACTATAGAATGCATACCATTCACATAATTTTCAAATTAATACCTGAGAGCTTGATCCTATAGGCATTAACTAGTTTTTAGAAAGTGTCTCGATCTATAGCACTACTGAGTAGGTATACTCATTTGATCAAAAAGCAATTTTTTTCTGCTTAATAGTTTGATTATAAGTTTTTTTGAGAGCAGTTAAGTGCCTTTGTTGTCAGCTGTGTTCGTTTTGTGTTTTAAGTCTATTATTTTTGAAAACCATTTTAAATAATTTTATGTTTTCCTGAAAAACCGGATTGCTGTCCAGTTTTGAAATATTTAATTTTTTTACATACTAACGATAAGAATTTTTTAAACTAGTTTTTAAACTCGTTATAATCACATATTCGTTATAATCACGAAAGTCCAAATACTGATTACAAAGAAATATGAAGATATCAATTGATATTTACAAATTTTATCGGATTTTTTGAAGAAATAATTTTAATTCTTAATGTCCATTTTACGACTTGAACTATAAGGTTTGCAATATTTTGATTTCCTCATCATGACGTTATCAGTCCTAAGACTGGTTGGACGCTAACCTCCAGCTTCTCCTATCTTGTGCTAACCTACGCATTTCGCTAATTGTGCTACAACCCACATCCCTTACTATTCGCGAGCAGTAGTCTATTCTAGGCCTACCTCTGCCTTTCTTCACTCTTATTTTTGTCTCCAAAATATCGCAGACTATTCCCCCATGTCTCAGCAAGTAGCCTACCATTCTATCTCTTCTCTTCATTATGTTTTTCCACATACTTCTTTTCTCGCCGACTTTCTCTAATACTTCTTCGTTTCTAATCCTATCAGTCCACGGCATTTTCATCATTCTTCGATAACACCACATCTCAAAAGCCTAATTTCTTCCTACTTGCTTCCAATACCGTCCAGGTTTCGCAACCGTATAGTGCCGTGCTCCATACATACATTTTCAGAAATCTCTTCCTTGTTTCTAAGTTTATTACCCCCGAACATAAAAGTGCTTTCTTTCTATTAAAATGTACTCAACCCTGCGCTATTCTTTATATCTTTATCGCTTCTTCCATCCTAATTTATTTTACTTCCTAAATAAGTGAAGTCTTTAACTTCCTCTAATCTTTCATTATTACGCTGATTCTAATTCCTCCTTACTAGTTGCTAATACTATACTATATCATCCGCGAATCTCAGCATTTTTAGTTTCTGTCCCTGTACTTTAATCCGAATATCCTACCTTTTACCACATTAATCGCCTCTTCACTGTACAGATTAAAAATTAGTGGTGATAGTGTATATCCTTGTCTTACTCCTTTCCTAATACCTATTTCCCTTCTTTCCCCTTCTACATCTATAACAGCAGTTTGCTTTTTGTATAGATTGTGTACTACTCTCCTGCCTCTATACTTCATTCCCGCGCTCTTTAGTATCTCGAACATTTTTTCCCATCTTACATTATCAAAAGTTTTTTCTAAATCTACAAATCGTATATAAGCGTTCTTTCCTTTTTCTATTGTTTTCTCTAACATTACTCTTAGCGCCAGAATAGCTTCGCGAGTTCCCCTATTTCGCCTAAACCCGAATTGATCTTCTCCTAGTATTTCCTCCGCTCTATTTTCCATCCTCTTCTGTACTATTCTGGTTAAGATTATTGACGCGTGGGAAGTTAGGCTAATCGTTCTAAAGTTCTCGCATTTGTCGGCCCCTCTCTTTTTCGGTATAGTAACGATAATGTTCCTTTTATAATCCTCCGGCATCTCGCCCGTTTCGTATATGTATTTTACCAGTTCAAAGATCCTATTTACTACTTTCTGTCCCGCACATTTCAAAGTTTCCGCCTGTATCTTATCTACACCCGGCGCTTTATTGTTCTTTAGCTCCCTTAGTGCTATTTCAAATTCTTCTCTCAATATAGGTTTTCCTACATCTTCCCTATCGATGCTAGATTCTTCCTCTAATATCTCTCCTAATTCCTGACCCTCGTATAAATTTCCTAAGTCCTGTTTCCATTTATCCGCTTTCTCCTCTTTTCCGATCAGTATGTCCCCCGATTGACTCCTAACGGTTCTACTTATTGGTCCTATATCCCTGAAGTTCCTCTTAATTATATTGTAAGCCTCATCGGTCTTACCTACTTGGAGCTTATCTTCTACTTCTTTACATTTATCCTCTATCCATTGTTATTTCGCTTTTCTACACTTTCTAATGATTTCCCACTTTATTGACTTATAAGTTTTCAGTCCTTCCTCGTCTCGTCTGTTTTGTAGCCTCGTCTTTTTTGTATTAAGTTTAAGATTTCGTCCGTTATACAGGACTTCCTAGCTTCCCTTCTCTCGTGTCCTGAAACGTCCATAGCCGCGGAATCTAAACTATTCTTGATACCCTCCCACTCAGTTTCTGCGTTCTTGATTTCGCCATTACTCCCTTTATTTATTAATTGGTCTGTTTTCTCCTGGAACTTATCTTTCGTATTCTGATCCCTCAATATGTCTACATTTATACGTTTCTTATCCTTCCGGGTTTTCAGATTTTTGAACTTTAATCTAGCTTTCATGACTACCAAGTTGTGGTCGCTGTCTACATCTGCTCCTGGATAACTCATACAGTCTTTTACTTGATTTCTAAATCTCTTCCTAACTAGAATGTAGTCTATCCTTTGTTTTCCTAAATTGTGTAATTTATAAGCACTTGAAATACAACTGACATTTAACATATTTATATATTTCTCGTGAGAAAAAACTTTATAACCCGATTTTTAGAAAACGTCTTCAGCTGAAATTCATAAACACGACCAACAAAATAATTTATGTTGCACTGTACTTTCAGTGACTTAATAACACTTATATGACCAAAAATATATTTACTTATACGAAGAAGTTTCTCACTTGTTGTGTACTAATGTTAGAGAATTTATTTCAACCTTTATGAAACCCAAAAAGTGATGTAAGTACTCTTATTTCAAATATTAGTATGTCAAAAGAAATAAACAGTCGATTATATAAAACCACTGTGTCCCAAACTTCAATTTCTAATCGAGTCATAGGTCTTCGGAAGCCACAGTAAAGAAATCCATTACCTGCTATTTCAATAAAAATAAGAAACGGTATAAAAGAAGGAAACCGTCAGTGCATTTCACATGGATAGAATATAGAAAGGACTCTTTTCCTTTAACTTCCATTTACATATAATTGACTTTCTAAAATGTTTACACATTATTACATGAGAACCTGCTAAGAAAATGGGATATTTTGATGCGTAAAAGATATCGAAGGATTCGATATCATTTGTAAGATCGTCATAATAATAGTCGTAGGCCGCAAAATACATACTTAATAATAACAAATGGAAAATAAATTTGGTCTTGTCACTATGGACGAGACACTATGATTATTTTCCATTCTGCAATAGAGTTATATTCAAAACTACAGTCCTAAGAGTTCTCAGTCTTAAATATTTCTATTCTCTACAGAGTTATCACCTAATATTCGTTGACGTAATAAAAACAGATCAATATGTAATATTCATTGCAAGTTATATAGTGCTTTTTCAGAAATAAATCAGTTACTGCCAAATTGAAAATTACAAGGAACATATTTACAATATTGGCAATAAATACGATATTTACTACAATATTTACGATATTTACTACAATATTTACGACATTTACTAAAATATTTACGATATTTACGACATTTACTACAATATTTACGATATTTACGATATTTACGATATTTACGATATTTACGATATTTACCATATATACGATATTTACTATATTTACAATATTTACGATTCTGTGGTATTTACTATATTTACTATATTTACGATATTTGCGATATTTACGATATTCACGATATTTACGATATTTGCGATATTTGCGATATTTGCGATATTTGCGATATTTGCGATATTTGCGATATTTGTGATATTTGCGCGATATTTATGATATTTTCTATATTTGTGATAATTACGATATTTAAAGTATTCAAAATATTTAAGATAGTTACGATATACAAAATATTCTTGATATTCCAGATACTCACGATATTCTCTATAATCGGGGCATATTTACGTATTTACGACATTTACGGCATTTACGATATTTACTTGCTTACGATATTTGCAACGTACATACATAAGATTTATTTGTTAGAAATCTAAAGTAGAAAGAATTATGTAGATGTTATATAATATTAACTTTGTTTAATATTTAGTTATTTTCCAATTAATATGGCTTTTCAGATGTATAGAATTAAGCAGGACTAGTGATAATTAATAAATGTAAACAAACTAGGTAATTACCCGAAGGTGGTATTCGGTAAACATGTTATGTAAATGTGTGTTGCGTTAATTAATTATAATGAACATTTATCCTCATTGGTAAAACATTGGCATATATCTTGACATATATGCTCATATCTTTGTAGATATTTTATAATTTTTTAATCACTAGCATGTATGATAAGTTATATATAATATTTAAAGTTATTAATAACTTAAATAACTAACTATAATTTGTATAATGAATCTATGCGCGTGTATCAGTTTAGTAACGATCGACGCACGAATCACATGCTACATCACCAGCAATTGTTACTAATATTCCACAATTATTAGCACGTATGTCTAGCCACATATGTTTCAATCAACTACTTACGGTATAGACAATTAATAATTTGCCGAACAAAATGCAGTTATGTAATTATGCAATTATTAAGTTACGTCTTAGCTTTATTGTATAATTTGATTCATTGGCGTATCAATATTTCTGTAAAATTTATTTCATTTTTGTTTCATTTACTTGATTTCTGTTGAATTTCCTTCATTTATTTTTATTGAAACATCACCTCCATTGACTGATTTTGTGAAAAACCTTTTCATTAATCTGTCATAGATGGTCGACGGATTTGTATTGTACTAACTGTTATCCTAAAATGTATTTTCGGCACGACACTATTCAAAAATGTCAGTTGATTGATTCATACAATTATTACCTGTGACGCACACGCAAAAAATTATTATACAAACTATAATGGTTTTCCATTTAATACCATATATCGTCGTATATCATCACTCTGGATGTATCAACATTTGGATTTAATAGGTACTTGGGATCAACCTTTTCGCTTTAATATATCGTTCTTCACTTTATGACGCTCGGTTTTAAATAAGTAAAACCACTCGAAGTTGGCAGAAAGAACGTGTCGCATTCAGAGTGTTAAATCCAATTGAAAGCAATCAAGTCTTAGAATCCAATCCCTACCGCAGATTGGCCGCAAATTGGAAATGATGAAATTCTCCTGCCACCCTTACTACACACTTGAATCTACCACGGGGCTAATTAACACCCCAGTCTTCATTGTTCCGTCTAACTGAAACGGACTTTAAAATTCACTTGCACGGATAACTTAATCATTTGTCTAGCCATGTACTGCGAATGCCTTCGCGTTTATTTGAATGCAGCAAAAATGAGGACAAAGGAATTCTCTCATGTAAAATGCAAGTACGATAAGGAATGTTTTCTATTTATAAAAGAATGCGGGACTTATAGTTTAGATTATTTCAAATTTCACATTCGTTCGGTTCTATTCCACAGGCGGTATTATACAGTCCGCACATAATGTATGGATACTATCTCTGCAAAAAGTCTCACACGTTTTATTAGATTTATATGGATAGACCCTCCAATACTGTGAAATTATATTCATACTAAATACGCAAAAATGCACACCTATTTTTTGTATTTTGCTGAATCTATTATATTTGCCACACTACTTTTATTTATGGTAGTTGATATATATTAATAACTATACACCTAATACTGGAGTAGGTCAGAACCTTTGGTGTGAAGTTAACACTTATTTAGTTTTCCACAATACAACAAACCATTAGACCCTACTATCGACGTGCGTCTCACCAACAATGTTGGCATCTAAAACTGCAGCCGAGTAGTTTCCATTATTTCCAGATGATGGAAATTTTATTGACGAAACGCGCGTTGAGTGTAGTGTATAGTGTTTTGGTGTTTTGTGAAAGACTAAGTCAGTGTTAATTATACCCCTATGCTATGTGTGATGAGGTAATTAGGTTAGTATTAAGTAAATAGTTAAACAATAATCATCTAGGTTATCGTGACGCTAAGTAAGTAGAATAAGTAGATTTGCTAAGTGCACATAGTTTATTATTTAATTATTATTAATAAGTAGTAGGTTACGTTTAATATTTGTTTAATATGCACAACACATTATTCGTTTTATTAAGACTTCTGCTATTCATCATTTGAATATTCATGTTCAGAACAACTTAAGTCTGGTTTATCAATTTTCTTATAGTATGCTTACTCTACTATATTAGCAAAGCATTTTAGAGTCGCATTTACATAACTCTAAATAAGTTCAATTCTAAGAACTTGTAGTTTATTGGAAGCTATATTGGAATACCGAACGCATTTCATAATATTTCAAAAATTCCTTGATAATAGTTAAAACATTATATATTTTTTCAGTTATTCTTTAATTTTAATGCTTGAATTTTAGTCAGTAGCTTTTTCTTAACTGTACATTTTTTCAAAATTGAAATAATGACAAGTTACACTTAAAGCTAGAATAATAAAAATGTGATAATAATATTTATTTATTACTATATAAATATTATTATCACATTTTTATTATTCTAGCTTTAATTATTTATTTATTTATTTATTTATTACTATAACTCCGCCTGGGGCAGTCGAGAGGGGGATTGAGTACCTTCAAGATTGTCACTGCCGGTCCCAAGCCCGGGTAAAGGAAGAGGGTTGCAGCGGTAGACTAGCTCTCTGCCATGCGTAAAAAAATTACTGCTAAAAATCCAAAAGCACAGCCTCGGAACAAGGACGGATTAAACGGAAAACGACTCAGGCAAGGGAAAAGGAATATGAATATAGCATGTTGGAATATTCAGGGTCTAAGCACAAAAGAACATTTAGTGTTTAGAGAGCTTCACTCGTACAATGTCGATATTGCTGTACTTATAGAGACAAAAAATAAAGGACAAGGAAATAAATATATAGGTGAATATATATACTTTTGGAGTGGGGTAGAAAAAGCAAAAAGAGCTAAATCTGGCGTGATAGTAGCTATAAAAAAGAAATTTGAAACAAACATAACAAGCTCGAACCCAATAGATGAAAGAATAATAACAGTAGACCTTGAAATAAAAGGGAGAAAAATAAGAATATTCGGAATCTATGCACCAACTGATGACTCAGATAAAACAACAAAGGAAGAATTCTTTGAAAAACTCTCAGAGGAACTGGATAAGACACAAGATAAAATAGAAATAATCCTGCTAGGGGACTTAAACGGAAGGGTAGGTAAAGCCCTTGACAGTAAGATTATTGGACGACACGGTGAAGATGTGGTAAACGAAAATGGTGAAAGATGGATAGAGCTCTGCGAAGAACACTCGTTTAAAATCTTAAATGGGTTCTTTCAACATAAAGATATCAATAAATATACCTGGATCCAAAAAACGAAAAATCTAAAATCTATATTGGACTACATTGTTACTAAACAAAATTCAATGATAAGACCCTTTGATGTAAAAGTGTGGAGGAGAGCGGAATGTGGATCGGACCATTTATTAGTAAAATCGACTATAGAAATAAGACACAATAACTGGAGAAAAAAAGAAGACAAACAGAATATAAATTCTGAGAGACAAAAGGTTTACAACCTAGACAGCTTAAGAAACAAATCCACCAGCTTCCTCTACAAATTACGTTTGGCTCAGAAAAGACGAAATAACCGGAACGGTACAACACATATATGAAGAGCTAAAACAGAAACTACATGAAGCAGCGTCAGAGGCATTAGGAACAAAAGAGAAAAGACCCAAAAGCTTCTGGTGGAGTGACGAACTAAACGAATTGGTAGAAGAGAAGAAGAAGCTATATATCAAATGGGTATCTAGCAACAATGAGGAAGATCGTAAACAGTACAACAGATACAAATATATAGTTAAAAAAGAAATAAAAAAGAAGACAAACTTGGCATGGGACAATAAATGCACGGAAATAAGCTCAATGATAGGAGGATCTAGGTCCAGGGAAGCATGGAAAACGATAAACAACTTAAAAAAACTCTAACGAAGTGAAAAAGATAAACCCTATAAGAACAGAAACATGGAAAGACTATTACAGTGATCTGTTGATAAAAAATAGAAGAGAATATCTGGACACTGGCTTAACCAATAGAGAAATAGAATACAACAAAAGTACTGGAAACGATCTGTACTATATTTAATAAGTGTTTGAGGGGAGAACCGATACCAATGGACTGGAAAGTATCCATTATAAATCCGATATATAAGAAGGGAGACAGAAGGAAGTGCGATAACTACAGAGGTATAAGTATAACTTCATCAACCGGAAGACTATATGGAAGAATCCTTAAGACAAGAATAGAGAAACACATTGAGGAAATGGAGGAACAAAGCGGTTTTAGACCAGGAAGATCCGGTACAGATAATATATTTACCCTGAGACATTTAGCGGAAAAGTATCAGTCAAAAGGAATGGAACTCCACGTAACTTATATAGACCTAAAAAAAGCATTCGACTCCGTCCCGCTCCAGAAATTGTGGACTGCACTAGAAGAATCGGACATCGACACGGTATATATAAACGCAATTAAGACCATTTATAGAGAAAATCAAGCTGTTGTCAAGGTTGGAAAATATACCTCGGCCCCTTTCTCACCAACAAAGGGCGTGAAGCAGGGATGTTGCCTCTCCCCCACCCTGTTTAAAATTTACTTAAATGCTGCTCTAAAACAATGGACTAGAAAGTGCAGCCCGATGGGTATACGCTTAGAAAACAGTCACCTATACACCATCCTCTTTGCGGATGACCAGATAGTAGTCGCAGAGGATCAGCAAGATATGTCATACATGCTCAATAAACTTATAGAAAAATATAATAAATGGGGCCTAGAGGTAAATACAGAGAAAACACAGTATATGGTTATAGGAGGTAAAGGAGAAGACATAGAACTGGACAGCGGGATGATAAAAAATGTGACCGAATATAAATACCTTGGGGTTACAATTTGTGAAAATGGGAGAGACGACAAGGACATCAGGGAGAAGATGGCTAAAGGAAGGAACTTGATAAAAACACTACATCCCATCCTGTGGAAAAGTAATATTACAATTAAAACAAAAAAGAATATTTTTAAATCAATAATAGAACCAGTCATGACGTACGGATCAGAGGTGTGGGTTACAGGCAAAAATATGAACCAGAAAATACTTGCAGCTGAGATGTCGTATTGGAGAAGATGTTGCAGGTTAACTTCATTAGATCATGTCAGAAACGAAGATATTAGAGAAAGAATGACAGCTACAAACACTATTATAGATACAATAAACGAAAAACAACTAAAATGGTACGGACATCTAAGACGCATGAACGCAGAAAGAATACCACAGAAAATCTGGAATTGGACCCCATACAAACGAAATAAAAGAGGAAGACCACGCAAGAAGTGGATAATGAATATTCACAAAGGAATGGAAGAACGAGGACTACAGGAAGGAGACTGGAATGATAAAGAGAGATGGCGCTTAGGATGCGAGAAGCGGCGATGATGCTGCAAAACCTCGCTATATATATATATATATATTTATTACTATTGTGTATATAACTATAATTTGTGAAATATTACTAATGCAAATTCAATTATTACATTAATTGAATACAATAGAAAATTAAGTAATCAATGCAACAACTAATACAACCATCTATCATGTCGTTATAAATAAATCATGAGGGGGTGGATATTTTCCTTAACATTTATCATTACTGTTCCTTTTTATATATCTGATTTTAATGCAAAACAGTAAATCACTTATCCGTTTTCAGAAATGTCAAAACTTGTCGAAAACTTCAGTCCATTATATCATTAATAAATATTCATGTAATTAATTTAAAAATCTATTACATGTATACTTCTCAATAATTTTATGTATTTAGGTTTTCGATAAGTTCTCGAGATGAACAGTTTTAATTGTTATTTAAGTATCTATATAGAATGAATATATTTAATTGCCTTAGGTAATCTGTTAAATCTTAGAGGTACAATGAATATACTTCAGAATGAATCAGGTATATTAGAAATATCAGGCATCTGATATATTTTCTACCTTATGCAGTTCATTCGATTAACAATAGCATTTTCTTTTAAATATTACTATTGAAATTTCCCAATATTATCTTTGCAGTACGTTTAATTATTTTAAATGAGTAGTGTATATGTTGTCTCACGCTCTTATGTCCATGTCCATATTTTAACTGTGATTGTACTAAAACATAATAGATATACAACAAACTGTTTTTATTGATGTTTCACAAAATATTTAATCCCGTGTAGTAAATATTTTACTTTGGTTATGAGTCTCTCATGTGTAGATTCCACTTTTGGTACTTATCAAGTATCATCAGCAAGTACCCCTAATTCCATTGTCTGGTTCGTGGTATTTCAAACGTAATGCTCTCTGTTTTCATCTAAAGTTACCTTAAGAATGGCAATGATGTATCAACCACAGTGAACAGAAAGGACATTTAAAGCCTAAATACACTTAAAAATAGAAGGAGAGGGTCTAACCGTAGTTTAATGTCACAAAAAATTGTATCATTTTTCAATTGTATCAACAGCACTATCAACAAAAAAAAAATAATTTCCCAAAAACTAGGAAGTGTTTTTGTACACAATACTTCGTTTGACTTAAGTAGTTAATAGCTCTTCCCTTTTATTCCTACTACTTGTAGGGTTTCTAATAATTTTATGTAACTCACGCTATCGATGGCTTTAACTAAATTTACAAAGATACTCGTACAATGTGTTGATTTACTTACGTTAGATGGAAATACAATATTACTTTCATATTTCCTGGAAAACGTTTTTCATTCCAAAATTATGAAATTAAAGGAAATGTTTTTAAAAATCCAAGGTAGATGAAGAAACTTTGCTCTAAAGAAACTAAAATCCATTTCTAAGTACGGAATACTTCTCAATTACTTTCTCAGTTTCATTATCATTGATGTTTATAAAAGCCAAGCATGTGACCCTATCCAATATTTTGACGAAGATGACTGATTATACGACTACAGCTAATTAATCTATATATCTAAGCTTCATATAGTCTCTGACGTTCTTTAATTCGACACTGAATTGACTGTTTAATTTGATCAAGGTGTCTTTTTCCAGAAGCATATTTGCCCTCAGAGATATCTTTGTCTAGAGATTTCTCGTTCACTTTTGAAAATGTGCATCATTATTCTTAATTGTCTCTTCAGATTGCTGTGTTCTTCCGTTCTTATTTGCTCTCTTACTTTGTACTCATTCTTCTTCATACCTACGTATGAATTATCCATAATTTCTTCATATATCTACGAATCCTCAAGAATATGAGTAGCGGAAGCCTCAAGATATTCCTTAACTATTGGGATCTACCATGGACATAATATTGTTGGACCCGTATATCAGTGCTTTGATGAGTCTCTGGCATACCATGAGGGAATTTAATAGAGCAAAGAGATTCCGTCTTAGTACTTTATGCATGGAGGCATCAATAAATGGGGTAACCTTAATGAGCCTAGTTTCATTCGCTAAAAACGCAGTGAAGAAAATTCAGATTATACCACAAGATGCAGCGCAGAATGCACCATTATTAGTCTTTGAATCACTTGTTAAGAAGAAGACTGGATGATCAGTGATATACCAATTCCAGATCTTAAGAGAAACTACTTCACTCTATAACGGTAACACTAGTGTACCTTTTCGATGCACTATTTCGATGACAGTAAACTTAACATGCCATAAAATATAAATCTACATCATTATCTGCATCCATTAGTGTTTCTTATTAATTCTTTAGATCAACGATACTGCTTTAAATATTTAATATATATATATATATATATATATATATATATATATATATATATATATATATATATATATATATATATATATATATATATATATATATATATGTATTGTTGCTACGTAATCGTAAACTAATACCTAACATACAATTAGTCTATGAAATCATGTTTGAAAACACAAATCTCACATAATTTTAACTTCTAAAATCAGAATTGGCAAATCTAAAGTACAAACTGAGCTCAAATTTTAATTAACGCTCCTGGAAAGTGGAAGTGAAAACTCGATTACAGTGAAAGTTAGTAATAGTAAATAAAGTTATTCGACGAAGTACATTATATCTTAATCGGAGAATAAAGGAAAAGGCAAACGGCCCGCATAAAATTAAAATTTTATACATATTTATGCGGATATGCGTGGGGTTCGGTACAAAACGGTGAAATGTTGCGTCATTGAATTGAATTCCTAAAAATGTATTATCTAGATCTGCGAATATTTTGTTCGAAATATCGTAGGGATAACAGAGACCGAACGCAATGGTCCCTTTCCAAGCATATATGTTATTTATTAACTTGAATAGCTATACATATGTCTTAAAAGTATGTCTACAGGTTTACAGAAACTTAACTTTTTAGGCGTAAGTAGAAAATCGCGAAATTGTTAAATACAACGTTTTCAATAGGGACGCTCGAAATTTTTTTGGTTACAGCGGACACGTTGCTAAAGATAGACACTTTCGTTATAACGGGTGTCCCAGCGAGAGGTAGTCGATTATGTCTGTAATTATTGGGCAAATAAATAACATTTCTACAATAATTCTGGGTTCAATTGTTTGTTTAAACTACGTCATTAAACATTGAATACAGTATCTTGTAAGTGGCCGCCTCTGCTTCTCTAGCGGCAGTGAATTCTTTTAGTGAAGTTTTTCATCACTTCGCGGCATAGCTGTAGCCCTATGTCTGCAATAACTTCAATAACTAATATTATTTTTCAGCTGTTCAATCGTAACGGAGTTATTGGCATAGACTTTTCTTTTAACGTAGCCCCACAAGAAACAGTCTAATGGGATCCAGTCACAAGAGCGTTGAGGTCAATGTACTTCACCTCTGTGAGAAATTGTGCGCTCAGAAAATTTGTTACCCAAAAAATTCAGCGTTTCGTTAGCTTGTGGGACGTGGCACCATGTTGCTGAAACCATATATCGCCTACCTCCAAATCATTGATTTGTTCGAAAAAGGAGTTTGTTAACATCTCACGGTAACGTACACCATTTACAGTAACCGCTTCGTCTGCTTCGTTTTCGAAGAACGGCCCAACAACTTCTTCTGCCCACAAGGCGCACCACACGGTAACCCTTGCTGGATGCATGAGTTGTTCTTGGATGAGACGTGAATTTTCAGCTCTCCATGTGCGGCAATTTTCATTGCTTACATATCCTATTAATTGAATATGCGCTTCATCGCTGAATATCAGTTTTTCCCAAAACTGGCCGTCAACTGCGATGTTCTCGAACACCCATTCACAAAATTCACGGCGTCGTGCATGGTCCCGTGGTTTCACCTCCTATATTAACTGGATCTTATAGGCATGAGAATGAAGGTTTTCAAATTCAAAATTCTCTATAATGTTGACTTTGAGAGATTTAATTGTTGGGAACGACGTCTTACGCGTATGGTGTTATCTGCAGCGACACTTGCACTGACCGCTTCAATATTTTCAACTGAGCGTTGTCCGCGGTGACGTATAGGTGTTTATTTATCACACACGGAATCACTTTCCCTCAATTTCGCCATGACGCGTTCAATATTTCACTTAGCAGGCGCCTCACGACGACCCATAATTGCACGTAATTTTATTTGTGCCCACAATTGAACCACTACTTGCGTAGTACGCTTTGACAATAAGTATGCGTTATTTAACAGTATAGCATTCCATTTTGTAATGTCATACTCTCCACGTAATAACTACGAAGCACCAACTTCCAAATCCTGCCTCGAGAGCAATGAAGGCAAGTTTAAATCGGCTACTTCTCGCTGGGACACCCTTTAGATAGATAAAGATATCTTTCCAACTAGATAGATACTTTCAATATAGTCACATCACGTTATTGCATATTGGTGTTACTTGGTTTACACCTACCTAGTGTAAATCGATATATATCACTTGATTTACACCAAGCTAGTTATCACAATTGTAGATATATTCTTCCTTCCTTTTCTCCTGTCTCACCTTCGCACCTCCCTCATATCTACGAGCTTCCGTGGAGTCTACCGAGACAAGAGTGGTAAGTGATAATTAGTTCTTTATTTGATTTTTTGTTATACTTTTTTGGTTCAGCTACAGTCCACATTTATTTCGTTTAGTAATTATTTAATTAGACAATTTACTTAGCAATACGTATAAATTTTTCATACAAGCAGATTAATAAATTTATACAAACCAGTACCAACATAACAAGAATGTGATATAGTATATGCGAATCAAATAAAGAAAATAAATTTTTTAGTTTATCAATATATAATCACATTAATTTTTTCTCGGTATATATGTAATATTTTGTTACATCTGTATTAAATACATGCGTAGAAACATGGTTAAATATAATTTCTTTTAGTATTTCAAGACCTATTGTGTAGCTTTAAAATTTTGAATAGTTTGATAGTACCAGCATTCATATAGTTATAAAGTTAAGTTGGTAGTCACTTATTTATTTTAGTTAATATACTATTCTTTAAATTTGTAAGTTTTGTGTCATTAAGTTTGGGCATACAGAAATCCACTTTCTTCCGCTAAAGCCTCAGGCTATGGAGGGGAAGGTTACACATAAAGATAAAGACAAAGACACACATACCCATGCTCAGAAAGAGACGCCAAACTCTCTCCGTTAGGATTCGAACTCAAGCATACAATAACACTTGATACTGAGCCCTGTCCCAAACCACAATAATAATAACACTTTAGCAACGCATTCATTACGTCTTTTATATTATGTACAATTTGTGTATTGTCTTAAAAACACAATTTTATTACAGCAAGAATATAATAAAATATGTATCTAGTAAATATTTTTACAAACTGGTGGAGGCGCCAATGGAATTTTTAAAGTATTTTGAATCTTCTTTAAATATTTATTTATTATCGTTGTATCTTGCTTCCTAACCATTAGTTATCTCAGCTGGATATAACAGTTGTGTGTAATGGTTGGATTAGAAACGAATCAAGAATAGAAAAAATATTTAAATAAACTGGAGTCGATAATAAAATATCGACATTATTATATTGGAATGACATCGGCACCTCCGCCAATTATTAAAAAACTTTTAGATTATTAGGTTATTGCGTTATTTGTTATTTTTATCAGTGGCGGCTCGCCGGTTACAAAATATGTGAAGAGTTAGGATGTGCAAACAGTTAGAAAAAAGTAGATTAATTTTACTCAAGACTTACTTATAGCCACGCTTATAGCTATCTAATTTTTGTACATCAAATTAATTCCTCGATCTTTTAGTGAAGCGTAGTTATCTATTATATCTTCATAAAATGGCTGATCCTTTTTTAGTTCTAGCAACTATTCTTTCTCGATAGAAATAGTTCCTAAATATTTCTTCTTGGGAAATGGTATTTCTTGAATACTTCTTTACACGTTTAAGACACGAAAAGCCTCTTTCCAGTGGCGCACTTGTTGATGAAATAGATAAAATTATACAAAACAGTTTGTAAGCTTCTGTAAAATTGTCTTTCTATTCATTCCGGTTTTTGAGTAGTTCATGCAGCGGTATAGTTCTGTAATTTTCATCAATATATAACAGGCAAAGTGCGTTTTTGAAATCGTTGATGTTTGGTAAATATATTTCCATTAAATTGTTCCAAATTTTCAAAATCATTAGAAGGGAAACACGAGTTATTTTGTCCAAATTTTGTACTATCAGCGAGACAAACAAATTTCAACTTTTCGCAGTCCTGAAATTTGACGTCTATTTCCATTAAAATATGGTCCAATATTTCATAAAAAGGTGCTTAATATCTTATACTAATAGCTTTGTTGTCGTTTTGTAATTTTTAATTCCATCATTCAACTTGCTTTATTAAAAATTGTCTTAAAAAACATCATTTCTTCTTTTGTTCAATATTTAACGTGTCTGTTTTATTTGATGAACACAAAAACTAATATCTAATTATTCTTTTTGTAGGATATCATATAGAATATCAAGGCAGAATCGGTATGTTTCTATAATGCCCTGGTAATATTTAAAATATCTACAAATACATTCCTGTTTCAAAACAATTGCTTATTAGAAAATAGTAAACAGGGCCAGCAGTAAAGTTGTTTAACATTGGACTGATATATAACCATTTATAATTTGTGAACTAAGCAGATTTGAAAGTTACGTTAAAAGATTTACCAGATTTCTTAATATCATTTTCGGCGAATGTTGATAAAACAGTCGTAGGTCTTCCTTCCAGTAAAACGTATCTTTTATATTCATCTTTCCAAAAACAGAACGATGCTTCCTACAAATTACAAATAATATCGTTAACTGGATTCATTATAAATAATGTAAATTTGTCACTAACAAAGTTGAAAAATCACTGATTATACGATCACTCAGTTGGTCAATCAACACATTAAAATCAAAAAAGCAAGTCTAAACACAGAAACACAGACCGGGCTGCAGAACAATAAATAGATACAAGGACATTGTGCAGATACCCTATAAAATATCGAGAAACTCTTCACTTAGATGGAGGGAGAAGACGGACTAAACGGACGTAGGTTATTACGTGACGTCACGTTACCATGGCAACCCGCTGCAACAGTGCATATTTGACGGCACTTGATTTTCATTTCTGCACCTGCAAGTTATTACATTATAGATAACGCCCGCATGGACTATTGAAGATTTAAAGGACGTTCCAATGTAAACACAGTGCTTTAGAAGCATAGCGGCATATTATGCTTGACATAAAAATATAACAGGTTTTTCATAACAAACTTTATTTGAATGTACACATTAAAGACTTGATTACATATCCCAAAAATACCACCTACTTCACCTGAATATTGAATTTTATGTGATATATACTTCTAAGATGGCCATAATAATGTGCTCTATGCTAACTTAAATATGTTTCATACACTATATAGTATATTATAATAGTGTATAAAATAATAAAATATAATAAAATATCTAGTAAATGTTTTTACGAACTGGCGGAGTCGCCAATGTCATTTTAAATGTATTTAAATCTTTAAATATTTATTATCGTTTGTATTTTGCTTCCTAGCCATTAGTTATCTCAGCTAGATATGACAGTTGTGTGTAATGGTTGGATTAGAAAGAAATCAAGAAGAGAAAAAGTATTTAAATGAGCTGGAGTATAATAAAATATCGACATTATTATATTTAAATGACATCGGCGCCTCCGCCAATTATTAAACTATATTTGTTAAAATAGGTTGGAATACTAGATTATTATGCTGTCTTTTTATTTGTAGGTGCTATAGACTTTAAGATAGTCACATGCTTTACGCTAATTTAAATATTTCTAATTTTACATAATGCCACTATGCACTGTAACAGATTTTCCATTCTTTATAGTTCTTGTATACCCCATTCGAATTTCTGTAATTTGTCGATGAAAATTATTAACAACCGTATTGTATAATTAGTTAAATATTGATATTATTTCAATATTTGCATTGTGCTATAGATAAACCTATGTAACAACCTACATAACTAACTTATGTCGAATGAGGGCAAATTCGTTACAGATCTCGGACGTTCCAATATATCCCCACCACACTACTGAATAATAAAGATCTAAAGTGATGTAAGCATGAGTCCCTACATTGCTCCTTCTAGTGAGACTTGTTAATTATTTATTAATTATTAAGTCTTTACAGATAGTCCGATTCTGTTATTTGTTAGCGATATGTCCTCCCTTTAGTATGCGAATAGTGCATCAAACTACACATAACTACACATTCAACTACACTTATACGTTGAACTACACATAACTTTATTTATTCTGAAGACACAATCAGTAAGAATTTAAACTATAGTTCATGTGTTCAACAACGTATGTAAATTATCAAATTTTATTTTCAAAATCAGTGCTCCGTTCGAGAAACGTTCTGCGCATTCCGTGATTTTTCTCCTCGCTGCAATCAGCCCGCCCAGTCGACTATTCGACAACTGGTGGTGAAATTCGAGTCAAACGGTCAAACGGTCAAACGGTCAAATTCGGTAAAACTCGAGGCAGTCAATTTCTGATAGTTCACAAGATCTTGGTTTTTCTGCGACTTCAACTTGGCGAATTTTGCATTGAAACTTGGATCTGTGCCCGTATAAATTCCAATTGACCCAGAAACTTAAGGTAAGCGACCATAGACAACGCCATGTATTCACTGATTGAGCTCTGAAGGAGTTGGAAGTTTACCCAAATTTCGATACCAATCCACACAATATACACCTGCATCAAATGCATTTCGAGATAATCACTGTTTGGTGTGGAATCATCGGTCCGTTCTTCTTCCAAAACGAAACTGGCATTGCTTTAACCGTCAACGGTGAGAGCTACAAATCGATGATAAGCAATTTCTTGTAGCCTAAACTGGATGATGTGGATATCGACGACATGTGGTTCCAACAGGACAATGCTACATGCCACACATGCGCATGCCACGATGGACATTCTGCACGAGCGATATGAGGGCATGGTTATCTAGCGCAACGACGACCTGAACTAGCCACCGAGATTGTCCGATATAACGCCTTTAGATTTATTTCTTTGGGGCTACCTTAAATCGCAGGTCTATGCGAATAAACCTCAAACAGTTGATGCCCTCAAAGTCAACATGATGAACGCCGTCCAGCACATTCAACCAGATGTATGCGACAAAGTAGTCGAAAATTGGACCTTCCGAAGACGTACCACTAAGTAAAGCCACGGCCAATATTTGAAAGACGTTATATTTCATACGTAATGCAATAAAATATTCTTTTGAGTAAAAAAAACTGAGTGGGTGTCTCACAGGAAACATGTTTTATCTATGTTTAAAAATCGAGCGTCCTTATTGAAATACCCTATACTATATTCCCTTTACATATTATGATATCTACATAAGCATTACACTATGTTAAAATTATACAACGATAATTATATTTAGATATTGATTATAATACAATAATTTTATTATTCAATAAATTAACTTTGTAATGTTTTTGCATTACGAATAGTGGTTCCGGTAATGGAAGTATACTTTGAGCGCTTAAATGGATAGTTCTAATTTGGCAATCCGAGAGCCCAGTCATGTGGTTAGCTTAATTGAGTTATTTAACAAATTATTTTAAATTGGACTCTGCAGTACAACACGGCTTTGTTCTGCTTTGTACGAGGTGAATGCAAGAGACTGTAAAACACTTTATGTATCTATTTGCACTGCTCAATTATTACTGTGTAATTTTTGTTTTGGCAAGCTTATTTACAATCTGTTCTTTGTAAAATGTCGAAAAATACGTCGTTACAGTAAACTGGGAATATGTGCAGTATATATCTATAATTTTATAAGTTTTGGATATTGCCATCGGAGAGAAGATGTAGATATTAATTATATTCAGTAGCGAAGCGTCCATTAAGGCTGTAAGGTGGAGCCTACCCTACATATTTTAGATGGTAGTATCCGTTTTTATATTGCCACTTGCCCTTGCCAGAATGATAAACAATTTCTATTCATATTATCATACCTATTTCCATTTAAACTGTAGCGCCAGTATGCCAGTAACCGCCAGTGCGCAAGCCTTGGCAGGCCTGCGCACTGAGAATCTGGGCTAACTCTCTACCGCCTTGGATTTTATAGAGATCCGTGGTGTACGGGGGGTTTAAGACGAGTACGCGAAAAATTATATGCAAGAAGTAGTCTCTGGTTAGCTTAAGTTCAGTTCTTTTAGTTTATGATCTATTTAGTTTATGTATCAGTGTGTATATTCTGTGAAATAAATATATTTTCTTTAGTCTGCATTCAAGAGTTTCATTTACGAAACAAATAAAAATAAAGCGCAAGTATATATATATATATATATATATATATATATATATATATATATATATATATATATATATATATATATATATATATATATATATATATATATATATATATATATATTGCATTAAAAATGAGCAGCCCTCTCCCTCGTCTAATTCAGCACAGCCTACCCTCAGCTTATATCGACGCTTTGCCACTGATTATATGTTTGAGTGAACTAAGAAATAGTAAAAACATATTCCAGGGTCAACTATTGTTATTCAAAATATTTGCGCATATGCATAGTCACTTTTCAAATTCGAGAAATTTAGTGTGAGAAATTTTTTCAAACGTTTAAGTTCACTTTATCTGATAAACAATGCTTTTCCCTAAAGTTTTGCCGGTTTAAGTTTGGCCCGATATTTCACACTGCCTATTTTATTTGTTTCTCTAATGAAAGATGTTTTTAAATCCTGTTGAATTACGCTATTGGAAACGTACCAAGTAGCGTCGAGAGTAGGTCTGAGAGTCATATTTTGAAACAGTTGGAGAATTTTTAGGTTAAACGTGCTAGCTAAACCCGAATAATAGAATATATTAGAGGCTTAGTTATGGATTTACAAAGTAGAAGTTTCTTTCTAAGGTTAAATTCGATTTAAATACAATGATCCAATACATTTTATTGAATTTGAATCCAAGTTGTTTTATTTTAGCAAATATATGTGGTTCCCAGTTAAGTATTCATTAAAGATGTATACCAAGATATTTAGCATCTCTTTTCTGTGGTAACATTATTCATTATTATAGAAGGATGGTTTTTCTTCTCAAAGCGAATTTTACTTGAACGGATTTGGATTCGTAAGGTAAAATCCGGCTTTCGTTCAATATAATCCAATATATTTTACTCAATTTGTATTTAATACGTTTCCCAGTTAAATCTTCGTTAGCGATGTAGCCTAATGTTTAGTTTTTTTTGTATATGAATATTCATATATCTGTTGTATATGAACATTATTCAGTATTACCTAAGGATAGTTTCTCTTCATACACTCTTCACTCTTCATTTTAGGGTCATCAAAAATTAGAATCTCATGTTCTTGGTGATAGTATTTGGTGGTCTGTAGGAGTTCATATGCTTGAATTGGGCCTTTGTGTGAAAATTTGTGAGATAGTAGTATCGTCTAGAGAAGTAATTATAGTGGTTTGAAGCACAGACAGGAGATCGAAAGTACCAACTCGGCCCGAGCAAATTATTTTACGGTGCATCTAAATTTGTGGTTTTGGTGCAATATTTTGTATAATTTTTATCAAATAGGTCTTTGCTTTACTACACAGTACCTACCGTATATTATATAACTTTCCGTTTTTGTACAAATGTGGGGAGGACCCCTCCCCACTATCAACCGCTTTGTTTAAGTCCAAGAATATGACGGAACTATATCATTCAATTTATGCGATTCAGCATCACAGAAATATTTTCTAATTTTCTCACTATATCATACCATACTTATCTATATCATATATTTAAGGAGCAAAGAAAATACTATACATATGTATTGCATACACCATATAAATAATTTTGAAAAAATAAGTTATTAAATATAATCTTATGCTTATTTAAAAAGTATGAAATTTGGTCTATGTAGTCTGACTGACTATATAATTGTATAATTTATGAACACAGTCCATTTTAAAGATAAAATTATGAAGAAGGAAAATAAAGAAATGTTCTGAATGTCAATAAAATAATGCAGGTAGAATATTGGAAGACACATATATGCATATTATTTTAAATAAAATTTGGCACAAATTGCAATGAACAGTTATCTTTTTAAAAGGTTTAGATATTAAGAATCAGAAATCCATCGAAAATAATATTTCTCATGTTTTTATGTAAATGTAGCGAAATTGTTAAGAATTATTATACGTAATTTATACTATAAATAGAAGAAAGTAGGTGGCACAGATAATATATCTAAAAAGTCAAACTCGCGAAAGGTTTTTAAACTATATGACATATTCAATATTTAATATTTCTGTATTTTATAGAAAACTGCAATAATTAACAACATTAAGCTTATTCGCAGAAATATACGATTTTTATAATGGAATTCCTGTGCATTGAGCAATGAGTAGCAGGGATTCAGGCTTTAATAATGAAAAAGTTAAGATTTAATGAGAAATCTTATTCATATTACATGCATTCACAGCAAAAGTGTTTCATTTCAACATATAATCTGTCAGGCAGATCCATTTGATATAACAAAAAGAAGTCCAAATTATTATACAAACTCGAAGTAAATACACATTATTATTATTACTATCCAGTTTAGGTATCGATATTACTTACTCACTAATCTTATATATTATTATTTGCTATAGACTTAGTAATACAATGTTTTATGAAATGACAAATTTCCATCTAAATTCGACAAGGTATAATTAATTACCATAATGTCGCGTATCAAGTGTGACATAGCGACAGTAAACCGGGATAAAGTAGTAAAAATTCAACAAACAACTCTCGTAGTTCTATAGAGAATGGGTTAATGCCGGAAGTGATTCTTGACAATGGCGTTAACATTGTGAGATGTAACAATTTAATATAACAGCATCTGTAACAGAAGTCCGCTTTATTATGCTTCATAAAATTCATATAATTATACTGCAGTAGAAAATCTGTCATAAATGATTTTGCGATTCACTTTTGACGTGGAGATATTTTCAGTTTTCTGGGATTTTAGGAGAATATTTTAATTCGTTAAGAATATAATTTTAAGTATTAAAAGTTAAAACGAAAGTTACCAAATTAGATTCCAGTTGTTCTACAAGGGAAACGTTGTGCATGAAAGACTCGTATTAATAATTATTACAATCTACTATCACAATCTACTTGATATCTTACTTCCCATCAGGACTTTATCGTCTATACCTGGCAGATGAGTGAAAATGTCTCTCACCGATAATACTCAACAAGATTACATTTAAATAAATATTTACTTATTCACCCATGCAACTATATTACTACAATAAATGTACTATACATATATTTTATAGTTCCAGCAACAGATTTAGATATTACTACATAAAAATTACCGTCACTTAAACTTGAAAATAGTTATGACTAGTAAGGGACATATAGATATCAAACCATTGATATATATGGAAAACTAAAATGGGAAATAATGTTTCGTTAGGTGTTGCATTGCCTCAAATACTTGGTTACAAAGATCTTTGCATCGTAATTATTCAATTGCCATGGAGCGGCATAGGTACCGCTATTTTAAGCATCATACGTATATGAATACTGCAATGATGTTAGAATTATGTACTCTACAGTATCTACAATGTTAAAGAGAAATGCAATATTGTCTATTTTAACTTAGTCGACATACAAAAATTAAAATCAATTCTCGTCACAGTTATTCTCTAAAACATGATAATGATACATAGAAAAAGCACTGTTCTTTAATACATATTATTAATAAAAACGTTTACCCTAAAAAATATAAAGGAACAAAGAAGCATGAAACCACTACAAAATGGTAGAAACCGAATTTCAAATATTGCTATTAATTAAATAAGTATAATTACGCACTAATCTTGGTGATGCTGAGCACACAAAATTTTAAAAGCTACCTAGAAATAATAAAACTGTATGATGATAATAAGCACTGGGAATAACTATATAAATATTATAATGTTCTGGTTTAAAATACTATAATATTGTATATTTATTATAAATCATCTAATAACTACCCCCGGGTAGTTCAGGTCTCAGTTGGAGCAACTTACATATATTGGGCAAGGCATTATAACTTACATTCATTTTTTCTTGACTTATTCAATTTATTGTTATATAATACTAGAATTGCAATTAAAGTAAAATAGTGACCAGATTTCTATAGCGTCCTCGTTGATGGGATTTAGGATTTTTCTAAAAACTATAAAGGATACAAAAAACCCATTTCGGCTCTCTAGCTGATGTTTGAGACGAAATTGTGGCGTCTATTGTAGCCTTCTATTTCTTTTCAATTTAGAGATATAGAGTATTTCTAAAAAATGGTCTCTCAAAAAAATCTCAGGTTTCTCAAAAAATATATCAATGTATAAGTATTGAATTAAAGAATATAAATAAAAATTTTAACTTCAATAATGTTAAAAACATTGATGCATACATCAATTTTTGAGATGTATAATTGCGATAGTACAAGGTGCAATTTTTATATAGAACATCCTGTATCTTATTACGTAATTTTATTTAGACATAAATATATCTTGCAATAATATATAATATGCTATACACGTTTTCAATATTGTAATAGTCATAAATTTTCAAATTTTGCAAAAATGGCTATTGGGAAAGAAAATGATTTCCATAGGAACTATGAAAAACAATATTTTTATTTTGAAAGGATTTGACATAACAGTCCCGTTTAAGATGGTTCTATTTGGTAATGACGAATAACATATAATTAAATAAGTGTTTCAAAGAATGTGATGAATATTCGAATTGAGCTTTTCAAATTGACTTCAAAACTATTCACAACATATTAAACGATCATAAAACTCGTGCCGGCAAGCACTAACAAGCATCAATTTTTATTAATACCATAATACTGTAGTCTCAACATCTGAGACCGATATTCAGTCACCTGCTATCACGTTACTTCTTTAGTTACGTAGAGAGTCGAATAATTTTAACCCTCCGTCGGACGCAACCGATCCGGCAGTCACTTTTTTCTTTGCCATTTCGTGTGTATTACGAATATTATCTCGAACTATCTCATAGCTTCCTAGCTCCAAATCATTCCAATTCTGGATATGGTGTCGGTTATTTGTAGTGCATTCCCTGGCCTTGTATGGGCCATCCGGATCTGTCAGATGCATTGCGCCTGATTACGTCACTATTTTCACTTTTATATTTTGTTAGATTCCTTTTATTATTTAAATTAATAATATTTTTTATATCTCTTATTTATTCTGGATTATTTACTAATTCTGGCTTTTTATGCTATCATTATTCAAAATTAACACATTTTGTGTTAAATTATTGGTTTATCCTAAAAATCGTCTTCAACAGTGTGCCGTTTATTTTTGTTTTGACTATGCTAAAATGTGGAAGAGATTTTATAATTCGTTATACTTAATATAGGTAGTTACATATAATTTTTCTTTATAATTCACGTCCAATATTTTTTCATATATAACTTTATGACTTTTACATGAAAAAATAAGTGGCTTGTTTTTTACATTCAAAATATTGTTTAATACTAATTTATATTTGTATTTTGTCCTTAAAACAAAAAGAAACTTGCCAATAGCTGGTTATCCTATAAAAATCTTCCAAATTTATTGTTTTACAACATTAAATGAGTTCCTTTGCGTAAATTTAATTATTGCCATTAAAAATTGTAAAATAGTGTAAAATGTTTATTATTGTATTGTGCTAATTAAGATAAATATTTAATTAAGTCTCCACCTCACTGAAATCTAAATTATGTAAGATTTGATTATGGGATCTTTCAGATGTATTGCGCCCGAATGTATCTGGATTCATACTGCGCCCTGCGGAAGGTTATAATAACTTTGCCCTGTTTATTTTCTTTACAGCACGTTTTATATCTGTTCTATCGCAAGGCGCAAATGCAAGACCGATGAAAATGTGTGCATAGTGTAAGAATATTGAAATTTGAATAAAAACGTTGCTTAATAATATATATCTTGTAAAACAATTTTTCACTGAGCTCGGCGTAAAAAGAAGGCGATGAAAATATTCCTTGACAAAAGATTGATTTATGGCCCCTGCCTCGCGTAAATGCTACGCGGTTAGCACACATTATGTTACATTTACAGTTTATTTTGTTCATACCAAAATGGCAGACAACACAATATTATCCTGAAGAACTGAAATGGAAATAATGCATGTTTAGTCAAAACTTAGTTTATATAAGAAGCATTAATTCCATTATACAAATCAGAAACCACTTATGGATGGAATAATAGTTATTTTTGTATTAAGTGTAAAAAATCTGTCTTTTTGAATGGCACATGAGGGTGTAAATTTTTGGTCGGGATCAAAAATTCGTCCCCGTAAATCACTGTTTGTGCCACGTAATACGAACAGTAGGTTTTGTCCAATTGTCCGTTAAAAAATAACATCAATAAATATTTTATATTCTAAATTGAACTATTAAAGTGAATTATTATAGTGAAAATAAGAAAAATTGTACCATATGAAGTTATTTGGTTGACTCTTGTCTGTATATGTTACTATAACCATGGAAATGTTTTGATGCAAACAATGCAATAAAATAAAATGCTATTCTTATTTTGAAGAACATAAGATCAAACAATGCATTTGCGTTTAGCTGAACTTCATTTTATCAAACACATATTTTAAGTTTAATAATTCAAATAACACCTTTCAAGATGGTATCAGCGATACCGACATATCATTCGAATTAGTAGATACTGCAAATGCTGCGATATCAAATTATTTGCAAAGTTTGAGTAATATAATATATAATTCAAATAATATTTGGACTGCCAACTTCACTACTTCCAATTCAACGACAATCTACTTCCAAATAAGACAAGAATTAGATGCACATTTTCACTACGAAATTAAGCGACCAATCATCAACTTCTAATTGAGACATATTTCACAAAACATTCAACAATATTTTTAGTATGTCGATATTTAAAATGCCTTCTTCGAGAATTAATATAGGATGCAATTGTTCCAACTTGACAACTACTATTTTAATAATAATGTATATTAGTGATGTCAAACTATGTGATGTTATGCTTGTAGCTTTTAATTTTCAATAAATCATAAGTATACATAAACCTATTTATTTGAAGCTAGCGCAAAAATACATTTTTTTAGCCGTCAAAAATATTTTTACACCGTTAAAGAATACCAAATTTTGCATATTGGTAGCAATTAATAAATATTGTCTTTTTTGACAGTTGGACAAAAAATTATTTTTGATGTTACTTGGACACTTATGGAAAGAGCTCGGAGAGCTTGATTTTTAATATAAGAACTATGTCATGTGTAATACATGAGAAATGTTTTTCTTAGTAGGATTATTTTTTTGTAGTAAAACCCGCCGCAGGTAGGATTCGACATTTGTTCCGGATTTGAAACGAACGACATACGAGTACAGCTGTTTCGAACGTATTAGTTCTCATCAGTGCCGTATACGGTACGCCGATCCAGGACAAATGCCGAATGAAAGTCGTGGGGTATACATCTTTATCGATTCGATCTATGTCGGTAACATATAAATCGGAAATCGAGGAAGGAACTACCAAATCGCCAGGCAGTTATCAAAGTAGTTCCTGAATAGCAAGGTATTGAATTATACCTAAATTATACTTCTAGGTATAATTCAATGCCTGGCGGAGCTTTAGCCCGAGGAGTAATAGTGATTATGTAATAGCCTTGCTATTCGGGAACTACTTTGATAACTGATTGGCGGTTTTGTAGTTCCTTCCTCGATTTCTGACTTATATGTGACTGACTTAGTAGGATTATTTTATAATATCAATTTTCCTTGATACGCTGCATATATCACTTGCTATCTAACCAGTTCATTAGTTAATTATGGGCATAACAGTTTTAAAATATTTTAAAAGCTGTATTTAAGCTTTATTATCTCCTTAATTTAAAGAAATTAACTCCATTTATTTGTTAGCAATGACCTTATATATAGTAAAACTCCTAATCTTTCTCTGAAAAGTAAAGTTCCTTATTTCTGTTTATACTAATTCATCTTGATTTTTAAAATTGAAGAATTTTTTCCGCAAATTCTCTATAATAAAAATGTTATCACTAATATGATAGAGGATAGTACGATACTACCCTCGATAGTACCTGTCGATAGTACCCTCTCAAACGTTAATGTTTAAGAGTGTTCTGTCTATATCTTACACATCTAATGACGATCATGTTCTAACCAATACCTATAATCCTGCATTCTTGATGATTAATCTGATAAAAAAAAAATAAAACATATCTATGTCCAGCTTATTTACTATTTCTTTGCAGAAGTGAATTCTACAGTCTGGATCATCTTCTGTTAGTTCCTTGGTAAGTATCATCATATAAGGATGAGGTTTTCCTTTATATAAACTTGTTGAATAATTACAGCACAATTTAGGACTTAGTCTACTTTCATATTATGTTCCATAAAATGCCCTTTTCTTTTTTAAATATTTAACACGTCTAATTGTCTTGAAATTTGCATAAATATTAGACACAGTACCTAATGAAATATTGAAAATATTAAACTAATTGTAATTAAATACATTTAAATACTTGGCTTCAATATATATTCCCGTCAACAATTATCATCAAAATTTCTATTTATTAAATTCAGCTGTTAAATATCACATTGTTTGTTAAACACACAATAACTTTTCAAAAGATACTAAAAAAAAGTTCGACTGTTTTTGTAAACGCATATACTTATTGGAATTTTCTTTATTGTTTCTAGTTGCCTAGATTGTGTTTATTTCTGGGGTCATTCTAGGTTGTTCATGAGATATGACGCAGATAATATGAAGAGAATTGTACATACTTTTTTCAATTATACCACCAATTCTTTTCTTTTAATAATATTAGATTAATATTAATTAATTATCGCAATCAACTTAAATGAATACATTAGTAATGCCTAATTACTAGTTTACCTCATGAACTTCGTTGTAAAGGTTATGGAAACTGCAGAAGATTCAGATATAAGCCATTCACAGATTGTAAAAGAATGTCAAAGGATTGGCGGAATATCTGGAAAAATTGTACTTTTGTCTAAAATAAACGGAGTATAACTGAATAAAGTACAGTATACATTATTATTATTATATTCTTTATCACGATGGACAAATAAGCAAGATTGAAACATCAAAAAACGTAATGGAAATTAAACGGGATATTAAAATAGTGTATATTTTCATATAATTTCGATTCGAGAAAGTTGAAATAGTTTGCTTTGGGATCGATGGCCGAAAGTGTCATCATTAAGTTTGAAAGTTACTGTTATTGCTACCATTATTGGTTAGACGATACACCTACATTTATTTAGTAGGTAAGAAATAAGATATTAACGAAAGCATTATTTTTCAGCTATTTTATTTACATAAACCCTTACATGGCACCTTCTCTTAAATTTTCTGATATAAAATTCATTGCTACCTATTATAGTGCACTGTATTTTTGTGTAATTTTTTTATCGGTCCCCTTGTACACTGGCTATGTACAAGGACAATGATAAAAGCTAGGTATAAGCAGAGTACATACGAGTATATATTTATATAAATATATACATTGTACATAATATATTAGAATATTTACATTAAAGATACACATGTAAAATTATTCTATTAGAAATTTAAATATGGCATGAGATTATATTAAATATACTCGCAGTTTCATCATCGAAAGTAATTATACAATACATGAAAATACACAATAGTTACTGTTGTAAGCGGTAGAAAATGTTTTTGTATTATTTCTGTGCAATTTAAATATTACCTACCTCATTGATTAATTTTATATTCTGTCTGAAAATACTAGAAACTGTAAATGAAACAATACAGTGAAATTTGAGAAGAGGAAATTAATTGCATTAACTGCTTTTTATAGAATTAAAAGTAGGACGTAATTTATTAGATTATTAGTTTTTCAATTAAAAATAACGGCTCTCCAGCATCGCGCTAAAGCTCTAGATGGAACGCTCAGCTAAGAAAAAGTTTCATATTTCAATTATTACTAAACTTTACAAAATAACAAATTGCAGGGAATTAAATTTATGGTCCTTTCTACTTGTTTTTGGTTAATAACTTGGAAACCGGAGTTATTAATAAATTAACAAATTTTTCATGTTTAGCTTTTACTTCATTTAATATTCAGAAGCTCTAAAAGCTTCTTCCACTTTTGTTTGGTGGTTATTAATTATATTCCTCGAGTTCTTCAATGCCTAAAATAATTCGACTATCAATAAGTAACGTTGCATTTCTATGACTTCATCGATGTACAAAATTCACAATATAGAGAATTATGGCGGTAAGTCTTTGATGATGCTCAATAACGACTCTGATTAGTGCCAACTTAACAACGCTGACGATTTTTTTATAAAAATTGCTTCCCTTATATATTTTTAATGTGATCGCTGTCGAATTTACACCACTATGCGTTAGAGGTTATGAATTAGGCAAATTCAATCATGAATAAATGTAGTGATAAAGTCTGTGAAATTGGATACTCTTGCAAAATCTGTAAAATATTTGTAAAAGTGAAAATTATATTATCGCTATACCATCAACTAACAGCACTTTAATAATTTATTAAAAAGAATTAACCCTGAATAACAAGTTCTTGTTTTTTTTTTGTTAAAATGTATTTATGAAATTCTATGATTTATAAAAGAAGAATACTTAAAAATATATTTTTTAGATTTGCACAATATTCATCATTTTAATACCAAACGATTTTTTGAAACACGATGAAGTGCTTCAAGAAAAGAGACGAGGCTACAAGAACAGACGAGACGAGGAAGGACTGAAAACATATAAGTCAATAAAGTGGGAAATCATTAGAAAGTCTAGAAAAGCGAAAGAACAATGGATAGAGGATAAATGCAAAGAAGTAGAAGATAAGCTCCAAGTAGGTAAGACCGATGAGGTTTACAAAATAATTAAGAGGAACTTCAGGGATATAGGACCAATAAATAGAAATGTTAGAAGTCAATCGGGGGACATACTAATCGGAAGAGAGGAGAAAGCGGATAGATGGAAGTAGTACTTAGGAAATTTATACGAGGGTCAGGAATTAGGAGAGATATTAGAGGAAGAATCTAGCATCGATAGAGAAGATGTAGGAAAACCTATATTGAAAGAGGAACTTGAAATAGCACTAAGGGGGCTAAAGAACAATAAAGCGCCGGGTGTAGATAAAATACAGGCGGAAATTTTGAAATATGTGGGACAGAAAGTAGTAAATAGGATGTTTGAACTGGTAAAATACATATACGAAACGGGCGAGATGCCGGAGGATTATAAGAGGAACATTATCGTTACTATACCGAAAAAGAGAGGGGCCGACAAATGCGAGAACTTTAGAACGATTAGCCTAACTTCCCACGCGCCAAAAATCTTAACCAGAATAGTGCAGATGAGGATGGAAAATAGAGGGGAGGAAATACTAGGAGAAGACCAATTCGGGTTTAGGCGAAATAGGGGAACTCGCAAAGCTGTTCTGGCGCTAAGAGTAATGTTAGAGAAAACAATAGAAAAAGGAAAGAACGCTTATATAGGATTTTTAGATTTAGAAAAAGCTTTTGATAATGTAAGATGGGAAAAAATGTTCGAGATACTAAAGAGCGCGGGAATGAAGTATAGAGATAGGAGAGTAGTACACAATCTATACAAAGATCAAACTGCTGTTATAGAAGTAGAAGGGGAAAAAAGGGAAGTAGGTATTAGGAAAGGAGTAAGACAAGGATGTACGCTATCACCACTAATTTTTAATCTGTACATCGAAGAGGCGATTAATGTGGTAAAAGATAGAGTGGATTTCGGGATTAAAGTACAGGGACAGAAACTAAAAATGCTGAAATTCGCGGATGATATAGCAGTATTAGCATCTAGTAAGGAGGAATTAGAATCAGCATTGAATGAAATAGAGGCAATGTTGACAGAGGAATACGGAATGAGGGTGAATCAAAACAAGACTTGTGTTAGTTAGCGCAGGGTCGAATAGCTTTTAATAGCTTTTAAGCTTTTAATGAAAATACCGTGGACTGATAGGGTTAGAAACGAAGAAGTATTAGAGAAAGTCGGCGAGAAAAGAAGTATGTGGAAAAACATAAAGAACAGAAGAGATAGAATGGTAGGCCACTTGCTAAGGCATGGGGGGGAATAGTCTGCGATATTTTGGAGGCAGAAATAGGAGTGAAGAAAGGCAGAGGTAGGCCTAGATTAGATTATTGCTCCATAATAGTAAGGGATGTAGGATGTAGCACAATTAGCGAAATGCGTAGGTTAGCACAAGATAGGAGAAGCTGGATGTTAGCGTCCAACCAGTCTTAGGACTGATGACCTCATGATGATGATGATGATGTACTGAAAAATCAGAAATATTTCTTAAAAATGATATTGCCTTACAAATTTTACTTCCTTTATATGTTTTGTTTTTGAATCGTGACTTCGTCATAGTATTTATCAAATCAGAACTTCTTCTGTCTTAACAGAAATTATATATTTAAATTTTTATGAATGGGGTCCTGTATTTGGGATTTTATATTTACTGTTGAAAAGACAGAGGATGTAAAATTTTTTTTCTTACCTCAGTAAGGGAGGCCTGAAGTCTGTAAAAATAGTACATTAAACGTATCATTTGTAACGCATGTTTATAGCGCAATATCCTAACATTTCTACCGGGCAACTTAATAAACAATCGCATTGACCATTCTACATTTCGAAAATTGTTAGACAATGAAAAATTCTGCCATTCAGATAGTCGTATATAATGTTTCGAAGATGTTCACCTACGATTGTGACGCAAATTACAACTTTTGAAGCTATTTTTCTAAAATTAAGTAACGCTCTCTTTAAGAAGGATATTGTGACATTGAATATTAGCCCGGATATTATTGAGCATTCAATACAATGTTTATACGCGTGTCGTATAGAGAGTGTATTGAGAACTCAACAATTTCCAGACTAATGTTTCCAATTTCTAAATTAGATATCGTTACTTCAAACTCTTTGAACTATTTGGACTATTAAATAAACCCGCAATTTTAAGTAGTCCCATAAGACGAAACTCAAGAGGATCAAGTATTGTGGACGTGATGACCATTAAGTTAGTTCTTGTCAGGAAAATATCATCAAGAAGCAATCAAACTAAAAACTTCTTTGGTTAAAAGTTATATTTGTTTAATTTATATTTTTATCAAAAAGCAATTCCATTTATTGAGCAATTCTAATTTAAAAAATATATATGATGGTATAATAAGTCCACAGATAAAATCAGAAGAAACCAAATTTTTCATTAGTCAATATCCATTCAGAAAATAAATCTAACATGTATGAAAGTCTTATGAAATAAATAAATCAAAGTATCACGAGAGATACTGAATTATAGTGTAAGAAGTATCAACTAATTAAAATTATTTTATGTTATATGCAGCATTATGGATTTGGATTTTTTTTACATAAAATACAAATAAATATTGTTTATAATATATTATTTGTAATAATAACTAATTCATTAAAAATACCTTGCAATTTTATTTTTTTCCTCCCCCTTTTTAAGGCACCATATTAATGCATATTTTTATTATATATAGTTTTTATTATTTGGAAAAATATTGCTCTATAGGTATGTTATACAAAATTCTACCCTATTGTCTTTTTAGACTTAGAATACTGTCATCCTGTATAAAATTATCATTGAGGTCATTCGCGTATAGGATATTATGTCTAAGACAAAGTACAGCTGAAGTCATTATGATTATAATGTAACTAAATCTTTTCGTGCTTTATCATAGATTGCTCTTTAATGCTCATCACGTTCATTACGAGTTACAAAATTTCAGAGGGAAAAACACTTCTTGGAACCTTTCTGCCACCTCAGAGACAACAAGCTTTTATATAGAGAAATCGACAAAAGATACACTAGTAATCATCGAATAATTACTCAGTAATAGTCGCTCAGTAAGAGGTTATTCACTTTTCTGAAATGAAATCGAGCTATAGATTTTGGCGGAAAGGCACAGCTTACAAGAAATTAATTTCCAACTTTTCCATAGAACACGTTACTTTTTATTACCAAATAACTTTATAATAGATGATATTTATTAACATAGTAGATGATAAACTTATTATTATTTTACTATTATGCTTTATGAGTTTCTTAATTTATTTGCAATATTTTTATTCACCATTTGGTATACTAGCCAAGCAAATATGTTGTGGTATGGTCACGATTTCAGAATAACATGCCTAGAATTATGACTTCGTAGATTAGCATACAGAAGCTCGATAAGTTAACTATAAATAATACATGTAATACATCTGATTGTAAAAATAATTTATTAATATTACAGTACAGATAATATATAACTAAAGCTGGTAATATTTCTGAAATATTTTCAAGCTATTTAAAATAACTAGTAAATACACAATTAAAATAAAGTATTTATTCTAGACAAATATAGTCACTTAAAAAACAGATAATAAAATATTAGGTATAAATAAGTAATAAACAGGAATATATTTAAAAAAAATTAGGTAAGTAATTTTTATTCTCTATTATTTAATTAACTCAATCAATGATATAAAATAGAACTGTTCATATTTCGTATATATATATATATATATATATATATATATATATATATATATATATATATATTTGTGAAATGTTATTTACATCATCAAGAAATAACATAATGAGAATACTTTTGACATGCCCTCTGAAATTTTGATAGTACCAATATGATCTAAAATTGATTCTGTTGTTGGTCAATAAAGAATGCGGCCATATTGAAATCAAGAACATAATTAACTCTATATTATGATAAAATTAATAAAGTATTTAATATTTTCCTGAAAAATGGGCAATACTGAATTTATTTTTTAGTTCACTACGCTCCTGTTTAGTAGAGAGCATGACCATTCTGACACCAGGAGCACAATTGACTAAGAAATTCATTCATTGTTGACTATACTTCGGGCAAACGTATCGACAATATCTCATCACATGCTTTCGTATAGGGACAGATCAGTTTAGTGTGAAATTAACTCAACAAGGCTGTGATATAATTTTATAATTTATTGGTGCCAATTTTCATACCAATAATGAACTAAAATCAACACGACATCTTGTGTAAGTTTCGCCACAGTTTGATGTAAGCTTTATTTAAATTTTACCCCTTTTAATGTTCGTATTGTACAATGGAAAATAAATAACACCTTTGAAATAGAATACATATTAATATATTGTCTTACACTTATATATTATATCTTCCCTTTTAAAGTACAAATTTAATATCTTCATTTTACTAACGAAACATTGGTGTAAATTATATGTACATATATGTATACTAGTGCAAATTTAGAAAATATTTATGTATTCCTGAGTTGTAGCCAAATTCTTACATATATTATTTGAAATAGTACGAATAGTATCCACCGTTCAAATTATATATTATGACCCTATCTTAATATTAATATTGTTCTGTGTAAATAAGTAATAAATGTGTTTCGTTGATATTCAGATACCTTTAATATTTATTATATTTATTATATTTATTATTATAATTAGATACTTAAGATTAAGTTCTTACTAGAAATAAAAGTTATAATTTAAACACTATCAGTGTACTAGTAAAGTAATCAATAATATACCCAGTTACTCAAGTAATATAAATTCATTAGTTAGTAATGGGGTACACTATTGATAAGATTAATGTTATCAGTAAGCCACAATAAGAATGGCAAATATAAAAATATTACTTAACTATCTAAACGAAATCTTCCAGCGAATTTGTTAAGATTTAGCATATTTTTCAAACATTTAATGTGTTAGTTTTAATAAATTTGGTCATGACAATGACTATTTTTACTTTTGACATCAGACAAACCACTTGGGCATAAGTTGATTATTCAGAAATCTTAAATAAGTGTATTACTTTAGGTTTTAATAGTTGTTATAATAATTATAATTATTATTATTTTTTAATTTCTTCTCACTGAAAATAAAAATTTGGTAATATTCTTACCTACAAGTTGGTTAATTATAAATCACGACCAGCCATATTGCCTCATGCTTCAACAGTGTCAAAGCGAAGACTACATAGGGTCAATTTTCATGAGGATTTGAGAGGTTTGCGCTCAACTAAATAATTACCAATATTTTACTTGAGATTTTGTCGTATGATATAATTTTCTAGACAAAAAGACACTAGAATTATTTACGTTAGAAGATAGATTTTATGTTTTTGGGAGGGTGTACAAGAGTTTCATCAGAGCGCTAAGAATTGCCAAATTTTGTATTTTTTTTATAAATGTCTCTCAGTATTTGTTCAGTAGTATATGCACAGGTTTCTGCTATTTGCTATTTTATTTGTGGCTATGAAGGAACGTTGGCGTTGGTTGCATTACAATAATAGTGGCAGTAAAACAGTTCAAGCCGTCTCCACATTCCATTTAACCAAGTCTTTGTGTTCATAATTGTCTCATTACGTAGGTTGGATAGTTACTCCAAAAGCGGAAGGGCTTCCGTTTGTGTCCTGCGGGATACGTAACAGAAAAGGCGCCGAGCGTACACGATTTTGAAACGTAATATAACGCTTGATATTAGGAGACCATGATACATTAGGTGGTGGGCGAGAGTTCCGGGTAAAAGTTGCAGGCTATTTTGACGCGCATTGAATAATGTATTGTTGTAACTCGCTGAAGTTAAACTCACAATTCTCTACGGCCCGAGTTATTGATTCGGGAATTCTATAATTCAGTAATGGATTTTAAGTGATTATTTCCTTTTAATTTCTCTGTCTGCTAGTATATAGAATAAAATATTGTTGTAATACTCTGTGGTGGTATGTGTATATCTAAATATAAGACTCATGTGGTTTCATACTTTCAGCCTTATGATAGGTAGGTATAAACATTCATCTTTCACGATTTATCTTTCCCTTCGACGACAATAGTAAGATTATAAATTTCTTGCAAGAAATCTAGGTCACAATACAGCGGATATAGTTCATCAGTAAATGATATTTTGCCTCTCTTAAAATAAATTGAGAAGATCAATTTTAAATAGCTGTTTTCATAAACGTTACATAGAATAAATAATTTTTGTATTGTTATCTGATATTAATTATAGCGTAAAATATTGTTCGTGTCTGATTTAGAACGTGATTTTAAGCGAAAATATTTTAAATACAGAGTCTCATTCATCAATTATGTAGTCACCATTCTTTTCTGCGATTAGTTTGCAACAATATACAAGCTTGTCTATCCTATTCTTAAAGAAGGACGTAGGTTTTCCACCAAAGAGGAGGAGGTGGTTTTCGACACCTTCCACGGTATTAAGCGTCTTGCCTTTCAAACTATCCTGCAGAGATCGGAACAAATGAAAATTTGAAGGTGCAATATCGGGCGAATATTGTGGGTGCTCCAGGGTTTCCCAATGTATCTCCTGTAGTTTTCTCAGCGTCTGTTGGGCGACGCGCGACGTGTGGCCTAACGCTATCGTGATGGAAGATAATGCCCTTCCGGTTGGCCAAACTGGAGGTTTCTCGCGAATAGCCGCATCAAGTTTAGTTAGCTGCTCACAGTACTTGTCCGCTGTGACCGTTTCGCCCCGTCGCAAAAGCTCAAAGTGGGTAATCCCTCTGCAATCCCACCAAATACACAATAAGACCGTCATTGAACACAGACCTGCTTTTGTTTCCATGTCCATTTTCATTGCACGTTATTATACAGGATCCACTTTTCATCACCTGTTACGACTCGATCCAAAAATTTTTCTTTCTTGTTACGTGCCAGGAGAGTAATGGCCACGTTCATCTAGTCCAGCCTGTACTGTTCGGTTAAGGAGTGAGGTACCCAGGTGTCGAGTTTTTACGTGTACCCAAGCTTCTTTAAATGGCGAAACTCCGTCGATTTGTCTATAATCAGTCTCTCGGCGATCTCTTAAGTGGTAATCTTTGGATTATTCTCCAGTAGGGTGCGCACAACATCGTCATCAATGCCAGAAGGCCGTCCTGAACGAGGCTCATCATTCAGGTTAAAATTGCCATGGCGAAAATTTTTAAATCACTTTTTAAAAGTCCGAAGAGCAGGAGCACGGTCCGAATAAATATTCTGAATTTTTTGTACGGTTCTAAAGCTCTCTCCTTTCCTAAGCTCGTATAGAATTATATGTCGCAAATGCATTTTTTCTTCTTTCAATTTAAATTAATACTCCAATACAAATGTAAAAATTGCGAAAATTTTTTTTGAAATAAATAGACGCATTGATATTATTACACGCACGAGGAATAACTCGGCAAACTAAAGACAGCTGTTCCTTACAGCACAAGTCGCGCTATAGATGAAATCGGGCACGAAATTATGCAATCATCGAAAGTCACAAAAAGTTCATTGGACAACATATACAAGGTGTGTAAATTAACTAATGAAACTGGGTTTTTTCAATTCTTTAGTCGAAAATAATTACAGTTCAGTATAGTCTTCCTCAAAATAACTTCCTTGGCAAACCACACAGCAATGGAGATGAGTCTTCCAGTCCTCATATAAATGCTGGAACTTAGATACTGGAATAGCCTTCAGCTGGTCGTTCGTTACAGCCGTTTGAATGTTTTCTAGTCTCTCAAATTGACATTCCTTGAGGTGATTTTTCAACCTTGGGAAAAGTGAAGAGCGACAAGGATTCAAGTAGGGTGAATAAGGGGATTGAGGAGTTACAGTAATGTTTTAGTGGCCAAAAACTCGTTTATTGAAGTTGCGTCGGATTGTCATGATGCAACAAGCAGTTGTTCTTGATGTTTAGTCAAGCACCTCCAGAAGTTTTTCAAGAACCTTTTCAAGAACATGAGTATGCTGCTGAAACCGTCCTGTGACCGAGTAATCATCTTTATTAGTTTTATCACTATTTATTAACTAAAATATTATATTTATTATTTTTGTGCTTTAATAGCCTCTCAATTTTAAAATGAAAGGGGGAGCGAGGGTATTTTAAACATGCACTGTATATACAGGCATAATTATATACTGAATATTTTCAAAGATTTTATATTCTTCAGGCAATTGATATCCAGTGACTTACAAACGTCATCCCAACAATACATTGTAGAATTAGGTATTTAAGAAATATATATCCATAAATATAATACTTCTTTTGTCGGAGTAAAATTTTCTATTGTTGTGTATGGCTTATGATATTCAAATTTGGAAAGAAACAGCTATGATACTATTTACAATCCCTAGAAAAAATTGCACAATGACTAAATCTTCTTTGATAAATGGCCATTTATTAAATAGTATTCCCTTTTGTCGTATACATTTTATAATATAATCAAAATGCAAGCGATGATAATATGCAGATAATATGCAAGGTATATAAGTTTCAAATATTTTTCGAGGACTGTCATAAATATAGATAATATAAAATAAACACTCCTAATTTCATTCTTGTTAATATCAACACATAAATCTGAGTATCATAGAAGCATAAGTAGTGTTTTAAATCCCGTAAATTAAGAAAAAGTAGGTATAAGCATTTGAAAAATTAGAGTGCAAATTTAAAATAAATTATAGACATATTGACATTACAAAAATAAATGAACGACTCACTGAATTTGGGGATGTCACATTTTAACAACAATTCAATTAAAAAACAGTTCAGTCAGTGTGAAGTGTTTAAAAATACACCAAAGTTATCTCGTTGTCAGATATAATTTTATTTGGAAGATATGTTTATTTTTAGACAATTGTACAATACAAGATTCTTGTGATTGGCATTACTCAATTTATACGTATTTATGTAAACTATTTATTACTCAATTTATACGTATTATAAACAAATTTTGGAGGTTTTTAAAATATTTCCGAAAAAAAAGATACAGTTAATGTATGTGGTTATCGTTTACAAATAATTGATTGTTTTAATTAAATAACCATAAGAATATCTAGTAAGAGATCATCTGTTGACATTTCTTTTTTTTTAATTATATACATTAAAAAAACTATTTTGGGATAAATTATATGCCCCTAAGTATCAATTGATACAAGAACTTGAATTGTTTGAAAATAATCAGTTTATAATCGCAAGTGAACGTAATGTGGCAGATATAAAAAAATCATTTCTTCTTTATATGTAATTAAAGAAATATTCAAAAACCAGTAAATTAATTTATTATGTAATATACGCTTAAAAAAACCGTTACTCTAAAAACGAAAAATTCTCCCTACCTTCTCATAAATTAGGTATTTCTAATTATTAATTCAATAGGAAGTTCTCTTAAAATAGAATGTGATGGCTTTTACTGCATGTTGTTATCTAAAGTAGTTTTTGAGATATTATAGAAAATGTAGTTCTTGGGTGTCTTAGTTCAATCACCGGCACAGAAAAAAATATGTATGTTACTTTTCGTATTATTTCTCTGTATCTACAATTTAGTTATATCCTCTTTAGACATCACTTGTTCTATATATGTATATTTTATAATTGAAATATATTGTCTAATTGCATATACGTTTGCTGTATATAAATCGCTTGCAACATAGATAACAGTATAATCTAAAACAGTGTATTTTATTCCCATAACATTTAGAACAAAAGAAATCACATCGCTAAACGACCCATGAGCCGTATTATTTTCCAGTTAGTGCACTTGAGTTATTTTGTCACTATAATCATCTAAGTTTGTATTTACGTAAAGGGTAAGGAAGAATTTTATAATAAACTATCAATAATTAATAATAACTTACTACTACTCTTTTTTTGATACAACAGATAAGTTGTACAATACAGCTGAACGATTAAGTGCAATGGAATTAAATGAACAAAATCATTTAAGTACTCTAAAATATACAAGAAAATAAAATCAATAAGACCACAATGAGTTTATTTTAAAATTGGAATTAAAACACTATTGTTGAATAATACAAACGTTATATAACCTAATAAATCGATACTCTATTAATCCTGTAAATAGAAAACACAAAAGTTAAAGACGGTATATGAACTCGAAATTCATTTTCACGTTAAAGGGCGCGTAACATATACAAATGAATTTATATTTATTATCCAATACTTATCAATTCTAGAATAATATTCTGAATATAATGAATAGGTTCAAATATGGGAATTGTTTTGTATTTGTGTAATAATTTAGCCATGTGGAAGAGAAACAAAATGAGTTATTATCAGCCATCATACACCGGGGAATTTTCCTTCGTAATGTGGTACCACTAAAAGTAAAATGTGCTTTAAAATCCTATATTTGCAAATTACTTCCTGATATATTCCTGCAATAAAAGAATATCTTATAATATCTGTCTGGCGAATTGCCAAACAGGGTTCATTGGCGTGGCTCTTTAAAGAACAATTTCATATTCCCAATAACACCGAGGACTATCGACTTTATCGCAGGTGCAGGTTAGAAAGTTCTACTTAACTTGCTATAATATAAATTTTATTTGTAAAATACAAATGTAGAGATTTGTGTATATACACTCCTGAACAAAATTAATGCATTGGAAATACTTTTCATAGTCTCTTATACTTTTTCGTTTTAAATACTTTTAAGTTTTAAATCCTTAAACATTTTATATCGGTGGCCTAAAATATCCTTTGTCACTACTGATAAATAACTATAATTGTTTTATAGATTGATGTAAAATAACATTTTATAATTGTTTATTAGTAATACGTTTAACGTCGTTTAAGATGATTTATAAAAGGCAATCAATGCAGGTACCCTTGAATTTTTTTTGTAATTTGTTGTCATCAAGTAAACGAAACCGTTTCTCTAGTACACCTAGAGTAGAATAAATAAATTGTCCACACAACTTCAGAGATGACGAAGCAGTGAAAGCAGTAGCTCTGGTTAACGAGGGACACAGCCAGCGATATGTGGCTAATTTGTTAGAAGTTTAGACAGTTAACAATTAATCGAACAGTTAAACGTTTCAATCAAGTTTCATCATCATTATGAGGTCATCAGTCCTAAGACTGGTTGGACGCTAACCTCCAGCTTCTTCTATCATGTGCTAACCTACGCATTTCGCTAATTGTGCTACAACCTACATCCCTTACTATTTGCGAGCAGTAGTCTAATCTAGGCCTACCTCTGCCTTTCTTCAATCCTATTTCTGCCTCCAAAATATCGCAGACTATTCCCTCATGTCTCAACAAGTAACCTACCATTCTATCTCTTCTCTTCTTTATGTTTTTCCACATACTTCTTTTCTCGCCGACTTTCTCTAATACTTCTTCGTTTCTAACCCTATCAGTCCGCGGTACTTTCATCATTCTTCGGTAACACCGCATCTCAAAAGCTTCTAATTTCTTCCTACTTGCTTCCCCTACCGTCCAGGTTTCGCAACCGTATAATGCCGTGCTCCATACATACGTTTTCAAAAATCTCTTTCTTGTTTCTAAGTTTATTATCCCCGAGCATAAAAGTTCTTTCTTTTTGTTAAAAGTTACTCAACCCTGCGCTATTCTTTATATCTTTTATATCTTTATCGCTTCTTCCATCCCAGTTTATTTTACTTCCTAAATAAGTGAAGTCTTTAACTTCCTCCAATCTTTCATTATTAATTTGTACTTTCGTTTTTGCTCTGCTCTCGCGCCCTCTGCACACTAACACTTTAGTTTTGTTTTTATTCACCCTCATTCCGTATTCCTCTGTCAACACGGCCTCCATTTCATTCAACGCTGATTCCAATTCCTCTTTACTAGATGCTAATACTGCGATGTACAGATTACAATCAATTTTATTTCAATCAAATTTATTTCTAGACAAATGGTCACGAGAAGGCTTACTGAAGAAGGATTGGATAGAAGAAGACCAGCTATTGTACCACTGCTCATCAGAGAATGTAGAGTTACTAGAGAGTATCTTGCAAGAGAACACGTAAACTGGACCATTGATGACTAGAAGCAAGTTTTGTTTTCAGATAAAATAAGAGTAAGCCTTAATTCACCAGATGGACTTTAACGAGTCTGGTCTGAAGACCAGGAGAGAGGTTTTCTGCTTGCAGTATTCCAATTTTTTGTGGATCCATAATATTCTGGGGAGTAATTTGTTTCGATGGTCACACAGATTTAGATCCTATACTGGGGTAATCCATGAATGCACATTTCTACATAGAAAACTTCATACAATATCATGTGAGGCCATTTGTATCATTTATCGGTGACAATTACATTTTTATGAAGGATAACGCTCGACTCCACGTTGCTAGAAATGTATTGGATTATGTTCTATTTGTGAATATTTCAACTATGTACTGGCCACCAAGAATATATGAACCCATATATGAACCCCATAAGGCATCTATGGGATGCACTAAAACGATCAGTTAGGCAACACATTCTTGCCCCTATGACCCTTAGAAAACTTGAACAGGTCATTGTTGGCGATTCATCACTTGATCAGGAGCATGCCCAGATCAATAGGAACAGTTACAAGAGCTAGAGGAGGAGCTCCACGCTACTGAGTTAAATTTCTTATGGATTAATTTAACCCCCAGGTTTTTAATTTACACTGTTTTTACTGCATTTGACATTATTGCTTGTTTGTTTTATTTATTCATGGTTTTTTCCCCATAAAACCATTCTGTTTTGTTAAATATTTGTTAAAATCATTCAATTATATCAGGTTGCTACTATGATTTAAATCTTATATTCAATTATAGGTTGTATAAAAAAGGTGTATTGAACCTTAAGCCAAATATCTTACTGTGCATCTTATCGTCTTTAGGATTCTTATCGACACCACAAAATCTTACTTATATATGAGGTAGTTGTGGTCTACTATTATCTAGTAGTATTTTTAAGTAAAATTAAAACTAAACTATTAGTATTTAGTAAACCTAGGAAACATTATTACAGATCCTGGTTTTAATAACAGTCAAAATCTAAAGCCCGCCAAATATTGTAAAAACTTTAATGTTTTGATAGATACGGAATTAAGACATTCTAGATATGTTGGTAGTTTAATATAAAAATCCCATTTCAAACATATTTTGCTATATACTCGTAATTACAAGGATGATCTCAGCACAAAAATTAAATTAAAATTAATTGATTCATTAGTGTTATCACCTGCATTATATTGTTATATAGGTACATTGACCTTCCATCTTAAGGCGAGATAAAGCATTCATATAAATATCGCCACCTTTGGTTCATTTTATTGTTGTATCTCTATGTACAATTATATCAATAAAGACACAAATAATTATATCAATTATTATTTTATTACTATTATTAATAGTAGTTGTTGCCTACTAAGTGTTGTCGACTATTAATTTTGTTATCACTTAACCATATTTATATTTAAGTATGATTAAAGTTAAAATAAATAATCATTCTTCCCTTTCATATCAGAAAAGCATATTCATTAATACTTGTCACGACTACTTGCTTTCTAGATATCACATACCGTAAAACAGTTCTCTCGTTGTTGATATTGAAACGCCTAATTATCTTCTTATTTCATAATCGTATGACGAAATCAGTGCAGGCAATAGTTGGTAAGCCCATTTGTCTTTAAACTTATTGCTTTTGTCGCCTAGAAAATCACATCTTAAGATAATGCCTCCATTGGTGATGGTAACCCCTCCTATGAAATATAACTAGGAATACCATCTTCAATTATTACCTGTAAGTGACATTCTTCACAAAATCATTCTCGTTTATCCACTCAGTCATAGTTGTTAATTTCTCAACGTTTATCTAGGCCTCAACTTTTCATATATCCGAGTCCTCTTTCAGTATGATTAAGATCGTGTAGTACTGCCATGATATAACTTAGAGCTAGTAGTATTCTACTTTCGACTATTATCTGTATTGCTCTCAACATTCTAACTTTCCAAAATTAACATTCTTTTTAACAATTATTGAGGCTAACTGGAACTAAACATTAGACAATTGTTGTTCGTTTCCGATACTTTAGCTCTAGTCTTGACTTTAGAGAATTATATTTATAATATATATACAATCACTGATGAAATGTTTATTTGGATACACAGAAATCGACTTCCTTTCTCTAAAACTTTATGTTGCAACTGGGGAAGTTTATATTGATTTTATTGTAAAATTTCATTTTTATATTTCCAGAAGAGCTTAGAACACAAGACAGACAAACCTTTTCTTTATTTATGGTTTGCAGAATTGCCATTAATCTTACAAAAAGTATTTTCCATGGCAAAAAAGTCTTAATACTGACGTTTTAGAGTTCTAAAATATGTAACTCCAAATATTTACTTAGTACAATTTTTGTGAAATAAATATTTATTTAAAATTGGGACCATGATTTGATAGCTTTTGAATACAATAGTGTAATAAATGTTTTTTATAAAATGATGGGTACTATATTTTGGTATTTTTGAGTTTGAAGAACGCTAAAGTACAAGATTTTAAATATTCTGTGACATATTTTAAAAATATAGATATTTACTGAGAAAAATGGCTCACACTGTGCACGTAATTAACTAAATATTATTTTTAAAAACTAAGATCTTCTTATTTAAAAGGTTTTCTGAAATTATTATATCATTCACTTATTTCTATCTAGTATTTATATCATACATAGGATTCAGGTTAGTTCCATATATTTAAAAACCTCTAATAAAATATTATATAGAGTATTATTATTACATATATAATAAATAAACAGAAGGCACAAAATAAAGTCACAAAAATAAAAATTTGAAAAGATTCACAGACGTTTATATATTTTCTAATATGTGATATTTATTCAGCACTATGTCATGGCCGTATATAGTTTTTAATAACTTTGCATTCATTTGGTAGTCCTAATAAAATAGACATTAAACGTCCATAAAATGTTAGTTATGGAGATGAAAACTCTCATTAAATTGTGTAAATGCCGAGATGGCTTTACGCTAAATTATTTTATATTTTCCATACTGAAAAATTCACTAGACACACAACTGTGCTATAGAAACGTTTTACATACAGTTATAATAAAATATAAGTAGATATATTATATTTAAGAAACATATTTATTGCCGAATTTATTTTTATTCAGTAAACGCCTAGATTTCTTCAAATTAGTGTCGTTGAAATAATTTCCTCTCATTAATTAAATATCACTAACTATTTCTTGAAATAATATGGGTATTGGTTATAGAAAGAAGTCAAATTAGTGGATATCAAAAATGTATAAGTAATTTTCCTCACATTCAGGATTCTTGAATATAAGAGAAAGTTTTTGTTTAAGCAAACATTGGAGGCACATGACTTGAGCAGGATAATTTAATGTAAATAGAATAAGAATCGCTTATGAAACCGAATATTTCCATTATCCCTCAGATAAATATATTATACCCCAAAACGAATAATTCTTATGTCCATGTAGATGTAGCAATTTTAAGCAATCAATATAGTTAATCAAAAGTAGTCCTAGTGCGCTAAGTGTGTTCTATATATTATTATGTATCATAAGATTCTTTATTTCTGTTTGTGAATGTTTCTTTTGTCGGCTCAATTTTTAAAATGAACTTTAATTTTCAATAATGATAAAGTGGTGTCAATGTGTAGTTAATTTTTAAGAAACTATTTCAAATTGTATCGAACGGATGGCATTGAGGCCATCTGTAGCAACATGCTTTAATGGTACATCCAATACTTCATTTACTGCATCATCTTTACCGATTGCAGATACCTATAAAAACTTCTTGAAGAGAAAATTTATCAGTATATTTTATATAGTAGAATATTTTACAAGCTTTTGTATTTAGGTGGTGGATAATCATAGTGCCGCCTCGCGACTACGTGACCAAAGTGGAAGACCCGCCTTCCAAATTTTGTGATGACATCAGGAATCTAGTACGCTACAGTGATGATTTCCAATGATAAAGAAATCGAGGTATGCGATTCCGCATGGAGAATAAACTAGATTCGACAATTCTCTTGTAAAATGAATCAATCTTAAAGTGGGTGTTTTGGGCAATGTAGGCTTTATGTATATTAAAATAGATCCTGCAGCGCGCAGCACCCTAGATTGACTCGATGTATAATATTGGGGAACAAAAAGAAATATGTTGCCATAAATTTAAAATCTTTTTCTGAGTATACGCGGACAGTAATTTCACATTATACCTTCACTTGAGCTAAATTAACTACATTTTATAAAATAATTAGCACTCCTGAAATTTACCATATGATTGACGGATTTTCGTGGATAGATCTAAAAATAGCTTGAAATATATCTTACTGCACAGTGGAAATAAGTTTGCGTCTATTCCAATCGGTCATCTAACAAAACTTACAGAACAATATGAAAATGTTAAGTTGGTATTAGAAAAAATTTCTTATTCTCAGCATCAGTGGTTTGTTTGTGTCGATTTAAAAGTATTCACCATACTTCTTGGACAGACGTTATACTAAATATCCCTGTCACCTCTGTTTGGGGATAGTATTGCAAAAAGGAAGCATTGGTAGAAAACTATTTGGCCTCTAAAAGACGTTATGACCATTGGAATTGTTCACCAAGATATCAATAAGGAGCCAACATTGTTCACGAGATATCAATAAGAAGATAACAAATAATACTACCACTTATTCACATCAAACTGGGTTTAATGGAAAACTGGGTTTAAGTTTGTAAAAGCACTGGACAAGTCCAGTGTGATTATTTTAAATATATTTCCCAAGCTTTTCCAGCACTAACTTAAAAGCTGATATTTTTGACGCTTCACATAGTCGAAAACGGGCAAAAGATCCAAGTCTTAACGGATATATGACAGCTGTAGTTTAGTTATGTATCTGTAATTAAAAACTTTTTGAGCAATCACAGTACAAATAACTACCACGAACTAGTACGTAAGATGTTAAAATATTTCGAAAAGTTGGGAGCTAATGTGAGCATTAAATTACATTTTTTACATAGTCACTTAGATAAATATCCTTCTAAATTAAGAAATTGTCGTAAGGAATAACATGAACGGTTTCATCAGGATATCCGTGTAATGGAAGAAAAGTATCAAGGAAGGTGGGATCGTCACTTGATGGCCGATTACTGTTGGAGTCTACAGAGGAACTAATGCCATTTTCTGCATTAGGGACAGCAGTTTACTCAAAATCGACTCTTAAATTCCTGGAAAGAAATTGGCTATTCTCCACTACAATCTTCGATGACAGTCAAGCAATAGCCAGCGCTAGCGCGAGCCTCTATTCCAGTCGATTAACAAAAGTCATAAACTTGGGCGAGGTCTGTAGCATAAAAGATATAGAAGAGATACCATCTCTCAGATATGATGTAAAGTCTTAGGTCCTTTGTCTATTACATGATAAACAAATGAAAAATTCCTATCTCACTACAAGAGCGCCGGCTCGCTAGAATTTTCAGGATAGGGATTGCTTATGGTATAAGCATGCTATATACTTGCCTATGGTATAAGCAAGCTAAGGGTATAAAACATAATTTTTTAAGAGGAAATTCAAAAAAGCAGCTGAGACAAATTAAATTAATAATTAAATTCCTAAGACAAATTATTTTACTTAGAACCATAGTTGCTCAAAGACATCATGTTGTTTGAGAAATGGACAATTTAATATGAACAAAAATTTAATACTGTCCAAAGGAACAGAAACTGGATTAAAAGTGACAGTGTAATGTTGAGACGCAATAAGAACGACAGAAATGTTTTCAAGAAGATTTGCTAGTCTAACTAGTCGCATTGAGATGAAGGTATAAAGTTCGGGACAGACTTTTTCGAAAACCTATATTAAACATAACAAGCATTATTATTATTATTAAAATTATTATTAAAATTTGCGCCTCATCAGCCACTAATCGCATGGGTAGTCCCTTGGCGATATTGGCGATCTTGATGATCCCCTCTTATACAGGTAATTATCCAAAAATGCTAGCCTATAAGAGGAGCAATTTAGGCACGTCTCCTGCTCTAAGCCTCGCCTCCTTTTGGATAACAGGTATTCTTAATATAAGGTACCTCTTCTCTCTGGTGCGGGGCAGGTGTAAAGAATATGAATCGAGGTTTCCTCATCTTCTTTACAGTATCTGCAGGCCGGGGTATCAGTCAACCTCAGCTTGTGCTTATATGCATACAGGCTACTACGGTGGCCCTTAATGATTCCCACCAGAATTATGGTTTTGTTCCTGTTCAATTTAATGAATTCTTGGGCTCATTTCTCAATCTCTGAGTAGTCGATGAAGAGTTTGGTTATTTAACAACCCGTTACTCCCCTCCATCTTTTATTGTGATTCTCTCTTGCTCAGCCATTTATGTAGTCTCTGAACAGATTCTGACTTATTCTCACTGCAGGTTCTGGTCCATGTAGGTTTTTCCTGGTCCCTAGTCTGGCAAGGTCATCTGCAATTAGACCAGCGAGCACTAAGGGCACTAAAATTTTAGTTACATCATACATTTTTAGGTACAGCTCGTCAATAATAGGAAAAACTGTGACATTCTCTGTGTATGCGTAGAAAAAAGAGTGAGGCAGCTTTCGGAGGGAGAAGGATGCACTTTACATACGACCGGATCGAACACTGTGTACATTCACATTCACCCCTTATTGACTCTGCAAAGGTCTTAATTCGATTGAGTAAAGATCAGGCTATTTACTGCGCACCTCGTGGCCGGTCCGATTTTGCAGTTTTAAGACTGGGTCCTATTCTTGACGAGCTGTAGTAAACATTTATTGTTGTAAACATTTGTGAACAACTATCAGCTTTGTATAGCTTATTTCATCGCTATTTGCAAAGTAAAAAAATCTCAAAATATACCGTGGCTTGTTTTTATGGCTAGACTCAAGTAGACTGTTCCATTTATCGGCAAGATAAGAGACTTTTTTATTTAGCAAATAGCGATGAAATGAATAGTAATTAAGTGATAGCAAAATGTCAGATATATTATACATATCGTCAGAATAATTGAATTTAACTTCATATCTGACAAGGTCTAGATAATTTAGTAATGTAATCCGCGATGCACCTGTAATGTAATGTTATTCTTGAACAGATTTAATTTCTTATTGATTTGTTATGTTCATTAATATTTATTGTTATTGTTATATCTTTGTACTACTGTTTTCTTAAAATGGACATTATTATTGTTTAAATTTCACTTAGGAGATGTACCTTTTATATTGAAAAACGACATGTTACATGTTCGAACGTTCCTTAAGTTTTTATGAATCAAGACCAAAATTATTTCCACCCCGTGCAAATCATTATGTAGTGTAAAAAATATATTAATTTATTAGGCAACCACATCTAACTTAACTGGGAGACCCTAAAATAAATCTTCTCGCAATTATTTTTGTGGAAAGCCCCACGGGAACTTTTTGCGCGAGAATAAATAATGTCCCCGATTAGATGCCCGCTAAAAGTTTAAATTACTTGGCTGTACCGAGACATTTATCAGCCGATATTGAAATATCTATTTATCTCATCCTACACCACACAAACTTCTAGTAAAGCTCAAATTCCTGATGTAACGTCTATGTCAGACTTTTCACGCGAGGGTGGCGCAGGTCCACCTGCGCGTTCGGCGCAACGCCAGTGCAGCAGCAGGACGGAAAATCGCTGAAAACATACTGTGTACAGGCCGCGAATCTTCCGCTTGCTTTCGTTTGTTAGTGCTATTCGGTACTTAATTAAAGGGTGATTAATGATCATTATCGTTTGATGTGCTGCAGATAGTGCACCGGTAAGATATTTGTATTTCTGTAGGTTGTAAGTGATCGCAGAAGCAGACTGAAAGCTCGAAAACATAGAGAGAAGCGAGGCTAAGTTTCAGTTTTCAGTCGATCGAATAACAGCGTATTTAGATGGAATAAAGTCATATTTTCTCGCCTTATAGTCCGCTGATTCTTAGCAAATGTGAGAGTGCTGCTTTATTAGCTTGCTTTGAATGAAATATGTATGTGTTTTACGCAAAACAAAATAAAAATTTTGGTATTTATTTATAAAATAAACATGTATGAAGTCTGCTTTTATAAAATTAGCCATAATATAGATTGTTAAATAAGAATTACAATTCATATTTCCTGTTTATTTCTCGTGTCATATTAATAATTAAACCATGGAAAGTGCATACATTTCGACTGCATTTGTAGGGATTTGCTTTTCATTATAGATATCATTAAAATGCATGAAATCTTCGAGTACGCGTTTATATATAAATATGTAAATATATAAATATATCAATAACATCTACTAACTGGAAGAACTAAATTAGTGAGCATGAACGGACGTTATCATTTCATAATGCTTTGTATCTAAGGAAGATGCTCTTAATCCACTTTTAACATAAAGTCTCCTTTTATGGGTTTCTCAACTGAAAGTTCCAGTTATCGTACTACTTTATGCGACTTAAAGGAATATTTAACATACAATGTAAGGTTTTTAATGATTAGTATTTAAAAAAGACTCGTTAAAGTGAGTTGTTAACATATTTTTACTGAGCTTTGTCCGTTCTAAATTAATCACATTGTATGTAGGGTAACAGATATTGCAAAAGTTATAGCAATAAAAATAAACTATAGAATGTTATGTATTTTTTTGCTTTCAAGCAACCGCTTAGAAGATATTTGTTTTATGGTATCGTAGAGTAAGAGACATTGGTCGTTTCACTGGAATTTCTGTATCATATGCGCTACTGTATAGTGTCTGCTTTAAATTCATCATACTTAGCATTTTTTATGTTATAATGATATTTGTGATCTCACTACTGAAATATTCTAATCACATACAAGTTGTAAGATAAATGGTGATTCTGATTTTGATGAAATTAATTCCATTTTTTTTTATTTTTAATTGTTACACTGCATCTCATATTGTAATTATTTGTCGCTAATAGAATTTTTCAACAAAATTTATTATTATATATATATTTATATAAAAACCAGTTGTTTATTTTTTTAAATCTATTGACATATTCGGTGTAAATTTTATTAACTGATATGAAAAATATAATAACGACTAATATTAATATTAACACCTTATTGCCCTACATACACGTTTTATCTATAGGATATTGAAAATGTACAAACAATATTAATAAAAATGTATAATGCAAAGCACAAAATATAGTCACACTTCACCTATACATTACAAATAAGAAAATATAAAATTTATCAGCGAATTCAATATTACATTGTACTTAGGCTTTCCCCAACATATGTAATGTAGAATTTTGATAAAGACATTGCTTTCACATACAAGTATAATATTTTGATAGTATTTTCGCAGCGATATTTTCAGAACTTTGTATAAGTATATTTAAATATACGTGTATTAACAATTAACTATAAAAAAAAACACTATGAGACAAACAAAAAAATTAAATTAGTAGAGATATATTTTTTATTTCTAAATTATATCCAGCTTTGTAATGACATTTCATTTGATAAGCCCCATGAATCCAAAGTAATGTGACCCATAATCATGTTTTAACATAAAACTCGTTTTATTATTCTCTTAATTTAGGGTTCCAATTTCCGTACCACTTTATTCTGCTTAATGGAATATTTGACATACAAAATAAAGTTTCTTAATAACTTATCTTTAAAAACGTCTTGCCAGTAAGCTATTAAGATTTTAAGTTACGTTATATGTTGGGTAATAGATATTACACAAATTACAGTCATAGAAGGAGCTATAGAACATTATGTATATTTATTTTAATTTCCAACAATTTTATAAGATATTATTTTATGCAATTGAAGCAATTGTAATATTTATAATTTCACTAGATTCATAAATTTATAATCATGTGCAATTCACAAGATAAAAACTAATTCTGATGTTAATGCTAGATGATTCCAGTTCATTTTATGTTAAATCCTTATTATACTTATCCCCGTTTAATTCTCATCATTAATTATTATTATTATTATTATTATGCATATATGCACTTCTTCTATCAAATGATAAATCAAATATTATTAAATTAAATGTCCTTTCATTAGAATATTCCACTGCATTGATTTTTGGTGAATATCTTGAACCTCATATCGTTGTCAGTATTATGTATTTATAATATTTGTTTTCGTGTACTGAATCAAATTATAAATTGTGGAGAATAAAGCAGTTGTTTACTTTCTTTAATCTATTGCGGAAATTCGGTGTAAATATGATTAGCTTCTGTGAACAACATAACGAATAAAAATAATAATAATGTAATAGTGTATTTCCGTATATGCTCATCCCATATATAGAACAAAGGCATATAAATAATATTAAGAACAATACATAATGTAAAATACAATATACGAGGTCTGATCAAAAGATACGATGAATATTTTTATTATGAACAAAGTAATAAGCTTGCTTCAAATTTCAACAAATCTGTACTGTCAAACAAGTACTATCCTTATCTGGCGATGCAAATATCTCAACGTTGCTTTCATGATTGGAATAATTTCTGGAAGGTTTCTTTTGGAAGGGCCTGCAGTTACTCCGTCGTAGCTATCTCAATGTCGGGAATGGTGTCAAAACGATTTCTTTTTAGCACGGATTTGATTTTTAGAAAGAGCCCGAAGTCGCATGGTGCTAAATCCGGAGAGTAAGGAGGATTTAGATAGATAGGAGTCTTTTCTTCAGCCAACGACTCGTGGATCAGTAGCGAGGTGTGGAACCGCGCATTGTCGTGATGAAGGAGATCACTGGTCAAATTGTCTGGTCTCTTTAAAGGTCTGCTTAACTTAAAATAAAACTTAATGTTAATGCGTTTTTCGAAATCTATGATGTACGACAAACATGGTAAACACGTCTTCACTATTCTGGCCCTGGAAGCCAATTAACAAGTCACAACTTGTTCAAAATTGACAGTAACTATCTCAAAGGATCGGGCTATCAGAGATATTATTTAATACAGATATAGCGTCAACAGTTTTTGTTATAAAAATTCGTTCGATCAAAAATCATATTTTTGATCAGCCCTCGTATGGTTAATAATACACTACGAAAATTATTAAAAACTCTAGTGAATAGTAAATAATTAAGCTACTAAATATAAAAAAAGCAAATACTAATTTAATATAACATAAAGGCAAATTATATAGTGAACGTGTATATTTTTTGACATCACCGTTATCGGAACTGTGACGTCATTGACAGTTTGTTCAAGGACAACACACTTATCTGACGATATAATTTAAGGGCACACATTCTTGTACGTATGGGCCGTCAATTTTTTAGTCGGTTACATAACAGTTGTTTCTTGAACAAACGATATTTTAGCTAATTAATCGTACAATGTAATAAAAAACTATAAAAACTAATTAATACAAACAAATATAGTTAAAACATGTTTCAATTATCTGGCAGTTATCTCTTGACAATGTTTCAATATTTATCTTTTGACAAGAATGTTTGAATTATCTCTTGACAATGTGCAACTAGAAGGCAATTCCTGTAAAAAATTATTAAGTATTTCAGCGTTAACATGGCTTACTTCATTTCGAATTATAATACTTTTTCGCAGTTAATTCACAGTCAACAAAACGTGGTCCTACAATTGTGGTACCAGCAATTCCTGCCAATACGTTCACTTCCTCTGGAAATTGTGTGTGTTCCTCTATCATCTAATCAGGATTTTCAGGGGTCCAGTACCTGCAATACTACTTATTCAATCCTGCTTATTCAGTGAGATACTTAAAAAATGACGAGGCTACTTCTTAAATAAGAAACTGGCCTCCTCAGAGAACACCTTGAGAATTGGTGATTGTTATTACATTACTTCATCACTAATTCATCTTATGAACCAGAAACTTATGAACTAATTTTGCTTTGTATCGGTGGCCCTGATTGTTTTTCAAGAATTTTTAAATATATGATTCCGATCCGAGGTTACCAGTTGATTGATGAACATTTTCTTGCACAGCTAGTAACATATTTTTATACCGTATATCTTTCTAAAGAGCAGGATGACCTTAGATATAATTATTTATCACAGTACTGAAATTTTTAAATGTTTCTTCCGTTTTACTTACACTTAAGTATGTAATAGGTGATTTAAGATACCTATTATTAAATAGCTCTCGAATCGCATCTTGCGTAAGAGTCCTGTCTCCATATCTAATTAACGTCAGAATTTAAAATCCTTTTTTTCATTTAAATGCGTCATATTATCAAACCTTGTGGTAGTATGTAAGTAAAATTTTTGTGTCCCAAGAAATGCAATTAACCAAGTTTCATTGAATAACAAATACAACAGACCAAGCAATGATGAATCAATACAAAATCTTAGAAAGAATAGAAGAATTTCTTAACAAAGTCACGTCAAGCAACATAAAAACAATAACAAAATTTTGAAAAGGTATTAATTTTTAATTTTAAATCAATAATTGCAATAAAATTTTCAAAGTAAGCACATTGTACAAGCAGTACCACTTAAATGGCATCATCAGATAATAATGTTTTCATTTATAAATATGTCGATGACGTAATAACGAGAATAGTCCTAACGTCAGAAAAGAATACATGTGCCGAAATATATACTTCATGCTTCTATTATAATACTCGTATAATCTTTGGTATCCACATTTAAATCGCAAAGTTCACTTATTGCAACAGGAACATACAATTTATCGATGACATTAACATTACTTAGAACTTAGCCCTTCTTCAACAAAATGTGAAATTTTGATTTGACAGAAACATAGAATATAGAATTTGAATTTATCGATGACTATTTATTAAGTCTGTTGTTAATTAACTTGTGTAAAAATCTAAAATTTTTACACAAGAGATGCAAATTTTTACAAAAATTTGCATCTCTAGTGGATCAAAACACGTAAAGGATTCATGTAATGATCATGTAACTATTTCCTCTACCTCTCAATGTTTTTTTTGGTCCCGTCGACCTGAAATTTAAAAATATTCACTGAACTTATTATAAATTATTCCAGAAGATTTGATAATATAAAATATAGATTTGTCTATAACGCAAAGTTTTCAGATGGTACTTCTATAAACTGCCGTGATATGGAGGTTTATACTCCAATCCATCTTTGCATGTTCCTTGTGTAAAATCACAAGGAACATGCAAAGCGTCCTCTATCGCAGGATACCGCTAACTACAGACCAGTTTCGACCGTATTGGGTCTCATCAGTGTAGTGTAAGCTAGTATGCCTTTGACAAACGAGACTTCACATCTCATAGACACCGTTACGTTCTATAGTAGTAGAACTGTAGAACGTAAATCAAGCACCATCTCTTGGTAGTTTCGCAAACAATCCAAATAGAATTAAATCTTAGGTCATTTACAATGACAGGAATCATCTATAACGCATATTTTTCAGACGGTGGTTCTATAAACTGTCGTGATATGGAGCTTATACTCCAATCCATCTGTGAGTTCCTTAAACATTAAGGATTAAAACAAGTTAAGCCAAAACAGCTACTCCCCCGGCTATATGCCGTCGACGGGCACTTAATTACATTGCGAAATTTGTTTGCGAAACTACCGAGAGATGGCGCTTCATTTACGTTCTACAGTTCCACTACTATAAAACGTAACGGTGTCTATGAGATGTGAATGTTCGTTTGTCAGAGGCATACTAGCTTACACTACACTGACGAAACCCAATAAGGTCGAAACCGGTCTGTAGTTAGCGGTATCCTGCGATAGAAGACACTCTACATCTTCCTTGTGATTTTTGAGGAACTAAATCATTGTATTTTAGTTCTATGTTGGAATAGAATACGGCAAATTTCGCCATGTAATTCAATGTCCGTTGACGGCATATAGCCGGAGGAGTAGCTGTTTTGGCTTAATTTGTTTTAATCCTTAATATTTAAGGAACTCCTACAGATGGATTTGAGTATAAGCCTCCATATCACGGCAGTTTATATAGATTTGTATCCGAGTTTTGAATTTTCGTTAACAAAAATATCATCAAAAAAAATTAACACCTTAATAACTCCTTTGTTGGGAATATATCGACTGGAATATGTTACATAAAATTTAATTGATTATCAAAGTAAGTTTATAAATTTTTAATTAAAAGTCTATATTTTATAATATCTCCATAGTTTATGCACAGTCTACGGTATCTAATTCGTCTTTCTTGTACCTAATATAATATTGAACTTATTAATGTAATATTCTGCCATACACAAGGAATGTCATGAATATTATTAATTCTTTCACCGTTTAGAAAACAGGAAATTAATTTCAATTGCAGATACTGAATTTCAGACATTATTATAATTACCATCTTATTTCCTTGACAGGTTTAATGAGTACGGTTATGAATGAGCAGATTTAAAAGAATTCCTTTATCTCACAATCAATACATATACGTCATTTTCATATTTATAGTTTCAGGTGTAATAAAAAGGTTTCTTGGTATTTTATTATTTTTTGTTATTAGGTCTGTGATATTGTAGCATCATATTAACAAATAGTTATACTTTGTAATTTATGTATAGAATAATTTAATTTTTTGTAACGTTTTGATACCACTCTTTTAATATCTAGTGTTCCCCTTGATACATCTCATGTGTCCTCATCACTATTGGGAACATATTCGTTAACGGGTATATTCAATTTGACACCATTTACGTCAAGTTGTTACGACGCAATTGTAAAACAACTACTAAGCTTTATACCACTTTGTTTACACAAACATCGTGACTGCAGTTTCGACACTTTTATGTCATTTTCAAAGCGATGATTCAACTAAGAATATCGTTTTGAAAATGACATAAAAGTGTCGTCGTTTTTAATTTGACAATCGTTGAATTTGACAATGGACAACAATCGTTTTGAAAATGACGTAAAAGTGTCGAAACTGCAGTCATGATTTTTGTAAATATGGTATATTATATTATAAGTATAAAACTTAGTATATAGTTGTTTTACTCAGTTGCATCGGAATCAAGAACTACCACAGAGTAACGGCTTCCTCGATCAATTTCTTCAAGTTGTTACAATTGGCAATACAGAAACTTCCAAACAATGTAAAATTTTACAATTTTTGAATAACTATATGAGAAAATATGTTTACAGGATCATAATGTCATAGTCGTAGTGTCTTTCATAAAAAACTAGAAAACCAATTTCCCACAAACGTCGAACAATCATGTCACTCGACGAGCGTTCCAAGCGTCCCATCCAAGTTGGTATCATGAAAAAATTATTAAAACAAGGGGACATGACTAAAACTGTTTATAATCATCTCCTGATGAAGCACGCTGAAACGTAATGAAACGCGCGCGTCGTACGATATATAATCTTTTGGTCTTTTTATAATATTCATCTCCTGGTTTGTGTTGCTGCATCAAAGGTTCCAACCCTCTCCTAGAAACATCCTAATTTATTTTTGTACTGAATATATACATATTATTACACCTTTGTACTACATTTGTATTATATATCAACTTGAACTTGTCTCGTATCATAGATACATATCAATCTAGAGGTTTGTATAGTCTTAGTTTTATTTTTAAAGTTACACTACTAACCATAAGAAACTTAGTTCGAATACCGCGTACATGGAAGACTTATTGATTAAAGATAAAACGGGTAGTTAAAAGAAAGAAAGTATATCCAACAGGTAAACCACACCAACTATAAACCCCAAGTTATAATTAAATTCATAGTCTAGACTTCCCACGCGTACTTTTTAGGAACGCTATTTATTTTAATTACATGATTTGTATGTTGGGGTACCTAAGGGGAAAGTTATGTAAAAGATTCAATTTTCCCGTATAGAATAACGCTACGTAATTCTATTTTATTTTGAAATATTGTATATTTAGAAAATATTTAAATTAGAATTTTATGAAAAAAGTTTACATTAAGTAAAGGTTTGAGCGACCTATAATGCAATGTATTAATTTTTGTAAAACTCAATTCTTACATCTACGTTATTGATTTAACAGATATAGTCATTTGCCGTAAATTTAACTAAAGGATAAGAGTTACGTTTTGAAAGACATTTTTCATATTTTATTTATCGGTAAGTCTGCAACAAAATTGGTTTTAGATGAAAATAGATGTATTTAAAACAACATTTGGCAAAACGTTTTTGAAATTATTTGGGAAATATAAATAAATATTGCACATTCTGAACATTTTTCAATTTTCTAAAATTAAAATTTTTACTAAAATTAAAATGTTTCAGTTTTCATGATCATATACATTAATAAGTTATATGTATTCAAACATAGTTTATTCCTATACTATGGGCATATTATTGCAAAATTATTCAGCTAGCCTTCTTTATTTGTCTGGTTTCTCTAGCAGACATTTACTTTTGGTTCATTCATATTGGGAGAAAAATTGATTATGTTCTACTGATTGTAACTTAACAGTGTTAATTATTACATTAATTAATTACAGTATAACACTGCTTATAAAAATAATACAAAATTTTTAAAATGACTGAATATTTTCAATCTCTAAAGACATAACTGACTATTTAATAGTTCCATGACCGTTTGCTTCTTTAGGTATTTCGTTACTTGGTCTGGTTTACTTCATGGCATTAGATGTCTGAATTTTTTTTCTCATTATTTCCATTTCATGTTCCAAGAAATAATAGTAGTGTCCAATATTTTTTTCTATTTTAATTCTGTATATTTCAATCTTCTGTTCTCTAATGCCTTAGTGACTATATATTTTTGTAATAAGCTTGTAATATGTCTTGATACAAGGCAATGATGTCTAAAATAAGGTAGCCATGAAACACTTGATTTAAAATTTACAAAATTGAGTTCATGTCTAGATTAAAATGCCCATCGTTTAAGATATACTGTGAACAGACTTTGAGAAATGTAACAGAATAGATAAACATTTGTAAACTATATTCCTTAAGGTTTTCATCTTTTTGTCAAACAATCCTTCTTCATGATATACTTTTCTCGTCCATATAATAATAATAATAAATGCCTATATTTAAAAAGTATTTTAAGTAGAAGATTACTAATACTCGCATTCTTGGGCGAAATCTAGCCACAGCTACCCTACTCAACCCCGAGAAAATATATATACATAAATAATAATAATAATAATAATAATAATAATAATAATACTAGTAAAAATAATAATAAGTAATAGTAAACATCGGGAAATAAATTTATAATGATTATACAATGCAATAAGCCTTTTTTTTTCTCGAGGGGAAAATCTTCGAAAGACACCTGGCCTCTGGTGTTCTGTTATTGTTTGGCCAGGTACTGTCGGATTCGTATACGCCTACCGACTAAAAACCCCCGCTATCCTATCAGTGTGATGCCGAAGAGGAACCGCTCTCGCTTTACTTCTCCTCGGCATATCAATCAGGATACTTACTCATTCCCCACTTCCCTTTCCTCCTTCTCTTTCTCCTTCATAATGGACGTTACCATCTGCTCCACCACTGTCCATCTTTCTCTTCTCTCGAGCATGATTGGGATCATGTTGTCTGCAATGATAGCATGTCCTATCTTTTACTCTGCAGTGCTCTCCTTTCTCTTGTCCACCTTTTGCAGCCGATCGCTGTGTGGCCGGCATCGTCGACCTCTCCACAGGACCAGCACTCTCTGCTCTCGCGTTTGCCTATATCCAATAGGTAGTCCGCGAAACAGCCGTGCCCAGTAAGGACCTGGGTTAAGTAATACCCGACATCGCCATGTGCCCTTTCGCACCACGGCCTTATGTCCGGGATTAGCACCTTCATCCATCTCCCTCGGGGCTTCGCCTCCCATCTCTCCTGCCAGTGTTACCATAGGCTCTCCCTTGCTGCACCTCTATCAGCGCCTCCGTACACCTCCCATCTCTCCCTTGCTAGAAAATCAATGGGTGGTATACAGGCTATCACCAGCGTTGCCGCTGCCGATATAGTTCTGTATGCACTACAAACTCTTAGCGCTGCTCTTCTCTGGACTTGGTGAGCTCTTTCCTCCACTTGTCCCTTCTCAATATATCCACCCACACCGGGGTAGCATACAGTAAGATCGACTGCACCACCCCACTGAGGACTCTCCTCTTTGATGCCCTGGGGTCCTTAATGTTTGGCATCAAACGACCAAGGGCCGAGACAGTTTTGCCCGCCTTTTCTAGCGTCTGTTTGATATGTTCCCTAAACGACAGAGAACTATCAACCCAGTCTCCCAGGTACTTAATACTCTACTTCGGCACGATTTCGGTATTCCCTACTCGAAACGTGATGCATGGAAGCTTTCTCCTCCTTGTCAGGAGGATTGCCTTCGGTATTTTTCAACGCCAGAGTCAGTTCCCTCTCTTCAACCCATCTCTTGATCCTCTCAACAGTGAGGTTGGCGTTTTCCCTCACGCCGATGTCACTTCTTCCGGTAACGACCACCGCGACATCATCAGCGTAACCCAAGATCATCACTCCTTCGGGCACTCTGAGTCTAAATACCCCATCGAACATAATGTTCCATAGGGTAGGACCCATAACCGACCCCTGTGGCACTCCACACAAGATTTTCCTCCTCTCGCTACCGTCCCCAGCCTCAATATCAGGTCTCTGCAGGACAGGTAGCTGGCGATCATGTTTACAACATACGGTGGTATTTCTAGCTCCCGCAGCCTCCCCATGATCTTTCCCCCTGAGACCGAATTGAATGCGTTTTTCACGTCGAAAGTGATCAACGCGCACAAATTATTGGACTCCAACGCCTCTTGTGCAATGGTTTTTATGATCATGACAGCAATAAGCCTACAAAAAATTTTATGACAAGAGAACAAAAAAAAAAATTCTCACTACGGGGTAGGAAATATAAAAGATATATCTTCATATATATATATATATATATATATATATATATATATATATATATATATATATATATATATATATATATATATATATATATATATATCATACAGTTATTGAGCAATTATTGCAGAGTTAGATACTGTTCTCTTACTTTAAAACAGAAATTTGGGACTAGGAACCTGATACTTTCGTCTATAGAATTATAGATTTTAGCTGCATTGTAAGAAAAATATGTAGTAAAGAAGGTGGAATGAAATTTAGGTATAAGTATGTACATTTACATTGTGAATATTACTTCTAAGTATTTGATGCCAGTATGGAGGAGAGGCTATAGTTATTATAATCTTAACAAGTGAAGACATGTGGTATACATTTTCAATTTTAAGATATTTGAGCTGCTTAATTTAAGATTGTTTACGATTTGCACCATACTGAACGTTAGAAAAGAAAAATTAATAATACAATGTATAATACTTTTTAATAATAAATAGGTTTTCCATATGCTCGAAGTCAATATATTCACAACAATTATTTACAGATTAGGCTTCAGTATAATTTATATCCTCATCATAATTTAGTTTACATCCATATTCACCTACAATTAATATACTCATAACTCAATCGCATCAGGTATTATTCCATTACTATATATTTAGTTAAAATTACATATTTAGATTTTATTTCCCTTGGTATTTTAACATACTGTTTCAACCAAATGCTGCAGCTAATTTTTGTTGTGAGGCTTACTTTAGTGCTTAAAATGATGAATACATATATACCGAAACATTTCTCATGTTTTACCGAGAGATGAAATATTTCGAGAATCCGAAAGCAACATCTACTCGAGATAAACAAAAATAATATTAGATGTGAGATACTCCGAAACATATAAAAGCTGAAGGATGATGACTGAATTTCAACTTCTGGAGTTTAGTGGAACGTGACTTACTCTAGAGATTTGAAGATGACAAAGTGAATATCAAGTATGTCAATTTAATAGACAGTAACAAAAATTACATGTCAGTTTTATATAGACAAATATTAGTAATATAACTTTCCCGTGTTTCTGTTTTAATATTGTATACCGATCATTTGATCTTTTCATTAATCTCATTATTCGTAGGAAAAAGAACATAACTAATTAGTAAATGTGTCTATAGCAGATACTTGCTTAGCTTTTATTGTCTCAATAATAAAGGAAAATGATGAGTTTGTGGATATATTATTTAAATATATTGTTTGTATATAATATCAAAAAAAGTAAGGATAGTTCCAGTAGATTAATATCAGGTTTTTTAGAATACATATGTGATGTAATAAGAAAGACTATAAAGTTTCCAAGATATTTGGAATCCACAAAAATTTGAATGAAGCACATCAATATTTTATAAAGTTATAACAGCTGTAGCAATTATTATTATATGTAAAATACTAGACTTTGGATAATGGAAATTTTCTGATGAAAAATTATATTTTCAGTTTTTGATAATCCAGGACCTTGTTCAGCAAGGCAATACATAGTGCGCGTATAAGGTCCTCAGTACATATACATCAGATATTCAATAAGAAAGGATAAAATAAGTCAGTGACAGATGTACGTAGTCAAATTTTAAAGGATTGTGACTCATTGTGAGTCAAATTGTGATTGTGAGTCAAATTGTAAAGGATAAAGTGACTCTTCCAAGTTGTATTTAAAAACTTTACTTTGTTTTTCTTTAAAAACTGAAAGATTTGTTTACGAAAAATCCTGGAAACAGCCATTTAGAATATATGTGATTATTTCTAAAGGGTACATATCTAGGGTTATCTCCTACATTACAAAAATATAGTCCATATACAGTTAAACTCTCATACTATTCTTTGGCGACAGTAGACATTGAAATGACTTTTTGTTGGGTAAACTACTGTTAAGTGTTATATATACGTCGATGTTTTATCGCCGAAAACTTAGAAAAGTACCTAGTGATACTTTTATTATCGGCACCGATCTCCATGCAAGTCAAAAACCAACACCGACTAAGACATATGTTTGTAAATTTTCCTATTTATGCATTTCTTTTTCCGTTCTTATATTTTTTCAAATATTAATTAACCCGGTCAATTTAGCTCAAAAAATAGGGGTAAGCTTACAAAAATTCGCATAGAGCTGAAAATTAATGCGAATGTTTGGAACACCATTATAAATGAAATGTGAAACGTCTCCATCGATCCCACATCTGCAAAAAAAATTATTCAAGGTCAAAGTACGCAAATATGGGTTTTTGCAGTTTTTTAGCCAAACAATAAGCTTTATCATAAAAATAGACCAAACAAAAATTGTAGATCATGCAATTATTTATGAAAATTATCCTTGCACTTTTTTTTAAGTATCACCATTTCTGAGATATAGCGATTCAAAAAGTTCAAAAGTTGTATTCTCCATAATATGCAAATGTTTCCACGCCACCTGTGAGGTAGTGTACTTGGCGCGTGTTTTTTAACGTGGTCTCCCCGGTATGCCTATTCCACGATCTATTGTAGTCCTGTTTAATTAAATAATATTGTATTAAATAAAAAATGGTAATATTGAAAATGATGAACGCGGTGTGAATTATGAGTAATTGGGGAAAACTATTCGTCTGATTGATAATTATCTAATGGAACTACAAGTGTAATGTCTTCTTTTTCCTCCTGTTGGATACAAGTAAATTGCTCTAACAGCGATGCATCAGATGTCTCCTCGCTGATATCGTAATACCCTTCTGATGGCCACTCGACATTGGAGCACGACTTGATTGGATGAATGTTCAATCATCGTTTCTCTTAGTTCATTAATCCAGTTAAGCCATTTGGCTCAACTGAATTTTTTTATAAAGTAATTAGTTCGAATATAAATTAACTCTAAAATGAATCAGTTATTATTGTATTTGGAAAAATTATATCATTGTTTAGGGAAATGAAGATTGAAAATGGCGATGTAGCACGCTGATAAAAATAACTTATATAAAAACGGAGTATGGAAAAATTCTTGTATTTGCAATATACCAATAAGAAGCTATATTTGCAAACTACAAACTTATAGTTATGTAACTGCGTATTATGCGCAACATTTTATTACCAAGTCGTATAATCTCATGATATGTGCGGTATATGCTGTATCTATCGTTAATAATGATTATCGTATTCTATCTTCTGAGTTTACTTAATATCTGGGAATAGAAAGTAAATGAACGTGTTTCAATTAAAATTATTATAAGGGGTATTGTATCCAGAAAATCCTTTTGGATTACATATTTCCCTAAGGCTCACCATTCTGAAAGATGGCTCATTGTGGATTATCAATAGAGCAAAGCGCTCTTAGGGAACGGTACTGAAAATTGAATTTCATCATGGACTTATGACAGGGGATGATTAAATGATTTTGGAAGGGTTTATATGGATATAAATAAATGAATGGACAAAATTTAAATATTACTTGCGATTCAGTTTTCATTTTCAAATATTATCTTGTACTTATACCTTAAGGAAAATAGTTTGATATGTAAATATTATTATTTACATGATTGCATAGGCTGTCATATGCCAAAATGCCGAAAACTGTAACTTTAAAATTTGATATCCAATTAAAAAAATAAACGAAATTAGTGTTTGAAAAATACTACAAAGTGATTATAAATGTTGATTTTTTCAACATTAAGTGAAAAATCAACCGATAATAAATTTTTTAACTTTAAAAGGAACAATACATTTTCTCCTGATTCATTGTCCCTAATTGAATGATAAATCAATCAAATTCAACAGCCTGATATTTGAGTAATGTTTTCTGAATGAAATATATAAAATGTCCCTTTAATATTAATTTCAGTTTGTGTCAGAATTGTCGAGACTACATTAATTAAAAACAAGTCATACTATATCATCTATCTCGAGAAGGTAAAACAGAAGCTCTAACAGGTAAACGAGTCTCAAACTAAACAAGTACTAATTACAGGAAATAGGTATGCATCCTCTATTCTGACAAATTTGTAAAAAATTCACAAACACTATTGTTATTGCGGAACAAATCTTCCCGATTTATATTACAATAACATCAGTAATGCAGTAAAGCTATTTTCTTTCAATGTTTTCATTTATAAAAAGTTATAATCCTTTAACATTAAAGGAAAAACAGCAAACAGAAGAGTGGATATATTTTATCTCAGCTACCTAATTATAAAATAACATTTCGCATAAAATATTCATCAAACAGTTTTGGAAAGCCATTTGTGAAGACGGTGCATTGAATTTAGTAGGATTTCTTTTTCGCAAATCAGTTCTCTATAGGCCTAGTAATTGTCATTATTGTACTCCATTCTTCATCGTCGAAATATGACCATATAAAGTTTTAGGAAGTCGAGCCTTCCGGGCTATAATTATTACTGTTGTTATAACAGTAATAAGTAAATAGTTAGTAATAAATTTAATAAAGTTATTAATATTTAAAACTGAATACAGTTGTTAATTTCAATCTTTACTCATATGGTAATTACTTTATAATAATAACTAAATTTTACATTAATAATTCTCACACCAGCAAGTCGTAGTAAGTTCACAAATATTCCATATGGTAGATGCATATACATAATATTCTCATCAGATCCTCAAAACAATACTAAGCAAGAATTATAGTAAGCAGAAAAATAAGCCTACAAAAAATGCTATTCATGAATTGTTATACTAAATAGTTGTATTTAATATTACACATTATCGGAATAGCTTCTAACTACATCTTTAGGAGAATACCCCTTTACCCTAGACAGTGATATAGGCATGACTCGGTAATACTGTTATAAAAATTTAGTGCCAGGGATTGTACCTCTGTTTCAATGTAGAGTTCTAGTTTTTTTAGACTACTTTGTAGAGATTTGCATGTTACCAGTGAAATATATCGAAGCAAGTTGTAAATCACATTCGTCCAGGTTCTGTTCTGCTCCAACCAGTTTGGCTCGTATTTTGTAGATAAATACACATATATTTTGTTGCAGTAACATATGTATCACTTATCTCCATTTAAGATAGTTTTACATTACATGTATGGCATAAGAGCTCTCTACCATCACATGATAAGTTCGGATATTTTTTAATCCATTAATGAAGTAGTAAAATATAAATATATTATTAAAAATTAATAACTGTTTCGTTGTTATCATTGAACACAACTTTTAAAATACATATTTTGCATATGAAATTCCATGATAGTCTGCAGACATTACAAACAAAATTATATCTAACGAAAATATTTTGCCCAATATATTTATTTTCAAAACTCTCCAAAATGTGTTACTAAAGCAAACTGTTGTTGAGTATGCTACACAAAGCTCCCTAATATCAAATTAACTAGACTAAAAACTTAACCGACATAATAAGAATTACAAACTTAAATAACTATGTTCGAAATTAAATAATAATTTGTTTTAAGAAACACCTAAATGTATATATGTCGAAGATACTAGATAGCAACAAGTCAGTCTGTTATTAGTTGTTATTTTGAATAATATAACACTCATGGCACTATTTTCAGAAGTAAGTGTGAGAAAATTAAGTGTTACTTTATCTAATTTGTAATTAATTAATTACTGTAAGATATTGCCTAAATAAATCGGTCGAGGAAGCTGTTTCCATTTCAACTATGTTTTTCTGCACCTTTATTTTAAATGTTCTGTTTGATTGTACACAATAGCAAAAAATTGCAAAATGTAATTTTTTTTAGAATTCTCATTTTTAACATAAGGGCAAAAATGAAACTGATGTATAATCAGGCATATATATTTCCATTGCCTAGTAAACAAAACATAAATGTTTTAACAATATAAACTGAAACATTAAGTATATATTTTATCACTCATGTAACTCAAGTAACAGCAATATTTAATTATAAAGTGTTAATTATAAAGAACATTTCCAACTGCCTCTATTTAACGGAATACTTTGTTAAGTTAATGTTAATAAAGATCTAAACAGTTAAACTAAGACTATCTTACAATTAGTTTAACTGTTGCAGAATTGGCAGTTAAATCATAGAAGTAGTCTATGTACCTCACTCTTTATCATTATTTGATAGTTTTCTTTATCAAATTAAATTAATACTGGAGTAGGTTGGAACCTTTGGTGTGAAGATAATGCTGACTTAGTTTTCCACAAAGCACCAAAACACTATACACTACACTCGACGCGCGTTTCGCCAACAAAGTTGGAATCATCTGGAGATGATTAAAACTCAAATCTTATAGTGTTTTGGTATTTTGTGGAAAACTAAGTCAGTGTTAAACTAAGCTAAACTTATTCTAATTATAATGAATATTACTATGAAGAATAAAAAATGATAATAGTAGCAGTAATCATTCTTATGGGTTTGAGTGTAAATATATACATAGAGAGACACTGATGGACTAAAAAGAAGATATTCGTGAAGATAGAATGACAATATAAATTGAAATATAAATCTAGCAAAATAATATTTATTTAATAAAATATAGAAATAATGCAATTAAGTAGAAAGAAAATCTGTTTATGAAAGAGATATTAAGAGTAGTGTTTTTCATTACCTCGACAATTTAAAAATAAAAGGTACAGAATAGAAATTTAATGAAATTCCTCTAAAATTTCTTTACAGTGTACCATAAGAAATTACAAGGTGGACATTTCTTATTATCCTTTTATTATTATCTTATAGGATCTCATTACTTGTTTCAGTTTTAATTTGAGTTATTGTATAATTAAAGAGCAACTAATTTAAATACTAACTTTATATCAGCTACGGGTACAACTATTATCGAAATATTATTCCTATGTTTAAAGTTTTACGACAAAGTACTTTCAGAAATTTTGAAAATTATGTTTACAAACATTTAAGCCGAGTATTCCGATATTGGATTTAGTTTCTCCAATGTGTCCTCGACGCTATAGATCTAATTCTTTGCAACAGTATTTTTATAAGAGAAAGTATTATCAGATTTCAAAAAAGGAATATGTAATGTAAATACATGAATACATATACCCCTATAAAAGAATTAGAAAAGAAATGCAAATAAAACAGTATCGAATCAAGCTGAATATGTGTTAGAAACCATCTCCTTACATTGAACATAACTTGTATTGCCTCTAAATAGGTTTTCCAGTTCTATTGCAATGCTCTGTAATTATCTTGGTGGTGCATACAGTTAAACTTGGGATATAACTTCTAATTAGGAACAAGAATTTAGTGTGCTGTAAGGAAACATGGTTTAATTACGATTATTCTTACTTATGGGTTATATATCCCGTTTTCATATAGGACATACTATTTTGTTTGGAAACTGATTCTCGATGACAATGTACTGTATTAAAACATTTTCTTTAGTTATTTATATGGGATGATAATGGAACCATTATATAGTATGCTAATTTTAGTAGGTTTGCTCATAAAGATAAAAATGGATATACCTACATGTTCTGTTTACTAATAAATGACTTTAAAAATAATTTAGAGTTATGTCTAAGACAGCGCTTTTAATTTAATTGGCATATTCTGTCAACTGTTGCTCATTTAATGTTAAATGAGTTGTTCAAGTTGTTTCATTCATCAGATATTCGGATATGATATTAATTATGTATTACTTTCTGATGAAGCTACGTTCTATCAACATATCTCGAAATCTGAACCGAATTTCCACAGAATGTTAAGAAAATAAATGTATTTACAGAAACAGTAGGAAAATATTGCAACACAAGTTTTATTTTCATAGAATTTTTGAAATAGATGGTTACATACATTTTTTTTTTTTGGTTTCAAAAGAAAAAGATATATCTTTATTTTAAAAGTTTCGACAGACGTTTTAACTATACATCTAAAATTACATTCATACACAGACATACAATAAAATATGTAGTTGGAATAATAGTTCAGTTAGTGGAATGAAGTTTGGCTTTTTCTTGTTTACGGTACTGAATACTAAATTTTAGGGACACCTACTATTACTAGAATTATAAATGAGTAAATAAGTAGCAAAATTTATGATGTCAGATATATTGAAATAGTACTATATTATGCTCAATACTATGACATTCTTTAAGTTTTCGTAAAAAATAAATATATTTGAATACATTTGCTTGAAAAATTTATTAAATAATATTCTAGTTATAGATCCATTTTATTTCTATTGAAAAAACTGAAACACATTTTTAACACGTCATCGATGTTTGCTGTTATTTCATTCGCGACAGTAGTGGCAACACACAAATTACACTATGTTAGCAAATGAACCAACGTATTGTTGCTGCATATAAATTAATCACTTGCCTCATCAAAAACGAAAATTTTAACTGCTCCACTTACACTCGTGTTCCTTATATTCCATTAATTGACTTTTTTCAATTTAGTTCTGCTGTGTTTGTCGGCAGTCACTAATATTTTAATTAATGATCACGATTGCCTAATAGCAATATCATGGACAACTACTCGTATGAATATAATTTCCATGAATGATATGAGGTTATTAGGATATTGTAAGAAAATTTTATATTCTAATTCACACAAACTCGAAGTACTCGGGATAGTCTCAAGGCGGACAATAATATAAATGATACTAACGTTTTAAAATCGTCATAGCTTTGAATTGGCTTTGGAAAGAACATGGTTATTTAATGAGAGTACTATTAAATACCGCAGAGCAATTACATCGAGAGTATAATAGTAACATAAAAGATGCATTAGGTACAGAATGGATGATCAAAGTCCTGTTTGTCTAATTTTCTTAATTTCAGTATTCATGAATGTTGGAAAGGATACCTAATAAATAATCGTTTCTTTTTCAGCTTGCTCCATTGTAGGACTTTCACCAGCGAACCTCAATTCGACGCTTTGACGTCTCCTGGGACAGAGTCTTTAAACAGGCTTCGGATATTATAGATGCAAAGCTCCTATAGACAACGGATTCGTTTCAAACTTTCAAGATAAAATAATCACTTCTATATCAGTACACGTAGATTTAGGCAAAGCGATAGACTGATAATTGTGAACATATCACGCCCGTTTTCGTAACATGAACTATAATAGTTTAGCGTGTTGTGATAGTATTATTGACATGTACAGTGAATCGATAACTCATCCTTGCGCGGTATTCTAGTACGGAGGCTCAAAATGCGGTCATTAGTGTTAGTGGCAGCTTTACTTTGTTTAGCTTATGGATTTTTGTTGGACGGGTCGACCAATTCATATTCGCAGTTCAGGAAATGGGGCGGCGGCACCAACGGCAGTTTAGAATTCGAGTTTAAAACAGATCAGCCTAATGGACTCTTACTTTACACCGACGACGGCGGTACGTACGATTTCTTCGAGATTAAGCTTGTGGAAGGCGCCCTCAGACTTAGGTACAACCTGGGCGGTGGGGCTCAAATCATCACGGTGGGTCGGGATCTAAACGACGGCCACTGGCATAAGGTTCACATGCAGAGGCACGAAGATCGCACAATCCTTACCGTGGACGGGGTGTCGCAGATGAGAACATCCAGAGGCAAGGAATTTATGTTCGGAAGATTCCCCACTAATTCGGACGTGTACGTCGGTGGTATGCCCACTTGGTACAATACCAAATTGACTATGCTGGCGCTGCCCAGTGTTATATTCGAACCGAGGTTCGTCGGCGCCGTCAGGAATTTGATTTATACTGATACCGAAGGTGGCACACCCCGACGACAGGAAACGAGGCCCAAGGATCACAGGGTAAGTGATTTATAGTAGGTTGTAATCTGAAGACTTAGGGCTCTTTAGTGTATCTGTTCACACGCAATTTGTTGCTGGTCTTAAACGCTTACGAATAGGTTTGTAATGTTTTAATCGATTGGTGTAAAAATAGGTCAGACATCTTGTGGCTGTCCTAGATCCGACTCTCGCATTCTACAGCTTCAACGTGACGTCACGTTAACAATAATGGTTTAATAGTCATGTCAAATTCTTATCTAATTATGAATATCAATGGCAGTTTGTATTAGACCTTTCCAGGGATTAATAATTAAATTAGTTTGATACCGTGGGAGAATAATAAGGTATATAATTTTTAGGTTATTATTTACTGTAGAGTAAAACTCTCAAGTTCTCACCAAATATTATGGTTATTGGTTGCCCCCTATATTCAGGGGCTCTGAAATCGAATTTTGCCTCAGTTTTTTCCGCTGGGGCACAGTTTTCGAGAAAATTAATTTTCCACTTTTCTGCATTATTTCTTATCAAATAACTTTCACCTCGCACTACATAGATAACTAATATCAATTACAGGATGTTACAATACCTTATTTATACATATCATATATTAAAACCGTCATAAAACTTGTCATTCGTTATGATTTTCTTAATATACTTCAAACATTTACAATTTCCAGGCAGTTGTCGTCCATTTGCTATTGTGGCGCCCTCTATGAAACCACATGCGATTAAATACCATGCATGCTTACATTCACTACGTAGTGGTCAGTATACAGGGGCTTCAAATGTTAACTATGAATATTATGTATGTATAGTATAACTAATCGAAAAATCATTTATATATGTGTTATAGCTAGAATGGATACTTTGTAAACTGTAAACTGGTACAGATCAAGATACGCTGCTATTTGAAAGAAATCACGAACTGAACTAAGTACGCTGTTATTTTGAAGGAAGGTACAGACAAAATACGCTGCTATTTGGAAGGAATCATGAACTGAAATAAGTACGCTGTTATTTTGAAGGAATCTAACCTAACCTAACCTACCCGGAATAAATAGACAGTTAAGTCAGATTAGGTTAGGTTCCAATTAACAGCGTATTTAGTTAGTTTGCAAACTCGTTGATCAATTATAAAACTAAGTCCAGGATTAAAACTTAATCCATTATAGCTTTATAGACGTAACGTATATATAAATGATTTTTCGATTAGTTATATTGCACATACATAATATTCACAGTGACTTTTGCAAACCCTGTATACTGACCACTACGTCCATTACGTAGTGAATGTAGACATCATAGTGTTGACTCACATAATATGATTCCATAGAGGGTGCCACGATAGCAAATAGACGACGACTGCATGGAAATTGTAAATGTTTTTAAAGTAAATTAAGAAAATGGTAATGAATTATAAGTTTCATGACTGTTTTAATGTATGATATGTATAAGTATTGTAGCATCTACTCGTATTAATATTAGCTATCTGTGTAGTGAACTGAAAGGTATTTGATAAGAAAAAGTGGTACTTCGTGCGGAGAATTGAAAATTTTTACTTTACTTTTTACAGTAAATAATTACCAATTAATATAAACAACACTTTTCATTAAGCAGCTATATAGAGATAAATTTAACAACTTATATTAAATGAACTCTGGTGCTATTATATAAATATAAGACATAAATAATAACAAGAATAAATATAAGAAAATTTAATACGATAAAATTAGAATATGTATATTATTCGTATTTTTCAATATTCTAGTAAATAAGAGCTACTGCAACAATGTAAAACATTTCTGCTAGTTACGTTTTATCTCAAGACCCATGTTTCCTTTATAAAAAACTAGCTGGTGCCCGGAGCGCATTTCTATACACTAAAAATGAAGTAAAGCCCCATAAGGGGTGAGTATAGGGGCAAGTATGTTCAGGAGGAATGTTGGGGGAAAAGTAATGGGAGGTGGTCTTTCATTCTACCCTCCTAGAGGCATTTGAGTTTAGTTCACAAACTTCTTAATTTCTTAAGAAATATAATTTGAAAAAAAATACTGTCTACACAATAATAAATAATATATTATTATAGGAGTATACAACAATACAAAGACATTATTATAGTAGAATTTGTCTTATTAACGGGTATTCAATATGCATTAATGTATTCAATATGCACCATTGCTTCCTCTAATTACCAGTAATTAATTTGGTTAACCTAACTGTCTAAAATCAAAAGGATACATTATACATACCATACCCATTAAAACGCATTTCGTATTATTTTTTCTTCTATTAACCTTCTGACGGGCGCGTGGGCGGCATTTACACCGCCATATCAGAAGAAATTGAATTCAAACGTTAATCGTTATCGGGGAATATTCAAGTATCAAGCACCCTTCAGTATTCTCAAACTACTATTATAGACGTAAGATGATGCAGTCTGTATAGCTCAAAGTAAAGGGTATTGGCCGCATTGGCTATCAGAATCGGGAAAAACTGATATAAAATTAAATTTATTTTTGTAAATTGTTTTTTTTTTAATCTTGTCTTCAATATCATTTTTCATTTCATGAAAGTGAAAGAAAAAAATGTTTATATACTTCACTTGAAATACATTAAATACAAAATAACAGACCGACTTTCTAGGTATCTGTCTATACATACATATCGAAGCTTCAAAATGCGTTCAATATTTTTTTCCTGTAAATGGATATTGCATTGATGCTACCTAATGAGAAAGCTCCAATTTTAACGTACATTTATATGTTTCAAATGTGAAAAATGTAAGGGCGGTGTAAATGCCGTTGCGCTCACTGGCACTGGCAAATTTATGCGCCTGTCAGAAGGTTATTTTTCTGGATTGTCTGGATATATCCCTTATCCAGACAATCCAAAAACTAATTTACATTTAATACCAAATTGTACAGTCTACGATTCCCATATAACTTAATATACATTGAATACTTTAAATTAAATAAAAATTACCACTTGCAGTTCAAAGTACATAAATCAAAAAATGGTATTATCTATTACGTACATGTAAATCCTTTTTAATTATTGTTTTAACAGAATTTCTATTTTACTATTCATTCGGAGTATATGCACCCTTTCAAGGGAGCCATTAATTAATCTTAAGGTGGGCAATTAGGAGCAATCAATCTTTATTAGTTGCTTCGAGCTTTTCTGTCGTTTTGTAGCTACTGAACCAGTCAGCGCAAAAAAGAACTCGTAAGAACTAGCCGTCTGTTTACTTAATGACAGTAGTACATTTAAGAATACTTAAATGAAGTTTATGATTCAATTGCCAACTTAAGCTGAAGAACAATTATTAAAATAAGCCTTTTATCGTACATAAAAGTTTGCCTTTTAATCAATTGGGAGGTGTCATAAATTTCATCAAACTCAATGGAATTATTTTAATTGTAAAATATTAATCTCGAATTAATATATAACACTCAAGTAATATATAAAACATTAGTGTAAAACATATACCTTATCGATATATTATGTAATAGAATATGGAACATCATTAAGGCGCAAGTTCAGAAAACATGAACAAGGAACAGATATGCTAGTGTATTTACATAATTAGTTTTATACCCTAAATATATAAAATATTAAAATTATCTTATTAAAATATTAAATAAAAGTTTGATATCAAAAACACTGAATATTTTTAATGTCCCGAAGAACATAAAGTTCTTATCAACATTTATCATCAAAATCCATAAAGTTCTATGATGGCGGACATTAAGCAGTGTATGTTAAATTCACTTACAAGCCTCATTCTACAATTCATAGCACTTGATTGTGATAAACTAACTAGTATGGTGGATGCACGTCCCTAGTGAATGGCGTGGCACTGTGGATGAATGAAATTTGTGGTGTATATAATTACCTATATTCACAGTATTTAAACAATATCTAAAAGTCTGTAGTTACTACATTAATTATTAAAGTAGAATTTCATACCTCTTTCTTTCATCCTCTACAGGTGACAATTAACTACCCGTACCCAAATCTATAACTTGAATAAGGGTGGAACTATTAAAAGACTTTCAACACAGACCAATTTTATAAATTGGAATATTTATAAAAAATAATGCTTGTTACCAATACATTAAAAAACTATTGTTAATACATTCACATGCTTCATAGTTATAACCGTAATCTTATACTAAGAAGCACTTCTGTACCCCTATCTCTAATTCCTTTTTATTTTGGAAAGCATTTCCAACCTACATAAGTTCTGCATCTTATAGTTCATTTAGATGTCTATATATTAAAAAAAAGGTCTCGACACCCAGAGATCGACTTCCTTCCAATAAAACCGAAAATTCCACCAGGGTAGGGACAAATATGACAAATCATAATCTTTTATTGAGTTAAAATATACAACTTATTTATAGAAAGTAGGCTTTCACTGCTTTCTTCTAATGTACTGGTATCTTCCGCGTCTTTTATGCGGTTGGTCAATTTATCTTGACACTTTGCTGATCATACTGTCAGTTTCTTCAGAAAGTTTCCACAGCCTTAACGGGAAAACCCAGACGAAACCAGTAGAATACATTTATTTTAAACGTCGCAACATACAACTTAACACCTTAAATTTAATTCGATGCAGGAAATATTAATGTTTAACATTAATATGAAGCGTAGTTCTTTCATATATAGTAATGTTACATAGCAACCCCGTGAATACAATGCGATGTAGGAAATATTAAGTCTTTCAAAATGTTTTTCAAATACAAAATAAAAGTGCCACTGGCGCCTTCACCATAATATTAAATAATACACGCACGCTTATTAATACATAAGTGATTCTACTGACTTAACTTTTTTGTTACGTGGGATATATCCAGTGTATTTATTTCAAATATAGTAACCCTCTATTACATATCAACTTAATCCCTGGAATTTTATTTAATGCAGGAAATTAAAATTTTTTCAAAATGATTTCCAAATACTAAATAATTTTACCGGCGACTCCGCCATAATATTAAAAATTAGAGGCTTATATTTTTACTGAAATTAATATTTTATTGCATGTAAAATATATTTATTGCGTGCAAAATATACAGTGTGTTCCTCAGTCCATTATTACACGACAACTTAACACTTAAATTCTGTGTTAACGTGGGTGATTTGTTTTCTTTTCCTAATAATGTATGTGCGGATTTTCTAAAGTCGACACAAATAAATTTACACGGTTATGTGCAAAATTACCTTCGCAATATCACTTTATTTCTTCTATTTTCATCTTTAGAGTATATCATTTTTGAAAATTTAATTACTTTCGGAGTAAGAAATAATTCTACTTGCAATACAGTGAAATGAACAGCAAAATGAAAATTTGCACGTAAATTTCAGTGATGTAACCTATTATTTAGTTAACTTGTATATTTTCAAAATATTTTGTATTACTTTTCCGCACTCAACTATACACGGAAAGTAATGTAATCGTGTAAAAATAGCGTTTTTTCTAGCGTTTATTTTTCGTTTTTTAGCCTAAAAACCAAAATAAAACGGTTTTTAAGCAATTTTGTGTGTGTATGTGTTGGTGTCGTTGGCGTCGGATTTAATACAATTTCTTGTTTACACGATAACTCAACTAAATCGTGTCGGATCGATCGAGATTTGACCGATTCTAATCGGGGACGTCTCCCAGATGACACCTATTGATTTTGAGGCAGATAGAACACACTCTACCATGTTCATGGATCATGAGAAAGCACAGTGGTGTACTATTTCAGAATTTTTTTTGTTAACATGATCACTCAATTAAATCGTGTTCGATCGATCAGGTTTCGACTGTTTCTGATTAAGGACGTCTACCGGACGACATTTATTGATTTTTTTGACACACCACCCTGTCCATTGGTCATGAGAAAGCAAGATGGTGGATTATTTAAAAAAAGTAAAGCTGTCGCATAAAACACTTATTCTGCATTTATATGTTGGTTTATTTTTTTTCGGCCACTCAATTGCGAGATAGAGATGTTCTACGTGCGAAAAAGTCCGCTTTAATATTTTAAAACTGTTTATTAATTAAAGACTAGTCATCAAGTATCAGAATAAAATGTATGAATATAATACAATTTAGTTTAGAAAATTGAGAATCAAGAATAGAATAAAGTATCACTCGTACTATTCGACGCTTTCCATATTTCTTGTCGCAATATGAGATACAAATGCGATGTTGGAATAAATTGCATCGAGCGACCAGATTTCGCGGTACAATAAACAAATTTTAATTGCGACCAAACGACGATAATTAACGATAAATAAGTATTAGAACAATAAATAATACGAATATACACGTTCCGCACATGCACAAGTCTGGTCTAATTAAATTTATGTGTGATTGTGGAGGAGTGGTTTAATTATTAAACTGGCGTTTGTTCACAGGCTACTGCAAGTGCAGCATTCGAACCCAACAGACCGTTAAATAAATTAAAGTCGAATGCATGCATGCGCTCACATATATACGAGTATATCTACAAGAATATTTATATTTATAAGCGTTAGTGGCGAATTTCATTGGCGGTTTCTGTTTTTCACTTATTGGGTATTTAATGCCCCAATCAGTAACAAATGTTTTTCATATGTACATATAACGAATTGATGAAGAAAAAGTTTATAAATTAAAGCATCCCTTTTATAAATATATGAATCTCTTCACTTACATATACCATGTATATCTAAAATATTAATTAATATTTATAATAACAATTACTGTGGGAAATATGTATTTAAAGTATAAATATCCACGTCCTAAGGTCTAAGGTCCTACTTTAATGAGATAGGTTTACGTTTGCGTGGAACCTTCTCTCAATAAAAATCAGCAGTCTCCCAAACTAGCCGGAGCTCACTGATCTTGTTAATATTCCTCATTCTCGTTTACATTTTGATGAAAACGTTTTCCTTGTTTGGTATTAATAGCACTAAAATTTATGAGATAAAATCAAAATATGAATATATAAATAATTGTCTTTTATTCTAGGTTGCGAAATATCGCTATTGCATTTAAGATTAGAAGAAATTTGACATTTACTATAAATTAATTTAACGATTATACTAAAAATATCATAGATCGATCGATTATAATCGATCAGATTCTAATATACTGTGGACGAGTAATCATAGAAACTAGATAAACAAAGTATCAGTAGTTTCCCTCCAGCAATTTGTATCAAATCAGCATAACCGTCATACCTATCAGTAGGTCTACTATCTGTGATAGCTGTTCTGTCGAAAAAATTTGTGAATATTACTAAATTAGTATTAAAATGCTACGACTTAAGTGTTAAACATGAAAAAAATAGAAATCTGTGCAATGGTGCTGTATCGCAAATTGTTTCTCAAAAATCTGTGACATTTATCTTGTTGTCACAAATTTTATTAGATTGTTGATACGAGTACAATACACGATACTACACTAATACTACAAGACAAACACTGATGAGCCGCATAAAGAATGAAAAGAGATAAGTTAACTGAACACCATAATAGAAAGGAGCTAAACCATTATGGAAAGAAACGTTGAGGGAAAAAATAAACCTAGTGGATTGCGATAGCAATACATATCACAAATTACGGTCGATATATAGTGTAACAACTAAATAGAACTTAATAGACTGACCGAACATTGAACAAAACGGAGAAATACCATGTCGAACCAAGCCAATTATTAAATTTCTAACCATGGACAGAAATATACAATAAATCTGTTGTTAATATGTATGTATATAAATATGCCAGTGTGTACAGGGTGAGCAATACTCGATGTTTCATCTCTATTGTAATAAAAGGAGAAACGATAGAAAAATTCTGAAAAGAAGTTCTTAAATGGGATTGAGTAAGGTCCATTTTAAGCCGAATTTGCATATTTTTCCATATTTGGAAACGGAAGTAATGATGTCATTGATTTTTCTTCCCAGAAACATACCTATATTTTGACATGTTTAAAAAAAGACAATTTTTTTGAACAAATTTTGAAAAGAAAAAATGTTCTATCTTTTTCCGTTAAAAAATTATAAGCTAATTTGTGAAAAGAAAGTATTATAGAAAATTCACAATCGTCACGATTTAAACAAGTAGTATTTGTAAACAAATAGCAAAATCGCATCTGTCAATAATTAATCTAATGATTGACAAATATCGTTTTGTTGTCATTTGACTTTGAAAAATGTTCACGCACAACGAAAAAGTCGATATGTTATTAGTTTATGGAGAATCTCAAAGGAACCCTAGAATAGCAGTCCAGTTATACGCCCAGAGATACCTTGAACGTATTATTCCAAGCTTACAAATATATGCAAGATTGGAACGCAATTTACGTGCAAATAACGAGGCATTTTCTTCTTGAAAGGGAAGAAAAGTTGTGAAAGGGGTCATTTCTGGCAATACTGTTTCCACTGTTTTGCAGTATTCTGAAGACCATCAAAGGAACTCGATTTGGCAAGCCTGTCGTGAATTCAATTTAAAATATATATAGTTAGGTATGAAAAATTTTGAAAGAAAATAGTTATCACGATTATAAAATTCATAACTCAGAACACTTGTCAGATCAACATCAACAACGAAGCAATCAAGAATTAATTATTTTGTCCCAGTGGTGGTAAACTTAGAGATCAATGTGAATCGGTATCTTCAGCATATGTTGTGGACGGGCGAAAGCCGTTTTGTTGGTAACGGTAAGCCCAATAAAAAAAATTAACATTCTTGTGCTACTGAAAATCCACATTTTGTCAATTCGATTGAAGGCCAAGGACACTTCGGAATTAACGCATGGTGTGGTATTATTAATGGGAATTTGATTCGTCCATATTTTTACGAAGGAATTTTAAATAGTTAGTGATTTTCAATTTCTTCAAGAATAAATTCCCTTCACGAAAAGGTTCTATTACAGCTACAAGCAAACATGTGTTTCTAGCATGACGGAGCTTCACCACGTAAAGCAAGAATTATCCAACAATATTTAAATAAAACTTAAGGAGAAAATTGAATAGGTATAAATGGACCGATACAGTAGTCGCCTAAATCACCAGACTTGACCCCACTAGACATCTTATTGTGGGGAACTTTGAAAAATAAAGTTTACAGAACACCATCTGTTAACTTAGAATATTTAAAAGAAAAAATCAGAAATGTTTGCGATGAACTCTCTAGAGAAATGTTTCGTAAGGCTTTAGTGAGAGTAGTAAGACGGAGATTGGATAAGTGTTTAGAAGGAGGAGTGGTCAAATTGAAAATTTGTTGTAGTGATTTCCTACATACTTTGTTTCTTTCTGTGGTAATAGTTGTAACATATGTGTTTGTAATGTTAAATTAGTAAATGATACTAATTAATAATGTTTAATTATTGACAGATGTGACTTTATTTATTTCCAAAGGCTACTTGTTTAAATCGTGGCGATTGCGAAATTTTTTTTACAAATTTGCTTAAAATTCTTTAACGGAAAAAGATAGCAAATTTTTTTCTTTACAAAATTTATTTAGAAAAATCAGCTCTTTTCAGGCATGCTAAAACATATGTATTTTTCTGGGAAACTAATTCGATGACGTCAGTACTTCAGTTTCCGAATATGGAAAAATATGTAAATTCGGCTTAAAATAGACCCTACTTAATTTCATTTAAGAATCTCTTTTCAGATTTTTTCTATCGTATTTCCTTTTCTTATAATAGAGCTGAGACATCGAGTTTCGCTCACCCTGTACAAATATGTTTCGAATTTTTAATAACAAATAAACAAATGTGTCCTAAATAGTTTTTGGATTACAAGTCATTTGGATATTTTTAGTTTAACATACTCAATGTCAGATATGAAATTATGCCTCATTTGTAACGAATAAACCGTACAAAAGGAAGGGGGGGGGGGGCGTTAGTTAGGCTGATTTTGTGCATATACTATCCATATTAAATGTTAAACAACGATGCTACAAAGGCACCTAAGTGGACAACCACTAATAATATTGAATGTAGAACTGTAGGTTCTTATTCTATTGTATGTTAAGCAAGTAATAGATACCCCTCACTACCCCACTACATGGGTGGGGACTTAATATAATATTTAAGTTGAGAACTCATTTTCTAGTATATGTCAATGTTCAGTAGCGAAAATTGGTCGATGTAAAATAATTGTATAAAAAATGTACACAAAATCTTATACGAATAAGTTTATTTGTTAATTGTTAGTACTTTTTTATAGTAGTCAGTAATTTTAATTACTATTTGGCGTTCTTTGAGTGTATAATGCACTATTCTCGCACCAAAGGGAATTATTACATTTATAAATACGACAAAACAATGGTTTTTTAAATTTAAATCTTTCTTTTATTTAATTGGTAAATTATTAATGAAATGAATAAAAATAAACTTATGAAATCACTTTTCTCCGTGTATTTCTATATTCTAAGTGACTCAGTTATAAGTATACTTCCCCCGTCTGATGAAGGTAAGATAAATTCATCTGCTGAAGGCTAAAGAAATGCGATTGCTAATTGCTAATTAGCTCCAAGTAGTTATCGGAAACGGCAATTTCACTGCACATCCAAGAGCCAATTTGTGTTTCGCTCCATACCGGTCGGCTTGAGTGTGGATGTACAGGAACGTAATTAAGCAACGTTTATGGATTTTTATGTTTATTAACTGAACGTGAACTGCTCTCCTATAAACTCGCTATGGCTGTAACACACTTTTTTTGTTTATTAAATGGGAAACAAAAACCTCTAATGAAACTTCAACGCCTGTCAATAATAATATTCGTGATATTCCAGGTGATTTTAATGCTGCTTTACTTGCCGCCATAGAAAATTATAATACCGAATTTTATCTAACTCACTTCAAACAAGGAGGAGGTTCTCAATTCGTCTGTGTATATATATATATATATATATATAATAAATATATATATATATATATATATATATATATATATATATATATATATATATATATATATATATATATAAAACATATATATAACACTAAAACACTCCTAAACATACATAATCAAACTTTACAATGAATAAACCCTTATAAAATCATAAGCACACATTAAATACAACTATATAAATTTGAATTATATAATAATGTATCGATTATTATATGTTTAATAAGTTCAAAATATAAAATAAAGTAGAAATTTATAAATTAAAATTAATCTGAACAAAATGTTGCCTATAAGAACGGTAACAAGAAGCATAAAATTGCAAATTGCTAAATATTAACTATGAGAAAAGTAGAGATATGCATAGGAAAAAATTTAATATATTCCATTTTATACATCGATAATAATATCGAGACTGGAAAACATAAGATAACATTAAAATTAATGTTCAAAGTTAACGTTGTAATTGAAATTTAGACGAATGTCAAAATGTGACCTCCTCATACACATAATCCAAAATATTATTGCAATATAATACTGAAATAAAGGTAAGAATTCAAAATATAACATATAGAACTGTTATTTAAACAAGTCTGAATATTGTACAATAGATAATAAGGGTAAAAAGTGCATAAATAAAATAAAGTGAGTGTAAAAAGAAAGTGCTATAGAAAGAATATGCGAAAGAGACATTATAATTTAGGTCGTTTCTAAGGGAAACAAACGAAAATTGTTGAGACGATTGTGAAAAACCAGCTATTGGGGACGCCGTATCGCTGAAAGAAAAATAATGAAAAATGTTGAAGAAAAGGTATAATTAAAGGTATTAAAACATAAAATATAATAAAATACCTACCAAAAATAAAGTCGAATAAGTTACCCCAGTGCCAGCAAATATTTCACTCAGACTCCATCAAGAATAGCCGAAGGTCATACCAGAGGAGCCCTAAAGGTCTTAGAAGGACCCACAACAATGAAAAAAGGTACCTAATAACATATAATTGAATAATAAAATCGTACGATAAAATTAACGTTACCTAACCTAAGAGAGAGGTTCATTATAAAAAAGGATACTCCCTATATCACATTATACATATATAATAAAACAAGACTTACCCAGTTCAAAAAGATTAAAATAAGTGTGTAGAAAACAGTGAGATAATATTAAGGACGATAAATCGATAATAATCTATAAACATTCACAGATCACAGATCATAGAACACTTAATTAGGGAATTTTAGTGGTAAGAAAAGTAGGTCACTGTATGAATTTAAAATATAAATATTAAAATAGGCAACACTCTATACCTAGCCATTGAAATTTAGATACAGATTATGATAACAATTATCAGTCAATAGGAAGGTAAAGGGGAAGGTAAAGGTAAAGGTAAAGGGTGTATCTTAAGGATACAAGAAAGTACAAATAATACTGGAAAATCTGATAATTCACCTTTATTTAATATTAATTGATATCAATAAACCAAGAAATATTAATTACATGCTCAAATTTCAATTGTAACCTTTGAACGTTAAATAAATGTATAATATTTTAAAATAATCTCTTTAAATGGTATGTTTGCTATGATGTATGCTGACTGTCTACGATTTGAACCGACTACTGAGATTAAGAATCTCATCTCACAAAGAATATTAAGAGCTAGTAACGGAACATACAATCATAAAAAAAAATATAAGTAAATAATTAAAAAAAAATAAAAACAGGAAGTATAACATATATAACATAATCTATATTCAAAATTATATACACAGTATACAAAAAATCTAAAATATGCATCATTATAATATATATATATATATATATATATATATATATATATATATATATATATATATATATATATATATATAATGTATGTTCGGGCATAACTTTTGTGTTTATGAACCAATTTTACTTATTCTTTTTGCTTTGCGTTGAGAATAGCTCCAAAGTGGTCCCGACTTAATTTAATTGGTATTGGACCTCGGACTTCGAAAACACACAACGGAATTCTTTATTCAAGTAGCCGTCGTTTTATCATTCGCAAAGTTCAAATCCTTAGTAGGTCTACCCCTCACTTAAAATTATAAAACCAAATTTTATATAAATATTTAAGTCTAAAAAAACAGACTTAAAGAAAAAGTAATTTAAAAAGCAAGAAATGAATTATTTCTACAACAATTTAATACTTATTTGTTGTTTCGTTTAATGTAACTAAGAAATTATTGTTTATTATGTAATTATTATTAACTATTTTATATAATTTTGAAATTGGTGTCATGTAAAACATAAAAAACACATACTCGTTGCTACTATAGCAACGAGTTTACATTTAAAATTGCCGAGGGCCGGCAGTCGCATTAAGTATTAATACTGTATGGCACCGACTTCAAAATTATATAAAACAATTAATAATAGTTACATAACAAACAATAATTTCTTAATTACATTAAGTGGAACAACAAATAAGTATTAAATTATTTGTAGAAAGCATTTATTCCTTGTTTTTTAGTTACCTTTTTTGCGGTTTTTTTAAATTTATTATATGAATTGCCTGGGTCTTAAGCACTTTAAATCTATTAACAGTATATAACAAAATACTGGGCGAAGATTTATGTATGATTAGGTACCAGAAATAATAATTCTATTATTTGGAGAACGATTCTCATTCTATAATTCCGACAATAAAAATAATTTTTTTAGTAATCATACACGAAATATTTATATTATCATAAATAGTATAATAATTCTAGTAAGCTAAAATCTTACAATTTGAAAAAATCCAATTTTCCATTAGTGTATGAAATGAAATATATGAAGCAAATTTTAATATTATCAAATATTGATTGGCACGACCTATGACTTGCACTTGACCGGCGAGTGTTTCGTCAACCAAGTTGCCATTATCAAGAGACAATTAAAACTGATTATTAAATTACCTCCAATTTCTATTTATTGTTTAAGTCCAGTAAACCGTAACGGAAATTTTTCCGGTTTTATGAACTATCCACTAATAGACTCGCTCAATGTAACTATTTTTTTATAATCAGTGAAGGAACAATAAGTTCCATTTGACTGCACCACATATTTTAATACCTAATATAAGAACCACGGACTGTTATGCGAGTATATAACTCTGTCATTTCAAAATAGCCTGCCCCCATTACTCCTTTTAGCCAGGAAAATAGTTTCTAGACAAAAACACGTAAATTTAAATGTTCAAGGAATAGTTTAAAACCAATTTCGATTGCAGTTTAGGTGTCACCTCCTTAACCATATTACTCTTAAAGCTTATATAGAAAATAGTTATAACTCCCATAGTTATATAACTATAGGGATTATAAATATTGTTTTAATTAGTATTTGAGTTATTACGTAATTCCATTATTTAACATATCTAACGTACTTTATCCAAACGTGAATCTAGGCATTGTCTAGAAAAGTACAATTTGTATAATGGATCTTTGCGCGTGTATCAATTTAGTAACGACGTACGGATCACATGCTACACCACTCGCAATTATTACCAATATGCCACAATTACCAGCACGTATGTCTAGCGACATATATTTCAATCAACTACATATGGCATAGATAGTTAATAATTTGGCGAACAAAATGCAATTATCAAGTCACGTCTTAGCTTTATTTTATAATTTGATTCATTGGCGTCTCAATATTTCTGTAAAATTTATTTAATTTTTGTTTCATTTATTTTTCATTTATATTGATGGAAATATCACTTCCATTGAATGTATTTTTGAAGGAATCTTTTTATTACTCTGACATGGGTTGATGGATTTGTATTGTACTAACTATTATCCTAAAATGTGTTTTCGGCACGACGCTGTTCAAAAATGTCAATTGATTGATTCATAAGATTGTTGTTTGTGACGTACACACAAATTATCATTATACAAACCATATAACATTATCCAAATTGTCTCCTTTCAATTTTTTTAAGCAGCTTGTAATTTAAAGAAACGGTTCGTATTTTTATAAAATTTTTAGTAAGTTTATTCCAATATTCATGTACTTACTGGTTTAGTTATTTATTTTAAACAGTTAACTTAAAGTCTTTAAAAGTGTAATAGTATTCAAGAAGTTCTCGAGTGCGTTTAATTTACGCACAACTGAAACATTTAAACAAATGCGACTAATCCGTCCAGAAGCTTATATATAAATTTATCCGATAAGAGTTCCAATTAAGTTAATCCCCGGCAACTGTAAAACTCGTCCCGTGATCTTGATGTTAATATGTCTTACGCTGAAACGGTTTATTTCTGCCCATTATTCTTTACACTTGAAGATTACATCCTTTCAGCAGTAGCTGAACGACGTAATACTTTCGTCGTCAGCAGTTTTTTTGCTTCCGACAAATTTCTGTTCTCGTCCATTTTTGTTCTCCGTACTTGTAGCCCGTTTTCAAAAGTTCCGGTTCCTTTTATTGCTGCATAGATATTTATTTCATTACGCTGTTATCTGGAGTACTTCTTTGCACAGTATAAAGAGGAAAGAGGACAAAACTACCGTGAACTCCATTTACACTTAAATTTTAATGGTTTTCAGATGAACACTATGCTTTTGGTAGACTTCTTTTTTTTAATAAGGAAAATAGGGAAATTTCAAAAGAGGTTCAAGAAAACTTTCTGATAGACGGTGGTCTTCTATTACGAAGTCGTTCTGGATATGTAAAAATGAAACAGGTAATCAACCTGGAAAATATTGTTAAATAAAATAAACGTTATGTAACATATTTGCATATGTAATTTGGGTATATACGTATAAATATATACGACATATTTGCGTCGTTTGTGAATACGAATACCAACATGAAGTGTAAAATAGTTCTGACACTTCTCTCCTCATAACGAGGATGCTAGTAGAAGGTAATAAGCAACTGGATTACAAATACGAGCAAAGTATGTCAAAATATAGCCAGTCTTGTAACACGTAAAGGCAGCTGATTATGAGTTAATAGCTTCAGCCAAATAATGTTATTTTGCTCGTGCAAATTGAAGTCATATTCACATAGTTACATCTGATCGGGAAATATTCTCAGGAAATTGTTTCAAACACGAAAACCAAACACAATCCAAGGCTGAATAGTGCAGAATTCAATCACATCTAACTAAGACTGCAAATAATGCAGTCGCCATAAGTGAAATTTGTATTATAAATTATATTTCTATTTCTTCCTTTTGAAGTGAATACTCCTTTGGCGGCGTTCTGATATTTGACGAGAATGGAGAGTGAATTGGAAAAAATGTAACGTTTCGAGATTTCGTTACACGAGAGAGAAAAAAGATACAACTTAGAGAGGAGAAAAAGAGCTATACATTTGGTATACCTAAAACACAGGCTTCGTTAGAAGACAGAGTACACAGATATATAACATAGAGAGAAAGAGAGCTATACATCATATATATTAGTTTAGGTTATCCGCGTCTCCCTTTTGTGCGGTCCTTCGTCTTTAACTCCCACTCATACGCTAAGTCCAAGGTCTAAGTTGCTTGAAGGGGGAATAGTTTAGGAAGCATCGTACGAGCAAGAGAGAGAGCCACGTATTCATTGAATACTAGGCAGTAGAAGAAAATATAGTATGACGCGCATGCGCGCGAGTACGTACAACTCTGACGCCACACGGGAGTGGAGCAGGAGAGAGTGATAATTCAGTACGAAGCGATGAAAAAATATAGTCATCGCAGCCATCTATATCGCACCGAACCAAAATCTAGAAGATATAATATATTTCATTCACCGCTCCCTACTGGTTTACAGCCACACAGGTGCAAATGCACTTGGAAGAGGCGAAGACAAAATCCCTTTGATTCTCGGGGGAGATTTCAATGTAAATTTCGGATCCAATGATTCGTTGATTACGTTGATTAACTTTCTTCGAGAAACATTTGGTCTGCTTCATAATCATATCAGTATTACCAATTGAACCATCAGCCGATGATAGTGTAGATAATGAACCAAATATTTTTTACACAAATTTTATATTGTTATATTTCTTTTGAAATTATCCCTCTCCCTTTCTCTCTCTCTCTCTCTCTCTCTTTCAATCTCTCACTTTTAATCTGTATCATTCTCTATTCTAAAGAAATATTCACTTCTATCACGTGTACTGTGCTGCACATGATATTTTTTATTTATCTATTTTGATCTGATTAAGTAATGCGACAAAGTAAATCATAGTATCATGAGGTTCACTATATTTAAATTGAAATATGTTATCTTATTATGTTATGTAGGTTTGGGCCTCATCAGCCACTGATCGCATGGGTACTCCCTTGGGCGATTCCCTCTTATACGGGTCATTGCCCAAAAATGCTGTCCCATAAAAAGAGCAATTAGGCACGTCCCCTGTCCTAAGCCTCGCCTCCTCCTGGATAACAAGGGTCTCTAATATAAGGTTCTCTTCTCCTCCAGTGCGAGGTAGGCGTAAAGAAGATGAATCGAGGTTTTCTCGTGTTTTTTACAGTATCTGTAGGCCGGGCTATCAGTCAGCCTCATCTTGTACTTACATGCATTCCGACTACTATGGTGGCCCGTAATAATTCTGGCTTTGTACCTGTTCAATTTAATGAATTCTTGGACCCATTTCTCAATCTCTGAGTATTCGATGAAGAGTTTGGTTATTCGATAACCCGTCACTCTAAATTGAAATAACTCAAATTCTATGTAATATTCTAGATGGACATTGACAAATTTCTGTATATCCTCACAAGGGTAGGGCTACCCAACGACATATTTTGATGAATTTTACTGTTATTAGATAACACATTAGATTTTATTATTTTCTGAGTAGAATGCTTTTCTTGTTAAAACAGATTTCCTCGCAAAATAGAAAAAGTGCATGAAGCAATTATATTTTACAAAATAAAGAACAGAATACTTAAACTTTACATAAAATAAAAATGCTTTCTAAGCTTTCATTTATTCAAAAAAATGTTCTTAGAAGAAATATAAGAATAAGATTATAGAAGTAAGAAGAAGAAATATAACTAAATTCTTAATATTTACATTAAATCCTAAAATGACGATGCTTCTATTGCAAGATAAAGTTAATGTTCTTGTAGGAAAGTGGATTATTCAAATTAATTTCGGATTGCAAATGTTATTATGTTACACGTAAATTAATTTTAAATACATTTTGTTATAACTTTTGTTTATAAAATGTAACAAAATTGTTAAATTTTATAAACAAAAATTATAATTAAAGTTAGTATAAATTAATTGAAACTACATTACTGGTGTAAGTTCATATTTCAATACAACCGCATTTCTGAATCAATTAACATATTTTTATATTTACTGCACTTACTGTACTAAACTGTGTATATTTAACATTGGCATTTATTGATATTTAACCTGAACATTGTGACCACATAAACCACCTCCCAACCTGGACATTTTGTCGCACCTATACTCTTATGATGGGGTAGAAGCTTTGCCTAATATATAACAAATAAAGCATATCCGCTTTTACATCATATCTTAGGGCTGATATGTCTCCCACACAATTCTCGTCTAAATTTGTATAATTTCTGCGAATGTATGTTTTAAAAGTCACTAGACGAGTCGGCCCGCTGCCAATCTAACTCAGAGACATTACTGATGTTGCTTGCCATATAACCTGACAAGTTAGTCTCAATAATCGTCTACCTGTGGACAAAATTATTTTGATTATTCTCGGCAATATAAAAATCGATCTATTGATTTTTCTGCGAATAACATTTAATTTGTTTGTGTCTTTTTAGAACATCCTAGGGCCCTTATCAATCCAATTACTAATAATACTTGTGTAATATTCCTTTACTGTTTATTTACGATATATGAGAAACGATCGTTTGTTTGCATTTATCAAACCCAAATTCATCCTTAGGTTGGAGAAATATTTTCGTGTTCGAATGTAGCAGAAATAAATTGCCCTCGTAAAATCGTCCGAACTTGCAACTAATAAATCCTCAAGGGAAACATGTATTTTAAAGAGCCATTTATACCGTTTGAAATAAAGACTGGGACAAATCTACGGCATTATATTTTCATCACTAGCTAGCTAACAAGTCCATTTTGTGGAAATGTAAGGTAAGAGAAGCAATTTGTTAGAGAGTATAAATGATTGAAGTAAAATGTCATTTTATTTCAGTTCCAGCTATTCCAAATTACTTGTGAAACAAATTAATAAGCATATTTTTGTTCTCAAAATTCCTTCTACCGTTTATTTTGCTTTTATATACAATGCGGCATTTCAGAATTACAGCTTTAAAAACAATTTTGTATTATATTTTGTAAATTGCTAATACAGTATTTTTAAGAACAAACTGCTTGTTGGAATTTAATTTCAAATTAAAATGAGGAACTTCCATGAAGTATTTATGTTATTTTCATTGCCTGTATTTCTCCTTTATTACTCCAAAATATGTTAAGGTATACCTTGTTAATTACGGTGTGTAGTCGTTCTAATTATTCAACAATGTTATAATGAGTAATACTTATGTTATAATATGTAATAATAATAACATTCTGTTATATAACGGACGGACTAAAGTAATGAGTAGGGATTAGAATTTAGGGACATTCGGTTTTATTTAGATTCATAAAGGCAAGTACAGATAGACGCTTTGTGGAGTAGTCATGGTTCATTTTGCAAGGATCATTACACTAGTCGATCATGCTAATCTCTGACTAGATCAAACTCGAATGACGACATGAATGACTGATGTAATGTCCCTTTACAGCGCATTCTCTCAACTCAGATATGACAATTAATAGTAAATGTGGACAGCCGTTCTACGTTGTTCAATAACGTTGCCATATACAGGTTGTTAATAAAATATGTTAAATCGGTTAGATGAGATATGAACAAAATCCTACTAACATTTCTTAGTATTTATTGGTTTTTCATAGTAATTTACTTAATCCCATCCTTACATTATACTGCTCTTGAATTATTACTGATAGTCGGGAATATATAAAGATAACCGCTTAGTCCGTGTAGAATACCGGAGCTCGGTCTCCCCCCCACCACTCATCCTGTGAGGAGCACGTCCTTGAGATTCCTTTATTGCGGTGGACTGCAAGATCAAACGTCATTTCGACATTTCTTTATAACTCTTTCAAGTTTACATATTTTGCCTTAGAATTATAGTGGTCGATTAAAAAATAGTGACAAAATTATTATTATATATTGATTGGATACTTCTATTATTATAATATTAGTACATTTAAATTCCTAAATAATCGTCGTGAGTGGCCTTATAGAGGACTTTTTGTTGTTAAATTAATTTAGATGTATATTTTTTGCAAGATTTTCTATTATCAAGATTCTTATTAAATCATAATGCCAAGGAGAGACGAGACATAGGTTCACGTGATTTAAATTTTGTAATAAGCTTAGTTAAAATATCTATCAATATACACGGTAGTACTTTTAAGATTATAAAGGGCTAGGGATGTCGTACTTAGAGGGTCTCTTTAAACTTAAACTGCAATTGATTTAAATTTAAGTGATTATATACCTATTTTTTATAATAGGTGTTTTGTATTAGTATAAGATATATTGATGGGGGTATGGTGTTTTAAAATGCTTACGGAATTAAACTGAAATTTATATTGATATTTTATGGATCAAGATAAACAGTATTAAAACTTTAAAACGGACTTTTTCGTACGTAGAACATCTCTATCTCGAAATTGAGTGGCCGAGAAAAAATAAAATAACACATAAATGCAAAATATGTGGTATATGTTAACACCCATTCACACAACTCACGGCGTCGTTCATGGTCCCGTGGTTTCAACTCCTGTGTCAACTGGATCTCATACACATGAAAATGAAGGACTTTCATCAAAATTCTCTGTAATGTTGCCTTCGAGAGATTTAATTGTTGGAAACGACGTCTTACGGATATAGTCTTATCTGCAGCCACACTTGTACTGACCGCTTCACTATTTTCAACTGAGCGTTGACTACGGTGCCGTATAGGTGTTTTCTTATCACACACGGAGCCACTTTCCCTGAATTTTGCTATGACGCGTTGAATAGTCCGCTTAGCAGGTGCCTCACGATGACCCATAATGCACGTAATTTTCTTTCAGTGCACACAATTGAACCATTACTTTCGTAGTAGGCTTTGACAATAAGTATACGTTGCTGAATTTGCTAGCGCTCCATTTTGTAATGGCATACTCTCCACGTAATAACCAAAACCTGCCGCAAGAGTAATACCGGCAAGTTTAAATCGGCTACCTCTCGCTGGGACACCCTATATATCCTCAATACCATTAAATTATTTTCAGATTAGTCAATCCGGTATCGACGTAAACTGGTTTTTAGCATTTCCTAGAGTATCATTTTACAACTTTTACATAACATGAAAATTTAGAGTTTAAGTTTAGAAAGACCATCATCTAAGTACGACGCCCCAAGTCCTGTATTCACCGTCAATAAATAAATGTTCTATGGTATAATTCTCTCTCACAGTACCAACCTTTTCAAGTTATGATTCTATTTTACTTACAGTTAAAGGTGGCATAGGTCCTTCAGGATAATTATTATGAAATAAATTTAAAATTTTAGCTTGTACACAAGTCGCAGCACAATAGCGCATCATTATCAAAATTTCACTTAATTCAGTGTTTGATTTCGCAATTTGCATAAACGCACAATGTTTTGAAATCTTGTGACAGTAGATAAATAAAACTGCTTTGTAGCCTAGCAAGCATAGGTTATGTAGTAATAAATATAACTAAATTTAGAAGTAGCTATTAGTACACTTGTTAATAAAGCAGATATAACTAGTATCGAACTGAAACAGTGAAAATAATTCAACACAAAGTTAAATTAATTGGTCGAATTGGTCGAAACAGTTGTTATGAGACCTGCCACAAAATTTAATTGAGCATACGTAGAAAAATATGTACTCTTAAATGATTATTATATAAGTGAATTTTCATTAGAAAACATCAAAAGTGTCATTATATCAAAAGTGGTGGTGCAAAAATAGATACCTATATAAAGTAATACGCATCTACAGAGAAGAATCGACGTTCTTGAACATTTTATTCCAGTAATGATTTTATATCATAATTATTATATACTTGCCCGGTTTCATTGAATCTTTCCCAACATTTATATTCTTCATGTAGATAAATGTATTTTCGAGAGTCGTGTAGAACAATTATGCCCCAGTACCATTAAAGTAAAAGTAACAAAAAAAAAAAGAACTTGCATTTTTATTGAACATATTTAAATACATATTTGGTACATAACTTATCAATTATGGTTTGAAATTAATATAATGAGTATAGTTGTAATGGAATAAACAGATGTGAGGTTAAATTTATAATTAACACATCAAGAACATCAACATTGTTATTTCTATAGTCAAAATAGTATTTAGATATAAGGAATTCAGAATTGGTTGGAGTTTTACTTGATGAGAATCCATATTTATACAAAATTAAAACCTTTGCTGGTTAGATTTTCACTTTTTAAAAAGTGAAAATCTAACAGGAAAAGGTTTTACTTTTGTATAAGGAATTCAGATGGTTTTAAAATGTCTTTCGAGTTTCTGAAATAGTTTCTCAAAGAAATAAATATTGTCAATAAAATTAATACATGACTACCAAATGATAATTTTTTTTTCAGATAAATAGTTTAAATATAATCCACCAGAATTTTAACTTTAGAATAAAGCCTTACAGAGAGAGAAATGTAACATAACACATATGCTCGACTATTACAACTAATTTTTGACATGTACACTAAAGTCTGTGTATAATAAATCCCGTGAACTTCTGGTACGGAGATCAATATTTAATAAATTAAGGTAGTCACGTGTGGTAACATTAATCGATAGTATAATAACCTGCGTAGTTTTAACATTAGTTTCCATTCCACAACACACAATGTAATTCGTACGATGATATTAGAAGTTCATGTGTATAGTCCCAATAATTGTTTTTATATTAATGTCAGTATCAAATAATAGGATCAGTAGAAGTATACTATGCATATGTTTTAATAAAAGTACCTATGAAGAAGTCTGTAATACCTGTAATTATGGACATAGGTATTTGGAATAATAGAAATATCTACTAAATATTATTTATATTATTCCAACCATTGTGGAATTTTTTTGAATAATAAATAACATATACGGTAATGGAAATGTATATACATGATAACATTAATCGAGACTTTGCAGTCGCTGAATATTTAGGTGCGAGTTTTCATATCAAATTTATAGTTAATCTAAATATAGAAGTGCCACTAATCGAAACTATTTTATTATACTGAAGGGGAAAAATTAATTTCAATGTAAACCTGAAAAATAAAAGACAGATTCTTGAAACATGAAATAAAACAACTACTTACCAACTTAATCATATAATATATTCATATGCACCCAAACATCGTACTTAGTAGCTGTAGATGTAATACTGTTAATTAGTCTTCTTCCTACAAACCAATTTAATCTCTTACTAACATCTAATGTAATAAAGTGCATCCATTAAATAAAGGCTCTATGAGAACTTTTAAGTTGAACACTATATAATATTCGAAATGTGTACCATCTTTGGTACGTCAGTTCCAGATAGTATCATGGCAGTTCATAACAAAATCCATTCATTATATTTTGGACATTTCTGCTAAAATTTGGTTGATATGTTTCTGGTGGCCTTCAAGTTATTTCTATCATACAAACTCTACTCCTGAGATTCTTTTCTAAAACTAAATCAGTTGTAGTATAATCCAGTATCATACTACATGCTTGTCATATGGTATGTTAGAGTATTAGTGTCCTCTGTGTTGGTAGTCTAGCACTCGAACTAAAAGCTATCAAATATTTATTGCCTTGACTATTGATAATGTATATTCTACACAAAATGGTCGCCCCTTATATATGAGCGTATAAAATTATCTAGTTCAAAGCCATTTTGTTGTCGATAGTGAAATGGATTGTTTCTGTACAACATTCAGTTATATATAAAATATTCACTTGATTCCTGAACAATATGATTTTATTAAGGAAGTCTTATTAATTTATGAATGTTTTAGTGTAGCAAAATAACTACTATTATTGTCAGTTGTTGAGCTTGAGTCAATATACAGACTTAATTAATTAATACTATGATAGTCTCAAGTTTTTCATTGGGTCTAATATTATGAATTTACAATTATATGGAGTACAGGTCAGTTATGTACAGTATGTCATGTTTGACGTTTACTATTTGTACACTAATCAATAAGTAGTAAACTAGGATATTGTTCCTTTAAAACAATCTTAGTGTAAATTGAACTAATTTCACTATACCCCATCAGTATTAAAATCTTTTGTGATTTTAAAACATCACAAAAAATAAAATTATTTATCCAAATGCATTGCCAAATGAAGTTTTTTTATTGAATAATACATTTTGTGATGTAACTTTACGTCTTTATTATTTATTTCGTAAAATATAGCGTGAAATATAGAAATTACTTAAAAACTGTATTCAACAAAATGCCATAAGACAAATACTACTACAGTACATATTAATTGTCTTTACTGTAAATTTAAAATGTAAATTTTGATTTTAACAACTACGGCTATTGGTAAGGTAAATGTGCAAAATATAAAGTCACTAAATATAATCTCTTATATGTATAAGAAAGGGTATAGATGGGTATTTTTCTGTGATTGTATATAAATAAAAACTTTATGAATGAAAAGAAACCAGCGTAAAATGAAAAATCACTTTAGACTACTAATATATTCACAAATTTTATATAAAACAATAATATACTGACGTTTTTACTAGCAAGACAACTAAAAAGTGATAGACTTAATGTTCAAGAGTAATATATAATATAATCTATACCTCTCCTACCGTTAGGTGTAGAGGCTAAATATACATTTCTTTAAACAAATAATCTAAATATTACAATTACAGTTACTTAACTAAATATCCCATTTTGTGTTAAACAACTTAAAAGAACATCTACAATTTCATTCCACCCTATCTTGCTCTATCCCTATATCTAAACTCCACTCCGTTTGTGGTATCATTTTTCACTTCACTACCACTTCCCTTATGCACTCCTCTTTCTCATCCCAAACCTATCAAGTATGATGAACACCTGACTTCCCTTCACTCACATTTGCTTCCCCACTTTCACGGTTTTCTTCACTATTTTATCGTTAATCTCCATCTAACCCTGTCCCTTGCTGTAATTTCAGCCTGCTTCCATGTGATTCCTCTTGTCTTCATTATCTTCGCCACTTCTCCGTCCCACGTCATCCTTGGTCTGCCTTTCTTTCTCTTTCCAATGGCTTTTGCTTCCCATATTTTTCTTACTTGTCTTTCTTCGCTCAATCTTTTCATGTGCACCCACCACCTCAGCTGAGCCCTCTCTATGACCTTCTCGATACTTTCGCTATCCAATCTTTTCCTTATTTCTTCATTTCTTATATTATCCATTATCGTAATATTTGCTACTTTTCTGAGATACTTCATTTCTAATACCTGTATCTTTTTAAGTTGCCTCTCTGTTAACACCCATGTTTCGCATCCGTACAGTAGCGTCGGCAAATATACAGTTTTATAAACTGACATTTTTGTTCGATTGCTAATTTGTGCTTTACTAATGAACCCTCTTTTCATACTATGAAAAATCTTTGTCGCTGTTGTTATTCTATTATTTATTTCTTCATCTTGCTTCCCTCCTTCCACTATGGTTACTCCTAAGTACTTTAGGCTTTTTATTTGTTCCACTATCTGATTATTTATTTTTATATTCATTTCTCGCTCATTATTATTGCTTATAACTACTACCTTTGTCTTGCTTTCATTTACTTTCATTCCCTGTTTGTCCAACTCTTTCACCCATAGATCCACATTAAATTGTAACTTTGTTTCCGTGTCTGCCTGTCTGCCACTATTGCAATATCGTCTGCAAACACACATTCGCTCACTTCTACTGGCTTCATTTTATAGTATCCTATCGTCACCTTCTTATTTTCTCTGCTTACTTTTGTTATTATTTCATTCATGAAAATGATAAAGAGCAGTGGGCTAAGATTTCCCCCCTGTCTCACTCCTTGTGTGGTTCTGAATGTTTGGGTTTCTATATTGTCCTTCCTTACTATATTTTCCGTTTTACTGTATAATGATTTTACAGCTTCTATAAATTCTTTTGCTGTACCATTTTTCTCTAATATGTCCCATATTTTCTCTCTCACCACCTTATCGAATGCTTTTTCCAGGTCCACACGACATATGCCGGGTGTATCAAGAAAAACGCCCCAGCCTATAACTTTTTAGTTATCTGCGCTAGAAACGCCATTTTTTGGAATTCGGCGTTAAAGTACGTTTTTTACAAGCTCTGCATATAATATGTAACATGTCGCTTCCAGAAGTGACCGGAAGTTATATCAACTTTTTTATTTTAAATGGAATACCCTGTATATTTTTACAGTATTAGATGGCACACATTAGTCTGAATTCATTGATATAATATTGTTTGTGCTTACTATCAACGGTTAGCAAAATACATGTACTATACTGCGGTAATAGCTAATAAATATAGTACAATATAATCTAAGAAGGCCTATGACTACAATTTTAAAACAATAGTTACAAGTGATGCTAGTTTGACAATTCTGTTTAAACTAATCCTTCTGTCTATTGTCACAAAGTAAACAAATAGAATTAATTTAAAAATCTTTTGGAATAATGGATGATGAAATTATAGTTCTATCAGATATGTTGGAAGTATATTATGCTTCAAATAAAAATAGTGGTGAGGCCTTAAGAAGGTACGTTGAAAAGTTTCCTGACAGACAAGTCCCATCTAGAAGAAAATTTAGTCATTTACATGAGAAATTCAGAAGAACTGGATCACTGAAGAAAATTAAAAAAGAAAATCCAACAATAGCAAATGCAATGAAACAGTTGGACGTTTTACTGGCAATTGAGGAAAATCCTCAAACTTCAACTCGGCAAATTGGAAATAATTTAAATATGTCGCATTCAATGGTGCACAGAATATTAAGAAAGCATAAAATGCGGCCTTTCAAATCTAATTTAGTTCAACATCTACAGGAAGTTGATGCTCCTAGAAGAATTCATTTTTGTAATACTTTTCTGCAAAGGGTAAATGACGACTATTTATTTTTAAATAACATACTATGGTCGGATGAAAATACTATTTGTAACAATGGTATTTTTAATAGGAATGTTCATTACTACTGGAGTGATGAGAATCCCAGACACACTAGAACTACAAATTTTCAGCAGCGTTTCAGTGTAAATGTTTGGTGCGGGATGAAAGGCAATAAGATAATAGGTCCTCACTTTTTTAATGAACATTTAAATGCTATTATTTATAATGACTTTTTAAGAAACGATTTGGAGAATTGCCTGTCAATGAATACGCGAATGTGATTTTCCATCAAGACGGGGCCCCTAGCCATAATACCCATATAAATGTAAACTATTTAAATGGGCGATTTGGAGAAAACTGGATCGGAACGAATGGCCCAACAAGATGGCCAGCTAGGTTACCTGATCTCAACCCATTAGATTTTTTCTTATGGGACCATTTAAAGGATCAGGTGTACCTAACAATTCCGCAAAACCTTGAAGACCTCAAGCAAAAGATTAGAGGGGCTGTTGACAACATATCACCTCAATTTGTCCAAAATACCGTAAATGGGGTAATTCGAAGGTGTTAGTTATGTATTGAAAATGAAGGTTGGCAATTTGAACAATATTTAAGTTGATAAATTAATAAATACTAACAGATTTTGAACTACCAGGTACATTATTATTCGTTGGTTTTAACGAAACGTTTTATTTGTTTTTTCTAGATTCCTTAGATTATTTTTGTTATTGATTTGTTGGTTTTACTGCAGTTTTTCATTAAATAGTTTTGTTTATACCTAGATATTCTTATTTTATTTACCGTGATTCTCAAACTATTAACACACATTCTTCTAAAAAAAAAAAATGTGATATAATGATATTCATTATTCAAGATATGTCTCACAGCTCCCTAGTGCTACAATGTAATGCAATGTACAAAGGTCTGTATCTTGCTAACCGTTGACAATAAGCACAAATAATATTATATCAATGGATTCAGAATAAAATGTGACATCTAATACCGTAAAAATATACAGGGTGTTCCATTTAAAATAAAAAAGTTGATATAACTTGCGGTCACTTCCGGAAGCGACATGTTACATATTATATGCAGAGCTTGTAAAAAACGTACTTTAACGCCGAATTCCAAAAAATGGCGTTTCTAGCGTCGATAACTAAAAAGTTATAGGCTGGGGCGTTTTTCTTGATACACCCTGTATATATGTTTCTTTGTTATAAGGAAGCATTTTCTCTATTATATTTCTTAATGTAAATATATGATCTTGTGTGCAGTGACCGGACCTGAAACCACTTTGTGTTCCATGCAACTGTCCATCTACTTCCCTCCTTAATCTTTCTTCCAAGAACATCTCATATACCTTGCATGTTATGCAGAGTAGCGATACCCCACGATAATTTGCACAGTCGTTCTGGTTCCCTTTTTTGAAAATAGGTACTATTATTGCAATTCTCCACTCCTTAGGTACTGTATATGTTACCCATCCTCTATTTAATATACTTTGTAATAACGCCATTCCTTCTTCACCCATTCCCTTCAATAGTTCTGCTTTTATTCCATCTACTCCTGGAGCTTTTCCGTTCTTCAACTTTCCTATTGCCTTCTTAACTTCATCTATGCTAATGCCATCACTTATTTCATTCTCTTGTCTACTCTTTCTCTCTTTTCCAATTTCCTCTTCCTTTTGTGTTCTTTCTTCCGCATTCTTCACTGTTATCTCTTCCCCCTCTAACATCTCCTGGAAATATTCCTTCCATCTTTTCATAATTTTATCATCTTCCATTACTATTCTTCCCTCCCTGTCCATGATCTGTTTCGTCCCGATTTTCCTTCTTTTATTTCTCATGTTCTTCAGTACCCTATAGAATAGCTTTTGATTTGCCCCTTTGTCCTTTTCCATCTTGGTCCCAAATTCTTCCCATTCCTTGGCTTTAGCTAATTTGACTTTATCCTTTGCTATTTTTCTCACTACCTTATATCTTTCATACGCTTCATCACTCTTTCTATGTAGATAGTTTTTCCAAGCTTTCTTCTTTATTTTAATGGTATTTTTAATTTCTTCACTCCACCAACTTGTTCTCTTCTTCATTCCTCCTGTTGAGGTTAACCCACAGGCTTTGGCTCCTGACTTTTTAATGATTTCTTTAAATTTTTCCCATATCTCTTCTATGTTCATTTCCACTATCTCTTGTTCCATTTCTTGTATCCCCTTCCTGATCTGTTCCGTGTACTCTTCTCTTACTTGTTGGTCTTGCAATCTGTGTATCTTGATCGTCTTTATTTCCTTCTTCTCAGTTTTCTTCATTATCCTCTCTTCATCCTTTTCTTTTTTATTTTTTATTTTTGCTATTAATAGTCTGGTCTGTCGATAATTCAGCCCCCCTGTAAACTCTCACATCCTGTATCATTTTCCTATTTATTCGTTCCGTTATTATATAGTCAATAACTGATCTCTCATTTCTCCCTGGTTCCTCCCTAGTATATTTATGACATTCTTTATGCTGATACAACGAGTTTTGTATCACTAAACCACTCTGTATACAAAAATCAATTAAATACTCTCCATTCGCATTACTTGTTATCTCTCCCATGACGTCCCATTACCCCTTGTCTCCCTACAATCTCATTTCCAATTCTTTCATTGAAGTCTCCCATAATTATCGTGGGGTTGTCTGATTCTTCATATAACATTTGAAGTTCTTGCCAGAACTGCTCCTTTTCTTTCTTCGCCTCATTTTCTCCCGGTCCATATGCTATTAATACATCCAATTTCTCCTGATTATAATGTGCAAAAGTTACTTTCATTGTCCTTTTGCTCACTGCTTTCCAGTTCACTAGTTTCCTCATATACCTCGGACTCACCAGGCACCCTACCCCTGCCGCGGCTCTTTCTCTCTCATCTACTCCACTGTATAACAGCCCGTAATCTTCTATTATTAATTCTCCCACTCCTTTCCTCTTCGTTTCTGTGATTGCCACTATTTCCATTTTATACTTTTTAATTTCCTGGGCTAATTCTTTCTCTTTTCCATTTAAGCTTCTAATATTCCATGTTCCTATTCTATTTCTTGCAAAATCGTTGATCCTTGAATCCTTTGCCTTGTTCGTCATCAATTTGTCCTGCCCTATTCTTTTTTTCATCATTAGTTTTTTGCTTGTGTTTGTTCCTGTATGCTCTGCTCATTGTTATACATTTCCAGTTTACCAGCTTTCTACTCCACGTCCATAACCCCTGGTCACATGTCATCTTCTGGTATCCCACCTTAACCGTTTTCCCTTTTGCTACTTCTTCCTTCGCTCGTTTCCTAATTGTATTTTGAATCTTCCTTTCATTTACCGTTAAATCATCATTTATATACACTTTCTGACTTTGATTCCTTAGTTTACTTTTACATTGCATCACCATACTCTTATCCCTTTTACTATTCAGTTCTACTAGGCACATATCCTCCCTCAATTTTCTAACCGCTTCCAGTTTTAAGGTCACTCCCAATGAATTCGCAATAAATCCTTCTATTTCCTCCTTTAACCTTTTAGCATTGTTTGTAGTCCCTCTTAACCCTTGTATGACTATGTTCTTTCTCCTCTTATCCCCCTCCATTTTCTCCAATCTCTCATTTGCTATCTCGACTTTCTTTTTCAAATCCTCAATCTCCCTCTTTGCTTTTTCATTGGGTTCCTTTAACGCTTTTATTTCTTCCTTAAATTCTCTTTGTTCCTTCCTTAGATACCTGATCTCCTCTTGTAATTTCTTTGTTTCCTCATTATTATTTTGCTGTTTACTTTTAATTTCTTTTATATCCTCCGCTAGATTCCTCATTAGGGACACCATTTCCTTTATCTGATTTTCCATTTTATCCTTGCTTTCCTCTACTTTTATCGGTATTCTATTTATCTTTCTCGATCTCTTGAATAATTCGTTTACGTCATCTCTCTTTCTCTTCCCTTCGTCTGTAAGATATTCATCTGAATCCATCTATTATGGTTTCTTACTATGCTATCTGCAGCCCTCTGTGCTTTCGATCTGCTTGTTTGGTTGCCTGTCCTTAACTTACTGTAATGGGAGTTTCTGAGTCCTTAAATTCTTGGCTGTTATTATCTCTGACACAGCATGCAATTCTCGCTCTTACAGCTGTTTCTCCTAACCTAGCATGCACTATTATTGAGTCTTTTTCTCACCCTTAATTGGTATTTAAACTTTTTCTTCTTTCCGCCGTTGCTCTTCTTAGTCTTCTTAAGTTCGTGACTTTGCTTCCAAGTTCAATTTGTCCCCAATACGGCCCCAAAATGGACTTATTTATCAGAGTAAATTCACATGAAATGTCACTTCCTACACATCCATAAATGCCGTCATGTTCAAGAGTAAATAATCAATAAAATTGAAAGCTCTAAAATGTTTAATAGTGAGTCATTCCAATATGTTAATTTCAAATGGAGATTTGATTCACTTATTGTTTATGTAGTTATTGGAACCTTGATCGGTATGGTACTTCTATAGCCATAGTTGTTTGTCTCTCTCTATCTTTCTTTGTCTCTCTGCAGCATTATCTGCGCTATCATTTAATTTAGGTTACGAACAGTAAGTACCCCTTTTTTTCTTCCTCCTGGTTTATGTCGTCTTCTAAATTTGAAGAAAAATCAAATTCAAAATTCAAAGAAAATTATTATAAGGATAACATTTATTTTACTTCTCTTTTTCATTTAGCTTGTTTTGTTGTTATAGTTTAAAAACATGCGGGGGATTTCGTCTTTTGGACGCAGGCTTACTATCTCCTGAAATCAACCTTTCACTGAAAGAGTGCTTCATAGTTGCACTCTTCTATTTTGTTCGTCAATAGTCTCGGAATGGGGAATTTGGTTAACTTGGTAACAGTACGAAATGCTGGGTATGAAGCCATTCCTTCTTTTACCGCGTAAAGTAAATTAAATCTGACTAATGGGTTTTTCCATAATAGAAGGTATATACGAGTACACAGGTAATGCATAGCATATATATATATATATATATATATATATATATATATATATATATATATATATATATATATATATATGGCGAAACACGCACCGAGAACGGATAATATTTCGGTGTTCATAAAAAACTGGTACCCCGCTTTGTTCTTGCTGCATCGAACATTTCAGCCCTTTCCTAAGATTTCATATAATAGTGTTATAATCATAAATTTTAACCTAAGATTTGCAATATTGTATTAGTAGTGTTAAATTTCCAAATGTTAAGCGGCATTGTTCTCAATTATATATCTGGGTAGTCAACAAAATATAAGATGTGTAATGTCGTATTAATAGTGTTGAAATTCTAAATTTTAAGCGGCACTATTCTCAATTACGTATATATCTGGGTAGTCAACAAAATATATAACAATAAAGCGTAACATTTTGTAAAAGCGAAATATAGTTATATATTACTGATATTAATTCTCTACATATTCTAAGGCATAAATAAACCAGATGAATTGATAGAATACAATTAGGTGTCATTATGAATAATAATAGCTCATGATGAGGTCATCAGTCCTAAGACTGGCTGGACGCTAACCTCCAGCTTCTCCTATCATGTGCTAACCTACGCATTTCGCTAATTGTGCTACAACCTACATCCCTTACTATTTGCGAGCAGTTGTCTAATCTAGGCCTACCTCTGCCTTTCTTCACTCCTATTTCTGCCTCCAAAATATCGCAGACTATTCCGCCATGTATCAGCAAGTGGCCTACCATTCTATCTCTTCTCTTCTTTATGTTTTTCCAAATACTTCTTTTCTCGCTGACTTTCTCTAATACTTCATCGTATCTAATCCTATCAGTCCCCGGTATTTTCATCATTCTTCGATAACACCACATCTCAAAAGCTTCTAATTTCTTCCTACTTGTTTCCCCTACAGTCCAGGTTTCGCAACCGTATAGTGCCATGCTCCATACATACGTTTTCAAAAATCTCTTCCTTGTTTCTAGGTTTATTACCCCCGAGCATAAAAGTGCTTTCTGTTTGTTAAAAGCTACTAGAACCTACGCTATTATTTGTTTTATATCTTTATCGCTGCTTCCATCCCAATATATTTTACTTCCTAAATAAGTGATGTCTTTAACTTCCTCCAATCTTTCATTATTAATTTGTACTTTCGTTTTTGCTCTGCTCTCGCGCCCTCTGCACACTTTAGTTTTGTTTTTATTCACCCTCATTCCGTATTCCTCTGTCAACGCTGCCTTCATTTCGTTCAACGCTGATTCTAATTCCTCCTTACTAGATGCTAATACTGCTATATTATCCGCGAATCTCATCCTCACCCAATAATAGCTATTAGTAAATTTATTGAAGTTTGTTTTAGGTATGTATGACATAAGAATTCATCCATTGATAGCCGATAGTAGTCCACCACCCTCTATAGCATTACACAAACCCGTCCATACCTAAATTTGGTTAGAATGTGCAATCATTATCCATTTTACCTAATAAATTCTTATTATTAACCACAATAAATAGTTATTATTAACATATAATATTATATAGTTATAGTATAATATTATTATTACCTATAATAAATATTTATTATGATTTGCTAATTGTCATCCCCAAATAATTGTGTGGGGAATAAAGTTTATATATCAATATTTAAATTTAAAATTAACATTTAATAATTGTTCCATCAAATAAAGGTAATAATCTTAGTGGTGACTGGTCATAACAATATATTAAAACACTATTTCATTTCCAGCAGTTTTAATTGTAATTTAAACTATCATGTTTGAATACATTATTATACTATCATTCAAGTGGCTAAAAACTTTGAAGATGGTAGGTATGTTAAAGTATCAGAACTGCAGTAACATGAAACTTTGGCAACGTTAAGTTACAAATATATCATTAAAAAGTCGCTTAAATCGTGGTTACTTTTTGAAGTTTTGTGTGGTTATTAGCTGTTATATTATCGAGCCGTGTATCATTGCCATCGCACTAATCCCTAAGATAATTATAAGACGTGACCGTGAGTAATAAGACCTAAACTGAATGGAGGTTAGAAATGTCTGGCCAGATTTCTCTAACCATTGAGTATTGATTTTCTGCAGTTACCGCATATTTCACCCGTCCTTTATATTTTCTCCGAGATATACCTACGTCTAATCTGATTTCTAGTCTGGAGATATATTCGGCTTTAATTCAGCAGCATAATGTTAACCAAATTAAATGATAACATGCATCATGTAGCAGATAACTGCAAAACTGTAATACAAACTGAAACTTGGGAATATAGAACATGATGTTTATTATGGTAATATATTTAATATCTACAGGGGTGCATTTAGAATTCGTATGCAATTGACCTAAAAAGGTATACAAGACAGTTTCATCTTCATAGGATCTATTACAGCATTCTCCGAGTATGTTGTTCTTAATAAATGATACGATATTTTACTGACTGTATGTGCAACGATATATTTCGATAGCAACGATATCTCTTCCAGCAAAATATTTTATTACTTTATAACTGATCATTTAATTTTGATTTGAGCCATAAATGAAGCCTCTTTTTGCATAAATTTTATTTAATCATTTACTTAATTTTGTTAGCGTCCCTTGTATGGTATGGGCTTGTTTGTGATTATAGTTTATGCGTACATAGCTACATCATAAAATATTTCTTGCCTTCCAAAAGTTTTATTCTTTTTGTATAAAACGTCAGAATCATCTTTGTAACAAAAATATATTTAGCTTGTTTGTATATTGCAAATTGTACATTAGTTTTATGTATTCTATGTAGTGTTGTTCAAGTTGAAGTGAGGGTATGATACATTTTGTATATTGTTTTTCATTGAACTTTCCTTGCTCTGTTATTTACGTCCAACCATTTAATGTACAGGGTGAGCGAAACTCGATGTCTCAGCTCTATTATAGGAAAGTGAAAATCAATAGAATCTTTTTCCGTTAAAAAATTACAAGCAAATTTTTAAAAAAAGTATTATCAAAAATTCGCAGTCGTCACGATTTAAACAAGTAACCTTTTTAAACAAATTTCGTAGATCATCATTTATTATATTATTAACAAAAATGTAGCAATTACAACATCATGGTTCATCTGGCAGTAAAATAGTTGAATATGAAGTCAAATCTGTTCCATTTGTTGATAAATATCACTAATAACTTGTTTCGCACGAGTGGCTGTTTGAACGGAATTTACTTACACCTATTATATATTCTAAATCATAGAGCCAGCTCCACAAAATATTTGTCAATCAGATGGTGTAGTAAACTACGCTCTGGTCTTTCACGAAACTACTTGACTTCCCCTTATCCTATAATCACTTCACAGAAGGTCTTCAAGTTCCCTCGATTGATTGGAGGCAATGATGCCAATTTTTTGGAGCTGGTTAGATTGACAGCATTTGAGTACTCTGAGTGCAGATTGCGTTTTATAAGTAGTATTATATGTAACTCAAGTGAGCTTATTACTTTGATAAACAACATACGATAATTTAATTAGAAAAAGTTATAACACAGACAATTGGCAACACCAAACTGTTATTTATTACAATAGGTGTAATGTTTTAGAAGCTGTATTCTTTAAGCTTCCTTTTGTTATACTTTATCTAAAAATTTAAAATTTGGATAACAAAATTAATTATATTTCGATTTACAACATGAGGACATGCCATTACATAATTCAGAGCAATTATGGGATAATATTGGATATATCACTGAGACTATCTCATGAAATTCTAAATTCCTTGCCACTAAGTCTCTAATAGCTTTGTTCATATTCACACACCTTCTTTTATCCACAGCAACTAAAATGTCCGAAAACGGATCTATTTTAGTACTGGTGTAGAAGAACAAGTTGAACTTCTTCCCAAACTTTTTGCCCCCCTAAAGAACTAGATAGTTTTTTTCGTCTTGAATTTATACTTTTAATAACTTTAACAAATGTACAATAGCGTGAATACATATGATCTGTATAATAATTCTTTGCATGTGCGGCACAGGTAACAATCGTATGAATCAATCAACTGACATTTTTGATGAGTGTCGTGCCGAAAACATATTTTAGGATAACAGCTAGTACAATACAAATCCATCAACCTATGACAGAATAATGAAAAGGTGCTAAATAAAAACATTCAATTTAATTTAGATTGTTTGCGAAACTACCAAGAGATGGTGCTTGATTTACGTTCTACAGTTCTACTACTATAGAACGTAACGGTATCTATGAGATGTGAAGTCTCGTTTGTCAAAGGCATACTAGCTTATAGTACACTGATGAGACCCAATAAGGTCGAAATTGGTCTGTAGTTAGCGGTATCCTGCGATAGAGGACGCTTTGCATGTTCCTTGTGATTTTCGAGCAATCCAAGTCATTGTATCTTAGTTCTATGTTGGAACAAAATACGGCAAATTTGACCATACAATTCAGTGCCCGTGGACGGCATATAGCCGGGGGAGTAGCTGTTTTGGCTTAAATTGTTTTAATCCTTAATGTTTAAGGAACTGACAGATGGATTGGAGTATAAGCTCCATATCATGGCAGTTTATAGAACTGCCATCTGAAAACTTTGCGTTATAGATGATTTCTGTCATTGTAAATGACCTATACCTCAGTGTCGAAATAATACGGAGTAACTCATCGATGACATATGGATGGCTCAGGGGAAAGAAGTGTGCGGGGAACAAAATTCCATAGGCGTGTCAATTTGGAGGAGGCAAAATATAAAAAAATAACAAAATAATACCACGACAGTTGAAAAGGGTTTTAGGTGGATTTGTAACAGTTTTTTAGTTAGTAAACAATGTAAGTATCGTAAGTTATGTAATGTACTTATTTTATGCTTACCCAGTCAAAACATTTCCTGTCAGCATATCCTGATAAAACAGACATTTTGGCAACATGTGCCATATAAAGGGACATGGGAGTAGCAAGCTACACACAAGTGGCCCATCTGAATCCATATATTGACCTACCGCTTTCACTATTTAAAACTATCATTATGTTTATGCCATACCACTAACACGATCTTTATTTTATTGTATCAGCAACACCGTCACAGTTAGTATATTTATCACAATCATATACGAATATATGTTACATCACTAACACAGTCTTTATTTTATTGTATCAACAACACCGTCATAGTCACTATATCTATAACTATACATATATGCCACACTTATCACACATATTTTATATTATATTACCAATCACTGTCACTATCCCACTATCACTATGTTGCGTCTCACTGAAAATATTTTCTTAATGTCATTATTACAAGAATCACTTCAGACAACACGACTTCCACTTGCAATATTACTATTCCACAGTTAGTCACTGTCACTATGAAAATCATAATCACTGGAACTGCTATCGCCTAGATTGATTATAACTGGATCTATCAACGCTTTCGCTCTTGTGTCAAGATCCCACATGCGTTGTTCCTCTTTCTTTACGTGCACAATGCACTTGGACCATGTTTCCGCGGTAACGCGGCTGATAGCATCGTTCAACAGCAATTTGACGTCTCCCAGTTTAAAAGTCCTATCATTTCGTGCTAGTCCGTTTTTATTTGCGCCCAATTCAGCTCTATGGAGTTCAATTCGCAATGATATGGTGGTAGACGAAGTATTGTCACATTACGAACTATTGCCATTTCATCTACTACATATTTAATGTACCGGCTTTTTTCTCGCTGCGCAATTTTTAATAGCTGCACTTTTAACATGGTATCGCCACAATCCAGATTTTTTTATTTAGCCACTCTAAAATCTGTCCTTTTCTCCATGCTGATGGTGTTAACTTTTCAATTCGCCGACTATGATATGGTGCATTGTGCATCACTACAACTACGCCGGGTTCTATGGAAGACAATAAAGATGAAAACCATTTTTCAAAAACTTCACTAGTCATATCTTCATGATAATCCCCTGTTCGTCGCGATTCAAATACATTTAAACCATTTTCCAAAAAACCTGAGTCGCTTCCGATATACGTGATTATTAATCTTCGTCCTTTTCCAGATGATGCCTTCAATCCTGGAGATAATCTTTCTACAAATGCCTGTCGGTTATTCGGAATATTGTAGTCTTTCCACACTTTCGTCACGGTATGACCTTCGTTTACCCAAGTTTCATCCAAATAATAAATCTTCTTACCAGAATTCAGAAAATCTCTTAGCTTTTCCAAATAACTTCTTCGCCATAACACAGTTTCGTTTTCTTCGTCAACTTCTATCTTCTTTCTACCGCGGGTTTCTGTTTTCTTCTTTTCTGCACTTATTTTTTCTTCATCATACTTCATTGCACAGTACACACTATTTACAGAGACTTTTGTTAACGAAGAGCATATATCAACTGCCTCGGTTGTACTAATATCTGGGTATCGCGCCCGAATTCCTTCGTAGACGTTTTTAATAATTTGAAGTTCTTCATTTGTTAAATGTCGCTGTTTTCAATTGGAATTCTTCGTCGTATTACCACTACAACTTGCATCCGCTGCTTCCATGTTAGAAAAACACTAAACACTCACCTTTATCGTAGAATATAATAAATAAACAATTTCCCGAATCCCGAATCAATCGCACATAACCACAATGTACTACCACTGGCGCCCCACAATCTGGGCTAAACGACGCATGCGTCATTCTATCGATCGACATTGATCCGTGCCGCCAATTGCTGACCAATCGAATTCAAATGTATTTAAAACCGCCTAAAATGATTGGCTAGCTTTGCTACAACAGCGCACCAGGCGGTACAACCGATTATTATGCGATTCGAAATTCAATAGGAGAGGGAGTAGTTCGCATTGAACTACTGTTTCTATAGAGCGGCACATAAAATTTGTATACACATAATAGGTGATTACACAAGAAATAAACAAACCGTTGAATAGTTATGGTGGTCTGATATTATATATGAATCACTCCACATTATTTCGACACTGGGGGGTATAAGTTTTATTTCGATTCGATTGTTTGCGAAACTACCAAGAGATGGCGCTTGCTTTACGTTCTACAGTTCTACTACTATAGAACGTAATGGTGTCTATGAGATGTGAAGCGTCGTTTTTCAAAGGCATACTAGCTTACACTACACTGACATATACTCCATATACTCCATTTCATGGCAGTTTATCTAAAATAACATTATTTAAATTATGAAAGCCTAAGATAGGGAATGTATAAGTTTGCGTCCTTGTCGCATTCTGAAACCATATTTTTTTGTACAATTGTATGACCAACGCATATTTGGTCACACAACTATAAGAGCGCTTAGTTTTTTCTTGTTAACAGCTAGAATGCTGCGTATATTTATAGAAGTTTGTCACGAGAATCACTCATGAAACTTTTCGTGATAGTTATCCCCCTTACTAGTTGTGTTGGCTTTTCGTCGCATTTAAGTAAACTGATGATAAAAGCCATACATGTACTTGTCAAGACGGACGTCTAATATATCAAATTTATGAATTACCGGCGATGATGAATGGGCCACTTTTTATATCAGGTTCAATATATTATTTCATTTGTCAAACGCTGAGCGATTGTTGCAATCTTTGTGAATCCTGTGAGACTTGTGAAGATATAGGAAAACAATTAAGTAATTATCTAAACGTCAATACCATTTATACTGTACAGTGAGTTTGTACAGGAATTTTCGAATGTACATCCACCTAACACTTAAATTGCTATTCACATGTTCGTGTACACCATTTTGCACTTGATGAGTTTTTATAGTAAGCACTCTGAAGTGCTTCATTATCCACTATGTTACTTAGCAGTAAATATTATTTTATTAGTCTTGCATTATTTTAATACTATAATAGTATTCAACACACTTTTTAAATGTAAACTAAGAGTTTCGAATCACTTTTAACAAGTTACCTAAATGATATACGTTGAGGTTTAAAAAGTGGATACCCAACTCCATATACTATTTTTTAGATATAAAGATAATATTGCACACCCTTAAATAATGTGTTCTTTTTTCTTAAATAAAAATAAATTAAATAAAATGTCATTTAAGAAATGTTCTTATTTTAATTTTTCTATATATCAGTCCTATAAATTATGCCATTTTAAAAATTGATTTGGGTTTGATAAGTGATTATAAGTGAATTATTTATGCTGATTTCATATCTATCTTCCGTTATTGCCCCCCACGTAGGGTTTTTGATCAACTGAATAATCAGAATAAATTAAAAACTAAAGGAAAGTTACATTTTAATACAAGCTCTCCCTTTAAAAAAAATTAGTTTTGTAGTTTTTCTTGTGTAATTGTTCTGTGAATGTTCTCTTTTCAGCATCCAGCAGTAATCTGCCATCATCTTCACATCCCATCGACCCTGGTGCCTCCTTTCCATCTCCATATGTGAATGCGTTTTTAAAACGTTTCATTTTTAAATTTACAGCAGGTGCAACAAGGGGATATAAAACATTTAAAACTTTTTTGTACACAGTTTATTGTCTACATTACTTACATAAATTGAAATATATCTGAAATAAAATATATTGAAACCCTTCAAAAGCATAGGCGTATATAATTCCCGATCAGTTTACAAAAAAAGCAGATTCTCAAAAAAGTGAAAAATAAAAGCATTGTTTATTAATCAGATTCAAAATAACTTGATTCTGTAGCATCTGAATCTACAGGCTTTAATGTATGTAAATCCGATTTAAGAGAGTTATAAAATTTAATTTCGTTTTTTCCTGCATACTCATTGGCTAGCAACATAACATTTTAATATTTTAAATTTGATACATATGAGTCTTGTTTATCTTGATCTGGAAGATTATTAAAAGCCGTTATTATTTCTTTCTATTCTGCCTCTGAAAATGTTTTATACAGTCTTTTGCACAATTACATTCACTATCTTGTGTTCTTTTTGGCATTAGCTCTCCCGTTGACATATATTATAACATTCATCTCCAGCTATTTTAGCTTTTTGCACATTTCTAGTCCACATCTTCGGGTTTCTTATTTTTCTTTCGTCCGTGTTTTATCGCAATACGTTCTTCATTATTCTCTGTATTATTCTCAGGATGTTGGTTTACCTGGTGGGCTTCAGATTAAGATGAACTGGTATCCTCATGTGATAGGTGAAAATCAATGCCCGAGTCTTGAAACGGTTCACTTAACTCACTTTCACTACTGAAATTCATACCTAATAATATATTTCTAAATGTTGAAAAACTAATAGCAATCCCTATCCTTACCCCAACTAAAAGACTCGAAACGTAACTATTCAAACACACACACACACAATGGAGCCGGCGCGCAGAGGTGAGAACACGAGTGCAATAGAGAGATATAGTGGACGAAGTTTACCAAATGTAAAAAAATTATCAAATATATGGTGCAACAACGGGATAAGCGACACGTAATAATCCCATTATTGCACCACTCTATAGCATGGGATAAGAGATTCTTATCCCATAATCTTATAATTTCATTTTTATTAATCACGCATATCTCATATTTGCACCAGATGAAAAGAACATACCTTTAAAACCAATATTTGCAGTTATCTCATTTTTCATATATATGCACATGTTCCCTTCCTGCACAGGGTCTTCAATTACTGAAACATAATTTTGAAAACCAATTCAAAAGATTCAACAAGTACTGAAATAGTTCGTATGCTAATAGTTCCTAAAATATAAATGAAAGATTTTATTTTAGTTCTGTGACTTTGTTATAATTCTTTTATTCTCTGTTGATATCAAAAAGTCACTAGTTCACAAAAATTCTTATGTAACAAATTCCTTATTTTACTTTACTGTAAATAAAAAATGGGACACCTTCAATTGGCTGAATAAAAATAAAACTTTACTTAATAAGACATGTCATAACTTGAAAAAAAAATAATATAAATTAAAGAGTAACTCTCAAAATTTCATTTCAAATACAACTTTTGACATGTCCAAGTTATTAAAAAAAATATTAATACCAATTTTCTTAAATCTTTACATTAACTTTCAGATTTATAAATGTTAGTAGATAATTTTCATCACATTGTTGGATATGGCTAGAGAATTTCAATGTAGAATCAATCGAAACCCCGAAGTTTTTTATAACGGTAGTTGAAAGATTAAATTTAATATTTAATTTATGTTGATGTATACAAAAACGATATTTTTATAGTTTATTTCATCACGATTATTTCATAATTATTTTTAATATTTAATGCTGTGAAGTTGACGCGATGTACGAAAGCGACGCTTTGACTTCTATAAGCATTTATAGTCAATGTGCCTTATGCCCAATCATAAACAGTTTTTAAATCATTATTTATAATTTAAATAAACAGTTTTGAAACCTTAAAAAGGACTTTTCCGCACGTAGACCATCTCTATCTCGAAACTGAGTGGCCGAGAAAAAATAAACCAATAAATGCAGAATATGAGTTTTATGCGACAATTTTTCTCAAATAGTCCACCATCGTGCTTTCTCGTGACCCATGAACCAAGTGGGGTGTGTCCTATCCACCTCAAAATCAATATATGTTATCTGGTAAACTGAGTAATCGTGCTACTAAAAACGATTTATCAAATAGTCCACAATTGTGCTTTCTCATGACCCATTAACATGGTAGAGTGCGTCCTATCCACCTCAAAATAAGTAGGTGTCATCTGAGAGACGTCCCCGATTAAAGTTAGTCAAAACCCGATCGATCCGACATGCTTTAGTTGAGTTATCGTTCTAACAAAAAAAAATTTTCAAATAGTCCACCATCGTGCTATCTCATGACCCATGAACACTGTGGGGTGTGTCATATATACCTCAAAATAAATAGATGTCTGGGAGATGTATCCTATCAGAATCAGTCAAAATATGATCGATCCGATACAATTTAATTGAGTTATCGTGCTAACAAGAATAAATTCTGACGACAACGACATACACAAACACAAAATGGTTTAAAAACCGATTTGTTTTGTTTTTAATCCGAAAAACGAAGAATAAACCCTAGAAAAAAAATTGTTTTATACTATTACATTACTTTTCCGCATATAGTGGAGTACGGAAAAGTAAAAGCTGTGCACAAATCAGAATCTACAATACTATAAAGGAAATGTATGTCATCAGCATACATATGTATGTAATTTGTATTTTAAGGGAAGCTTTGGGATATCTGCAAAAATATCTATGAAAATACTAAACAAAAGTAACCCTAGTACAGAACAGTGGAACACCCATCTGCACTAATTTCATGTGTAAGACAAGTTCAGGGGATACAGCACTATTAATCTTAGTGAATTGATATGGAACTGAAAGTTAGTTTTGATATCAATTAAGCATATTTTTTCAAGTACATAATAGTATAATTTTGTTATCAAACAGCTAAACCAGTAGCTAAATAATTCAATGCTCTAATCACGTCCAGTTAAAGTTAAATGTGTAACCTGTGAACAGCCAATAACTCTTAGAATGTCATCAGTTACATTAACTAGAAAAGTAGTTAGGAAATCAATGAAAATATGATTTAACAAACTACAAATGATTTCCCCGGATGCCTTGTACAGCATATCGGCTGTATATAATAAAAAGTTAATCTGTAAAAAAAAGTAACTCGAATAGGTGTATTCGTTAAAAGACACTAATGGAAATTCTAATTTTGACGCGAACTATTCATGCAATCCACGAGGAAAGTATACTGTAAACGTGGGGTTAAGGTTGCACGTTTATGAGAGTTTCGCGTGTTAACTGTATAAAACTAAAATCACATTAACGAACATGATAACTACCAGACGTTTCATTCATACAAAGTAAAAACGACGGTATTGAAACATTGAGATGAATTATTTACTGCAGACGATGGTATTAATTATCTTCCATAAATACATTCTAATAAATAATTCTTTGATATATTAGTAATTAATTGAACGTTGTCTAGTATTATTTATTTATATAAATCAAATTTGTGGTAAGCCATAATGTTTTGAGTTCATTTATGAGTAGAAAAGGTTTAACATCCAAACATACATTTCCAAATATGTATGCATAGCTATAAAATAATAAGATATTTAGTTGGATGAATGCATTAGGATAAATTCGCTAATCATTGCAAAATATTATTGATCCATGACTTTATTGTTGCAATTATTGGTTCTTATTTTAACTGAAAAAGAGGAATTAGTCTGTTTTTTTATTATATTGACATTTGGCCCCTTCCTTGCCTTTTTCCAAAACTGTAAAAAACAAAAACACATACAGTATACCTGAATAAAACTTAAATTAAAAAACTAACACTAGCGACATTAATGTTGTAGTTAAAAAATAAACATATAAATAATATACTGGCGTGGATCGGAATCTTTGATATGAAAATAAAAGTGACGTAGTTTTCTAAAAGACATCAAAACACTATACACTGCACTCGACGCGCGTTTCGCCAACAAAGTTGTTATTATCTGAAAATGATTGATATTAATCTTATGATAACAATGTATCTAAATTATTGTTGTGGCCCAGTGAGCCCAGACCGTCACGGTTAAAGCCAAGTGAACCGTGAGTTACTAACCAATAAAGTCGTCAACCTTAAACTCAGACCTTTCAAATCGAAGGGAAACATAAAAAAATAAGTATCTGTTCCTTACAATCCTCGATTCACCCATTGTATTAGCAAGATGTTGAAAAAAATAGGGATAACTGTAGTTCATTTATCAAGAAATAAATTATTATAACTTCTAAGCAATCCAAAAGACAAAATTAATACAAGCGACAGGTCGGGGATTTACGAAATTAACTGTGACGACTGTAATCAAAGGTATGTTGGACAGACCAGACGATCTATTCAAACCAGGTTCAAGGAGCACATGGCGCATCTCAAATATAAGAAATATAAGAACAGATAAGTCCAGTGTTACGCAACATGCCTTCGAGAACTATATATTGTTAGCATAAAATTAGTTTTAATCATATCCAGATGATGCCAACGTTGTTGGCGAAACGTGCGTCGAGTGTAGTGTTAGTGTTTTGGGGAAAATTACGTCAGCGTTATGTAAATAATAAGAAGAAACACTTAATTATAATATACCTTACACACTAAAATAAAAAATAAATGACAGATTTTTCCTTCCCTCTTTCCATCACGTGATATCAAATAATGATGTTATAGATATTTTTGCAAATTGCTTTGGTTACCAGCTTCTTGAAGTAATTTTTTATAGATAAATTTTTAAGATATTCCATTTTTGCCTTGGGCTCCTTAACGGTATGTTTAGCGGTCTTAATCTATGCATAGCCATAAGTGATAGATTGCATGTGTTTTACAACTGCGCTTAACATACTAAAGCTGCATATTTTCTTCTTCTTCGAGGCCCACGGTACACACCCCTTCCTCTCTTCAGTCTTTGAGATGCATTTTTCAAACTCGGCATGTTGAATACACCTATTATACATCACTTTTTGATGCATAAAATGTTTTTCTCTTGTACACAATGTACGCAATTTTTTAAATCTATTGATAAATAGCATTTCAATCGTAATAGTTTTTATGAAGTCTAATATTTATTTTATTAGTTTGGTTTTCAATCTAGTGTGCCGTGATTAAATTAACTCTAACTGGCCCCAGCTCTAGATTAATTTAAGTCGCCTCACGAGCGTTCATATGCTGGACCTATTCAACATAGTTCACATACTTCAAAATAGCTGCTTCAAAAATTATTTTTTAATGGTGTCGTAGTACTATTAGAAATTACAATTATTAATTAAATTACATGTGTCCATTTTGGTTGTGGGACCAATAAAACCAAAGCTACCATCGAGATAAAATTAACAATTCATTTTTACTCCAATTCAAAAATAATAAGTACGATAGCTGTGAAAAGCAAAGAAAACTTTACATTTTAATAATGTGTATTGTTCAATATCTCCAATTAAATCAACATATTTCATAATACCACAGATGTACACAAGTGACGAATAGGTTAAGATGTTATTAATCTACGGAGAATTCTAGAAAAATATAGTTGCTGCTAAAAATTTAGAGCCAAACGATATCCTGATTGAAAATATTTAGCTAAAAATTACTTTTCTCATACCGAAAATTAATTTATCATAATTAATATATAAGAGAACCTGATAGGGATCCCGAGAAATATTATTAGTGAAAATATTGAAATTAACGTTTTGGTTAAAGTAGAAGTTGTCAAATTTGGAAGTTTAATGGCAAATTATATTTGAATTAGTCATTGATCGTCAAAGTATAAGTGGAATTTAAAGAAAGTATAACTATTTGCCATCTAAACATCAAATACACCAACATTGATATGAAAATAATTACGAAAGAAGAGTTAAATCTGTTAACTATTGTAACTTAATTATTCGAAATAATATGCTTACACATAATGTTGAAATTCGAACGAATCAGGGATTACTAATGTCGTATTTAATAGAGAGAATACAAGATATTGGGCAATTGTCAACCAGTATTATTACGAGAGGGTCATTATCGAGAGCGCTTTGGCTTCAATGTTTGGTTAGGATTAATAGGAACGCAAACAATCGGTCCTATAATATTTGATGGACCTTCGGCTGATGTCCGACACTTAGCATGTCTACAGAATGAGGTTGATGGTTAATTTAATAGTAGCTCTAAGACAAGAAATATTTTTCTAGCAAGACGTCGCGCCGGCGTGCGGCGCCACCCACCCATAACGCTAAAAATGTTAGATGAAATATCTTCGTGATAAATTCAAAGAACGGTCCAGTGGGGTGGCACCCAAGGTCATCGGTTTTTTTATTTGCAACTTTTTTATTTGCCCTCATTTTAGAATATTGTCCATTAAAAAATCCCGACGACTGGCAAAGATCTGGAACTACGGGTAAAACAAACAATATATAGTACAGCGGCTCCAAATTTAACTGCAATAATTCAAAATGTGATGAAAAGGGTTTAGAAGTACATTGACGTGAATGTGCAATATTATGAAAATTTGTTATGATTTTTTTAGTATCCACTTCCTCGTTTTTCACAACTATCTTACTTATTGTTATTGAATTTGACTAAAAATATTATTTTTAATTTTATCTCGACCGCTTTTTGGGATATATCGGTCGCTCAGACAAACTGGGTACATGGATAAATTTCATATTAATTGGGAATTCTCGTGGTACTGCAGTATTATTATGGTACCATTTGAAAACATTAATTTTTAAAACAAAAATTATTTGGAAATACTTTGTATTCGTAGATCGAGTATTTGATTGTTTTGAGGGTGATTTTAAATATTTCTAGAGCTGTTAGGGTCGGTTAGAACTATTCCATTGTAATCATGACTGTAAATAATTGTAAAATAAAATAAATCCCCCAGAAACGTTTTAGTAATGAAATGTCACTTATGAAACATAAATGGTTCAAAAAATTATATGAATTCCAAAAATGTAACTATATACAGGATGTTCAGGTACAGGAGAAAATGGAAGAGGAAAAATCCTATTCTATATTACAAAAAAAATTTATTATATTTTATAAATATAATAAATTTCTATAAATGTAACAATACAACCATATTGTCAGGACATTTAATGGGACAATGTTGCTGAAAATAATCCATAGGGATTTATTGCGAATATGCTCGGATAGCAGGGCCGCGTTGGCAGCCCCTGAATTAAGCCACGACAAAGTCGAAGCTGGTCTATAATTGCTATGAAGCATTGAACCACTTGGCAAGGAAGGTACCGGTGGAACTCTTATGGATACCTGGACATAATGGCATTAAGGGAAGTCTAATTGCAGATGACCTTGCCAGACTAGGGACCAGGGAAAACCTCTATGGACCAGAACCTGCAGTGGGAATAAATCGAAATCTGATCAGAGACCGCATCAATGGCTGAGCAAGAGACAAGCACAATAAAAGATGGAGGGGAGTAACGGGTTGTCGAATAACCAAACTCTTTATCGAATACTCAGAGATTGAGAAATGGGCTCAACAATTCATTAAATTGAACAGGCACAAAGCGAGAAACCTGGTTGAAATCATAACGAGCCACCATAGTAACCTGAATGCATATAAGCACAAGCTGAGGCTGACTGACAGCCCGGCCTGCAGATATTGTAAAGAAGATGAGGAAACCTCGATTCCTCTTCTTTACACCTACCCCCACTAGAGGAGAAGATGTACCTTATATTAGGAATCCCTGTTGTCCTTATATTAGGGATCCTCCAGAGGAGGCGGGGCTTAAGGCGGGGGACGTGCCTAAATTGCTCCTTTTATGGGATAACATTTTTGGATAATAACCCGGGTAAGAGGGGATCGCTAAGGGACTGCCCATGCGATCAGTGGCTGATGAGGCCCAAACCCATATACCATAGTGTAATGTAATGTATTGCGAATATATTTCAAGAAGACGGGGCATTATCATAATCTACGCTGCATTATAAAATTAATTACTTAAATGCTACTTTTTGTTAGAAAATATAGTAAAAAGCAACAACATAAATTGTTTTGAGTCCCTAATTTCTTTTTTCTTTGAAAATATCTCCCTACTTAACAAGAAACTTCGTTTTGTAGTTTTTCTTGAGTAATCATTCGTTGGATGTTCTCTTTTGAGCATTCAACAGTAATTTGCCCATCGGTAATCATCGCCACATTCCATCACCCCTGGTACCTCCTTTTCATTTCCTTTGCCTTTTGATGAAATCATTGAATGTTTTTTTGTGCTCATATTACAACCAAGTTATTTAAACTTAGCCAGCATATTGTTGATAATTTCCTCATACTGTGGATGTTTATAATTTCCTAAAAAGAATTTCTGTTGCATTTTTAAAGCATATCCAAGATTATTTTTCAATTTCTGTCATTGTCTCTCCAAACTGTTGGTCCTGCATTAATTTTCTTATTTGTGGTCCTGCGAAAATGCTTGCTTTTAATTTTGTTTCAGAAAGAGCTGGAAATTTTCCACATAAGTACTTAAAACAATTCCCATTATTTAAATATTGCTTCATTGATCCTAATTTAATATGAAGGATAAACCAAATTTGCACAATTTTTTTTAACCAGGATTTGAAATAGCCACAGACATAACAAAATATATTTGATGTATTTTTACAACTTTTAGGTATTTTTGAAATGAAATAAAAACACACGACGCCATGTCACGAGTAAACTTACACATATTAAAAATATACTACAGCGAGTATGTAAATACCCGAAAAGCATATAACTTGTATGTATGTTTCAAACCAATTAAAAACAGAAGTGCCGCAAAGATTGAGGCAAAATTTAATTTTATAAAACCTCGGTTTTAAAATGTACAATTATTTTACAAAAAAAATCTTTGTACAATGTACATTTACAAATACTGATGCGTGATGAAAACAAAAAAAAACAGTCTCTATAGTTTATGTTATGTAACTAAGCCAAGAAGTTAAAAAGAGATCACAAAGTTAAATCACAAAGCCTCTGTTATCATTGTATTTAACTATCAAAGCCGTATTAGTATAACAAATATGGTTAATAGAAAAATGTCCCACTTCAGCCCTGATATTCAAAGTCCGATGTATCATATAAGGTATGTAATATATTTTATTGGATTACTTTTAAATTTGTATCAAAGACATACAAATTATTTTAGTTAAATTGAAATTAACCATCACAAAATAGTTTTGGCTATTTGTTACATCAACGTTATATCTTCCATAATAATTTCCAGGTAATGTAATCCATCTGAATTAACTTAATGAAAGTAAATGCAAGTGGGTGTTTAAAAATATATATTACATTAGAAATGTAATTAAATAAAACACAATTCGGGGGCGTTAATTGAAATTTCCTTTTAGCTCCGAAGGAGAGATAGGGGATTAAATAACTACTATTAATTTAAAGCGAAGTGTATAATTTATTTTAACAGAAGAAGTAATGTCGCCTAACAGGGAAGTACGAGAAGATCTACGGAATATTTCAGCAAATATTTGAGGGAGCTGATACAATTAACAAGTAATTTAATGAAAACTCTTCCGTAAAGGATTTAAGGTTTCAGCATGGATGAACTTAGTTTGTTATTTTTTTTTATACCGGAAACTTTTAATATACATGGTGGAAATCTAAACGAAACAGTATTTCTTAAAAAAGAAGATGGTTGAAATGTGGTCCAGTGATAGGAATAAAAATGACTTGTTCTGGATATCAGGAAATTAACTAAACTGTCCATAAAGAAATCTTCAGAAATCACAGTTAAATGGGTAGAAAATGTACTTAAATGAGTCCTAATACAAATTTGTTCTGGGATACCGATGTGACGAATCTGATGATGTTCGACAGACTTATATGATTATACCATAAGAAGCCAGTAGACATCTCTATATTCTTTATAGGGTCTCTTAGCTCTAATTAGTTTTATTTTTACAAACGTAAGGGTCCTTAAAATTACGGTAAGTGGTACAACTTCAGTTTTTTAAATTGATTAAATTGTTCCAATTTTTAATTCCATTTTTATTTTCACACAAGCCCTGCAGGTATTGACATCCATATTTGAGATACTTGCAATACGATTTTTGAGATTACATTTTTTTTATTAACGTTAGAATAAGAAATAATGTTAAGCAAAAAGAACGATAACTATTATACCTAATCAAAAATCCATTCCATAATCCAGTATCTAATTGTCCATCCATCCCATTATCTCAAATTACCCATTTCCTATTTGGCACAACTCATACCGTAAAAGTGCTTGCGTACAAAAAGTTGTTATAAATTTACCAACGAAAATAAGCTATCCTATTATTTAATTATTAAGATAATTTATGTTATATGAGTATTCATATATAATTTATTAAAATTGAGGAGGCTTAGACCAGGTGACCTGGCAGGTCACCTAACAACTTCCTGATAATCAATTCAGTTATTTTAAAATATGTCAATAAGGAATTGTATTACAATATGAGAATTATGCGGTAGTGTTCCATGTTACTGTCACCACATGAGGCGCTAATTTATTTAAATTCCTTCCATAACATTGGAAATAATATTAATTAAGGCCAACAGATATCTTTTGCTACTCAGGGTATCTTCCGAAACAGCGATTCAATTAATTGACAATCGGAATGATTGTGAAATCGAGATTCGTCGGTTATTTCATCAAAATCTGTCATCATCTTGTCTTACTAGATGACCATGATATAATTCCTTTGCGCTTAAAAACAACCAGTATGTAGTTATTCCATATTTAAAAATATCTGACGAGCATTTCTTTCGACTGTCTCGGAAATATTTTGCTCCATACAATTGTTCTGTCGCTTGTGGGTTTTTCTACGGCCACCACAAATATACAGCATGCTCATGGGATATAAATATTGCCGACATATTATTTGATTAGACTATTAAATCTGAATTAAGTCTGAAATCTCAGCGAAACTATCACAGAATTGTCGTCAACAGTATTTGCTTCTGAATGGAAGAAAGGCCTGGCTTATAATTTTAAGAATAATGAAATAATGTAATCGAGATTGGAATAGAGATTAAACTATTTATTTATATATAGGAAACTATTATGAATAAGTATAAGATATGAGATATGTTTAACAAAATTTATAAAAGGAAAAATAGAAAATGGTAAAATATACAGCATGGGTTTCTATTTCATGAACTAAAGATAATTGTAAGTCATCTTATACATTTTAATGTTTTTCTATATGAAATTAGGACAGTCTTTTCAAAAAAACTTGAGAATGATATCGCATTATGAGGTATTACGACTTTAATATTAGCCAAATATGTTAATTTAATTTAAGGTTGTAACACAACTCTGTCATTATAGAAGAATATTGTGGTAAGAATGGTGTCATCAGTGAGACTAAATATTTCGTTATCAATAATAAAAAGCACATCATCTATATTCATATTACTGTAACAGGAATGGCATTTGGACGAGTTAGTTACAGAAAGAGCAAAACTGCTTTTATTTACTCACTCAACTCTATAAAGTTGAACCATCTCATTTAGAATAGGTGATATATTGCAAAAACAGAAGAAAAGGATGGCATTCACATATTACGACGCGCCTTCCGGCAATGGATCACTGCGGATCTTGACTCTAAGTTAACAGATTCCCTTCCTCTTAATCCTCTTCTGGTTCTAATGCTGACCATTACGTAATATGAAATCAAAAGAAAAAATATTGTCAATAGACAACAACTCATTGCATATTCCAAGCAGTACAAGAAAGTATTTTTATATTTCGGTCCTATATTAGTATTGTTCTACTGAAATTTGTTCGTGCTATACTTGATATACAATTTGTATAATGGATTTTTTGCGCCTGTATCAATTTAGTGACGACGCACGGATTACATACTACACCACTCGCAATTATTACTAATATCCCACAATTACCAGCATGTATGTCTAGCGACATATGTTTCAGTCAACTACGTACGGCATTGACAGTTAATAATTTTCCAAACAAAATGCATATTATGAAGTCATGTCTTAGCTTTATCGCATGATTTGAATCATTGGCGTCTCAATATTTCCGTAAAATTTATTTCATTTTTGTTTCACTTATTTTGATTTTTGTTGGATTTATTTCATTTATTTTGACGGAAATATCACTTGCATTGAATGTTTTTGTGAAGAACCTTTTCGTTACTCTGTATTAGGTTGATGACTTTGTATTGTACTAACTGTTATCCTAAAATGTGTTTTGGGCAAGACACTGTTAAAAAATGTCAGTTGATTGATTCATACGATTGTTATATGTGACGCTCACGCAAATAATCATTATACAAACCATATATACAATGTAAAAACTTTTAACATACTTTAAACTAATTACTTTGATGTACATGACATTGTAGACGCTTTCATAAATATATCTATATATTTATTCAATTTGAGTTTAAGGAAATACTAATATACTAAGACTAACAGAGACATGCAGGCGAAATAGGCTCACCAAATGAAGTAATGATAATGATAAACCTTCTTTCAATCGAGGGCTCAGCTGAAAGTCCTTATTGTTTGGAATCCTAACCTCCAAAATATAACTTCATCAGGTAGCCTGTAGATGTATATATTTGATTGATATTCTAAATTATTTATATATTCGTCATTATAGTATTAAAAAATATGACTCTTATGATTATGATCCTTCCTACTAAAATATACAATAAAATATACAACGTTAAATATAGCTAATATACACCAAACGGTCAATAGACATGACTACAAACTATAGAAAATAATTGTCATTCTCACGCTGGCATCAAAATTCGTGTGTGAAATTAATACTGCGACAATACAATACGTACACCTAAGGGTAGAATACGCCCGTTTGACACTCCATTCTCCGCAAATTGCTAAATCGGGTCCAGTATTCTGGAACAATGAAGCAAATATGTACAGAATGGAGGGATATAAATAGCCGTGCGGAAGCCTGTATTTAATTGTCGGAGTTAACTCGACCGTAGAATTTCATGGTACAAAAATGCACCGAATTTCCGTGAATACGGTTAAATTCGTAAAATTATTTCATAACTCCATTTCATGTAATGAGGTGAATATAAAGCGTGAAGCCGTTTGTTTTATTCGAATTTTTAAGTTGCACAATGGAAATATATTTTTAGAATGCATAAAATATGGTCGATTGAAACATTGTTTAGCTTAAGGTATCCCGACCAGGTTTTCATTACATTGCAGCAGAATTTTTTCGAGAATTATATGCGAAAATAGTCTACTTCATATGAAAAAAATATATTACCAGATTATTTAATACAGAGACCGCTCGCCAGGGTAGTATGATGTATTTGAGACGACTTATATGCGCGCTTGCATAGAGCGAATGTTTTCAGGATGGTTAATACCTACCCGTTGCTCGTTGCGGGGTGCCATTTCAGTAGCCATAGAGCCGTGGTATGTGGCACATCGTGTGTCTATATAGTCCCTTCAAATTAGACAAAAAATCACTGATTTTGGGAATTTTTTCCTACAGTTAAGCGACCTATACAGAAAGTTGTGTTGGGGTTATGTCAACATATTTTTCACCTAGCGCATGATAAAAATAAGGGTTGTATTTTAAATATTATATATATATATATATATATATATATATATATATATATATATATATATATATATATATGTCTATATTTAAAAAACAACCCTTTTGTTATCATGCGCTAGATGAAAAATATGTTGACACAATCTCAACACAACTTTCTGTACAGGCGACCTGTATAGAAAGTTGTGTAGGAAGTGGAAGGAGGTGTTAGCTGTAGGAAAAATTGCCCTCAATTTTCCTAATTTGAAGAGACTGTAACACTTTTATTGAAAGTGATCGTTCTGTGGTGCTCTCTGGAACGTTTCCCTGAGCGCCTGAGTTCATTGCGTGGGGGTGTGGAATCGCTTCCTCGGTCACCAGACCTGTCACGTGGTGACTACTTTTTATGGGGCTATTTAAAATTTAAAGTTTACATAGACAAACTGCGAACTCTTGAAGCTCTTTCCGAAACCATAACGCGCGAAATAGAAAGGATTCCTTGTGGCATGCTCAAAAGGAATGGAGCTGACTTATGTATTCTTCAATGACAATACACGACTAATGTACAAAAACAATAAACATTAAAATTCGTTCAGAAATAAACTTGTAATTTTTTTTCAAAACACCATACCTCCCTGACGCACTTCTTACTTAATTCTTTTATATAAACAGTATTCCTAATTAGAATGAAAATTTATGTCGGTTTTTATAGAATAGATAATTATATTTATTTAATTTTATGAAACGTATTGATAAAAAAAGTATGCATTATATATTCAAAATGTTTATGTGAACAGTTTTGTTAATAAAATATTGTTTTTACGTTTCAAAAAGATTTGTTTATTATGTTATTATAAAAAGTGTATTGATTCTAATATTATAATATTGATCTTGAGGGCATAAAGAATTTTAATTAAATCAAAGTGGATAACTTTATTAACATAACTTGAAACACTAACACAATATTAAGTATTTAGTAGGTACATATATATTTTTATAGTAGAAACAAAAAATCTAATATTATTTAAGACGGAATATCTATTGAAAAATGAAACACTATTATGTGTGATTGAAGAAAGTAGTTACCAAATATATTGTCTCTTATTCTTGTACAAAAAGAAGCATTAATAAACGAATGAAAAAATTAAGTCGAAATTGTCAAGCAGATTAACATAAGTTTCTGGTGTCTAATATGACAGTATGTGGTTATACACAAAAAGTATAAGTAATAAAATAATCCTAAATTAAAACTGTTGAGATCACTAAACTGGTTAATTATGCTTTTAGGAATTTTTAAATATTATATTTAATGACCAATAAAGTTTGATATATTATTATGTCCTAACTGCGGTAATTAAACTTAAGAGAATCCTCATTGAATTCAAGGATCTCACAGCCATTATTAAGGTAAAGTTTATAAGTCGAAAAAGTCATCTTTTAGGATTTTACTTATATGAAGAAAATTTAGCTACCTTTAGACTTAGTACTATATTTCAAAATTCCTTATCCAACAGCCGAGAACTGTCAGATTCATATTCAGTGCCCTTGAAAATGTACAGCTAGCTTAAATTTTCAGATATAAAAGTTTCGCGTTGAAATATAATGTAGTTGTTAAATTATATAGCAGCAGTTTTACAGAAAATTAAATAAATTAATATATTGTGTCGATGCTCTCACAGCAACATTATTTACCACTGTACGAGGTATGTTAAATCGATATATTGTGTAGAATAAATTTAATAATAATATGAATTACTTAAAAGTAAATAAATGGTATTACTCGAATGTATTAGACAATACAGGATGCCCACTATCTATTATAATATACTGTTTTTTAATAAAATTGTTTTCCAACCACAATGCTCTGAAAGTCGTCAACTTTTATTCTTTGTGGCAACATTTTGGGGGAAGCTGAACCAACGAGTTTTATTACTTAATGTCTTGGAGTGTTCTTTAACAAGCCGAGCAACGTGAGCTGAGTATACTTCAGATAACTGATTATCCTGGCTTCTTGCAATTTATTTTTCAGGGTTCTCCGTTGAATCATTCATAAGACGATCAAGTTATACACTAAATATATATGAATTTTGTTTCTAACACATTCGATACAGCACGAAATACATAAAATATAAGGAACTTTTTTGATTGAAAGCAGAAACACGCACAGAACATTCCATAAAGCTTATTTTTCGGTAGCTGTTAAGATATATCAAGGTTTATCTGTGCACGCGCCATATACAGGTCTATTGAAGATATTAGGCGTAGTTCAAGAATCAGTATTTTAAAAGTTCCGATTCTAGCTACATCAGTCATTATCAGTCAATGAGTTTCCATCAAACTTTGAAATTTTCTTATTTCATTTAAAATTTCTATATTAGCATAAAAAATGTTGCACACAGAATTTGATTTGGGTTTCCTGAAGTATAAGACAGCATCGAAGGGGATGGTTGAGGGGACACGTATAGATGAGGACAAATATACTCATGCTCAAAGGGAGCTGCGGAACTCTCATCAACTCGAACCCAAGCATACCACAACACCCCCAATACTTGGCCTAGTTCACCATCCCAGACCACAAAACAGATGACGTTGTTGCAACCACCTCTCCAAGGGATACGATAGGTTACCAAATCCATGTACTGACCACAGAACAAAGTGCTACATTATAATACAACTGACGTGTCTATATATCTATATAGGCAATACGATACCCATCATCGTATTACCTACATAGATATATAGATAATATATTTTTGGATTTCGTCTATGGAGATTTATTTCTAATTTCTAATTCTAATTTCGTCTAATTTCTTGTGTTATTATATAACTGCCCACTTTCCGCTACCAAAACCTATTACCAATCTCAGGAAACTTCGCCATTGCTTAAAAAATAAGTCTGTGTATATTTCGTTCGTTAACTTTACTATCAATTGATACATAGGCCGTTAAAAATTCTGGTTGAATCATTCCGCCATCTATCTAATTGATGAATGCTACGGCATTTACTTAACATTTAATATTTACAATATGTGACAGTCTGAAACTGTTTACATATTTTTGTGTAATTGAATTTCTTATACTTTATCACTATAATGTCTATGACATCGTCAGCATCTACATAGTTTTCTAGTGGTTCAAATAATGTTGAGGATGCTGCTCTAATCCGCTTTAAATAAAAATCATTTTAACCAGACTCCAACTATTTAAGAATATTAATATTCATTGTTTATATTTTATGTTTAAGAAATCACTAATAAATTAATATTCTGCTAATACCTTGTCTAGTATTAATTATCTATAACATTTATATGAAAAGATGGAATTATGGTAAATTTCATAGTTTGTAGTTTATATGAAGATATTAGAGTAGGTCGGAACCTTTGATGTGAAGATAACACTAACTTAATTTTCCATAAACTACCAAAACACTATAGACTACACTCGACGCGCATTTCGCCAACAAAGTTGGCATCATCTGAAGATGATCAAAACTGTACGCTCTTTTTCAGATGCAGGTAATGCAGTAACCCCTAATTGAGGAGACCAATTTCTTCTTTATCCAACGATTGGGAAGAATGATTTTCTACAATAAAATGTCACTCTGATGAACTCTTTCTTTTATCGAAACTGTTGCTTGTTGATCACTAACTATTTTTTTAATTTCTTGTTTTGTGACTACATCGTCTTAATAAATTTTGTGTTAATTTATAGAAACATGTTACTCTGACATTCACGCCACTGTTCATGTTCTAAATTATTCAACTTATGGGTAAGCTTTTGGTAAAGTCCATATGCTTGTAATTCCAGCACACTTCGTTTACTATACATATACTTGATTCTGGTTCTAGCAATTTTTGTTTCACAATTTTTTTTCGATCTTATTTCAGGTGAGTAAAGATGAAATTTTAATGAGAATAAAATTTGGAAAAATTGATCGACGTTTGCAGGCTTTTCGAAACCAAATATCTGTTTCTATTAATCTAATCTTAGCACTAAACTTATGATAGAGATTCAGTTCCGTTAACCGTGAAGCTACCTCAATATTGTAGTTTTAATAGTCTCCAGATAATGCCAACTTTGTTGACGAGACGCGCGTCGAGTGTAGTGTATACTGTTTTGGTTTTTTCTTTTTTTGAAAAACTAAGTTAGTGTTGTTTATATTTAGATTTATAATTTATTGTAAAAGGGTCTAATTTCGTTATACTTACATGGTTCATTAAAAATTATCGAGGACATTAAAATTGGGCAAAATTACTGGTCGCTCCTATTAATCTTATTACAGGGAAGGATCTAAAGCATACGATACTAGAACAATCAACCAAAAAACAGTTATTCACGTAACATAGAAACATATTTTACTGCAGACATTTAAAGGATCATAAAAATATCTGTTAGATAATATATGGATCAAGGAATGTGCCAATATTAAAGCTGTATTCTAAGTACTATTTGCTATTAAATTGAAAATCAGGTTTACCATTATGTGTATGTATATAAGATTGAAATTAGTTTTTAAAACTAGACAAATATGAAACTTATGTAAAATATTTACAATAAATAGTTCACATTGTAGAAGCAGGAATATATGAAAACAGGTTTATCACTATAAATGGAGGTGGCTAGTAGTGATCCGATCGATTAAAGCATTTTCCGTATATAAGTACCATAGCTATATTGTATAGTATATAAGGAATAATGGTTTTAAATTAGATCTACTAGAATCAATGGAAATTCTAAATTTAAGTAAAATACTTGCTTTTTGAATAATCAATTTAACATTTTCCAACACAAAAGGAACCTTTCATATATTCAATATTTAATGTATTCTAGTACATTTCCAAATGTATCGTTTTAATTGCTTACAAAATTTTAAAAAGTTTAACTACAAATAATTTAATATTTTATCATCTGAACCTGAAAATTATTTGCTAAATAACTCTTGTTATAATACTATAAACAAATTATCGTGCAGATTATCAGATTATTCATTCCACCGCTATTTTCAAAATAAAATACTCTCTTATCTTGCTGATAAACGGAACAGTCTACCTGAGTCTAGTCATATAAACAAACCATGGTATCTTTTTAAGATTTTTTATTTGGCAAATAGCGATGAAATAAACTATGCACAGTTGCTCTATTTACATTTTTGTATGTGATACACTATTATTAATAGTTGTAACAGAAACTGCAGTCAGAGTTATTATTATCAATCTATATTTTAAGAGTAGAAAGCTTATTTATTATATGTATTAATTAGGCGTATATTATCTTCAGAGCATTATACTGACTTATGTAATGACGTGAATAACTTTTAGTCTCTTAACTTAAGTCTCATATTTTTATATAAAAAAATCAAGGAATTGATTTTACAGTGATATCATCTCTGACAAGCTGACACTGTGTAAGGCGTATCAATATGTATTTCTATAGTGCATCTAAACTCATTGATTATCTAACAGGTAACTGAAGATCAGTAATCATTTTATCAAACCATATTTTGGGTATATGAAATTACTATAAATATTTTCTGTAAAGTTTTAAATAGGGTAACAGAGTAGGAACACAAATATCTATTCTGAATTTTCCCTAAATTATAAATCGCTCGTGAGTTCTATTTTAAAAGCTTCTTCCTAACATGCAGTTGAAATATGTCATATTTGTTTCCACATCGTCACCTCACATTTCACAAATATAAACTATAATTATAAAGTATGTTAACAGTATACGTTTTGTCGAACATTGCCCTTCAATCAGTTTTCATACTGTGGACACAATTAATTACAATTATATATTTCTTTGTATACGATTACCTTTTGGAATCAAAATATTATTAGTCAAAATATTGTTAATACTCGTTGGGAGAATTAGAACGACTAGAATTAGAAGGACTTTCTTTATTTATTGATTGCGTACTGATTATATAAAGTTACAAGACATTTTACTTACTGGCTACATAAAGTGGGCGCTATAATATGAAATCTAAATTTATGCCCTTTTTGTAATAGGTCATATTACATAAACATGGGTGAAAAACACGTTACGAAAAGCAGTCGTGTAACAGTAAGAAACTTATATATAGCTACAAATAATGTAACATATTCGCTTCTTGAATTTTAACCTCTAATATAGTACAGGAATGCAGTCAGAAAGATAGGAGAACAGATTTACATTTAATAAAGTATTCAAGGGTATTCAAGATAAGTTTGGCATACTGTTAAAATTAATATAGTTAGTAACATAGAGTAAACATTCTGATAATTGTATATGTTTGTAGTAAATAGTTTCCAAAGGAACTGTACAATTTTATTTATTATTTTTGTCTTTATTTTTCCGGAAATGACGCTAGCTAGAGTTATTATAACTAACTCCCATCTAATTGTAATTCCTCAGCTGACTGATGTGGGAATCAAATCTATGCTCGAATTATTCAGAGCCGGCGTTCCAAAATAGATCTAAGCAATTGGCGTCGTTACCCTGGATCAATTCAGGAAACCTGGAGATCTTCTACAAGATAATTATGGTATAATTTCCTCTCACCAGATCTAATCATATCTATAAATATCCTTGGCAATTCGGATTCGAACCAAAAGTCAAGTTCCCGGCTTTGATACGGGGCCCCGGTGTGAAAGACAGTACACTTCTTTGTATGTATATTTTTTCTAGACAAGACATAATAATATCTTGTGGCCATTATTTATTCTATAGGGTCTTTTAATAGGGACGCTCAACTTTTGTTAAGTTATGGCGGCCATGTTGTTAAAGCACCATCTGTCAAATTTATTTTGTTCGGTAGTGTATGGCAAATCTTCATGGAAGGTTGTAGCATTCAGCAGCGTGTGCAAATTATCAAATTTTATTTTGATTTTTATCCTCGCCATAACCGTCCTGCCGATTCGACTATTCGACGTTTGGTGGCCAATTGAGTTAACCGGTTTGATAAATAATCATCCAACACTCGTGCGTTATCGAAACGCAAGATCTATTGAAAACATCGCTGTTCTGTATGAGAGTGTATGGGAAAACCCAAGACAGTCAATTTCTCGACATTCACAAGAACTTAATCTTTCTGCGCCGTCAACTCGGCGAATTTTGTATCGGAACTTGGGTCTGCACCCGTATAAAATTCAACTGATCCAGGAACTTAAAGTGAATGACCATAGACAATGCCGTGTGCTTGATGATTGGACTCTAGAGCAGTTGGAAATTTCGCCAAAAAAATCATTTTTAGTGACGAGTCCCATTTCTGGATAAATGGATATGTGAACAAGCAAAATTGTCGAATTTGGGACGATACCAACCACACAATATACACTAGCAAAGAATACATCCCGAGAAAGGCACTGTTTGTTGCGGATTTTGATCTGACGGAATGATTGTACAAGCAACTTATTGCGGCCTAAACTGGATAGTATGGACACTGAAGACATGTGATTCCAATACGATGGCACTACGTGCTACACCGCGTATGCCACGATGGACATTCTGCACGAGCGATTTGAGGGCATGGTTATCTTGCGCAACGGTGACGTGAACTGGCCATAGATCAAGCGATTTAACGCCTCTAGACTTCTTCAATTGGGGCTATTTTAAATCGCAGGTCTATTCGAATAAGCCACAAACAATTAATGCCCTCAATGTCAACATAACGAACGCCATTCAGCAAATTGTGTCAGATTTATGCGACAGTCATCAAAAATTGGACCTCCCGAATACGTGCCACCAAGCAAGCTGCGGCGGACATTTGAACAACCTTATATTCCATATTTAATGCCATAAAATATTCTTTAAAATTAAACAAAATAGACTGGATATCTCACACAAAACTTGTTTTATTTACATATGTTTAAATATCAAGCAACATCATTGAAACCTTTTATATTATGTATTGTTCAACTAATCCGAATTTTAACGTTCTACTTAAAATTAAGTTAATGTTTTCCTTAACTATTAGATCTCGTAAGTGCAACCGCTCTACCGAATTTTGTTATTCATTAGCCTGATTTACGGCTTCAATCAAACTGACGGCATTCAGCATGAAATGCAGCTCCGAAAACTTTTTTCATTATTAAAGTTCTGTGGGGTAAAATATTAGAGACAAAACGGGAGCGTGTTTTAAATCACAAACAGACCATTTCTTTCAAATTCTCAACAGACTAACAACAGTTTGCAAAGTCTCGTTCGGCATAAATAACACGCAAGTAATAAGTAATACGGTTTATCTCAGGCCTGCAAGGTAACTAGCATTCGGCTGTCGTATTTTTTAATACCATTAGCTTCTCGAAAGTGAGGCAAGGCCTCTGTTATTGATAGAAACTTGAAGCGGGTGCATTATAAAAATAAAGAAAAGCCGAATGTTCCGCCCGTGCCAGCCAGCAACTTGTTTCTCAGTTGAATGGAATGGATCGATTTATTATGTTTACTCGTGTACTTCTCTCATGTAACTTTTATATTTGCGATAACGTCGGGGCTCCCAACAAGTCTATACTGCGCGGAAATTAAAAATAAATTGGGCATTTGTGGTTACGACACTAAGTTTTACACGATGCCGCTTGACGTTGAAGAACGGACTTTCATGTGAATTCTTCCACTTAAATGTAATAGAATTAAAAATCGAATATCATTAACCAATATGGTATACACTAAGTTGTTACAGGTCACTACGGAGTATTTTATATTTATTTATTGCCCAACAGGTAAAATCCAATTACAGGGCAAATATAAACAATTAAACATATAAAACTATAGTATGTTTGAATACAAGGAAGAAGAGAACATAACAAAAATTAACTAGTGTAAAAGGGCAAGCATAAATATATAAATAGATGAAAAAATAATAATAATAGTAACGATGAAAATTAAATGCATGAATTTAATTCATATTAGCTATAAAAATTAAGTTAGAAGCAACAATAATTTCCGAGAATCTAGTACAATTTATATTACATATATCTGAGATCTTATTGAAATTATTGCACTTAACATGTATTGGCGATTTAAGAAGTTGTTAGTAATATGCGTTTTACAATAAATCGTATGAGTTCGTTTACTTTAGGCCCCAATCCACGCACTTTTGAAAATAACATGTGAATTCTGTTGTAGCTATTTTTAGATTTTCGGGCTTCTTTAATTTAAAGCGATAATTTTTGGAAAACAACGTATGTCTTTAATTTTTAAGTTGGTTTCACCAGCTGCCACATGTTCGTTAAGTTGCCTCTTAATTATCCGATGAAGATCGATTTGTCTGGGGCTGCGGTCCAATGAGATACTAATGACCTTGAGTTTTCAAATTTTTTGCCTTATAGAAAATGTCATGGACAATGTACTCATCGCTAACCGTAACTTTAAGTGGACGTGGAGCCTCTTTAGTCGGGTCAGACTTTCATATGCGGAAGGCTTTGATATTTCGATTTTCACAAATAGACAATGAATTAAGCAAGTCAGTTACCAGTTGTCTTTTTTTCGTGTTTGTGTTCATGTTTGGCTTCCTGAGGTTGCTCACTGGTGCCAACGATAATGACGTTGTGTTTTATTTTTTCTCGCTGATGCCCTCCCTGCACAATTTCATCAAACTGGTTGTTTTCTGCTTCAGCCGGTAAAATTTCTTTATTTATTGTTCCAGATTAGGTAGATTGGATTTTAATTGCCTATTTTCTGTAAACAGACGTTTGTTTTCCTCCTCTATGTTAGTTATTTTATTGTTTAAAATATATAATTGTTTACTCACTTTGTCCAACTCATCCCGTAGATTTTTTACAGCCGATATTTGTAAAACAAAGGTCTCCATAAAGTCCTTGTTGATAAGACAGTCCTTGATTACTCCTTGCGATATTTTCTATCATCCGTCTTTTGCGCCTTAGTTAAAACAATGCTGGGATTTCTAATACGCTGAATATGCAGGAATATTAAAAAATAATTGAACTATTTATAGATAAGTGAACCAAATCACGTTGAAATATACACGAAAGATTATATAAAGAAGAGCTAAAAAGTTATTCACTAAACATCAAAACAGCCTCCAGCTCTATGAAACTACATATATTGGTACTGAGTAACATTTTAATACCGAGGTCCTCATGTATGCTCGCTACTTACAGTGCTCTTTACGCTGCTGTCTTTCATTTGACCAAGTATGTTAATATACACTACTGCAGAGATAGATTTAATCAAAACGTTTACCTTTAAAAAATATAGTTATTATGCAAAGATATCTCCCAAAATGTCTGTTTTGACATTTTGGGAGATATAATTGGTTTCCTTTTATTCCCGAAAATTAAGTGGAGATATCTATTTTGATTTATCAGAGAATATGATGGATCTCTTTATCACTCTAATATTAGAAAGCAATGACACTCTACATGAAGGCTATTTTTGCAACAGGACGAGACTCTTCCAGATTATGTTGTGAGAGTAAGGGAATTCCTAGACTAGAGATTTCCTGAACGATGTATCGGACGGAGAGATCTCATGGAGTGGCCCCCCAGATCACCAGATCTTACCCCACTAGACTTATTTTTATGGTAACGCCTTAAATAAAAAGTTTATGCCATTAAACATATTAATTTAGGGGAGTTGAGTAAACGACTCTATAGGAGCGTCAATGAATAACGTAAGAGGTGTTACAAATAGTTCACGCACAAAAGTCCAAGTTTAGTTCTTAGATTTATTTGGAACAGGTGCATTTCTGAAACAGTTTTGATCAAATATTCTAATTACTGATTGACTAACAAGCAAAAATAATCCACGACCGGTATTAAGGTAAAGAGGTTCTTCAAATGGTGTGTCTATGTTCCTATATGAATATTTTAACGGACGTAGTTGTTTGCAGCAGGAGGTGTTAGTGACAGTAATGGCTCTTATGTCAAAATACGTCTCATTGAATACAATAATTGATGCGTCACAACATTTCCTAAACGTTCTAAAGGTCCCCCACGACCGACCATGAGCTTCAAATTCCTTGTGAGTCACGGCGGCGAGTGACCTTGAGTTGAAACTGACCTATGAGATTTCAAGGATTTGTTTTCGAGCGCCAAGATACGCTCTTGAAAAAAATCCTTGAAATCTGATTGGCGACGTCGAAGTCGAGATCACTTACCTACGTCACTTACCCACATAGAAGTCTTGAGCTCAAGGTTAGTGGTGGGGAAACCTCTAGAACCGGCCTTTGCTCTCTAATCCTGTATATGTCTCGAAAATTATATATTACAACTATAGGTCTATAATCGTTTAAATATGTACATCTTGACTCGAAATAATTGATAGGATCTTTCTTTGTTAAGTTAATAATATATTCTTGATAAATATATAAAGCGTATAAACTTAGCAGAGCTATATTATTATCGATTTACCTTAACATACAAGATTTGATTCTATATTCTTAATTGTGAATTGAAGAGTGTAATTAAATAGTGGTCTAAGTGTCAAAATTTATTAATTCGATTTTATCATGACAGAGTGGTTTATGTGGCTTTTCCAATAACATAAATACCGGTCTGTGTCCATAAATCTTTATTTAAACCTCACCTGTTCTCCGATAAATGACAGAAATTATAAGTCCAACACCGCTTTTCGTTATTAATGGTCTATATGCCATTACCCTCTCTGTGCTTATATTCTTACTGCGGTCTTTGTTTACAAACGTGCCATAGATGTTGTGAATTTTAAACCAAAATGAAGCGAATGGGAGGGGAAGGCAGTGAAATTCAAGAAAGGAAGCAAAACAGAAACAGTGGTAAATCAAACGTGACTCAAAGAGGCATTGTAAAAGATGCGAAGAATTCTTCAAAAAAATTGGTATGAACAGGTGATTCAGGGTTTGGTCACATCGTGTATTAGTGTGTATTTTTTTCGTTGTTGGTGTCCTGCAAATGCAAATTGGGTTGCATAGCTCTTTCTTTTGAGCATAAATGTAAGTTGTTCCATGCATTGTGTAAAATGGGTGACAATGAGAAGCAGTCCACGTACTTAATGGAATTAATGCATATTAGCACAATCAAATCAAAAGAAGAAGGTATGTAACATATACAGATCATACATACAGTGGAAGAACAAATACGGTTTATTATACTGTGCCAAAAGGAGAAGGGGGAATAACAATAGATGAAATAAAAAGAAGCACAAAAAATATACAGAAGGAACAGAGGGTTATTAATCATGTAAATCTGGTTCCACGTGAAATAAGCTATTACATACGGAACCGTAGTTAACGATATACCTCAGCCCCGATTTAAACGTGCATCGCTTGTATCGAGCATATAAAGAGATGTTCCCTGACAATAACTTGACTGCTTCTATTACCAAGTTTTTCGAAGAAAATTTCCCAATCTGAGTTTCAAACCATCCAGGAAATATACGTGATTGTGATGACAATTTTATGATAACTGACTACTTACCTGATCCTGACCATAGCATTTTCATAAGGACTTATTGACCATAATTTGTGTTACTACTTGTTGACTTAGAACGTTCTTAAATATGTTACCTTTACATTTAAGTTGTATTGACGAGTTTCTTTTCTTTTTTTTTTTTGTAAAAACCATTACTGTATACTTAAGTGGTATTAAAATAAGTGAATCAATTCAACCTTGTCTTACTTATGCAAAGAAAATGTTAATAGAACAATGCTGTGTATTTTATCAGATAGGTGGTTTTTACACTTAGACCCTTCTTTAATTAGACTTTTTAATCATTGTTGTACATTGTGTTATTATAGAGGTTCCAACTTACTCCAGTATTGTTGTACCACCATCTTGCCTACATTTATACATCACAAACATATAAATCAACACTTGACTGTCCCTAGCCTTTAAGATACAGAATATTTCATCTCGATACCATCCCCACTACAAATAATTACTTTAATAATACACGACAGAGTACATTAAATATTCAAACACCCAAAACGAAACCTTAGAATTGATAACTAGAAATTTAAAGTACATTAAGGACTGACGAGCCATATTGTTTCAGTGTGACGGCCCTGTTGTGGCGGGGGCCGAGACCGTTTGCTTACCTCAATCCAGGGTGAGTTCTGAGAGTTTGTAGAATGCCTCGAAAGCTTTTGCCTTATATATATGTTTCTGGGACGGACTTTCGATGTTATTTACAGTGCTTTTTAGTGTAGTTTAACAGACTGTACTAGTATTTGCAAAGTAATTATTTGTGGAGCTTGTTCATGTGTCACTTTTTATTTAACTATTGGGCTACTTATGACGCGTTCATGAAAACTGACAACTGAAGATTCTTGGGAATTCTAGAATATTATACATAGACATTTTAATGTAATAATTTGCCGCTTTATACAAATTGATGACACTACTTGTCATGTTATACGAATTCAATCTGTTAATAACACGATATTTGCGGTAAGCCCAATAATTAATTAAAAATGATAATTAATCGCTGTAATGTTAATGTATAGATTTACTATTGACTGTTTAATAAAGCATGTTTACTGTGCATACTATGGCTTTGACAACGAATGGATTAATCTGCCAATTTGCGTTTGACATAAACAAATAGAACTGTAGCTACGTAGGTGATTATTAATAAACATTTGTGAAAATATGTTAACTGTTGGACGTAATAATGTGTTGTAAACACAATTGTATCCCATAATCAAAACCAACTTATTTGTATTACTACCATTATTAAAATTATGTGTAATAAAATAGTAGATACTAGCATTTCGAAATAGTTATCGATACATGAATACTCATATATGACTAAGATATCCTTAACAACATGATCGATTCTCTTAAAGCGAGCAAAGAACAGTAGTCCTGCTTGACCTATAACCTTCTTATAAAAGGTTATTATGCGTATCAGAATATTGACAGGCCATCGACTTCAGATACCAAGAATAAACCTGGTTATTTCAGATATAGTATACATACTATTGCTAAACATAACACACCAGTTTCAGATTACAATCTATGAGATTATTACTGAAGATTGCCTACTTGACCTCATCAGTAGCGGCGCCATATATACGTATAAACTATAATAGTACAATGAAAAAACAACAGGTGACCAAACGCGATGGCGAAGATAAACTAAATTACCTGTACCTACATTGTTTCAAATTTTTAACATCACCGTGGTGAGCAGATCTAGTTACTATTGTAGCAAGTTTAAAAATCAGCACTTTAAGTCACTGGAGTAGGTCGGAACCTTTGATGTGAAGATAACACCGACTTAGTTTTCCACAAAACACCGAAACAGTATGCACTATACTCGACGCGCGTTTCGTCAACAAAGTTGGCATCATCTGTAGACGATTAAAACTCCAAAGTTTTAGTCATCTCCAGATGATGCCACCACCGGTTTTGGTGTTTTCTTTAAGTTACCTTAATCACTAAAGTAGCCGATGAAACACCAAGGACTTCGCCATTTTATATTAAATATAATAAGGAATAAGGCGTTGAAGGAATATATCATTATTACACTATTAAGTTGATATTATTGAATATTAAATATTGATTGATTGAATATGGATTTAGGGGACAAAACTACTCAATATTTACCTTTCCAATTTAACAATACAAAACTTGTGTTGCCTGTATTAGATAGATGTATGTATTAAATTTATATATAATGCTGAGATTGTGCCCAAAAAACTAACTGCATGAGTAGCATGTCCTACATGTTCTATTTATTAAAGACATTAGTGGTATATATGCTGATTAATATACAGTGTGGTAATACCAGGAGTAATAGATAAATTGATTTGGTACTTGAGGATTATGAAGTAAAATTCTTAGACGTGTAAATTTGTATTCCTCATGTAAAGACATGTAAATTATTAAATATTAAAAGAAATCAGGATATATTGAACATTATAAATTGTTTTGTTCTAGTTTCTGCTCATAAATTATTATGAATAAGTATATCACTTGGCATATATTATTCTCAATATATATCTAAAAATATACATTATTAAAATTTAATGGAGATAAATTAAATACAAGAAAAATAATGTTCGAAATAAATATGAAAGTTTGCCTACTGTTAATCACTCATAATTTCCAAATATCTGTTTTCTAATATTGTGAAAATACATATATTCACTTTGTATAATAACTTCTCAAATACTTTCCAGAAATATTAAAGTAGCTGTAAGCTCTAGATAACTCAATATTATAAACAGACTTAAAATATGTAACTATGTCGTTGTTTATAGTATATTAGAATATAACTTATCGTCGGTAGAAGTCGGGTAGAATATAACATATAAGTTTTCTTTTCTGATATATCAGAATATATTATTTTCTTTAAATAGATAGTCTTATATAGTACAAATTTTCATTTATTCTTAATTTGCAGAATTTGATTCATGAGAAATAATTCTACAATTTACGCTCTTAATTTTTGCTTGTATCTTGAAGGCAATCCCATAAAGTTGATATCCTTAAAATTTATATTAATGTATAAAAGAAATATAAGTAAAACAGTTTATATCTAATGGAAACTAGAAAATTATTACTTCTTGACAATAGCAGAGTCATTATTATTTTATCTTTTAACACTTTTCAAGACTAGTTGATTCATTTCTTAATTTATTCTGTATTCTTTTTCTGTTATTATTGATATTATAGGGAACTATTATCTTGTTCGTCTTGTGGTTACTTCAAAATACATATAATCATAATATTAAATAATTATAATTAATGAAAAATGACTGTTATGGTTCAATGATAAATTACTATCAGTAGCTATTGCCTTGAAAGCTGCTCTGCGTCTTTTCTTTTGTGTCAAAAGTGATGCAAAGATTTTTCGTGACAAATCTGATATCTGTTTTATTTAATCTACGGTATGTCTAAATTTTCATTGCCTTCGAGAGATTGTTGCGCATTACTTTCTCACCCCTATCGAAGGCCCTTGATAATCTGAAATGGGATGCCTGTCCTTGTTATATCTGAGTTAAATAGTAATTTTGACTGTAATTAAGCAGTATATTTTTATTACAACATTTTATATTGTTTGCGAAGTAGACGCCTAAAATCTGACAATAAATATTGATCAAATAAAAATTATAAAAATATAATCAAGTGTGATAATTGCAGGTAAAATTGATTGTCTCATGTTCTCGTTGCAAAGCTTTTATAACAATTCTGATTTTAGGCTTTCAATTCGTAAACAATTATAATACTATAATAAATAACAATTATCGCTAAATTACAGTTAATATTACTATTCAACAGAGGTACATATACAAAGTGAGTCATCCAATTTCAAATTTTGAAGGCGTAATTGATGAGAGTGAGGGGGTCAGTTGCAACAACACATCGACAATAATGGTAGTTGAGGTGTTTTGGGAAGTTTTCTTGTCGCTTTGGTTCTAGAGATACCAGGGTGCCCTTTCAAAAAATATGAAAAGCTTTAGAAAGAGAATTACAATTCATTCAATATGAGGTACCAGTCAACCCATAACAATTTATGGAAAGGTGGAGGGGGTGGAGTTTGTAACTAAATTGATTGGTTTCAGGAATTTGTGAAAATTATTGTTAATAAACAAGAACGGAGTTATGAAGGTGAATATTTTTCAAAAATCATCCTGTATATCAAGCCGCTCTTCGCAAATTTTTACGTTATCTCCCAATTATATATAGGTACCTGAAATTACATCCCATATTACTTCATTTTTGTTTAAAGAGGATATAGTAATTCGAGGAGATACAAAAGCAGATTTACAACAGTTGGGCCCACTTAATCGTATTACATCAAACACTTCTTTCGTCTTTTTATATAAATATCTATTGTTTCCATAAGCTGCTTTGTTAATGCTCTTACACATTTATCTATTGTGAGAACACATAATAAACTCATCAGCTCATCACCATTGTCCCAGTCTTAATAACAAATAACGAAGAACAAATCTGAAGTGAAATTTGCTTTGTACCGTCAATAAGTAGTTCTAAATAAATTGAGTGTTATAAGATATTTCTACATGGATTTGAATGATTATTTATAAGTGATTCATGGTTGAGTTTCGGATGAGGTTTTAGAACAAATTTCGAGTTTACAGAATAGGAAACGCGGTTATATAATGAAATTTACCAGTTCTACTTAATTATCGAATTAAGAAAATAATTGAATAAGGCATTAAATTAAATTGAATAAATCGGTAGACAGTAAAATGATAATATCGAGTAATAAAATAAATATACATATATTAGAGTGTGGTTGATACAAATGGTTGATACAGAAATTGCGGTCAAGTTTCAAAATATAAATAAATTATTTGATGGACTACATTCACTAATAATTTATTGTGAAATAAAAAGTGCATTGCTGGTACTAGTCATGAAAATGGTGACACTAGCCGGAAAAATTTAATGATAAATAGTAAGCAATTGCGTAACTGGTAACAATTTCTTATTTCTAAAGATTTAGCCAAAGATAAATGTTGGCTTATGTTAACTGCATCCATCTGGAGAGTGAAGTTTACAATGTACTAGAGGAATTCTATTAAAAGCAAATAAGTTAATATCAAATGTACACTTTATTTCATATTTGTATATTTCACGATTTACTGGAAATAGCTTACTGAAAATAAATAATTAGTGTATTAGTATCAAATGTGAACCTCACATCCAGTGGCAAAGCGTCCATTAAGGCTATAAGGCGCAGCCTACCCTATACATTCTAGATAGTAGACCCCGTTTTTATGTTGCCACTTGCCTTTGCCAGAATGATAAACATTTTCTATTCATATTATCATACCTATTTCCATTTAAACTGAAGCGCCAGCATTCCGACAACGTGCACAAGCCTTGGCAGGCCAGCGCACTGAGAGTCTGGGCTAAATCTCTACCGCCTTGGATTTAACGGACTTTATAGAGACCGCGGTGCACGGGGGGGGGGAGAGTACGCGAAAAATGATATGCAATTTAGCCTGATCGATCAGTTTGCATAATACAGTGGCTATAATATTGACCTGCCATTAGTCGTAGTGATTAGTGTTGTTTTTAAGAATAATGGCGGCCCTACACACTGCCGATTTAGTATACGTTTTAATTAATAAGAGTGGTTATTTTAATAATTTATCTTTAGAAGATAAACTGAAAAAGTAAAGCGGCAAAACCTACCAATCTATTTCAAGAACTATAGATGTTTTTGCAGAAAGGAAAAAGCGGCAAATGCAATTGATATACAAAAAAATATAGGTAAGTCGTTTTTGTGATTCAACTATTCAATATATATATATATTATATATATATATATATATATATATATATATATATATATATTGCATTAAAAATAAACAGCCCCCCCTCCCTCGTCTAATTCAGGACAGCCTATCCTCAGCTTAAATCGACACTTCGCCACTGCTTACATCTGTACTTCTTTTTATTTTATCAGTTACAATATTTATAAAATAGAATTTAACTACAAATTTTTTCTATATTGTTAGCCTAGTTTAGTGTATATTTTCAATGATATATTATAAAGAAAACAATTTCTGGTCAGAACGTTGGCAGCAACTTTAGACATTAAAATTATAGACTTTAAAATCATGAAAGTGCATACAAATTATGGAAACACTATTTTATATATCGCTATTAATTGTATAAATATAAATAGGCAGTAATTTCATATTTAAATGATGACTGAGTACACAATATTTTTATTAGTTATAAAAAATTTCAATTAATGTAATTAATGTAATGAAAATGGCTGTATAGTTATTTTAGTTTGCAGTTTTCAGTGAAAGTTACTTTAATAAATTGTTTATGAGTCATACAAGCTTAATATTTACTCTGAACTACTACTGTTATAAACTATAACAAATCAAGTATAGTTCTTTCAGTGTAATTATTATTGTGGAATAAATTCCGAACTTCAAAATCTTATAAAATATAAATAAGTAGGATAACACTATTATTGATATTACTGTATACTACGTCATTGTTCTAATAACTTTAAAGTCCTTTGATTCGGTGATGATATTCCTTTCAATATATATGTTAGCTAGTACGACCTATTAAAACTAAATGGTTCCAATACAAAGTGGGGAGAACTTAAAGTGATTTTGACCATAATGTCTTATTTATAGCAAATCACGTAATTGTCACGTAGTTCCGATCTTATTTAGAACATGTTGGACGCTTCCTGGGAAAGCACTAAAGAAAATTATTAGATATTTAACCATAAAAATAAATTAATGTTCTTATTTTCTGCTGATAAGTACTTCAAAAGAACTAAAAAGATTATCACCAAAATGTTGTCACAAATATATAATGAATTATATGTAGATCAACGCATCAAATAAGTATAGTATCAGGGTACCAAATTGAGCATAATCTCTGAATGTAGTATTTGTCGAATCAAATATTGTGCATAATATAATATTTGTCTAAAGATATTACCAAAGATGTAGAAACCCTATTGGAACAAGAACTAATAAAACGTAATAGAAACTGTGAGCCTGAAATTGATTCAGTGACGTATTAGAGTTGTTATAATTATTACAAATGTAAATATGTCCAAGATTATAGCTGTGTAATATTTTATACAATGATTTTTGGTATCAAAAATTCCACAAAAGTGTTTAAGAAATAGGTATACCCCAAAGTCTGGAACAAAGTCAAAAGTTATTATATCTAGATAATAACAAAACTTGTCATCATGTCAATAGATAATATATCAATTCAAGACTGGCTTATGAATACACATTTTTTACCGTACTAAGTACGGTAAAAGAAGTACGGCAATTCTTCTTTGGATAAAAGCTTCATTTTTCACCGATACAAATTTCTCATCTGAAACTTTGGATTGAAATTTAAATTTTTTATCAAAGTTCACTTCTTTTTGTATATAATTTTGTAAATTCGACACATATGGTTTTTCAGTTAGCCAAGCGTAGTTATTTCATCATTTTTAATATAGAACGAATAGTACATTGTAGCATAGAACACACTTTTTAAATATTTATTTACCTATAGATAATATCACTAAAATCAATATATTTTAAAAGCTACTTATGTTTTGTATAGTAGACTTGATGTATCTACTATATCAAGTTACATTTATACATATGGTATACATTTAACTATATAGTATAGCATATACTTAAATGTCTATAGTATACGTTGTTTTTGAGAAAAATGCCTTTAAAAAATGCATTGCACAACAATAAAACTATAACAGTTAAAAATGTTAGATAAAAAACTTATTAAATAAGTAAGGGTTCATAACAATACTGACGTCAATTGTTTTAATTTGTTAGTCAATGCTTAGTATCAATTCTATTTAAGTAAATCTGCTTTGACATCCATCCAAATTATATACAACCTGACAGAAAAAAACTCATTAGAATATTATCTAGATTTAGAAATACTGATAGTATTCATCTTGGTTGTCATTATGAACCATCTACGATATATAACTCAATAGAACAGGAGGAAGCTGTACTAAATATTGTGATATGGACAAACAGCTGCTTAGCTTAATGGACATAGTTCTGCATGACCACTTCAAAACTTTCATTAATAGTGTTTCTTCACATCGCTGAAACTCTCAGAGAATTTCTTGGGATACATTAAATGTCTTGGGTATTCTATTTCTGTTATTAATATGAGTGATAAATTCTGACAAGAACAGTTGTAGTTAGAAATTCCATTATGAATCTTCATCTATAACTTTCTCTAAAGAAGAAATCTTTAAAATACGTGGGATAAAGACACGAGACAAATAGTGAATATCCTTAAAACTGTTACATGTAAGCAACATGTATTAGTTTTTTCTACTTATTCTTAACCTAACTGGTTTTTAATTTATAACTAATACATAGTAGCTGCAGTCTGGTAATGTCTAACTATTTAAATAGGTAAAATAATCCTGTGTTGTCCATAAAACTATTTTAAATACAGTTAATTTCTGTTATTAAATACAATTTCGACAAGAGAGTGCATCACTTCTTGACGCAAAATGATACTAAAACAATTTAGTATAAGTCGATTTATTTTACCGCGAATCTGGTTTTTAATTTATAACTAATACATAGTAGCTGCAGTCTGGTAATGTCTAACTATTTAAATAGGTAAAATAATCCTGTGTTGTCCATAAAACTATTTTAAATACAGTTAATTTCTGTTATTAAATACAATTTCGACAAGAGAGTGCATCACTTCTTGACGCAGAATGATACTAAAACAATTTAGTATAAGTCGATTTATTTTACCGCGAATCTGGTTTTTAATTTATAACTAATACATAGTAGCTGCAGTCTGGTAATGTCTAACTATTTAAATAGGTAAAATAATCCTGTGTTGTCCATAAAACTATTTTAAATACAGTTAATTTCTGTTATTAAATACAATTTCGACAAGAGAGTGCATCACTTCTTGACGCAGAATGATACTAAAACAATTTAGTATAAGTCGATTTATTTTACCGCGAGTCTGGTTTTTAATTTATAACTAATACATAGTAGCTGCAGTCTGGTAATGTCTAACTATTTAAATAGGTAAAATAATCCTGTGTTGTCCATAAAACTATTTAAATACAGTTAATTTCTGTTATTAAATACAATTTCGACAAGAGAGTGCATCACTTCTTGACGCAGAATGATACTAAAACAATTTAGTATAAGTCGATTTATTTTACCGCGAATCTGGTTTTTAATTTATAACTAATACATAGTAGCTGCAGTCTGGTAATGTCTAACTATTTAAATAGGTAAAATAATCCTATGTTGTCCGTAAAACTATTTTAAATACCGTTAATTTATGTTATTAAATAATATTTCGACAAAAGAGTACCTACATCACTTTTTGACGCAAAATGATACTAAAACAATTTAGTGTAAGTCAATTTATTTTACCGCGAATATACTACAGATGAATTATGTCTCATTTGTTGCAGGATACTCTGTATATACGGAAATGCTATTATTAACACACCATTATTTAGTTTACTAATGTCGATAATTGACATACTGATGAATCTGTGATATAAATGATAAATTCATCTTTAGTTTATAGTACTGTAACACAAAATTCATCAGAGCGTGGTGCTTACGCAGTCAATGAACCCTTTGGGATTGAAGCACAATGAGTGTTGTTATCTACAGTATCCGTAGATGAACATATACTCAGATAAACTTTCAAGGAGTTGTTGCAATAAAAAGTTTTAGTAATTCAAAGGTTCAAGTGGTGTAAAATATAATTAAAAGTTATATTTACTCAGGATCTTGTAAGGGTAGATATAGCATATAGTGTTGATAAATATGTTCGTTTATATTGTATAAATAAGAATTTAAAAATCAAATCGTTTTGAAATTGTTTTTATGAAGTTTACCAATGAAGGAATATTTAATAGGAATAATACTCATTATTAGACTATATAAAGTCGGCGATTGGTAAGATTTTCAGGGTTATTTTGGTGCAAATATTTATTTAATATAGGTAACTAAAACCAAATAGAACATTATATACACAACTTGCAGGAAAACGATTCGTGTATTAATAAAGTAAGAGTATGTGCCCTATAATTCAAGAGTAATTATTTGACTGCACGATTTTGTAAGAACTGGATGGAAAGTAATAAACCAATGCGCCAGCTGGTAAGAGAGACTCGATGTCTGATTTGACCCTGCTATCACTGTTCAATATGGGGTTTAAGTGAAAGAAAATCTGTGTTTTTCCGTAGATACTAAGACATTTTCTGTAGATAGTAAAATACAAAATAAATATCAATTCTTTTAGAGAACTAGTACCTTCTCAAAATCTTCGAAACCGTAAAAAAATGTTGATATTTTAAATAAAATGTAAAATGTATTATATAATAACAACCGACAAAAAAACCTAATTGGCTTCTTGTTATTTTAATAATTTGTTTGAAATCAATGTCATCGGTAATGTCGAGTTAATGCTGTATTAAACTAAAAAAATATATATAAATCGTCGACACGATGAAAAGGGAATTTAAAGCTCTATTCAACTGTCTAAACAAGTATACATGGTTCTACTTAAAATTCGTTACTTTAGCCTATCTTTCTGGAACAAATAGAAGAGAGATAGTGAATAACGGATGAAGATAATTAATTGATTTTTTCCTGAAAAATGTGTGACTATTACCATGAACTATTCGTTCAACCCAAATTTCAAATGTCTGACTTTAAGACATTATTAAATGGCATACAAAAATAAATCCGTAATCATCCAATGTAATAGCAAGAATGCATACTGCAGAAGTGTAGAATGATTATAATGATGAATTAAAATAAATTAGTGTAAATATGAATTAGTATAAATATAAAAGCTGTTCATTTATTGAGGACATACGTTCAAGAGAATTTTGTTTAAAAAAAAATGTGTGTACTAAAGCAATAAACCAAAAAAGAAAAGGTAATCGAATACGGGAACCAAGAGGCAAACACTCTGTTTCCCTGATACAACCGCGGGAGGCTGTGAGTGAATTAGTTATTCTCCACTTCACTTTAGCACTTGTTCTTCATTGAAATTGCAAAAGTTGTTCTTTTATAGCTCGACTTCTTCCATTTTAGCACACTTTAAGAATACAAAATAAGGACAATATATTATTTTTGTGTACCATAATGAGATTTAGGAAATTTATACAGGAAACTTTCCGATGTTATTTCCTGATATAAATTTAGAACACGCCGAATTTACATTTAAACAAATACGTGTCATTTTTTTGTGTTAATTAATATTTATTTAAAAAGTTTAAATACGTATAGAATAAAAATTATATACACTGTGGTCTATAATAAATATAATAATTTTATTTGTAAGTTTATATTTTTCCGTTGATTCCGTTGAAGAGTTGATTTTTAAAGTTAAATTGTTTGAGCAGAATACCTTTTCACCTTAGTTTTCAGTCTTGTTGTAGTGACTGTTATCAATATAAAATGTTTAAATAATATGCATGTACCCATGATACTTCACTAGAAAAGACTTTGAATTTTCTATACAGCAATACATACATAATATGTTTAATATTACTAAAATGTACATAGGCTCTTACTATAATAAGTTAGTCTATCTTTACTGGACTATTTGTAACCACATTTAACTGTATTATCGATAGTTTTATTTACTATTTTTAAAAAGTTCCTCATATTTCTTACGTTGACTATTCCTGTATATGGAATGAGAAATAAAGTTTCAGTTTTCAAAGATAGTCTTTATTTTAACAATGAAACTATTAAATATACGTAGTATAAGATATTAATAGAAGATATATTATTAGTGTTTCAAGTACACTGTATATTGAAATCAATATGTAAAACAACTAATAGTGTACTTGTGTAAAATAAGACATAAAAAAGTAAAAATAATGCTTGGTGAATGTATCTCAGACAGCTGGAAATTAAAAAAACTGCACTGTGTATATCTCTTCACTGTTCAGCTTGCAGAATACTCTTCAAGCTACAAGTACAGCAGATGAACCGTCCGAATTTATAACATCGGCACAACTCTCTTGCATAAACGATAGAGCTTTAAAGATATAATTATTCTTCATATGAAGGGCACGAAACCGGCGTGGATTATGATATTAGAATTGCAAGGTTTGAAGGATTCTATCTTGGAAAAAACCACCTACGAACGTCATGTATTTCATACAGGAAAAGTTTGAGATTAAAATAAGAAACGAGGCGTTACCGGTTTTAAAGGTTCAAGTTCAATTATGTGATTTAGTACAACTAGCGGATAATTTAAAAGCAAATTATAATATGATCTTGTTTCATTATAACATTCGCAGGTCTCCGAAATGACTGAATGCTCACTTGTGCTAAGAATTTAATATTCATTGAAGCAACCAAAAATATAGAGAGTAGCAGAAATAACTAAAAAACGGATAAAAAAATTAGTGGAACAGCGAAGTTACGAAAACCTAGAGACCAAATAGTGGACGGCATAAAATTACCCAAGAAAAAAGATCGAAAAAGAAATAATTCCAATATACAGTAGAATCGACTATATTCCAGCCGATTGACCAGTCAATATCAGTGTCCAGCCTTTGAAATAAAACACATTCAATGTAAGATACTAAATGAGTAAAAAAATTTTCAAATTTATTAATGAAATTATAAATAATGACTGAGATTAATTAAATAATCTTGCTTATATATGTACGTATTTACTGATTGGTAGATTTGTGTTTATAGGTCTGTAGTAATGTATATTCCTTACGTATCACTTTATTCCAATTATTCTAATATATTATAAGGCTTTTAAACACATTTGAATAGAATCTTCTAGTGACATTATTTAGTCCTATACTATTATTTGAATAATGACTATAAAATATAATTATTAATAATACCTACAATGCATGCTCGATCGCTACATTAGGCAGTGCTTGTTTCATTCAAGGGAGTACAATAAATTACCAGCACATATCTGCACATGAATAGTATGCAGATTTCATTGAGCGCATCACAAATCATCGTCGTTCCGATTTGAGCTGAATCAATATCAAATACTTATTGTTTTATCGAGAGTAAAATTGTAAATAGCTACCATGGCATCAATCGCAACACCCTTTCAAAGAAAACAATGTGTACATTTGTGTTTTCAATACAACTGGCAGATGGTGTTGATAGGAGCATTAATCAAATATTCAGATTCAACAGCGATATATAGGGTGGCCCACGAAGTTTTGGCCAGTCGATATCTCGAAATCTATTTGAACAATAATTTTGAAAATTGGTGATGTTAAACAACCGAAATCCCATTTTTAGTATAAAAGGACTTTATTTAACCTGCACATTTCCGGTCACGTGACATAAACTTCAAAATTTTATATGAGATGCCCTGTATGTTATTACAATTTTGTGATGGTCTATCTAATACCAATACAACGATATCATATTTGTCAAGTTTTTGCAGCACTACAGTAATGATAAACAACTGTTTATGAATGTTTTTTATTTTTATTTAAAAAAAATTTGGTAACTTAGGAGCAAGAAAGTCCTAGCAACAGAAATACATCTTGACTACTTAGTCCCTTCAAATTAGGAAAATTGAGGGAAATTTTTCCTACAGCTAAGCGTCCTATACAGAAAGTTGTGTTGGAGTTGTGTTAACATATTTTTCACCTAGCGCATGATAAAAAAAGGGTAGTTTTTTAGATATAGACATATATATATATATATATATATATATATATATATATATATATATATATATATATATATATATATATATATATATATATATATATATATATACGCATTTTTGGCAGTTTTTTCGGTTTTTTGCATTTTTCTGAAACACTATGCATTTTTGTGAAAATATGATCTGATTTGATGTAGATTTTACGATTCTCCACAATTTTTATTCTTTTCATTTTTTCGAAATTCTGCTTAGTTGCGCCGCTAGAGCGCGCTGAAATATTTTTGAGTTGTTTTTCGATTTTAAGCCAAAACTGTGCATTGTAGAGAAACATATCAAGAAATCAAAGTTGTAGATATAAAAATTTACGTCACGTTTTGTTCTTTTGTTCTTTCTTTAAAGTCGCACGGTTTTGCCACTAGAGGGCGAAAACCGTTTTATTTTTTTTGTAATACTCTTGTGTGAATGAAAAAAACACTCTAGCGCACTATTTTTGATTTATAGGCAAAACTATGCATTTTTTGTAAAAGTGTAAGATAATTTGTAGGAAGTTTTTTGCTCTCCAACTTTTTGTTTGAACTTTTCTAAAAAATACATAGTTTTGCCTATAAATAAAAAATAATGCTCTAGAGTGTTTTTTTCATTTGCACAAGAATATTACAAAAAAAAATAGAAAACGGTTTCCACCCTCTAGTTGCAAAACCGTGCGACATTAGAAAAAAAACAAAAGAACAAAATGTGTCGAAAATCTTTATATCTACAATTTTGATCTCTTGATATTTTTCTCTAAAATGCATACTTTTAGCTTAAAATCGAAAAACGGCTCAATACTAAGCAGTACATCGAAAAAATGAAAAAAACAAAAATTGTGGAGAATCGCAAAATCTACAACATCAAGTCAGGTCATATTTTTCCAAAAATGCATAGTTTTTCAGAAAAACGCAAAAAACCGAAAAAACGACCAAAAACGCGTATATACGTCTATATCTAAAAAACAACCCTTTTTTTATCATGCGCTAGGTGAAAAATATGTTAACACAATCCTAACACAACTTTCTGTATAGGTCGCTTAGCTCTAGGAAAAATTTCCCAAAATCAGTGATTTTTGTCTAATTTGAAGGGACTAAGTTGTCAAGAGCTGTCAAGCAGTATTAGTAAATTTTGTGTTTGTAAAAATAGTAATAATATTATTATGCCTTTACATTTTACTTACGACGAGTATGTTGATATTCTGCTGATCTATGAAAAATGTGGGAAAAATAGCAGACGTGCTAGAGATTTGTATAGTTATCGTTTTCCGGACCGAACAGCTCCAAGTAAAAATACTTTTGCTTACGTGGAACAAACATTAAGACGTGGTTCTTTTCCTAGTGGAAAACGGAAAACTCCTCGAAGAAGGCCTATTCAAATATGGAAAACATAATTAATATTCTGGCGTATCTGCAAGTAAATCCCCATATCTCAACGCAGTGTCTTCAGAAAAAATTAGGAGTAAGTAGAACTACAATCCAGAGAGTAATAAAAGATCATAAATATCATTTTTTCAAAATACATTTAGCGCAAGTTTTAACCCCTGAAGATATAACACTTTTAGATTTCTTTCTATTGGGATAAAAGGTTTGGTTTACAATAGTTAGCCTAGAAATTTAGACGATTTGCAAAACAAAATCAGAGCAGGGTGCCAAACAGTTACACCAGAAATGATTAGAGCAGCATGCTACACAAATGTTTTCAAAATATTTAAGATGAGTATTTAGTTAATGAAGGTGGACTTCAATTTGAGCATCAACTGTAATAACTTTTATAATTATTGTATTTTGCTGTGTAATTATTTATCTTCTTTAATAAAATTAAAAAAAAATCAATTCAATCATTTAACACCTCAGATTATCACTGACTGTTTTACATAAACGTGCTAATAAATATTGGTATCGTTAGATTGGTATTGGATAGGCCATAACAAAATTGTAATAGCATATAGGCTGTCTCATTTAAAATTTTGAAGTTGATGCCATGTGACCGGAAATGTGCAGGTGAAATGAATTTCTTTTATGCCATGAATGGGCAACGCTTTCGACTGTTTAACATTTTTCAAATTTATTGTTCAAATAGGTTTTGAGATATCGACTGGCCAAAACTTCGTGGGCTATCCCGTATAAACTTGTGGAAACGAGGTGTGGAAAATGAAAGACAAGAGAAAACATGGAAGAGGGTGTGAAGAAAAATGAAAGGTAGGCGATATGAAATACAGGGAAGAAGAAACGAGAGAAAATGAGAAAATTAGGAAAAATATGAAGGAGAAAAAAAAGATGAAAGTAATGAGATGGAAGTCAAAAGTGAATAAAGGAGCAAGAGGAAAGAAAAGGAGGATAGGAAAGAGATGAAGAGAAGTATATAATTGAGATTGAAGATAGTAATGACGATGATGAGAAAAAATAAGGAGAAAGATGAAACAGAGAATTGAATGCAATGGAAACTTTTAAATAAATGAAGGAGAATTTAAATAAATAAGGACCCACGAATAATGAAATCCAGTCAGGTAAATAGTAATTATAAGTATAAATAAAATAAATAAAATGGAAGAAATTAGATAATTTATTGAATGACGGTAAAGGAAATAAAAAGGAGATCAGTTCGACTTTAATTAAAGAACTGAAAATATAAGCTGTATATGAAAGATCGAAAGAATGAAAAAATTATACATATGTGAGAGAAGTAAAGAAATTAGAATAACTTTACACAGATAACATAAATACATTTAGAATACTGGTTTTATGATGAAAGGATATGGTATAAATAGTGAGCAAGAACGAAAATATGTAGTGGACAAAAAAAATACATTAAAGGAAATACAATAAAGGAAAATATAGACACTTGGATTCAGGTAATGAAATGACGAAGTTGTTTAAGGAAATTGGGAAGTGATATAAAGGAATTTATATCCACGAAACTATAGTAGTTTGTATATTTGTATGTATCGAGTTGCCTGATGATTAATTGAACATTTGAAAGGGAGATAATCATTTACAAAATAGATGATACGTGGAGGACAAAGATTTTATGTAACAAGTATCTGTTTCGATATCTCCAAATTGGTGATTTGTTAAAGAAAAAATATGAAAACCTATAGCACTAATCATGACTATTACTATAATTATCACTTGCCTTTAAACATTTTTGAATTAAAGTGATATTATAAAACTGTTATATTTGTTTGATAGTTATCACTTCATTCCATTCCGGATGTGTTATTCGTTACTTGGACATGTGGAATATTGTATCCGTTCGCTTCCCCAATTGTTTATATTCTATGATGAGGATATTTAGAATATATATGCAGGGCCTTGAAATGCAAAAAAGGTAATAGAAGAATAACTGCCGTGAAGCAATTATGTCTGTGAATTGTTTTACGTTTATCTCCTACCTATCTCTTCAAAATTATAAAAGTCATGCCATTGTAAGTGGAAAACTCAACTCCACAAGATTGAATTTTTTCGACTTAAGGGGCTATATCCACTTAGAAACATGAAGAAATAGTCGATTTTCGGGATGAATTTTCTTGGGAACTAATGATAAATAAACATATATATACTTTTTTTAAATTGAAGACATATGCCCACCGGAAGTGGAGCGTCTATTTCTCGACCTGGTTTTCGGTGACCTTTCTCCTGCTAAAACTGATCATCTGAAGTCAAATATGGTAGTCTGTAGATGAAGTTAAGTGTATGCGAAACATGATGACGATCGCTATCTTTGAAAATTGTCCTTAAAAAAGAAATGGCTCATGGAACTGAAGTACGAAAATTCGGTGAAAAACTCAGTTATTATCGTAATTTGCTTAAACAATTTTGTTTTGTTCCGCACCCCTCGAGGGCGCTCATTGAGGGAGGCAGGTAGCAGCATTAACCGCCCTCTATCTCATGACTAAAAGCTTTGTATCTCTGTAAATTTTAAAGATATCGACTTGAAAGTTTCAGAATATATTCTTAAGCATTCATACTATAGTAATATACTAATAACATAATTTTTGGGACATTTTGAAGATTTTAGGTGGATGTAGTGCCTTATATTCAAGGTATCAGTTGATGAACGTTAGAATATATTATTGAATACTTTTAGACCACCTCTTATTTCTTTTTTATCATGTTACGTAAGTCGCTAGAATATTAAAGTTATAATATATTTATGAATATGATAGACATTTTCAGGTAAATTAGGAGTTATTTTAAACTTAATAGTACTTGATGTTAACTTGATGCATAGGTTTGAAATACACTGTAATAAATGAATAACATCTTGATTTTTCTCTACGGTTTAAAACCAACCGTATGGGAGAATATCCAGGAAATCGAAACGTTCCACTATTATTACTAACTTTTTAATGCTAAAACTTATGTGGAAACTTATGAAAGGATTGTATAGTATTTTTTGTTATTTTCCTGTGAAACTAAAAAGGTTACAACTCAAAACTTTTCTGTAGTTACCATGCGCATACGATTAACCATATTAAAAATTAATATGGAAGCCTTATTTGCCCATATATTTCTAATTCTACCTTATTCTTAAAATAGGTATATTTTTATTTCAATATAGAAATATTTTTCCAACAATCCTATAAATATTCTTCGCAATATTATATTTTATTTGACGATCATATCTTCTGAGAAACCACATTCTGCTGGAATTCTGTGAAATATACAAGAGAGGACTGTGTAGAATTAAACAAAAATAATCATAAAATTTAGAGTAAAGTACTGTGCATAATGAAGCAAAATGGTAAAAACATATATTTGTAAATATCATTCTGTAACATTTTACATCATAATGTAACGCTCTGAGAATAAAGAACTATAAATCATCATCATCATCATATAAGAGCATCAGAAGTTGCCTAAAAAGTAAAAATTAAAAGGTGGCCTAAAATCACTAGATGCTGTACATTTATATTTTGGATTATTTTTAATAATCTCTTATTATCAAGCTCTATATAATAATAGCAATAAATGTCTTTGTTAACAATTAGTAACTAAAACATGAGTATAGGTTAAAACAATAGGGGCAGATTCAGTTTAGTTACTTAAACTAATCAGATAAAATTACTTAATGAAGCGGGCAACTGTCTGTTCTCTCACCGAACCCCACAAAAGATTTATAAACACACATTACAACAGTAAATAGCATATTACTTAATCGATTACAATTAAAACAAACAAAGCAAGGCCCAAACTCTGTAACAGCCTACAAACCAATTAGTCTCCTGTCAACCATATTTAAACTTTTAGAAAAGTTTATACTTCGTAGGATCGAACCTCCACTTGATAATTTCCCTGACCACTAGTTTGGTTTCCGTCATTCACGCTCAACCATCCAACAATGTCAGATTAGTCCATGAAATAAATACGGTCATAGAAAACAAATTCTGCTGTCCATCAGTATTCCTCGACGTAAGTCAAGCGTTCTATAAGATCTGGCACGAAGGACTGTTATACAAAATTAAACTCTCTCTGCAATCGTATTTTGATCTATTGAAATCATATCTATGACTTCAATAGAATGAAGAATGAAGATAGATCGCCAATGTATAACTAGAGTTAACGACGAAATTTAAAAGTGATCCCATTTAAATCTGGTGTCCCCCAGGGTAATGAACTAGGACCAGTACTCTATCTACGACAGATGCAATAATCGGAACACTTGCCGACAACACAGCAGTATTTTCTCAGCACAGCAATACTGTCATTGCATCCGAACATCTACAGCAACACCCACATCTGGTAGAAGATTGGACAACAAAGTGGAAAATGAAAACCAACACTGCAAAATCCACACAATTTACCTTTAATCTAAATAAAATATAATGCCTGCCAATTACTTTTAATGATACCATAATGCGAAATATCCGTAAGATATTTAGGAATGCACTTAGACAAAAAATAGAACTGGCGAGGCTGTGTAGCAGAAATGAAAAAACAAATTTATTTCAAAAACAAAAATTCGAAATTCAAAAACTTGTACTGGCTAATCGGGAGAAAATCGCACCTTTAGAGAGCAAAGTTCTAGTATATAAGGCGGTCATAGAACCTATATAGATATGGAATAGAACTCTGGAGATGCGGCAGTAAGTTGAGTATTAACATCCTTCCGAGAGCCCAATCCAAAACACTCCAATCAATAACAGATGCACCGTGATATGTATCAAACAAATCAAACAACTACACAACGGCGTCGGCATTTCATTTATCAGTGATGCTATCTAGGACAGGAACAATAAACACCATAATAGACTCTAAACACATCCCAATCCACTCTTACCACTACTGCTTCGCAAGAGAACTACAGAAGATTAAAAAGACGGCTACTAATTGATATAAAATAAATCAAAATGCAATGGAGGTTCTTCTATGGAAAGCATCTTAAAGATATCCTATGGATATCTTAAAAAAAAAGAAATATATATATATATATATATATATATATATATATATATATATATATATATATATCTGATCCGATAGGACCTGCACCTTGACGAAGTTCTAGTGCAAACTAGAGCGGGTGGGTCGGCTTGCGCGTTTTAATGATTTAAGGAGCGATACCATAGGTTTAACCATTGTGGGAGGGTCCTTATTGAAAAACCAGACTAAGACAAGTCCCTGAAGGAGGGCAGCAGCTCTTTCAGTAGTCATAGTGGCAGAAACCGTGGGGGTTGGTATGGTGCTATGACACACACGACTGCGATGTGGAAGGCAAGAGGAAACCACCACATTATAATCCTCAGAACAGCTAGCAGAAAGCTTATCCTAAATTAATGATGGCGTCTCCTGGGGCAAAAAACTCCGGAGGTAAAATAGTCCTCCGTTCGGATCTCCGGGTGAGGACTGTTCCGGGAGACGTGATCGAGTGCAATAATAGTAAGTGTAGCATTTCACGAGTCGGAGCGTGGAATGTCAGAAGCATGAGACAGGCAGGGAAGCTAGAAAATCTGAAGATAGAAATGGATAGGTTAGGATTAGATATAGTAGGTATAAGTGAGATGCGCTGGCCGGAAGTAGGAGATTTTTGGAGCGGTGACTATAGGGTAATACACACAGGATCGGTAAATGAAAACGCGGGAGTAGGAATCGTTATGCGGAAGAACGCAGGACAGTGTGTAGATAGCTACTTACAATACAGCGAGAGAGTAATGATGGTTAGGTTAGATTCGAAGCCAGTGGAAACAGTAATAGTGCAAGTATACATGCCTACTTCTAGCCATAGTGAGGAAGAGTTAGAAGCCGTTTATTCGGACATAGAGCAGGTAATAGGATTTGTGAAGGGTCATGAAAATTTAATAATAGTAGGAGATTTTAACGCAGTCGTAGGTGAGGGGAAAGAAGGAGAATTTGTAGGTCCTTATGGATTAGGAAACAGAAACGAGAGAGGTAGCAGACTGATAGAATTCTGTGAGAAGCACAAGATGGTAGTCGCGAACACATTGTTCAAGAATCACGTTAGGAGGCGGTACACATGGAAAATGCCAGGAGGGATAGACAGGTATCAGATAGACTACATTCTGGTTAGGAAGAGATTTAGAAATCAAGTAAAAGACTGTAAGAGTTATCCAGGAGCAGATGTAGACAGCGACCACAACTTGGTAGTCATGAAAGCTAGATTAAAGTTCAAAAATCTGAAAATCCGGAAGGATAAGAAACGTATAAATGTAGACATATTGAGGGATCAGAATATGAAAGATAAGTTCCAGGATAAAACAGATCAATTATTAAATAAAACGAGTAAGGACGAAATCAAGAACGCAGAAACTGAGTGGGAGGGTATCAAGAATAGTCTAGCTTCCGCGGCTACGGACGTTTTAGGACACGATAAAAGGGAAGCTAGGAAGCCTTGGATAACGGACGAAATCTTAAACTTAATGCAAAAGAGACGAGGCTACAAAAACAGACGAGACGAAGAAGGACTGAAAACTTATAAGTCAATAAAGTGGGAAATCATTAGAAAATGTAGAAAAGCGAAAGAACAATGGATAGAGGATAAATGCAAAGAAGTAGAAGATAAGTTGCAAGTAGGTAAGACCGATGAGGCTTACAAAATAATTAAGAGGAACTTCAGGGATATACGAACAATAAGTAGAAACGTTAGGAGTCAATCGGGGGACATACTGATGAGAAGAGAGGAGAAAGCGGATAGATGGAAGCAGTACTTAGGAAATTTATACGAGGATCAGGAATTAGGAGAGATATTAGAGGAAGAATCTAGCATCGATAGGGAAGATGTAGGAAAACCTATATTGAGAGAGGAATTTGAAATAGCACTAAGGGGGCTAAAGAATAATAGAGCGCCGGGTGTAGATAAAATACAGGCGGAAATTTTGAAATGTGCGGGACAGAAAGTAGTAAATAGGATGTTTGAACTGGTAAAATACATATATGAAACGGGCGAGATGCCGGAGGATTATAAGAGGAACATTATCGTTACTATACCGAAAAAGAGAGGAGCCGACAAATGCGAGAACTTTAGAACGATTAGCCTAACTTCCCACGCGTCAAAAATCTTAACTAGAATAGTGCAGAAGAGGATGGAAAATAGAGCGGAGGAAATACTAGGAGAAGACCAATTCGGCTTTAGGCGAAATAGGGGAACTCGCGAAGCTATTCTGGCGCTAAGAGTAATGTTAGAGAAAACAATAGAAAAAGGAAAGAACGCTTATATAGGATTTGTAGATTTAGAAAAAGCTTTTGATAACGTAAGATGGGAAAAAATGTTCGAGATACTAAAGAGCGCGGGAATGAAGTATAGAGATAGGAGAGTAGTACACAATCTATACAAAGAGCAAACTGCTGTTATAGAAGTAGAAGCGGAAAAAAGGGAAATAGGTATTAGGAAAGGAGTAAGACAAGGATGTACGCTATCACCACTAATTTTTAATCTGTACATCGAAGAGGCGATTAATGTGGTAAAAGATAGAGTGGATTTCGGGATTAAAGTACAGGGACAGAAACTAAAAATGCTGAGATTCGCGGATGATATAGCAGTATTATCATCTAGTAAGGAGGAATTAGAATCAGCATTGAACGAAATGGAGGCAGTGTTGACAGAGGAATACGGAATGAGGGTGAATAAAAACAAAACTAAAGTGTTAGTGTGCAGAGGGCGCGAGAGCAGAGCAAAAACGAAAGTACAAATTAATAATGAAAGGTTGGAGGAAGTTAAACGACTTCACTTATTTAGGAAGTAAAATAAATTGGGATGGAAGAAGCGATAAAGACATAAAACAAAGAATAGCGCAGGGTCGAGTAGCTTTTAACGAAAAGAAAGCACTTTTATGCTCGGGGGTAATAAACTTAGAAACAAGGAAGAGATTTTTGAAAACATATGTATGGAGCACGGCACTATACGGCTGCGAAACCTGGACGGTAGGGGAAGCAAGTAGGAAGAAATTAGAAGCTTTTGAGATGTGGTGTTACCGAAGAATGATGAAAATACCATGGACTGATAGGGTTAGACACGAAGAAGTATTGGAGAAAGTCGGCGAGAAAAGAAGTATGTGGAAAAACTTAAAGAAGAGAAGAGATAGAATTGTAGGCCACTTGCTGAGACATGGGGGAATAGTCCGCGATATTTTGGAGGCAGAAATAGGAGTGAAGAAAGGCAGAGGTAGGCCGAGATTAGACTACTCGCAAATAGTAAGGGATGTAGGTTGTAGCACAATTAGCGAAATGCGTAGGTTAGCACAAGATAGGAGAAGCTGGAGGTTAGCGTCCAACCAGTCTTAGGACTGATGACCTAATGATGATGATGATATATATATATATATATATATATATATATATATATATATATATATATATATATATATATATATATATATATATATATATATATATATATATATATGCAGTTATACAGTGTAAATTTTTAAATCTTCTAGGTTATAGTTTATGGTATCTATAGCTGATAACCTTTTTTGTGGGAGCAATGGTAAATTTACTAGCGTGTCATCAGCATAATGACGTTGTCTACAGACAAGGAATGTTGCTCAAAATTTTGAAATGTGAATACGAAATAACAGAGGACCTAGGATAGAACCCTGTGAGACACTGGAAATCTTATTTTGATAGGTTTCATCTTGACACCTGTTAGTCAAATAACTAGCTAATAAATATAAAGTTAATTAGTTAATCCAATAAACTGCAATGCTGCTTTTCGAAGATGATATCATATCGAATTCCTTGGAGTAATCAAGACATGCAATATTCATAGTATAAGAATACGTTGGTATTATCACGAAAATTCACCATGGATTTGATAATAGCCAACTTTATAGGTTAGATACATAACTTTCATAAGTTAGATAAATAACTACTGACGGTGGGTGGAAGCTGTCTGAAGAGTTTCCCTCAATTCGAACTTACACAATACATCAATTATCGAACAAGGAATGATAAATGAGAAAATTATTAATACTAACGTCTTCCTACTCATGTCTAGAAAACTCATACAATATATAAATATAGGAGACGAGTTTCTCATCTCGTTCGGCGATATTTAACTCACACGTGGCAATTAGACACGCCCAGTGCTTTCAGGCGCATATATTGATCTGTCTGTACTCTCTGCCGTACTCTGAAGCATCCTTTCCCGCGTAACATCCACACCGTTGTTGGTAGGGGAGCATATGGCTTAAATGAAAAACGAAAACGCCAATTATTGTTTTCTTCTAGTTTTTCTCCTCTCTTTCTTACTTATAATTTTACCTTGATTATTTCGAGTTATTTAAATTAGAATTTTTATAAATTAAAATACTTACTGAAATACTCGTTATAACGACTATTTCTTGTATTTTACTGTACAGTGTATATAAAAAATAGTAATTTTTCTGCGTGTATCTTTCTCAGATAAAACTAAAATAGTTTTGACACGGTTACAAATCGTTTGTTGATATTAACAAAATTTTGACAAGTACTGATGGACTATACGATCCACTACAAATTATAATTATTATTATAATTCCTACATTTGCTCCGACCAAAGAGGATTCATTAATTTTACCATCCTGACAACATAGTAATTCTATAAAACTAATTTCGTTATATTTATAAATATGTAAGTTCATCATTTACCCCTCAATTATTACTTGAAAAAACAGAATGAAACTTCATCAGAATTATATTTTGGAATTTTGCTTTTCAGTTTTGATAAAGAGGAAACAAGCTAATTTATAATTAATAAATACATGCATATAATAACAATAACAATTACATGTGTCAGAATCACTATTTAGTACTGTATTACATTTATTTCAAAGTGTACAATTATCTTAAACATATAATACCTGATTATCCCTTTATACCTGCGTATCCCTTGTGACAATAATAACATATCTGAATGCTGAATTAACAAAATGGTGTTGTTTACATTTAGAATAACATGTAGAGAGAGGGTAGCATTTTCTTTGATCTAGGCATGGAAAAATAAAAAAGTTTTTCATCAAATGTTATTTGAAATTTGATCATTTTATATGACGATGTTACATAAGACAACAAGAAGTTAACGCTAGTGGGATATTAGGAGTTCATATTATCAATCATTTAAATGTCTAATAGGATAATAGTAGTACATATTGTGTAAATTATAACTACATCTAGAGAACATAATGTGTATATGTTATTAACTTAAGTAATATTAATAGGTGAGATAGAATAGGGGAGAGGCAAGGAAAGAAGATGAGAAAAGTAGGGAAAATATGAAAGATAAGAAAGATAGAAAAGAGGTGAGATAGAGGTAAAAAAATATGAATAAGTAAGAAAATAAGATGAATAGAATTGAAATTGACCAGAGTAATTATTGGAATAAGAGAAAAGAAAATGGACAAAACAGAGAATTGAATACAATGGAATACATGAAAGGAATAAGAGCAGTTAAATAAATCGAGGGCCAGAGGGAATGAATAAAGAAATTTAGTGAATAACTGGTACCTCTAAATATAATGAAATATATGAACTTAGAGAATTTAATGAATGATGATAAATCCAACAAAAAGAGTATCAATTAGACTGGAGTTAGGGAACTAAGATAATAGGAGGAGAGTTGGAAATAATGAAAAAATATATAAAGAAATATATGAGAGAAGTAAAGAAATTATAGTAATTAAGAGAAACTACACACATGACTTAAATACATTTAGATCAATAGTTTGATGATGAACTCATGTCGCATACCTAGAAAGTCATCGTTCATAAAGTATGTATATTACTAGATCCATTTTGTTTCCTGGAGATATCAGCACTGACAATGGCACTTTGATCTCAAAGTGCCATTGAGATCACAAGTTTGATTTTGTTCTCAAAGTGCATATTTTTTAGTAAAAATATTGAGAGTTTTGTTGGTTTGATGCCATTGATTTTGATTTTAGGTTATGTTTAAAAAGTATCTGGAAGGTAAAGTGATCATGGGTAAAGTGAATATGGTATACGATTTGTCCTAGTAGACATTCTGAGTAATAGATTTTATTTTTTATTGTTTTATATGGTTTACTACTATAAAAGAAAATCTAATCAAGCCCAATAGAATGAAAACAGTATAATGCTTGGAAAAGCAGACTGTAGTGCAGGCATTCCTGTAAAGACGACGGCAAGAAAGTATGGTCTACCTTATGCCACTCTTTATAGGCATTGGGAAAAAAGTAGTTCAACTTCTTAGCTTGGAGGTTTTCGAAGTTTTCAAATATCCAAGAGGTTGATCTTCAAATATGTTTGCAAGAGATGGACAACATCTTTTTTGGTTTATCCCGAGAACATTTTCAGGTGTTAGTTCTCGTTTACGTAAAAAAGCATAATGTCATATACACACCAAGTTGGGAGAAAAATTAAAAGGCTGGTGATGATTGGCTGACAGGGTTCATGAGTATAAATCCACAGATTACCCTCAGGTTGCCAGAAGCAACATCAATTACCAGAGATAAAGGCTTCAATCGTCCACACGTGGAAATATTCTATGAGTTATTGACTGCACAGACAGAAAAATATCAAATTGATGGCACCAGAATCTATAATTTCGATGAAATCGGCATCCAAACTTCAACAAGTAAACCACTTAAGGTTCTTGCAGTTAAAGTCAGAAATGTGCTACTCCCAACAACGCTAACATAAAAGCTTTCAATCGTCTGGTATTTGGTCAACCCATAAAGATGCATGGAGAAAAGAAGATTATGCCCCATTCTTTATAACATTGACGGATCGTAATACCACCAATCAACAAGAAACTGTTATGGATTTAACCAGTCAAGATATCGAAACAACCATTGACATCGAAAAACCTTCTACATAAGGGCTTCAAAGATCCTCCTGGCAGAATGCATTTTTGGGAAACTCTTCAAGTGACAACGATGTGGAAACAATGGAATAAATAAGAACATAATCTTCTAAACTTGTAAATGTAGCAACAGCTGAAGACAGTATCTTGCGATGTCGATGTCCAGGATAAAACATTCTAGAGGTGTATCACCTTCAATGATTGCTAATTAGAATCAAGTAGTCAAATAATTGACATAGAAAACCCTATCTTGGGAAACTCTTCAACTGATTGTTCAAGTTACGACGGTGTGGAAACATTAAACTGTGCTAAAACAGATCTAGAGCTGTCTATTGCTTCACCTTTTGCTTATTATAGTCCAAAATACATAAGACCGCTCCCAATTCCACAAGTTCCTGTAGGTACTCGCAAAAGAAAAATACAGAAAGCTGAAGTACTTACAAGTACGCCTGTGAAAGAAGAACAGAAAGTTTGTTGAAAGAATTGTCAATATAAACGGTAAAATAATGAAAAGCATAAACAAAGACTTAAATACAAAACCAAAGCAATAAAAAAGAAGAAAATGATGATAAAAAGTATACGTGCTATTTTTGCGGAGAAAAATATATAGGAATAATAAGAAACTAATTGATGATTGGATCCCGTGCAATATCTGCAAATAATGGAGCCTCGAGAAATGCACGGCTTATGTAGGAAGAGGCGCATTTTCTAGTGACATCTGCACCAATTAATTTAAATCTTCTTTAATTATATAGGTGTGTTCATTTTGTTCAATCGTACTATTCACTTTACCCGGTGCATCGGACAAAACGGTGGCACTTGGTGCAATATAATTAATAATTACAATTAAAGTATTGATGTTGGGTAATTATTGTTAATTATATTAAGAACTTTAATAAATTATGATTTACTAAGATTATTTGTTTTATTCTTGTGTCCATTGGTTCTCTCCATATATCTTACTAAACTTTAAGGTATCCATTTTGCCCGGACTTCCCCAATACATAATAAATATCATGGAACTTTTGTATGAAACGGTATCATCTAAGAACTAATGAATTAAATTTTCCACCGAATTTTCGATTGTCCTAGTATAAACTTCCTATGGACTCTGATTGGATTAAAGTGCATTGCGTTAATGTATAATATACTTTATATGATATGTTAATTCATTATTTCTGTATAAAATATTTTACTTTCAACTACAATAAAAAAGGAACTGTTCGCTAACCATGAAGGAAATTAATTACAATAAGTGAGGTTATCAGTAGTGCCGCTCGTTTCGTACCAGATGCGGCAGCTGCGTAATAATTCAAATAAAATAAAATAAGTAATGCTACAAAATAAAATAATAATACACACTTATATACGTTGTCCTTTATACAACACTGTAAAACACTTACTCTCCTAAACAGCATCATTAACTAGATTAGCTTGGTTAAATATTAATAGGGTTATATTATTATAGTTATTTCAGTCGAGCAATGTTCGCTATGAAGAATTCGTTCGGTATATGTCGTTCTCTATATATGAATTTTGTTACATATATAGAAAGCGACAATTCGACATTTCTAATGTAATATTGGCGTAATTAAAATAATCGTAGAAATACTACACATTTGTTTCAAATTGGTAAAATCTTAATCTTTTTTTTTAAACAGTATCAAACTTTGCTGTAATACTACTGTTTTTTGCGTTCCTTAAATCATATATCTGTGTGTGTCTACATCATCCACTATTTGCAGTAACTCCAATCTAAGGAAGAATTTTATAATTTTTCTGTTGTCTCCACTAGTCCCTTGTAATTATTATGAATAGTTTGTAAAACTACTGCAACTTGAGGATCTTGGAATATTAATTGACTTTCCTTGATAGTAGCTAACTCTTAAAATCAAATTGTAGCACTACGAAGATTATATTCAAAATAATAAAATTCTGCCTATAACCATATTTCTCACCGAGTTAGAATTGACTGTGAACTTCAGGAATGTCGGATTATTTTTCGAATACGGTTAGAATATTGAAAAAATATCGCTTTTGTATATGATATTAAATCCCTTATGTTTATATCGATTTTATTCAGCTACAAAATGTAACGCATGAAGTTTACACGTAATATGTAAGAAGTTACTACACTCTTGTTTGAGATAATTATTGGCTACAAAATGAATGGTTGCTACACCTATGAGAAGGGCCCAGAGAACGATTGGTTGTGGCATCATTATGTTGCATCCAAACATAACCACAATTTTTGATTGTATAATTAATGTTTCGGATTGTTTACAATTTCGTTCCGTACATTTGCAATTCTTCCGTAAGTAATACACAAATCCGCAATATTTTTCTGTCTGATAACATGGCGGGATAATGTTTATCCTAAGAATATCAAGATGTTTGTTGAAAAAGTTATGTAAATGCTAAATTACACTACATTAACATAAAAGTTTTTTCCCAGCACCACAAATATTTGTCGCAAACGGTGCAAATATAAATATTATTTTTACACCATCGTATTTCAAGTCTATCATTTAACATATAAACTGATACATGATCAACATATGGGCGTCTTTTGAACTACATATATTTGACATAATGAATGAGTAGTATGCAATGCAACAATTTGTGTATTAAAATGCATTGTGCTCCACTAAACAAAGGTCTAACAACCACTGCTAATTTCAATCAGCTATCACGTATGCGCGCGTATATGACTGTAGTTATAAAGGCGAGAGATAATTTACAAGTTACTTTTAAACATCTCTTAAAAATTTCAACTTGTTTGGCGAAACGATCGTCGAGTAACGAGTAATGTTTCAGTGTTCGTGGAAAACTAGCCTTCTGCTTTTTTTGCTGCATCGACGGTTCCAGTCCTTTCCCAGAATTGTAACAAGAATTATTTCAGATATTGTGTAGTAATTATTATAAAAAATGACATATAACATTTGAATACTACTGCATTTATCCTTAAAAGAACAATCTGCTGCTAACAACTGGGGGATTATACATTATTGGTCACACCATAGTCTTCTTCATATACGCTAACCAAGAAATGCTAGTAGTTTACAGTATTACTTATTTTAGTATTTTTTACTATAAATCAAAAAAAATTATTCGATCTAGATCCAAGTAGCATCTCTAATATAATAAATTAAATGCTAATTAAATTTCTATCGCTTTTGTTAACAGCAGTATAGAATATGAATAAGGTCACTTGAAAGAAACGATCTAACATTTCGATTAAGTTTATGATACACAATTTTACTTGACGTTTTCACTTTCGCTAACGCAACGTTTTGGTAGCGATAGAATTTTACCACTAAATTATACATGGAAGAAAGGCGAGTCAAGTTCTAGATCTATAATATTATCTCTTTTTACTCTAGCACTTGCTTAACTTTATAAATTTAGGTCAAAACAGTTTCTCCACATTCCGTACCTGCACTCTTAGTGGTCATATTAATACGGCAGATTGTTCAAGCTAGAATAAAACTGTTCAGTATTTAGTTTATGATTTTTATCCATAAATAACATTGTACTTTATTTCCTAATATTCACTTCTATTATTATCAAAATATATGATTTTCGTAGCTTAGATAAGGATAGAAACAACTACATTTTCTATAAAAATGGTAGATGTGCTAACAGCCCATCTCTTTTATTTAGAACAACATATAAAGTCCATTAGTAAAGAATATATTAAGATTTATCGTGAATATTTGTGGCCTTAAAATATTTTAAATGAATAATTAGTTAATGAATTAAGTAGGAGCCGCTGTAGAGACTTCCACGATTTTTAAAATTATATATTACGTCCATTAAAATTGTCAAATCTAAAATAATATTAACAAAAATTGCAATCATACTCTCGAGAAGAACGTCAAATGGTGTAAGCATTTTATTTAAGCAATTCTTTTTCTAAATCTTAATAGTGTATCTAAAATATTTTGTCACACAACTAACTTTCTTACTAATACAAACAAAATGTTGTTTGTATTAGTCAGATTTTATGCCTTTAGGAATTTTTATTCACAGAATATGGTTTATATTTGTAAACTATGTAGTTAGAAATCATGACAGGGTTGTATATAAACGATCGACGAAATACTATTGTGATATATCTAGGGGTGGTGAGTTTATGTCAGTATATTATATTTTGCAGTATGACTACCAGTTCCATATATACATTTTTCATTTAGATAAGACAGTGATATGGATATTATTATATTATGAATAAAGACAGACAAATTATATTTATATAAATATTTAATAATAATTATATAAAGTTTTAACCATCGTAAGATTCGCAAGTCATTAATTTTAGGTATAATAATATGCAGGTATTCTTTTAACCTATATACGAATCTGCAACAAGTATTTTGAATGTGTTGTTATCTGTATTCCGTAGCTTCGCCTAGGATAGAAAAATAAACAGTGTCACAGTAATTTAATAATCGACAGTACCAAACTTTCGCCAATTATTTTCTCATTTTAAAATTTAAAATATTGATACCACAATATAACACTTTTTATGCATCTTATATGCTATGTCAGCTTATAAGTTTTTTAAAAACAATTTTTAATATTAAACACTGTATTTATGATTTTGTATAATTTTGAAATGAGTTGTAGACGACGAAATGAACTTACAATCTAGACTGACTTAGTGCTGGCTTGGATGAAATTTATAAGTTTATAATGCTGACGCGCTAACGCTTGCAAAGCGTAGTTTTCCGGCCTTGGGAATACTCCAAGCCATCACATTTAGTGATAAATGAAATATGAAATTCACAATCAAAAGTTAAACAGGTATCGTATGATGTCTGGAAAGAGAATGATAACAGATTCCCAGAATATCATATTACCTTCTCACAAGATAATAGTTATGCGTTACATACTGAAATATTCTAAGTTAACAATGTATATAACGGTACTTTTATATAACATGCATAATATGACATTTCATAATTTAGATACATAAGATAGGGCCAAGTTACCGCTTTTAATTTTTTTGGTGAATTATAACCAACCACGATTACTCCCCAATGACCCAAAATTACCAAGGATCGGGGACAAAAATACTTTACTGTACATTATTTTAATCTAAACTATTTTATTGCAACTTGCAGACACTTTGAGGATGTACAAAGTTCTTGAATAGCAAAAATCTCATGCGGTTATTCGAACTTTATGCTTTAAATATACCGACTAGTTTCTCGGCTAAACACCAAAATAAATAGACACGACGTTGCCGGGTTGTACAAGAAATAATCATACGTAGACTATCTAGAATAATTTTACCATAATTTATTTATTTAAAACTGTCAGCCGTGTATATTAAGAATAATAGAGGTCCTAAAACTGATCTTTGTGGTATGCCCTATGTGAAGCTAAATATTTACCATTTAACGAAACGACTTCTTCATTGGATTTTAAATATGTCCTAGTTAAATAGTTTACCGCTATTAAGCAAAGTTCATAATAAGATGCACTACACTATTATACTATACAGTACTGTATACCATGTATGAGTTTTAAGCAATTCAGAGAAGTATAATGAACTACATATTTTTAAAAGTGACTTTTAACTTTTTTTAAATTTCCAAAACAAATCATTTTGTTACCTGGGAACACCCCCGTCGTTTGTTTAAAAAAATATTCAGTGCTAAAATATCTAAAATAACAACATAATTAGCAGACACGAAAATCCTACCCCTTTAATATATTCGCGTTCTCTGCCAGTCAAAACGACGATCTGGACGTCTAGTATCTGCGAATTATTGACAATATTTACATTCCCCCTTTTCCTTTGATTCCTACTTTGTCACATAGCACAAATCCAATTAAAGTATTAATGGAGAGTACAGTGTTTCGTGCTTTTGATGTTTTGCCAATAAAAAGTATTTATGTTTGCTTAGCATGCCTTCTTCAGGACGGAGACCAATTTCACGATTTCTCATAATAGTTGACGAGGAGCGTGATCTTTTATCTCAATCGGTCACGTTGCAATAAATTTATAATCCCCTAGAATGTATTTTACATTTAATATAATGGAAGCGCGACTTCTTCGCATTCGATTTCAATTAATGATAGGATTCAATTTTCAATTCGGTTTTATTGCAGAGAGTAGTCATCTTGTAAGTACAGGGAGGTTCACGGAAGTCCCAAAATAAATCTAAAACTACTTGTTTAACAATCTAATTTTTTAATGGTTATTTTTTCGAGATGAAGACTTTTGTCGGTATTTTAGATTTCGTATTTTCTTCTGAATTGTGGGGGTAGATTAAAGATCATTTACTTAATTTGCAACACTTGTAGATTCCACTAGCACATATCATAGAAGAGGGGTAGGGTAATGTAAGGTAACAATTATATCTCAATAAATGATTAAGCATTTTTGAAGAAATTAAATGGAATTCTTAGTATATTCAGATTAGTAAGTCTTCAAAGCCATTTTAACTTACGTGTACACTATATTTAACTGTTTTCTTTACCCTTTCGTGTGTATTACGAATATTAGCTCGAGCTCGCTCATATCTTCCTACCCCAAAACCATTCTTCTCGATATGGTGCCAATTTTGTTTGTGCATTCCGTGACCTTATATGGTCCGAATCTATCAGATACATTGCGCCTGATTACGTCATTATGTTCATTTTTATACTTGGTTAGATAGATTTATTTTATTATTTAAATTAATAATATTTTTTGGGATCTCGACACTAATTTATTGTGGATTTTTATGGGTGTTAAATTATTGGTTTATACTAAATATCGTTACCAATAATGCGATATTTATTTTTGTTTGGAAAATGCTAAATTATCAAGTGAATTTATAATTCTTTAAACTTAAAATAGACAGTTAGTTATAACTTTTCTTTGTAGTTCACGTTCAATATTTTTTATATATAGGTATATTCCTTTTACCTGAAAAAGTAGATGGTTTGTTTTTTATATTCAGAATATTGTTCAACACTAATTTGTGTGTATCTTTTGTCCTTAAAACGGAAAAAAACCGCTCAATAGCTGGTTGTCCTCTAAAAATATTCCAAATTTATCGGTTTACAACATCAGATGAGCTTCTATATATAAATTTTATTATTGCAGTTAAGAACTAGTGTAAAATATTTATTATTGTATTATATTAATTAAAATAAGCGTTTAGTTAAATCTCCACCTCATTAAAATCTAAATTGTGTAAGATTTGATTATGGGATCTCTCATATGCATTGCGCCTCCCGAGTGTATTTGAATTCAGACTGCGCCCGGCGGAAGGTTAAAGAAATTTCATATTAAAAATAAGAACTATAAAAATAAAGTGGTGTAGGTGGCCGTTAGGCTATTATAGCTTTCCCTTCGAGATTTTCCACAAATTTCGGATTCCTCTGGAAGTTGAATTTAGATTAATGTAGTTCCCATTTTTCATTATATATTTTATTTTCAATATGTACTATCTGAACGTGCTACTGATTCAGGTGTTACTCATGATAAATATATCTATATGGTATTTACAGAAAGTGTATTTCTTAATATCGTTGAATTCCATCAATACATCAAATATACGAGGATAAATAAAATATATGCGATACTTTATTTTTATTTACTTTTTTTTACTTTCAATAACAAATACATACTAATAATTTTTTGCATACCCTTATGCTTTAAACAAGCATTTTTTCTAGCGGATTGTTGACAAATTCTTAATCCCATTACCATAAAAAGAAATGGTTTGTGTCAATAGCCAATTGCGCATAAAGTTTTCTACTCCATTAGTATTGTCGAATCGTCAAAGATATGAAAGCCATATAACGATAAATTATAAATCGTAGCTATATGGAGGATGTTCGAGTAGTGTACAACTCATTTTCTCTAATTTTTCATGTGTTACAGTTGCAAAAAATTATTGTGCAAAATAGCTGTATCGTGTAACATCTCGGCTTAACTTTTTGAACATTTTCAGATCTCTGCCTGAAATGATATTAAATGATTGTAATAAATGATTATAATATCTGCTTCACTCTAAAATCTAACCATTTCATTCAACTGAAACCCAACCCGTTCCTTTTAGAATCTAACAGACCTAAGAAAATCTATGGGAAACTATTACAAATACCTTTCCAGTTCTGATGTCAGTTTGGTTTTCATATAGGCTACCTCGGCTTTCCTTCTCCATTTCATGCTTGCTTGTTTCGATCCGGGGGCGGATAACGCGATTCAAAAATAAGTGTCCATCTTGTGCAAATAATGCGAAGCCGCACTGACCTGCAAACTCGCCAACTTCTCTTCTGCAACAAGAAGAGGAGAAATCCATGAAGCAGGCACTTTCCGGAACCTAAGTTCCTTTATGATGATGGATTCAGTTCTCCTATAACTTATTTCCATTTCAGAACAAATTTTGTGAACTGTCAAACATCGATCGCCTTCTAGAGGGTCGCGAGTACTATTAATGTTCTAGTTTGTAATGCTAGTCCGTGGCTGACGATCATGGATCTCATTTTTGACATATTTACAGTACTTCATGAACCCTTTATGCCAGGAAAATACGTATATCACCGACAAACTATCCTGTCAGTCTTTGTAGAATTTCGACAAATTTTTTTATGCTTAGGGAGATTTGCTAGATTGCGCAAACTCCATTTCTGTGTCTACATTTTTTTTCCATTCCAGAGGATTTAGAGCTTTCTTTCTACTTGTTTAAAATTTATTTAAGAATTTAGTGATAACAGGAAGTATAAAAATAGGTTGGCAAAAATGATGAAGTGGTATACCTCCCTATTAGCTATTCAATAGAAAATTATTTAAGAATTTAATGATAACAGGGAGACTAAAAATAGGTTGGTTGAAATAATGACGTGGTATACCTTCCAATTAACTATTTAATAAAATACAATATACTTTATTTAAAAAGTGTTTGATAACAGTACAAGTTTTTGATACCACAATACAGAATGTCAAAATCAGATCAGGCAATATCACATATTGTCCTATTTTAGAACGAACCATTCTAGGTGATAGTGAAGTTGTGCAATGGTTTGGGAATGCACTGTATAACAACACTCCTACGATATAAACCTCCTTATTTTTTTACCGCCTACCATTTTCATCATGTATATTTAAACAGTAATTTTCCTCATATTAGGTTTTGTAAATACCATACGTATCACTTCATTACAATATGTATAAATATTCATAAAATTCTAATTTTAGTCATCGAGATCGATATGCCAGTGTGCCATGAAATTCCCAGGCAGCTTTCACTTCGGTGAACAACTGCCACTATTATCAGAGCATAATAGTAGACAGAAACTCATATATTTCCAAACTTCTCACTGTCTGTATAACTCGGTTTTGCTAGTCTCAAAGCATACAACAATAATTGATAGTAGTTCATCCTTGTAAATAATAGTATGTTTGTCATACAATGACAGTATCAGAGGCAAAAGGTCGATGTAACAGTAGATCAACTATTGTTTAATAGAAGTATGTATTCAAGTAAACAAGCGTTGAAGCATTGGCAGAAAAACGTTTTATTATATGAGATATAAAATAAAAAAACTGCCTTTATTAAAATTACCGATTTGATTACACTGAATCAAGTGAGTTTAGCTTATTGTTAGCTCAACTTATATTTACGCTAGTTAAGTTTATTTATAATTAAGTTATATATTGCTATATAACTTAACTTATATTTAAAAAATATGTCATGAAGATATAAAAATTTCTTATTTCACTATATTGAATATAGTTTTTCTGTTTTATATTTCTTTAAGTAAAGGCCCCGCAGACATTGTGCATTATAACTAGATTATTTCTAGACTAGGTCTTTCACTGTCATTCGAATGGTTTTAGTCTTTTTAGCCATTGAACAGGTCTATCGTTATCGAGTAGCGATATTGCATCGATATACTTTCTCATGACTATGGCAATTATTGTTTTTTGTTTGCGGTATAATACCTTTCATATGCCACAAATACTGTCACCTAGTTCAGTACACATACTTTTTAAAAGGATAAACTTCTTTTCAAAAGTTTACATGAAGTAAACTAGAAAATTTTCCTATAACAATAAGAAAACTCAATGCATTATTCAACACTTCAATTAATGTACTGGTTTCAGTGGTTTTTTCTGAATCTAGCCGCGGTTGGTTAGTGTATCTTGATGTTTATATGACCATGCTGTCAGACTCTTCAGAAAATTTCCAAAAACTATTAATATCATCTTCTGTTAATCGTTCTGCTTCACTAGGTCCTATGTTCTAGTTAGTAGCTAGGTCCTGCTTCATTTGTTTAATCAATAGTTATGATCGATTCCGCTGCTCATCACTAATGCTTACGTGCCATGTTATGAAAGTGTTATCTGGATATCGCATCCACCATTTAATGGTTTATGATTTATTATGACTTACGTTCATACATAAGAAAGATGTAGAGTGTCACCTATCTCAAGATATCGTTAACTGCAGACTGGTTTGGACCTTATCTTGGGTCTCATCAGTGCAATATAAACGAGTATACCTTTGACAGATGAAGCTCACATCTAGTAGACGTTACTACGTTCCACCGCAGTAGAACGGACCAAACGCCATCTCTTGGTAGTTATTATATAGAGCATCCTTATTATATAAGGCATTTGCAGATGGGTTGGAGTATAATCTCCTTATTTCTGTAGTTTGAATATTACCCTCTGCATAGTAAAACTTTGCATTATACTTATGTTCAGTATTATGATTTATTTCCACTGCAACTTAGATCCAATTCTTAAATAAATGTTTGAATAAATAAGATGGTAATGACAGGTAAATACGATGATCCCATAGGAGCTCTACTCCTTTGTTCGTAGTATTCTCCACGCCATATAAAGTATGTTCTTGTTAGGCACAGTTTGGCTGAGTCTGGTATATCTTCTCTCAGACCTTTCTGTACCAATTAACAGATCATGTTGATTGCTGTTTAAACTAGAACTTTGGTGAAGAATACCAGGAGTAGTATCATGATGTCGAAGCTCACCATAATATCCTTTTCTGCTATTTTTAGTTCACCTAATATCTACACAGAATATTGACAGTTCTTCACATAGCTGGTGGTTTTCCCAGCGTAGAACTAAAGAATGTCTGCCAACGTGGATTTCCTACTAATTCTTTGGAATTTATTATTTGTGCTTGAATTGAATTAAATTGACCTAAGGATTTGTAATTGTCACTAGTATATCACAGAACAGAAATATTACTATCTTTGTAGAACTTTCTAATATTATAACTAGGTAAAATATCAATAAATGACCCAAAAACTAAATAGTTCTGAAAAAAATATATTACATAAAACACAATTTCCCATACTGGAAGAAAAGGGAAATAAATATATATATAGGTACTTTAACAAAAACAAAATATTCTATAGTGTATCGATTTATCTTATTTTCCTATCACATATGTGACAGAAACTGCAGCTACTTTACCTGATTGAAAATTAAGTAGATATTTTGTCATTTTGCATAAACGTTCATTATTTTATTCTTACATACCACCTATTGGAGCATATTATTTTCTGCAATAGTAGGTATATCCACAAACGCATAAGTTTATTACAAACCAAATTAAAAACAAAAAAAAACTTTAAAGTATATACAGTAGAATTTGTGCACCCATTGGTGTAAATTTTCATATTAGAATATATAGAATAAAATCAAAACGATATTATCTGGTGCAACTTTTAACAGCTTTTATTGTTTAAATGATACCCTTTCATGGCGTTGCGTGGTCAATGATTTGGTACAAATTTAAATACGATAGTTTAAATATGGTACCATTTTATAATTTTTATAGTGTAATTCAAGCATTTCGAGGAGTTCTTCACCTTCAAAATTATATTGTAGTCTAAAATGCTTCAAAATTCTTACAGTATTATTTATTGAAATTATTGTAATCGTAATATTTAACATCCGAATTCGTATCATTGAACATCATAAGTTTGAAGGGTTATACTTTTGAGAACTGTCCAAAAAATAGATTAGAAACATGTTTTCTTCAATCAATCTAGCTTTCCTATGCTGCACCACTGTTTAACGATTTTGTACATTACATCATAACCAACTTCTGAATATAACTGTAAAGATGTAACTTGCGGTTCCTTACTGACCCCACAATTAACTACTTTGTCAAATTTTTCATTATTAATTGTGTCGTTATTTTTTAATTATAATTGTTGAAAATTCATGAAACTATTCAAGAGGAAGTCTTATTGTCAATATGTAATTAACATTGACTTCACCTTTTTCATTTTCTTGCCAATGTTCGAGATTAAACCAGAGCTCGGTGGAGTAAATCCTAACTACTTCCATTGACCAGTAATATACAAATTATATATACTATATACTATTTTAACTTCTAATTTTTATATATAGCGGTTTTACGCGATTACCTTACAATGCCGAAAAGGTATTAGAAAGTAAGGATGTTGTAACAATAAAAAAAATACAAATGAAATATTTTGAAATAGCCGCGGCGCCTTCGCCATTTTCGCGCAAATGGTTTTTAACGAAGTTGATTGATGATAAGAAAATACGGGTGTACCTATGCAAAACCATGAATTTTTGACATATTCAGTAAATATGGTAGGTATTCTGTTTTACTATTAAATGTTATTTAAACTTACGTGAACAAAAACGAAGGACCAGTCTGAACAGAGAAGACTGAAAGAATATGCCTCCTAATGTGAAATTCGCCAACAAAAGTTAATATCAGAAGGGAACAATTATATCTCGGTTTTAATCATCTCGTGATAATGTCAAGTTAGTTGATGAAATGAGCGTGTAGCAACACAAATACTTATTTCAAGAGGAAGTATAGCTACTTGAAGGGAGAAATTCCTGTTTACTTGATATAAAGTGAAAATTGCTTCGACAAAGTGTTCTAAACAACTCATATTTATGAAATAACAAAACACTAACTACCATAAATAAAAACACGAAAAGAGGGACAGTATTCCATTAAGACATTTACTCAATTATATATGAGAAATATATACAATAAATTACTTTATATAGAACACTGATATACTTTTACGTCTAGCAGCGACAAAAATTATAATTTCATCCAACTAAACATGCGATTATTCCATCTATTTTCTCGCTATTGGCTCGATCAAACTCAACATACAGGTCATAATTAACTATCACCTTGATAAACAACCGCATGAGGAAAATCAAGTCGGACTTCTATTTGATTTAGTGTGTTTATAATTAACTAACATTTTATAAATATCAATCATATTTAGTTTTACTAACGCGACAATCGTAAACTTAAATAGCTAGCTGTTACTAATGACATAAATTTTGTAGTTTCCATTCGTCACCTACAATAAAACATTTTTTATCAGATGACCTTAAAATATATTCTTATGTCTACCCAAGCTATACAAAAATTATATAAATTATTAAAACAGTTGCCAATATACTGTCTTCTTAGGTAATTTATTTGATGGACTAGTATTTCTTTTAGAAACTATTAATTTACACAAAATTCCATTTTCGATATCTCTAGACATCTAAAACATTAACACGAAAAATATGAAAACCCAATGTATAGAAATATTTCCGTCAACTAAATAATTGGAATGATCATAAGATAAAGCTATTTGAAAATTATAAAAATCTAACTATGATATTAATCTAACTAAATTAGTGATTTAGTTTCATAACTGTTCTTTAAATGACAGTATATCTCAGTAATCTTAAGTCACTTAAAAATATATAGTGTATAAATCTAAAATATCTGCACGATAAATATTTATTAGAAGAAATCACAGGCCAACAAAAATAAAACTTTTTGTGACTAAAATCTACACTAGATGCCGCCAACGAATGTTGCTGTTTTAGAAGTGAATCATTCGGTATCAAAATTTGTTATCAATATTTCGAGATATTCTAAAGTAAATATGCAAAACGACTATTTTTAGGTATTAAACAGCTATTTTTATGTATATTTTAATCGATATATACACGAACAGATAAACGCAATTAAGAATTAATAATGATTAAGAATTTATCTGTTATGAATTTTAATTAAAAATTCAGGTTAGTTAGGTTTATTTTTCTTAATAACCACCTACAGCATTGCCTAGAACTTCTTTTTATATTACATAGCCATTTTAAATAATCTGAGTTTGATATGTTTCCTACAGGTTATCATCCCATATTTATCTTTTTAATTTCACACTAAAAACTGGTTTATATAAATATCGTAAAAATAACGTTTCTATGGAACTTTTTAAGCATTGGTATAATTTCGTCTTGATTTTCGGCTAACTAAAACATAAAACTATATCTTGGTGTCAGGGATATGTCTACCATTGCAGACATCTTGGTGTTTTGTTAAATGTACTGATATTTTGTTACAACAACTACCTTGAAAAACTTGAAGCCATTTGGTCGCGAAAACATTGACACGAACATACAGTTTGATGGAGAGTGTATTCAAAAACAAGTAGAAAAACATATTGTTGGGAGTAATATATTGTGTATTATTTCATTGAGTTAATATTATTATAACTTAATATTAATATGGAATAAGTTTCTCACCCTATTTTAAGCTGTAGTGACTTTTGAGAGCCCTACTATACCTAGAGAACGATTTATTGTTTGGTAGTATATTTTTTATGACAAATTAATACTGATATCGGATACAGTACAGCATACAACAAATATAAATCTACTTTTAAACAAATAATAACTTCTAATATATCAGCAAACACTGATCAGCAGAGATATTAATAAAATTATATTAATATATTAAGTAATAAATATTTATAAGAAATAAATATTAGCTTTTAAAAAACTAGTTACTTTGTAACCTATTCAGCGATGCCTAAATAAATTTGTCGATATGAAACAGATGCATTTTTCTGAATGAAATATATATTCAGATTAACGAAACAGTAGCTACTATAAATAAAATCTGAGCAAGTGATCGATGAAGACATTTACTCAATTAGATGTGAAACATATATGCAATAAATTACATTGGATGAAATATTAGTATATATTTTTACGTCTAGCAGTGCCAAAAATGAAACATTCCTTCGACTAAACATGCGATTATCCCATTTATTTTCTCACTATTGACTTGGTAAAATTCAACATATGGGTCATAATTAACCATCAATTTATATAGCCGTATAAGGAAAATCAATCTAGATTTCCATTTTATTACGTGCATTTATAATTAACAACTATTTTATAAATATGAGTAATGTATGTTATTAATCATTTTGCTTGCTTAGCGACAACCGTAAACCTTAACAGCCGGCCGCCATTAACGATGTAAATTTTGTAGTTTCCATTCGTCACCTACAATAAAACATTTTTTATCAGATAACCTTAAAATATATTCTAATGGCTGTTTCTGGTTCGGTGGAATTCGATATGAAACTCGTCCTTGGGTTGAACGTGCCTATTGAACGTGAGCTTTTTGATTCCCTCAGACTTTTAGGGCCTCGCATCGCGGTGAATGCGTCGCGTTAGGGGAGACCGGAACTAAATTGCGGGGAATTTTTTTGTGCGGGTTTTCATTGTCGTTAATATTGAGGTCTTTTTAGCGGAATCTGATGTTAATTATGATATAATATTGTTGATGCGAAGAGGCGTTCAAAGAAGCGAGATTGCTTTTGAGAAACTTATTTAGGAAGGTTCTCTTGCCATATCTGTGAACAAATCGAAAATAAATTTCGAAACTTTGTTCGGAATATGTGTAGCAGATAGAGTCTTATAAGGATTTTTTACTTTTATTATTAACAGTAAAGGAAATTTAGAAAAGACTTACAGAGTGTCAGAAAATTTTACGGCAAATTGCACGTGACTATTATTGATTATAAGTAAAATATTAACAGCTCATAGTAATCAGTTCTCCAATACGTAGCAGCTCAAATAATCTGTTTAGGAGTTGCTGGATATGAGTGAAACGTTGATACCGATTGCCTAAAACTAATATATATATATATATATATATATATATATATATATATATATATATATATATATATATATATATATATATATATATATATATATATATATATATATATATATATATATATATATATATAATATATATATATATATATATATATATATATATATATATATATATATGTATATATATATATATATATATATATATATATATATATATATATATATGTATATATATATATATATATATATATATATATATATATATATATATATATATATATATATATATATATAAACGTTGCGTTTATCTAAATTTTCTAAAATAATGAGTCAAAATCTCTCTGAAACAGTTTTATTATTTGACTTAATCTAACTTGATCTATTCTATTACATACTGTGTTTTACTACATTTATTTCTATAATATACTTTTCCCAAAACAAGTCTCCTGTATTAAATTTTACTGCTCTACTACACTTTCACTATTTTTAAATAACTTTGAGTTGCTCATGTCATTTTAAAGTATTTAGAATTACATATCAATACATTTGTTATATATCGCTGTAGTTTATTTCCATGTACCATTAAGTTTACTAAAATTTTATACCTGTTCAAATAAAAAAACTATATATATATATATATATATATATATATATATATATATATATATATATATATATATATATATATACTTTATACTAAATATAAAGGTATACAACTTTGCTCCCGCCGTTTTGTTTTCATAATTGAAAGCTTTATTATAAAAATCTGAATATACATTTATGACTCAAAGTATTGTCCATCGTTGACCATTACTTTTTCCCATCATTTAGGCAACATTCAAGTCTTGTCGAAAGACTGGTTATCTTTTGAAGCAATCCACGATTCGATCCAATTTTTGACTGCTTCCTAAGACCGGAATCGGACGTGCTGGTCAGCCAGGCCGTGTACCATTGATCGAAACTGAGTCAGAAGCAGCAACGTCTGTAGAATACGGCAAGTGGGATAGAGGACTTCCCATTTCAACGTTTCTAAATATATTTTGACCAGTTTCAAAACATGGGACCGACCATTTTCGTGCTGCAGAATTACTTTATCGTGTCTCTTTATGTATTGCGGTGCGGCCATTTATGCTCTGCTCAAACGTATTAATTGCGTTCGATAACGATTCCCTGTGAATATTTCAGATGGTTTTAACAGCTCATAATACACTACACCGAGCTGGTTCAACCAAATCCACAGCATGACCTTGGAGCTGTAAGTATTCGATTTGGCCGTCGACGTCGAAGCGTGGCCGGGACATCTTCATGTCCTTCGATGCTTGGAGTTATCGTAATGTACCCATTCCTCGTCCCCATTTCCAATGCGATGCAGAAATCCCTTCTGTTTTTGTCTTTCAAGCAACTGTTCACAAGCAAACAAACGCCGTTCAACATCTTTCGGCTTCAACTCATATGGCACCCCATATCCTTGCTTTTGGATCATTCCCAGATCTTTGAGATGTTTTGAAATCGCTTGTTGAGTCACCTCCAATGATTTTGCCAACTATTCTTGGCTGTGACACGAGTCTTCATTAAACAATGCCTTTAATTCCTCATCTTCAAAAACTTTCGCTCTTCCTCCGCTATGCTGGTCTTCGACGTGAAAAATATCGCCCCTGAAGCATTAAAACCACTCACGACATGTTCCTTCACTCATATCGGACTCACCATAAGTCTTTGAAAGCATTTGGTGAGCCTCAGCCGCAGATTTCTTTATATTAAAGAAATAAATTATTACACCTCTCGATAATGAGGAGAATTTGACTCATAACCGGACATTTTTAATCGCGAATAACTTTATGATGTAAAAACAAATTTATTACTGGTGCTATAGGGTGATGTTTACAAGATGCCCAAAGGTATTGTACGCCGTCTATAATGTATTTATTTCGACGACTACATAATGCTAACGCCATGTATAGAAAAGCGGCGGGAGCAATGTTGTATACCTTTAAATAAAGATATTTATGAACATCTCAAAAGTACATTAAACATGAAATTGAACAGAATTTGCAATGTAAACATCTCGCATATGGCAAAATAGCTGTTTATATTTTACAATATAGCTACAGCTGCAAAATTATGCTAAAATTTTCACATATAATAAACAAAAATAAAATAATTAAGTATATTGTACTTAATTAGTTACAGGTAAGAAATATATCAAAATTCTCCTTAAGATTATTATTAAAACCAGAAGGCCTGAAAATCCTTTCTATTTGATTTTAACTGACCGAGAACCGAATAAATACAAGGACAACAAAAATATATTTGATAAATATGATCAAGACAGCCAAAAGTTAAAAATTATTTTTAAATAAATGACGAAGTTCCCAGAATCATTTTAAATTTAGATTTTTGATTATTTTCTTACTTCCATTGAACCTTGCTTCCTAACCATTAATCATCATAAGGATGTATAACTATTATGTGTGACGGTTATGAATTAAAAAATATGAAGAATTATAAAAGATATATATGTAAACTAGGGTATGACAAAATGTCTATACACATTGAAATGGTAGTAGCACTTCCGCCAATTATTTTAAAATTGTTTTTCAGGAGAGATGTGTTATTTACATATATGAAATAGTTTAATGTTTTGTATATTTCATATAGTTCTTAATCTTCTTATACACTAAGGGTAAAATATTCAAGATTTTGTGGTATACTTTTCACTTTATCATATATTTACATATCAACAAATATGTGAAAGGCGAATAATTATAACAGAAACCTAGTAATAATGATATATAAAGTCATCAGATAGTTTTTCACGCCCATGCTTATATTATATACTTTCTACTTAAAGTCATGTATCGACGACAGGTTCATAATACACATTAAACCAATTACATCAGAACCATTATATTTTAAGTTCGGGAAACCTCAATATAGCATTCACAATAAAATATAAAACGAAAACCCTTATTAAATGGGTAATACCACATCGAGTTGGCACTCACTGGAAACAAAAGCTTGTTAAAAGTATGCTCCACGCTATATGCGAGTAACGATAGGTCATGCTATGCATCTTTATTGATGTTCATATACGATAATCATTCAGTCCCAACTATATTAATCATTGTTCTCATGTCTTATAAGAAATAAGTTAGATAATTTTCCTTCATTGGCATCTCCCTGCAAGCTCTTTTATTTTGAACGGATTCCAACGAAAACCTACGTTTCATATTTAGTTTGCAACGTAGATATTATCCTGCAAAATTGAGCAATATTTGCCAATAACACCTTGCTTGGGATATTGAGGACTATCTTCTAAATACTTTAGATATAAATTGTGAACACAAAATGTATATTTCATGTAGTTCGTGACTATATATTTAAATGAAAACAGAAACCGCTTTTTTTATAAAGTTGTACCTTACAATAGAGGTGTCTATCATATTTAAATACAGTGAAAGCAGATTGAGCATTTATGAAGCAAAATTATACATTTTCAACTTTGATTACTATAGGCTCTTCAGGAAAGTTGGCAATGAACACTGAAACTCAATTAAATATGTTGAAATCATTTCCAGCTTGTTCGAAATTATTCCCGTAATCGACCAATTTAAACTTGCCGATTGCCCTACTAGTAGATATTCTAAAGTTTTATCTACATTATTGTATATTACTTATAAATTCTCCTGTACGAGAATGCACAAAATAATTGCTATTCTTATGAACGTATGTACTTATATACTTATGCACTACGTTTATGGTGTTAATCTTTTGATTACAAATTTGAAAGGCCTTCATTTAAGGTATAAGAATAATGAAGTATTAAATAATAGACACTTTATTTAAATATTTAATAATTTAAAGAAATACAAGCTAACAGATCAGTGCATTGCAATAGGTTTAATATATTATATTAAGAAACGTGAGAGTCTATATTAATTATTTTATTACTCTAACATTGTTTATGATAAAGTTATAATAATGTATTCCTTTCACCGGTTGTGAAAAATCATAATACTGTAAATCGGGCTATAAAATAAACAAAAGATATTTATTATAACGGTGAGGTTAGTATAAATAATAATAACTCTAAAAATCTATGTTATACAATAAAACAACAATATTCCATTGACATTAATAAAAATCAACTTACATACATAATACTAACATATTCAAAATACTGAACGAAAAAGAAATTGGAAATCACGGATTCCTTATGAATTTCGAATGTATTAGGTATCTATTCTGCACATATCGGAAACTATACTGCATCAAATATAAAACAACTTGATTATAATCAATTCATAGGTAACAAGAAATGAGTGTCAAATTCAATATATCTATGTAGAACAGACTAACAAGAAATAAACATCGTGATACTATTGTTGAAACCTAATAAGCCACTAATGTCCATTTCTCTAAAGTCTTCGTTGTATAGTGTTGTGGAAATGATAATAAAACAAAGAATAATTCAGAGAAGTAAATTTTCCACAGGAGAATTTGTTCCTGTTCCATGAGACATATTCATTACATCGCTATTTGCCAAATAAAAAACTCTCTGATCTTATCGATCAATGGAACAGTCTACCTGAGCCTAGCCATAAAAGCAAACCACGGTATGAGACAAGAGCCGATTGGGTTTTTCTATTTGACAAATAGAGATGAAATAAACTATACATATCAGTATTTCGGCCTTCTTGAGAATAATAATACATGGGGATCTAGAAAAATACAAATAACCCTCAGAAAGACAGTTTGGCTTTAGAAAGGGAGGATCTATTCAAGATGCAATAGCATATTTAGAATCTACAATATATACTAATCTGGGTAAATAAATATAGCACTATGCGTATTTGTAGAGCTTACTAAATATTTGACACTACTAGGAACCATAGCTTTTAGAAACACACTTGTGGAAATTTATATAAAGGGAAAGTGTTCAGATGTATTGAATTCCTATATAAATAACAGAAAATAATGTATTACTAGGTAGAATTAGTGAAATTAAATCGAATATAGCATCCCTCAAGAAACTGTACACGGACACATCTTATTCAATACATATGCTAAGAACTATTTCACTGTTATGTCATTTAGAGAACACTGGAGATTCCTAAAAGACGTATATGATAAAACTTAAAGTAACTTCAAGAAGATTATTTACTAGACCGAAAATTTTAGAAGATTTAAAAGCAATAATTCATCATGAAATGCAACGTATACCTTCTAAAGTTATTGATTATGTTCAAAAATAATCTATTAATCGCCTTGGCTACTATCAGAAGCCACCGGTGCACAATTATAACATTTATTTTCTTCATTTTGTTATCTAACTTATACTCAAGTTAATGTAGTAACCATAGCGTATGTAAAAGTGTGCTCTTTCACATTCCGTAATCAAAAGTAAGGAGTTAACATTAAAAAAATGTCGATGACGTCTTACCTTATACACAAATCACACTGTATATATTAATTATATTTTTAACAATGCGTAATTGAAAATGAAATTTGACAGTTATTAAACTTTAATTATTTTACGAAAGCACTGTATATACATATTTAAATCATAAGTAATGAAATTATTCTGCAAATATGTATGATGATTGATATTTTAATCATACCAATATTTTTTTTAAACGATCATATCTTTTAAATCACATAGAAATCGTCTCATGGTGGGCCAATGAACACTCTATATTTACTAGCAATATTCGACGTAGTGAGGTGTCAAATACCTGTGTATGTTCATCAATTAAAAGTGGATATTTCAAGGATGGGGTGAAGGCGAATCTCTCATACATTTTTCATGTCATATAATTAGGTTGGTTCTGATAGTATAAAGAAGTGTGTGGAAAACTCAGACTTCAATTTACGTCGAGGAACATTATAGCAAAATGTGTCAAAACATGAAGCACAGTTTCGTGGTTCATGTAAAGCCGAATATCAAGTATGTGGCTGAAGCGAAAGAAGAATTGTTACACATTTACAAGATATATGTGAAAGTATTACTAGATGTGTGTCGGACTCACTCGTATTAAAACACATTAGCTGCTTATTTGTCATTTAGTTTTATTCAACAATTTTTCTCATGGGCTCTAATAGATTTACCTTATTTCTATAGCTTGCGGAAGTAATAGGTCATGGCAGTCAATATGGGTATACATAAAGATTACCTGCTGTTTAAGTTACATATCAGTCTTATCGACATTTGTTTGGGTGATAATGCAAGTCTATTATAGTGTAATGAAATGTGTATGATTTATCCACAACAGCAGACTGTCACAGGAGTAGTAGATGTGACAATGATTAAACAATCACAGGAAAATTTTTGCTACTTCGTACTATACATTTGACATTAATAGGGGATTACTTAACGTAATAACATTAGCGTTTACGCTAATGTTTCAAATAAGTATCCAAGGTTTTATCCAAGGGTAAAATATGGAGCGATATATTTAGTTTCCCATTAGCATGTTGTAGGATGTTAAAATATAGAAGAATATCACTAGCATTCTTCTTCTCTGTGATAATGCCTTGACTAATGGGCCCATAAAATCCACACTGTGTCAAAACTTCTGCTGGACAATCATATTTTGATTTGGAGCCAATAATAAAACGTTTGTTAATTCTCAAACTTACTATGATAGTTATAAATTACTATGCAACATTTGTTGTATGCAATTCTAGATGGAAATGGACAAATAAAGTTTCAGTGCGTATGCAAATTTGTAGTGAGGGTATGTTTTCATTCAGTAGGAAGTAGAAATGTTACTTGTAATTATGTGTTAGTTTCATAAATGTTACAATTGTCATTTTAAATATTCTCATTCTCATTGTAAGAATTGGAAAATTGGAAAATTTTGGATTTTATTATCTTTTAAAGTTTTTCTCATGACACCTAAATAATGGGCCTCATTTTATTGCACACAATGGACTTAAATATAATATAACTACTTCAGAAGTCCATTGAGGGTCTAATTTTAGTTACTCTCTTTTTATTATTTATTGATGATATTAATAAGTTATTGAATATAACAAATTTCTGTTGATGATATGAAAATATCGGTCAAAATAAAACGAGGCGTTCCAATTACAGGCTAAACTAAAGTAGTTTTAAACAAAATAATTATTCTTATAATAATGTAACATAAGTATTCGCATGAATAATAGAAATCTTTTTATAACCCATTGAATAATACTCCCTTAAGTAGATAACACTCGACAAAATATTATGTATGTGTATGTGTGTAACTGTAAATCATACTTTAATAAATATTTTAACTACAAAAAAATATTTTATTATAGGATACTAAATCATTCACAAATGAAACACCATTAAAATATTAATTTTATTCACTTGGAATTTCCAAATTAGTGTATGTTTTTTTTTTAATACGGTACCCATTTTATGATTAAGTCAATTGTTCTTGAATTATTTCAATGAAAATTTCTAAATATTTTCGCCTATAAAAATTATGGCGCATATCGTATCATCCTTAGGTCATCAGTCCTAAGACTGGTTGGACGCTAACCTTCAGCTTCTCCTATCTTGTGCTAACCTACGCTTTTCGCTAATTGTGCTACAACCTACATCCCTTACTATTTGCGAGCAGTAGTCTAATCTAGGCCTACCTCTGCCTTTCTTCACTCCTATTTCTGCCTCCAAAATATCGCGGACTATTCCCCCATGTCTCAGCAAGTGGCTTATCATTCTATCTCTTCTCTTCTTTATGTTTTTCCACATACTTCTTTTCTCGCCGACTTTCTCCAATACTTCTTCGTTTCTAACCCTATCAGTCCATGGTATTTTCATCATTCTTCGGTAACACCACATCTCAAAAGCTTCTAATTTCTTCCTACTTGCTTCCCCTACCGTCCAGGTTTCGCAGCCGTATAGTGCCGTGCTCCATACATATGTTTTCAAAAATCTCTTCCTTGTTTCTAAGTTTATTACCCCCGAGCATAAAAGTGCTTTCTTTTTGTTAAAAGCTACTCGAACCTGCGCTATTCTTTGTTTTATGTCTTTATCGCTTCTTCCATCCCAATTTATTTTACTTCCTAAATAAGTGAAGTCTTTAACTTCCTCCAATCTTTCATTATTAATTTGTACGTTTTTGCTCTGCTCTCGCGCCCTCTGCACACTAACACTTTAGTTTTGTTTTTATTCACCCTCATTCCGTATTCCTCTGTCAACACTGCCTCCATTTCGTTCAATGCTGATTCTAATTCCTCCTTACTAGATGCTAATACTGCTATATCATCCGCGAATCTCAGCATTTTTAGTTTCTGTCCCTGTACTTTAATCCCGAAATGCACTCTATCTTTTACCACATTAATCGCCTCTTCGATGTACAGATTAAAAATTAGTGGTGATAGCGTAGATCCTTGTCTTACTCCTTTCCTAATACCTACTTCCCTTTTTTCCCCTTCTACTTATATAACAGCAGTTTGCTCTTTGTATAGATTGTGTACTACTCTCCTATCTCTATACTTCATTCCCGCGCTCTTTAGTATCTCGAACATTTTTTGCCATCTTACGTTATCAAAAGCTTTTTCTAAATCTACAAATCCTATATAAGCGTTCTTTCCTTTTTCTATTGTTTTCTCTAACATTACTCTTAGCGCCAGAATAGCTTCGCGAGTTCCCCTATTTCGCCTAAACCCGAATTGGTCTTCTCCTAGTATTTCCTCCGCTCTATTTTCCATCCTCTTCTGCACTATTCTAGTTAAGATTTTTGACGCATGGGAAGTTAGGCTAATCGTTCTAAAGTTCTCGCATTTGTCGGCTCCTCTCTTTTTCGGTATAGTAACGATAATGTTCCTCTTATAATCCTCCGGCATCTCGCCCGTTTCATATATGTATTTTACCAGTTCAAACATCCTATTTACTACTTTCTGTCCCGCACATTTCAAAATTTCCGCCTGTATTTTATCTACACCCGGCGCTCTATTATTCTTTAGCCCCCTTTTTTCTATACTTTTTGTACATTAAAAATTAAAGTTTGATTCACTATGTCTACAAATTAAATTAGTGTAGCAAGTTAACTATTTATTACCATTTTTGATTTATTTATTAATCCAATCTCATTATAGGGTCAGAGTTAAACCGCTAAACGTAAGAAGTCGTACCTCTCTGTGAATTTCCGAATGTCTTTCGCTTGAAAACCAAATCCAAAAAATACAACTATTCAAGATTAGCATAGAATGAGCTATTTTTCGGCATATTTATATTTGGAAACTGGGTATTACGGAGGTAGCAAAATTGTATCAACCCCATTTTCATGAGAATAATTCAGCAAGAAACAATTATAAGAATTATGTGTTCCTCAAGAAAGATAACGATTACCGATTGCTCTGTTAGTAGATGTTCTAAAATGTTATGTCTATTATTTCTATTATTTAGAAATTCTATTGTCCCATATACACAAATGAAAATAACCAGATGACGCTAGTTAAGTAATACATTTATTAGTAATAAATAAATAATAAATTTTCCACGGAAGAATTTCTTCTTGTTGCGTGAGACATATATATCCGTATTTCGGCCTTCTTGGGAATAATCAGTACAGCGTACTAATAATAATATGTGGGAATCAGTAACTAACTAACAAAATTAGACAATCAGTTCAGAAGTCATTTTACACATAAAATAGCACTATTTATCTGCTACTAAATATATATAATGCATACCTTACTTTATTGAGATATTTAATAATTTTTATTATGGTAGGTCGCAATCGTATACGAACATAATTGTTAGCGTATATCATGGACATTGTTATTCAATTTAAATTATTTAGGTATGTTATATAAGTTACATATCTGTAAATCAATATATATTTATTGGATACTACATACATTCAATATCTGTATTCCATACCGATATATTTCAGAATTTACAGCTCCCGTTTGGTATCAAAGTATTAAATAAAAATGAAGTATTGATCAATTGATAGTATTTTTAAAATATCGTATATCCGACGTAAACAAGTAAATACACAGCGGTGCAACAACAGCAGTGACACTTAGAAAGAAATGTGTCAGATATGCTTCGATATAGTATGCTTGTGTAAGTTACACTGTTGAAGATTAAAAAATAATTGTATATTTATAATCAGTTTTCTGCCAGATTGGAAACATAACGTAAACAATAATGGTAACATGAAGGAAAAAATGTACATTATGGAAAGAATAATATACTATATCATTATAAATAATAAATTGCAGATTATGTTATAGAATAATCCAACTATCTATTCGTGATTTTATAATAGAGAATAATCATATTGCTATAGATATTAAGTTAATATCTTAGACGTTTAAACTTATTTCATTAAGGAAGCATAAATAAACAAAATTTACTATAATTACATTCATTTAGTAATTGATATTAATTAATAATAGTTTGTTAAATTAGATAATAATGATTAGTTAATACCTACTTTACCTTGTATTTATTTTTACTTTTTACCTTCGAGTCTCGGCTAACTACATATAATTACAAACTTCTCGATCGTTTTCCAATTAAACTTTCAAAATTCTCTTTGTCTAACAAATAATTGCTTTCGTTTGTAGGGGATAATATACTAATGATAATAGTCAGAAACAACACAAATTAATAGTTTGTACAAAATTAATATAGGTTTCTGATGTCGAATTTGGAATCCTATTAAAGCTGAAACATTAGAACGAAAACTGTTTGATTAATTAGTTGGCCTCAATCCCAGGCAAGACTAGTAAAATATAATTAACAGTATTTATCAAACATACATGATCTAGTGCAGGAACCCTGAATAGTACGCATTATACAATATTTATCTCGCAAAAGACGTAACTCAAATATGAATTTTTTAAAAGGACAAAGAAAATAGGAGTTAGGTAAATTAATGTCCATCAAAATATAAAAGTTAAGACATATTTAATGCTTTTCATGATTTCTAGTTCAAATACACAAATTCAGATGTATTCAGTATATTGAAAAAGAAAAACAATGGTAGAACATAGTTTGTTCGCCCGAGACAAAATCAACTTTTAGAAACTTCTTGAAGATTAAGTCTGAGACATTCTCCGGAAATGTATTCAATCCTTTAGTTTCTATTATTTTACTTCACTTTCTATGAAGTTAGTTCAAACAGTAAATATTATACATATTTAATGGAGTTAAATCTAGAAACTAATCGAACTTCGTAAAATTTTGTTACTTTCTATAACACGATTGAAAAGGAGGACTAATTGTTTCATCCAATGCTTTCTCATTAAACCTATGAGATTTATACCTGGTCTATTTTAGAACTTTTTTACGGCAATATCAGACCAGATAATATCTTCATTGTATCAAGTTTCTTGCTGTAGAACCCCATTTTGACTTGGAAACCATCTCTATTTTTGCCTAATATTAGTTTCTCCGATTCTCTTTGTTCTAATAGATTAAAACCTTTATTAACTGATAATTCATGAACTGAATCAGGTACATTTTGTAACAAATTTCTTTCTATTTATGTATTTCCTATATTTGCATGAAGTGACCTATTATTTAGAAAAAGTAGTCTCGCAGCTTTAAATTTTAAAATATTCTTTTACATTAGCTACCATACCTACCTTATTAATTTATGTTTCATAAGATCTGGTCCGTTTCATGTTCAATTTATTCACCTGTCTTACGAATTTCGTAAATAGTAAATTAACATTTTGTAGAGATTAATTGGGGGCCTTCGTTAGAGAAAGTAGAGTTATTAAGAACTCATCAAAGGCGATCAGCTAATTATAAACTAAATTACAGTGAGTAGTTTGCCGTAAATAGTTTTTCACAATTATAAAGTAATATAGGTACAAGAGAAAATATTTTTTTTTAAAAGAATCTTGAAAATCTTCCCTTTATAACGAAATTCAGCAATTCCATTTTTCTAATTATATCTCTTATGTTTTTTTTTCATAAATAACATGAGATATTATCTAAAATAAGAATCATATTTCGTGCTATATTTAGCAGTTATGTAAATTCCTCAAAAATGTCAAGAGTTGTGCTCCAGCTATAGTCGACATTCAAATATTTTAATTTCTTTTCCATTTTGAAACTACAATTTAAAATTATTATCACAATGGATCCTTCGATTAAAAGCATAACGCTGTTATATGTTTTCTTCAGTTATGTCTGGGAACTATAAACTTTCACATAATAGTAGGTATTTAACATAAAATCACATCAGTATTGCTATAATTTATAAAACATTGAAAAAACTTACCCTGTTAAGCAACATATTCATAAGCTGGATGAAATCGGTGAAATAGCAGTAGAATCAGGTATGTTTCCATAGTTGTTTCATCGAAACTTGTTCATAGCAATGAAAAAATATACTTAAATAAAGAAAGTGACGATGTCTATTGATGTACTATTTTCATAACTGAAATAATCTTTAACATTCCATAGCTATATATTCACAGTCACTACAAATTCGTCTCAATGCATTTAAATTTGAGTTTTTCTTTTAAACATTGTCAAACATTATTACTTATTGTATCAATTAAAACATGTATTGTATTATACATTGTTCACGATTTTCAATGACTCCACTATCAATAATGAAGAAAACATAAATTTTTCTATTAATTCTCTATTTTTCGAGTAGTCCATTGTAATTATTGTTATGAATAGTTTATAAATATGCTTCAATATGAGCATCTGGAATTTTACTTAACTTTCCTTGATGGCATTTGTTTCTTTAGGATCAAGTTGTAGAACTACAGACTTTAATTTTTGGAAATGCTCAAAATAATAAAACACCGCCTATAACTATCTTTTCAGCATGTAAGAATCGGGTGTAGTTCAGGTATATCGGGACACTGTCTTGAAATTCTCGAATTCGTTTAGAATATTTTGGAAACACAGCTCTGGTATGTGATCCATTCATATTTGGATGACTTTTTTATAACTTGGTATTATTTAGTGTTTGCAATTTTGTAATTTAAAATATTAGTAATGCATTTAGCACCAACCTCGTAATTGTTTCACCAGTATATTTTTATAATCGTTTACTACCTAGTAAGAATGAATATTAAGAGATTCTAATGAACGTACTCCTATATTAATAGTATAATTCTTTTAATTTGTCGTCTCATCGACACATAACCACAGTTTCTTATTCATATTTATGTAATTCATATTTATTTACGTTTTCGATTATTTAGCACAGGTGGTTATTTCAAACGTTATGCGACTTAGTAATTGCTAATGTATTTATTCCAGAAGCTATATCAAATATAGATTAGGTTTTTTTCACTTCAGCTTTATTAGATGTCTACTGTGCACGTTTACATATTTCCTTTAGTCTCCCTTGTTCCAACGTGAGCTGAGTCGGCGTCGTTAGAAGTGGTCCAAAATTTTCCGTTGTAGTTATATGTACTCGTATTATACCAAATGTGTTCTAAATAGTATATTAGTCATCATTAATTGAACAAATTTTGAATAGCTTCCAAATAACCTACAGACTAATCATGCCTTTATTTTTACTATTGAACTTCAATTATGGCATTTAAACTTCCTATAGAAACACTAAATCACTAAGTGACAGTATACCCTCATATTTAAATTTTAGGTATATATTACTCAGTAACATATAAGTCGGAAATCGAGAAAGGAACCACCAAGCCGCCAAGCGGTTATCAAAGTAGTTCCCGAATAGCAAAGCTATTACATAATCGCTCTAGGAAACAACTACTCCTCGGGCTAAAACCCCACCAGGCATTGAATTATACCCAGTGGCGGGTTTTATTTTTTTAAACCTTATCTGATCGTGCAGAAACATGAGAAAGGGGTCGAGGATCGCTTCTGGGAAATCGGCGTACCGTGTACGACACTGATGAGAACTAACAAGTTCGAAACAGCTGTATGTCGTTCGGTTCCGATCCGGGACAAATGTCGAGTCCTACCTATGGCGGGTTTTATTTTTTGAAAAATATATATTACTGGCTGAAATACACAATAACAATAGCATGCGGTGAAATTTTTACAAAATTTCAGTTATTTTTTTATAATTACCTTAAACTATATATTTTAATATATTTAACCTTGATGAATTTGAAATTCATGTTGTATTTTTATTTGAATTTGTATTTAATTTGAAGAAGAATAATATCTTATGACATTGATCTGTCATTTAGCTAAAATCCTCTTGTGATATAAACGTTTAGCAATTTATTATTTTATCATAAATACTTCTACCAACAGTATTTATGTTGCACGATGTCAATATAGTACACAGTCTACTACAGTATGAAAAAATAGCACTACTACCATACCCACACCAGTGTTGATAGAAAGGTGACGTATTTAAAAGGCAGGTTATAATCATGTATGGCCATGTTTGACTGAGATGAGCCCTTGAAAATAAATACCTATATTATCTTACTTATAGTGTACAGTGTGCTTCCAAAAAATTAAGTTAAAGATGGCATTAATAAAATGTAATGAAAAAAGGTGTCACGAAAATGCAAATGTGTGTGAAAACTTGCAAATGTATTTGGGAGGATTAGTTATATCTAAAATAAAGTCAACGTTGCAAAAAATCATAAATAGAATCGACTTTACTGAAACCGCTATAAACGGATTTTGATAACAATGGCCCTAAATACATTAACCAGTTAATCAGTCATTGGATATGAATACGTACAATTACATGCTAAATAAGTGATAATCCCAAATTTGCGTGCAACTCAAATACTTGGAAAAGGCAAAATACTTGGAAAAGGAAAAGGAAAAAAAGAACGAATCAATAATTTAATTCACGTCAGTTTACGTTAAACGAATAACTGTAGTAAGTACATCCATTATGTCATAAATATTATTCATCCTGAATTACTTTCTTTGAAAGTGAAAAATTATTGCAGGTTTAATCATTTGAATGTAGTATAATTGTAAGTGAACGCAAATTAAAATAAGTGTGATTTAATTAATAAAGCATGACCTATTACCGTCGTACAAATAGAATCTCTCCACTGGAATCCAAGTTCATTGAAACCACTTTCAGTTGGCAATAACCTTGGAATGTAATAAATATATCTCCATAGTTTCCATTACAGTTAATGAACCAAAGTAATTTTAAAATAAATAGGGGTTAATTTTTGTGTGCATATATTTACACAGCAGCCATTCTCCTGCCATCTAGTTATTTTTAACCTTAACTGAGTTTTATCTCCTAGATTTGAAACAAAATTCCCCTGAAAACATTTGAAACACCCCTGACTCTTTTTTATCACTTGCCGCCCCTTTAATAATATTTTTCAGTAAGTTTTAAGGAATGTGAACCATTAACACGCATAAGGTCACTTACATACATTAAATAACGTTGACATATCACGCAAGGGACTAACGTTCAGTTTACAGAACAATGAATGGACGAATAAGACTGAGTGAATTTATCGATGGTCTATTGTAAATTAGTGCTTAAAGCATACGATTCGTGAATTTTTATTAATCGTCTTTGCGTTACATTGAATGGGAAAGATTTTGTCTGGTTTAGAAATATTTCTTTCCTATTGTGAGAAAATGTTTTACGTTATAAGTACTCTAATAGAAAGCGAGAGCTGATTTAGAACTGTGCACGGCATTTGCGCATTATATTTATATTATTGCAATATATTGAAAGTATTAATTCTAAATGTTATTACTCATGAATGCCACATTCGTTTCTTTTTATGAGCACTAAAGAAACAAATGAATAAAACCCTTTATCTCAACATATATGAACAGGTCATTAAATATTTTTTTAATATGATATTTACACATGCAACGGCAATTGTGTAGTGGGTCTCAAAAGTAAGAAGTAAAGTTTATATTCTTTTGATTATTCAGAGCTTCGTTTCTTGAAATAATTGAAGCAAATTTTTCTATGTTACGCGTTGACATCTTTACGTACATCTTGACGTTTTGGTAATAAATCTCCTCAGCTTCTTTCGAGAAAATCTAAAAACTAAGGTTATTGTTTTTAGCTTCTCGTTACATGGCATGATTCTGTTTCGTTTATATCGTCTTACGATCGATAACAGTAGTCGTGATTGGTTGATCATGACTGTCGTCGGGTAAAGAACGGTTCGCATCCACTTGCCACTTATCTCAGGGCATCTTATCATCAAGCCACTGGAATGGCCGTGCATGACATTCTACTCTAATGGTGATTGACAGTTTATAAGTATTAATAAGGCTGTATCTATACCCTTGTTTGTATTCTTCATGATTTTCACTGACTCTAATAATATCTAGATAATAATGAGAACTTGTATCTCATATTTGACATAATCATAATCTGTCCTGTGTTTCTAGGTCTTATGTTCACGATATCTAGGTCTTATGGAACACATATACAGGATGAACACAAGTCAACCCCTTTATTTTAGTAATTTTTAATGGTTTTGGAAATTTGAAAATGGTGTTTAGTGTAGTTTTCCATATTTTAATTTCCCTATGAAGAAATTTTTTAAATCGTACAAAGTAGATCAACACCAAGTTCCTTATTTCTTATGTAATACCCTGTATATTTTTACATAATTTGCAAGTATTGATCTACCTACCCTCTTAAAAATGCAATTTTCAAAAATTACAAATGACAAGATTAATAAGTATAAGTTAATAAGGTTACATTATTTAGAAACCGATATTTTCATTTTCGTTAATTATCGTAACATTTTTTATATATTTGTCATATGACATTTATCTTGTAACACATTTAGGTTCTGCTTTCTGTATTGATTTAATAACACCTGTTCAAACAATCTTAAAACAACAATATAAAGTGAAATAATCCTACATCCTTTTTGAACATTCTTTTAAGAAGTAGACTTTGAAACAAAACAAGTTTTGAGCAATCATCTACAAACGTAATTTCACAAAAACGTTAAGAAATTTTTTATCTGTCTGGTTATCTGCTGGTGATTTATTACAAAAACTTCTCTTAATAAATTATTATGGGTTACTCAATTGAAAAAAGACGCCAAATATTAGAGATATTTATTAAATGTGATGAACATCTGCATGGTGCCCGAACCGAGTATGCGAACTTTCCTCAAATGTCTAATTTTAGATGTGAAAATTTTTGAAAGCATTTACATCGAATTAAAAAGAAATGTATAACAAATACGAGAAAATACTAATTTCTGATGCGGCATTTTACAATACAATATTATTTGTTATTTATTGAAGTTATTTGAGTTATTTTCATTGAAGGTTCATTAATATGTAAAAATTATTAAATCACCTAAGTGTGGTGTAGGTCGGAACCTTTGGTGTGAAGATAACACTAACTTTCAAAACACCAAACCACTATACACTCCACTCAACGCGCATTTAGCCAACAGACATCTCCTTCCCCAACGAAATCGGAAGTATAAGAAGAATAGATATTCCCCTTAATCAAAGAGTTAACATAATAAGGCAACAAATCCATAAGTTTGTAAATATAAATTATGATTTTTAAGAATGCAAAATCTCATTCTGTGGCCACCTAGATGAACTGGGGACTCCAATCTATTAGAGTAATTTTTATGGAGAGAATTAAAAAGTTTGGTTTGTGAATAAGAAATACAAAATACAAATCATCTGAATTCTGATCGCCGATAATATTATCGATTTAAATAACATTGAAGTATTAATTGAAAAGGTTCAAATTTAAGGTTCATCTATTATTTAAAAAGGTTTACGTTTTGTAAAAAGGTGTCAAAATGTATGGAAAGCAATGATTTTATGTTAAAATGTTATAAGGTTTTTAACTTCTTATTTCCATTATTACTTGTAATGTCAATTTATTTTATAATTAGTTCGTATTAGGTTAATTAATTGGTTTGCAAATGGTAGTTTAATCTATAGTCTAGTTATCTTTGTGGTTCGTACTTTCTTAATGATTTCTAAATGAATATTCATTCCAATTATCTCGACTCTTTAAACTAATTACGGGAATAAGTAATGAAAAAAAAATTGAAAAAAAATTATTTACTTTAATCTTAAGGCTAATTTTCTAAAAACATTTTGGACGGGAAATTGATGCCGTGCTTTCAACTTTTATAAAAATATGCAGGGTGATCCACAAGCAAATAACAACTACCAACTAACTAACTAACGGGGTTTTTAACTATCCTGTATAAATATGTCAAAGCATACAAATAGAAAATCGTAGATATTTTCGTAAGATAACATTTTACAATTTTCTAAAATATTTCCTTCTCTTGAAAATATTGAACTTTTAGCGTTCAATCTAACCCCTTATTGAGGGGTTACTTATATATAAGTATTATAGGTCGTTGAATAAGCTTACAAATATCAATAATATAAAAATATAACAGTATGCTCCAATTGAAAGAAGGCGTTTCTCTTATACTCCACTTACATGAATTATCATCCTGTTCCAAAAATGCTTTCCACGCTGTATATAGTGCCATACTTTTATCAGTAGGAAATTCGCAGCATTAATGAACTGCAGTTCAATTTCTAATTGTGGAAAATAGAGTGCCCACACCTTCTGCCTACGCCAAACGTTACAGTGACTACCTAATTAACTATCACATCACCTAAATCAAAGAATGACGTAGGTTGTTCTTTACAATAAATCTATAAAGTGTAAACAGCGTTTTCGTGTGGGCGTGTAATCAAATGTATATAACATCAAGTCTATACCGACCTACGTAAAAGTCATTGTGACTGCAAGAATGTTTTCAAGCTAAATCTAAGTTCAGTAGATCTATATTTACTCTTTTCATATGAATAAATTTTGGTCGGCACTATATATATGAATGTTCCAATATATTGAAGCCACGGAAAAGCAGGGAATGATATTCTTTTTTATAATGCCTAGGAATTGCCTTATTAGAGATTTTTTTAAATTACTGTTGAAAATCATAAGTTGTCTGTCGATTCTTAGAATAATAGTACCATTTTAAGAGATCATTCATATCATTAATTTCAATTTATGTTGTTCAGTATTTTCAACATGATAAAAACCCACATTTTATAAGCTCATTCATATTTCACTTATTATAAAACGGAAGGCACGTAAGAAGGAATAATTCTGTAAGAAATAATGATTATTGCACTAACAATACATATAATTAATTAATTATAAAATGTCACTGAGCAGTGTTTATTGTCACAACTCTACCATAAGATGTATCACATATTACAACAATAATTTACCCCAAAATTGACAATTTTGGTAACACTGAAATTGAAAAATAACATGCTATTTTATTGATGTATTCCTCATGTTACATATTTTTAAGTAGTAACACATGCAATAAATATAGAACTTAGGAGCAGTTCTTAAAAAATCATGAACATATGTGAAGTGAATGGAAAGTTTAATGATGTTTACGAGGCCAATATTTATGATTAGATTTATAATATGGAAATTAGAAGTATCTTGGGCAAACTAAGAGAGTAATATTAATACGAGGAATATATGGCTTAGTATGACAGTGGAAGAGCATAAAACTTTTACATTTTTTGAAAATTTTGAGTCGAAATCATAGTATATAATATAGTAATTAAATATTAATTAATAGTTTACCTAATAACAGAATATCATACAGAGTTACAACAGGAAGTAAGTATAACGTATAACTTTCTTATTACTATAGAAATAAAATGAAGTTTAGAGGGTTTATACTAGACAACATCACCAATATTTAGGATAATTTAGAATTGGAAATTATTTCCGGTTTTACCTGAAGTAAAATTCTGTTTTTGCGCATAAAAATTGGTGGATGAGTATTTTTTCAACAAGTCCACATGGGTTACTTAGATCGAGGATAATTTAAAATTAGATTAAAAGTCAACGTAAAACTAACTTTATATCTTATTTCTGATTTAGCTTTATCTTAAAATTTCTCCCTTAAAATTATCATTTAAAAATAATGTATTTTAGTCATTTGACTTTCATTTTTAATGAATTTTAAAAATGTTAGTATTAAGAATTTAACAAAAAAAATTCGTTTTAGTAAATTAATAATGACTTCCTTACTTATATTAAAAAATTCGCTTTTATGAAGAAACAATGTTTTGTAATTTTGGGCGGAAATAACGACAAAAAGATAGGGATCAATACTAAGAGAAAAAGCCTCAGCTTTGGAATTACGCTCACAACTACAACAGCATTTTATGAGAGATACAGCCACCTAGTCTTGCTTTAAAAAGTTAAATAAAAAATAAACATATAGAATGAACTATATAAAAATCAAAAATTAGGGCCACTTTTTGTCAATCTGAAAATACCCTGAAATTCAGAATTATCCCAAAAAATCCATGATATTGTCTTACAGTAATCTTCCAAATTTAAAGCTTTATCTAAAGCAATAAAAAATTACAGAATGTATATAGGCCAAAGTTATAATGTAGTTTAAAGTAGTAATACTATGAAGATGATAAAGAACTTCAATTTCTCAAACGTGGGGTTGAAAGACTTTTTATCTCTGAAATTACGCAAAAAGCATTATTGTTCACGTACACAGTTTTATGCTGCCCAACTAATTTGTATTAGTAACCTGACTACGTATATACATTATTTCATTATTACCTGTAATTATTACGTACAATGATTACACATAATTACCTACCTACAATACTTAGAGGTTATAAAGAACAGTATATACTAAATAATATATCAAAACGCTTTAAGATCACCCTGGAACCTCCGCCATATCTTAAAATAATGATTGGTAGATAATGTTACGTATACATATTACTTACTCATTAGTGTTACGCAGGATATGACAATATGAGCGGAAAGTTTGCAGTAACTTGTATGTTTCCCTGAAATTCTAATTTAAGATTTTAGTTCAGTAGTTACAAGAAACCCTGAGCAACCTGACTATAGACATTTTAAGCGTTTTATGTAAATCCTACCAAATTAAACATAAAGTGTTGATCAGTTTACGATTGGCGTCGAGACGGCAAGTAGATGTAACATATTTCAATTTCACAGGGATGGTGATTTAAAATTTATAGCGCCACATAGAAATAATTTGACGAAAAATGTCCCGTTACGACCTATAAAAAATAAAACAGCTAAGTAAATGGCGTATTACATTCATAATTTTGTAACATTTAACGTAACTGCATGCTTGATTTTTATCCAAAATCATTTCGTAAGTTAAAATTTACTCCTCATCGATGTTTCGCAAGAAATTTCGTTATGATAAATAACTTTTAATTCTAAAAATAAAGAACAGAGCTATGAGTATTTTAGTTTCATATAATATAACAGTCAGTGTTCTATAAATATATGTCACTGTAAGAGCAAGGAACTTATATTATTTGAATTGTAAAAATATTTCATTAGTGCTACAGTGATTTTTATTAGACTTCATTCATTGATTATATTTTCGTTTTATTTTCAAGTTTTGGATGTACTATTTACTTTTAATAAATCTATTAAAATAGATGTTTTACTTATGTAGTCACATAAAATAGTTTTTGTTTTGTTGCCTTACAATATACCTAATAATATGGTTTAACAATAAAGTGCAAAACAGAAATTGTATTTGAATTTTATAAAATAATATGTGTTATCTCTCTACAAATACTTTTTCAATATTATTTTCATGTGCATATTAACTGTTGATATTCGCTGGTGTAAATGAAGAATAATATTGAGAGAATATTTTTGACATACACCAAACGTGAATGTTGATATTCATCACTTTTCAGTTTTTCACAGTAACACACGCATTAGATAATCACTAATATATTGGGCATGTAAAAAGGAACATGAATTTGAATTTTATATAATCTTTTATACAATCTAGATAATCTTTTATATATCTATATATAAATATAATTTTATATAATCAATTTTATATAACATTTTATAGAATCGAATCAATTAACCCTTATTTATTTATGAATAAAAAAACTAATTTGTCTATTATTTACTTTCGTATAGTAACATAATAATAAGTGTAAAGAAAAACAACTTAAAAAAGTAACTTATTAAAAGGAAAAAAATAAATATTTTCTACAACAATTTAATAATTATTTGTTGTCCCGTATTAATGTAATAATTAAGAAATTATTGTTTACTACGTAATTATTATTAATAGTTTTACCTAGAACAACAAATAAGTGTTAAGTTGTTGTAGAAAACATTTATTCCTTATTTCTTAGTTAAGTCACTTTTCTTTGAAGTCAGTTTTTTTTAATTTATTATTTTATAATTTAAAGTGATGGGTAGACCTACTAAGGATGCTTTTGAAATGAGAAAATGATGGCTACTTGAATAAGGAGTTCCGTTGTGTATCTTCGAAGTCCAAGGTTCAATACCAATGAAATTAAGATAGGACCACCTTGGAGCTATACTGAACCCAACGCAAAAATAAAGAAGAATAATTAAAATCGGTTCGTAAACATAAAAGTTATACCTGAACAAACATAAAATAAATATACAGACGAATTGAGAACCTCCGCCTTTTTTGAGGTCTGCTAAAAATCCTGTCCTAGAAGCAATGCCTATGTTTAAGAAACGAATGTGTGAAATTCAATACAATTTCACCGAGTATGTTTCCAAACTGAGAAACAGGCGGAAACTCGATAAAATTTGCCTATAACTCACATACATCTTGCGTATCTGTAAATCATTTTAAATATTTCAGCGTTATTTGAGACCGCAGTGACGGTAATTTCTGTAAAATGTTACGCAAAAAAAAATAAAATTCCAGTCGCATTTTCCCGCAGGAAATTCGATTCCTCTGATGTAATATATACGTAGCATGATGATAATAGGACTCCTGCCACAGATGGTTATAACATAAATCAGGTCGCGATATTCGGCATTTTCTAAAAAAAAAAAAAGTGTAGGAGGGTCTCTTCGTATCTTCGCACGCAGCATCGAATCATTTTAATATATTGTTTTTTATATGAGATAGAGACGATATACGAGAGCTGAACAAGGTTTTACTATTTATTTTTTGCAACTACGGTAACATTGCTTTACGACACACTTTGGACAGTTAATCTTAATTTTAGATTTAAATAAATCAAGAAAAAACCGTGCAAACATCTGGCATTTGCAAGGTAACATGCTGTTAGGATACGTGGAATTTCAACAAAATAACACCGAGTTATAAAAAACTGCATACGTAAAGTTATTTATACAATCCAGTACTAGTTAGCATATACACATTTGTTATTCAAAAAATAAAGAAAGCCCAAACTTATTAGAAAAGGCACTTAGGTGGTACTAATAATGAGTAGTATTTCCTCTCTCTCTCTCTCTCTCTCTCTCTCTCTCTTATCTCTACAACAAATAGGTATACAAAGTAGTGGAAGTTACAAAAAAAACATTCGAATGGAAAAAAATCATATTCTGCTACTTTCTTAGATGTATCCTGGATTATTATATAAATTGAAATAAAAATATGATACACATTACTATAAAATACTACTCTCATGCCTTAGTTATAGATAATTTCAAGTATAAGGAAGACTTAACTATCATCTATTCTATTCAGTCAGGACTTCCACAGGGAAGCATCCTGGGACCTATTCTATACTAACTCTTTATAGCTGATTTATTTACTATCTGTAACACCTTCAATGTCACCTTCGCTGATGATTCCACGATTATGGCTAGAAGTGTATTGCCAATATATGCAGCTTATAAATTTCAAGAACCTGTCCATCACATCCAGGAGAGGATGGAGAAGTCAAAATATTAACAGATAACTTTCACTCTAAAGAAGCATGTCGTAGAATTACTTCCAATAGTCAGCAATTCCCACAGACCGATAGAGTTAAATATTTAGGTACACATGTTTATCAAAAACCGAACTGGGGATATCATATATTTATGAAGAAGAAATAGGTTACCTTAAAACTCTTAAAACAATACCGGTTAACTGGCAGAAAATCTAAGATTTCGCGTCTAGTAAACCGACCGTATATAATGTGATCCCGTAAATCGGGGTTACTTTGCCTCTTTTGGGGTTACTTTGCTCCACACAAAGTTAACAGGTGATTCACATAATGAGTACTCGTATACATAGATAACCCAAAATGTCTATCGGTGTAATCAAGGTTACTCATCTGACAATGTTTACGTTGATATGCTGCCCGTACATTTAGTGTGGTAATAAAGCTCGATGAAATTGTACACAGAAATCCACGTGTTTTTTTGTGTTAAAATTTGGTGCCTGTAGAAGTTGTTGTTCTTCATTTATACGTAAGTATCTGCTCCTCAGTTTTGTAGCACTAGTAGCTATTTTTCACTAAAAATTTATTTTAACAATTCATTAGAAACAGAAAAAAATTATTTCATCTTATACCTGCGAATTTGTACACTTTTGGGGATACTTTGCTCCGGAGCTTCTTCCCATGCATATCGTTTACCAAGCTATGAAAATGTGGATTACGATCAAAAGGATGTCGATATAGTTCTAGTACCCCTGGATGGTTTGATTCGGTAATTTTTACAGATTGGCTTGAAAGCTAATTTTCATACGAAGAAGATATATGTATATATTCTGGGGAAATAGTGAGCTTTAACAACAATTAGGTGACTATTAACTCCATTGTGGCCTTTGAAATTGCGGAAATGGCTTACAAAGTGTGACGAAATGTCTTACTCTTGGTCCGACGTTCTGGGTGCCATCAAATCACCTAAACAATTGTTCAAACGAGGATTGTTTGCAGTACCTGGATAACTGTTTTTTTTTAAATATATTTCAGTTTTCTTATATTTTTGTATTTTTAGAAACTTCTGTTTTTATTTTGTTCCACTTTAGAAAGTTTTGTTTTGTTTTTTTCAATTACATGTACAAAAATTTTAATTTTGGGAATTCATTTCATATAGATTTCAGCGTTAGGCAAATCTCTATCATGTAGCAGTACCAAATTTGCTCCATATATCATAAATCGTATTTTACACTTGATTTTAGAAACTGGCGCAAAGTAACCTCTGTCCATTGGTAGGCTTTGCTCCACTTTTTATAAAAAAAGAATAATATATGGGTCGACTATTTCTTCATTAAATAACACTAAAGCAATATTATTAAAGCTCTTATTTATGTTTTGTAAGAAGAGGAGACTTTTATCTACGTTCTATCAATTATTTTCAACCATTTTTTAAGTTTCCGTAAAAATGATGCAAAGTAACCCCAGTTTACTGCAACCCATAGAACTGTGGGGAGTCACAAGTATATCAAATATCGAGATCCTTCAAAGGTTTGAGTCCATAACACTACGAACCATCACTAATACCCCGTGGTTCGTGACAAATGGGATGCTATACCGTAAGTTGAAAACTACACGTGTACCTCCCTCGCTGTTCAGCCTCTTAAACAACATCCAAACGTCGCACCAACTGAAGCGATGCAATCCTTTAGAGATACACGTGATTATATGTTATAATTCAAGTAGTAGGTATAGCAAAGCGGGTTCTGGCTCACTCTCGGATTTGTCCGCGGACATTTGATGCGGATGGCATGTGGTCATTGTTGATCTGAACTCTTGGCGCAGGTATAAAACAGGTCTGTACAGGTATAAAACAGGTGTGTACCGGTTTAAAACAGGTATGGTGGTATTAAGAAAAAACATGACGTCATTAAACAGGTTACCATACCTGTTTTAAACCGATAATTCACTTATGTATATACAATAATTTATGTGTGTATATATATATATATATATATATATATATATATATATATATATATATATATATATATAGGGTGATTCAGCTAACTCGTTCATTAAAAGTTGATGAACTTCCCATTGGAATTCATTTTTTAAAATTTGGAATCAGGGGTTAGCGAGGACGATGTATTCAACTATTGTACTTTTGCTTTTCTGACACTTCCGATTATACCGGAAGTAGCTATCAACTTCCTTATGTTAAATAGAACACCCAGTATATTATTACATTTTTGAATTACCCTGCTGATTTTAAGTGAACTTTCTTAACAATTCCCTATACATATCTTCAGCAGTTTTTGAGATATTTTAATTTTTTTGAAAAAATTAGGTTTTGTAGTATCCCATTGGAATGCTCGTCACTTATTCAAAACAAAAGTTATAGTAGCAAATCTTGGGCTGTAATTGGGCGGACTGTTAAGCTTTCAGATGATATGTAGTTTGATATTTTATTATTTACAGGGTATCCTAAAATTTAGTTCATTCTGACAAACTTCAACTGCTGAAAAGTCAATTTTCTTAAATGAAACACCCTGTATCCTATTGCTTTCTGTGATGGAGAATTAAGTTATATTTCAATCTGTATTAGGATTCGCCATACCTATCTGCTACCGTTTTCTTTCTATCGAGGTATTTTTTATTCGATACCATAGTTTTCCATTTTATTAATTTACTTCTGACCAACGGGCCATAAAAATAATACGCATTGTCTTAATTGTTAATGTAAACATCAGAGTAGATGTCAAAGTGAGAAATCTTACATAGTATTATAAATTATAACGTTCATTAAAAGTTCATAAACTTCTAATGAACGTATTAGCTGAATCACCCTATATATATATATATATATATATATATATATATATATATACATATATATATATATATATATATATATATATATATATATATATATATATATATATATACATATATATATATATATATATATATATATATATATATATATATATATATATATATATATATATATATATATACAAATAGTAATTCCTACAAGTTAGGCCTTTAATGTAAGAGCGTTATTGTCAAATATTGTTGTCTGGCACTAAAGAATACTTATTTTAATAAATGTGCTTATGTTTTTGGGCAGATTGCAAGCAAAATAGGAGTTTAATAAAAAAATGTTTCTACACACTTTATTACTCGCGAAACCATGAATAATTATATTACAGAAAATTCTGCACAGCTCTGCCCTAATCCGATTTTCTAATTTATAAAAACTTTACTTTTATAAATCTAGCTGTTAATAGAAAAAAGTTGTGTTATAAGCTGTTAAATGCGGAACTTCAACCGCAACTTTACACCAACTTTCTAATATAACTTTTAAAAGTGGAATTACAAATTATATTTCTGTCCCTATCGTTGCTTTGGTAAATCGCTCAAATTTCATAATTTATATCTTAATGAAGTTAAAGAAGAGAAGCAAAAAGTCTATGAGACTGAACAAGCCGCAAGAATGAAGTGATAAATTAATTACGTTATTAAATTTCCTTGCACAAAATTTACAAAACGGTCCCTCTCCTGTTATTTTAGAAATAAATATGTTCTTTTATTTGCAGTGTCTTTCGAATGAAATTAATTAACCGAAAAGGAGTGTTATTAATAGTTTAAGTTGTTATTTCCAAGTAATTTTCCAAGAGCTTATATTTCATTATGATATCATATTAAATAGTACAATCACTTTTCTTATTAGTATCTCAAAATAAAAATAAAATGTCGATAGTCGATAGACTACTTCTCATACTTATTTTTATTTGTATTAAAATCGTTGCTTCCCTTATTTTTAAATGTTAATATAAACATTGACTTCATAACAAAAGACGAAGAATACCAAGAACAATGTTTTCAATTTTTACTTACTAATTAACTTAAATAATAACTATTATACGTTACAGATAATAAACATATATATAGACCTTCAAATAGTGTAAATGTTTAATCATATTTATTTTTATAATTTAGAAAATCTCCTTAGTGTAATATTTTGTCCTTAAAGTTTTAAACAGAAGCCGACTTATCCACCACATATTTTTACTTTAAATGTTTATTTTCATATAAGGGATCTAATTAATTATAACTCAAACGAATATAGTTCAAAAACAATTATGAAATTCTAATTATGTTTTGTTTCGCCTGTTTTAGATATGTTATTTATATAAGGTGACATATATAAGACTTTATGGGATTATTCAGTTTGTCTTAGTCCTGACAGAAATTAGGGGTGGAACTTCTAATGCACCTACAAAAAAGTGAAAGACGGAGTTTGCAATTACTGAAGTACTATTACATACTACATATACGTTACATTATTATACTACAATTTTAGAAGTACTAGATCCAAATAAGACACTTGGCTTTAGTACTTCTAACTTCTTAACTGTATGCCATGGTCTAATCCATCGAATATTTGAAAAGTGTAGATCTACATTCACCTGACTTTTTTGGTCCAGAACCTTAGCAATAAATTAAGGAAATTTTAAAGACATAAAATATAACAATTTCTTTATCAACTTCTATACAAATTATGTACTGAGAAAAGTTCTATATAATCCATTGCCCGATAATTATTATTATAAGTGCAATCCCTGGTGGGTAAAATTATGTTAAATAGTAGTCAATATAACAGAAAAAATTATGGATTATGTAATGGATTATGTAACAACAAGATAGAGATTTATACTTTCTGCTTAAACAGTGTATAAATATCTCAATGCTAAACAAAATAGAAAACAAGACGTCTAAATAACTCAATGTTGAACAAGATAGAAAATAAGATATTCGCAGATTTTCAAATACCTCCAGGCAGTTTTGATTCAACCCATTCTTGTGTGTATTCTCTTAGATAGTCCGCAACTAATTACCTAAGCATTACACCCTGAGTTAATTAGAAAATCTACAGTAAAATAAAAGTTCACAAAATTGGAGTACATGCTATATTCTAAATTTATTGGAAAGTGCATGTTATGTACATATACAAGTATACCTACATAATTTTTAAATATGACAGACATTATATAATCAGTATGGCCTTATAATGAATTATAGTATAAACTTGTAGCAGTGATCTATTGAAAATAGTTCTAGCGTAGCGGAGAGTAGCATCAAAGCAAGTTTCGGTTTCTAACTTTCATGGCTTACTGTTAGTCAGCTCATTAAGTAATTAAGCTGATGTAATTATTTTATATGATTAGTAATTGTGATATTATTTTACCTTTAGACATAATATACTGTTTTTTTTTCTGTAAATAAAAAAACTAACGCCATGCAACTTATTTACAATATATAATATGTCATATTAAGATGATTTGAAAAAGTAATCCGAACAATGTAGTCGAAATATCGATGAATAAATTGGAATGAAACAAATACAATGAGTGTAGAATATAACGACTACTGCAAGTATATGGACATTTTCTGTATGTGGCATTATAAAAAGTTTTACATGGCAGATGATATTTTTTACAAACTGCTGTCTCTCTAACCTTCTCACTTCAGTAGTTTGTAAAAATTACCATCTGCCAAGTATAACTTTGCATTGTATTGATGACATCAGGTTTTACTTCGGTTTGGATTGTCTTCTAAACTACCGAGAAATGGGCGTTTTGTTGCGCTCTACTGCTGTAGAACTTAACGGCGTTTACAAGATGGTTTCATTTGTCAAAGGTATACTCACTTATACTGCACTGACGATACCCAAGATAAGGTCGAAACCGTTCTGCAATTAGCGATATTCTGAGATAGAGGACACTTTGAATCTTCCTTGTGGTTTTCATGCAATCTGAATCACTGTATTTTGGTGCTAACTCTGTTAGACAAAATACTGTAAACTTCGCCATATAATTCAGCGCTTGGCATCAGCAATTATCCAGAAGTATAGCTGCTTTGGCGTAATTTGTTTAATCCTTATTGTATAAAGTATTTGCAGGTGGTGTGGAGTATAACAATCTCACTTCAGTAGTTTGTAAAAATTATCTGCCAAGTATAACTTTTTATAATGCCACATACAGAAAATGTCTATATACTTGCAGTAGTCGTTATATTTTACACTCATTGTACAAAACTTTGCATTGTATTGATAAAGAAGTATATTGAAGCTAATAATTATATATGATAAGAGTAGAACTAGTCATCTTTCTCATCAATAAACCAACTTCCTATGAGGAGGGACATATGACAAAGCATATAACTGACGTATAAAGTGATCAACTAAATTACAGACCATTCATTATTTTGTCTTTGCTCTATATATTTCTTCTGTTATATTATTAATTATTTTATTCTTTGTGTTAAGTAAAAAGTTTATTCAATAAATGACATCTGCTTAGATGCCCTTCGCGGACAAAGTTGATTTGCTATTTAGTAGATAGATGGCTGCGGTGCTGCTCAGTTTCTACGTTCACTTATTTATAATTCAAATTGTCTAACTTGATTCCCTATAGCAGGCATATATATATATATATATATATATATATATATATATATATATATATATATATATATATATATATATATATATATATATATATGGAATTCTTATGTCTGCTCTCCTTATTGGAAATAAATTAGATGAGATGATTCTATTACAATGACTTCTCTTCATGTTGATTTTGTAGATTTAGCGATATACAACAACTGCTTTCGAAAAATTGCTTTTTATATTTAAAAATCCCTCTTAAATTAATAATAATCCTGACTCTGAGTTTAGAACAAGAAAATATGAGACTATTTTCTTTAAAAACTGCTACTGCTCTTAATATATTTCTTTGTTAACCAAGCTAATAGGAGATAAAAGCTGGACTAAAACTAATTTAAACAAATTAGTAATCCTACCTGCTACGTACCTTTTCATTTTTTTATTTCGAGGAAACCTATATACATATTTTCCTTCACTTATAGTACCAGAACAATGTATAATATATACAGTGGCGGCGCTAGCTTTATTTTGCGGTTAGGCGAAAATAGGCAGGAAATATCTAGGGTGGGCGAGAGCATTAAATATATTATTTTATGTACGAATGTGATATGGTAGTATTATGAGTGGTTGGGCGAGTGATTGGGCAAAAAACATTTTGACTGGGCGCTCGCCCACCCGTGCCCACCCCTGTCGCCGCCACTGAATATACAAGATAATATTAATAGACAATAGAATACAATTTATATATAAGAAAAAATATGATATTGTGAAAGCACTTCAAGTAAGTATATTTTATTTTTGTCTCTCAAATAATGGATAGTATGGATAGTAGAAGTTAGCACGGATGGTAGGAGTTAGTACTGTATATACCCATAATATCTATTTGGCACCATAACAGGTGTAAAATAGATACTGTATACTTAATGACAAGTGCCCATTTCTCCGCGGGTAATGTCTCCCTTGGTGTTCATTTCAGTTTTCTAGTTCACGCCAACCTGGGTGTCCCTATATGTGTCTTGGTTGGTGTGAAATTTTACATTACATTGTTAACGTGCTAATATATATATATATATATATATATATATATATATATATATATATATATATATATATATATATATATATATATATATATCTTTTATATCAATTTTATCTTGATTGCATAAAATCTATAACAATTTGCTGTCAATGTATTTGCTATTAACAAACTGCTACCGATACTATTTGCTATGCGCAATTCGCTATTTCGATAAACATATAGTCCTCATCAGTAGATAAGGAATCTATTTCACACTCTCAAAGTTCAGTAATTTGAATCAATTCTCGGCTGATAATAGGAGAAATTAACAAATATCCTGGAATAGTGTTTTTTATCTGGCATACTAGTTAGTATTTATAATACGAATACCATTGTTTTATTGATAATAATTATTACTAATATAGCGTATATTAGTCATCGTCCAGATCTCCATAAAATTTGTTTTTAAGAAGTAGTAATAAAAATCTTCATTAAATTCATTCATTATCCAGAATCGATAACATTTTTCATTCTAATTTAATCTAGTGTAATTTAATCATGACAAAGGTATGCTTTTCGAATTATAAACGTATTTCAATAAAACGTTACCGACGAAAATACCTGGAATTTTTCTTTGTACAACGTTTAATCCCATTGTGTTCTACGGGCATCAAAGAATTCCCAAAACAAAATGTAATTAAAAGCAGAACAGAAACCCTTGAAATTTTTATTCAGTAGGTAGATGCTGACTTTGAGTTTTGTTTTAATTGTGAAATATGGCAAAGCCGATTTCAAGCAGACGCGGTATTTTTTTACTACGGATTATTCTTTGTCTATAATACGTAATTGGTACCAATGTAATGATTATTAAAGAGGATTGGAATTTTTTATGTGAAAACAAAAAAACTCTTTTTCACAACTCACCATCATAACATACATTGAACGTTTCGTTAAATATTTGTTTGACCATTTAGTATTATAGGGAAAGTAGAGAATGAAAAACATGGAAGCTGAGCTTTAAAACCCTTTCATGACATTAGCGCAAATCGGGTGTGGCATATGTTATCGGAATATCTTGACTGTGAGGAAATAGATTAAAATTTCATCTTAAAACAGCTGAAACAACGCAACATAAATGGTAAATAACACAGCTCTACAAATTTTAACATTTTGAAAGTTGATTTGGGTTTGATAAGTTATTATCAGTGAGTTATTTACGCTGATTTTATATACCTTCCGTCCTTACCCCTCGCGTATAATTTTTAATTAACTGAATAATTAGAATAAATTTTAAAATAAAAGAAAAATTGCATTTTAATAAACATTAAAGAATATAGTAAAAAGCAACAACACAAATATTTTTGAGTCTCTAATTTCTTTTTGTCTTTGAAAGTCTCTCCCTTTTTAACAAAAAACTTCGTTTTGTAGTTTTTATTGTGAAATCGTCAATTGGATGTTCTCTTTTCAGCATTCAGCAGTAATCTTCCATCATCGCCTCATCCCATCGACCCCTTTTCATCTCCTTTATGTCTTGATGGAACACTTCACCTTGGTCCTCACTAACGGTACCAAGATTTTCTGGAAACTAGTCCAGATGAGCATGCAGAAAATGAATTTTTATGCTGATATTATAACAAAGTTGCTCAAATTTATCCAGCATATTGTTGACAATTTCCTCACACTGCGGATGTTTGTAATACCCTAAAAAAAATTATGTTATGTTTTTAAAGTATATGGAAAGTTCTTTTTCAATTTCTGTGATTTTTTTTTCAAACTGTTAGTCCTTCATTACTTTTCTTATTTGTGGTTCTACGAAAATTCCTTTAATTTTGCTTCAGAAAAAGCTGATAATTTGCCGCACAAGTACTTAAAATAATTCTCATTTTTATCCATAGCTTCTACATATTGTTTCATTTATCCTAAGTTAATATGAAGTGGCGGCCAACGAGTTTTTTTCGGATCAACCAAATTTGCATAAATAACGTGTTTTGAATCAGGTGTTAATTATATTTAGTGTATTTTTATAACTTCTAGACATTTTTAAAACAATATAAAGACACACGGCGCGATGTCATGAGTAAACGTACATACATTAAAAACGTACTACAGCGAGTATGTAAATACTCGAATAATATAAAACGGGAATGTCCCCACATGCCATTTCTGTTTCAGTAAATCCCCCATACTTGTGTGTACGTTTCAAATTAATTAAAAATACAGGGACGCCGCAAAAATTGACGAAAAATTAAGTGTTATAGGGCCACGGTTTTAAAAACTACAAATTATTGTATAATGTACACTTGTAAATACTGATGCGTTGTAGAGACAAAAAACAGTGTTTCCGTAGTTAATGGTATGTAAATAAGCCAGAAAGTTAAAGAAAGTTCGATCACAAAATCTTTGTTGGCCTGTGTAATTGGTATAGTTTATATAATTAATCCAAAAATAGTATTCGATGAATACTTGTTTTTAATTTAATATTTTCTAATAAATTCTTAAATAAATAATCACTAGTATAATAGAAAAGTAAATAAAAGAAACTATATCAAGACTATCAGAAAATAATAATCAGAACAATTTTTATTTATTTGTGCAAAACATATAACCATTTTCATTTAAAAAAATAGACATAGAAAAAAACAAAAAAAACCATTAATAGTAAATAATTAAAATGGTGATTATTTAAGTAATCTATAAACATATAGAGATTTCGAACATTTCCTCTTTGAAGAGGACGTCTACTTAATGTGGTAAGTTATCGTGTTTGAAATGAATTTATTTCAATAATCAATCACCTCATATTAAAAAAATTAGATAAAAAGAAAAAAGCAACAAACTAATTCATAATAAGTTATTAAAATAGTGATCGGTTAAGTAATCTATAGAGATATAGAGACTTTGAACCTCTCTCCTTTGAGCAGAATTTCCAACTAATGTAGTGAGTTATCGTGTTTTAAATGAGTTTTTAATGTAGTAATGTTTGAAAAATTCCTCTGTATAAATATTACAAATTGTATTTCCCTCATAAATGGAGGCGTTAAATAGTGTTTCCCTCATACTAATCATCCTCACCAGGTCGTACAATTTTTGAGGGTACTAAAGGTATTTCTAGGAACAGTAATTTTCATCTATTAGTAGCAGTGGAAAAGTTATTTTAAATTTTTCACTACGTACTAAATAACTTTAAGTTGCCATAAAAGACTGGCTGATAATTTATGATCACGATTTTAAAAGGCAGAGCTTAAAAGCACGGATAGGATACTCCCTGATAAACTTAGAGATACATGTCATAAATACATATTCATAGACCTACACATAATATATATATATATATATATATATATATATATATATATATATATATATATATATATATATATATATATGGGAGACATTAAAACCTATCGTATGAGTAAAAACTTCTGAATTTTCCACAGATGCTTAAGCATCTGATGTTGGCAACCTAGGTAAAATGTCGATAAATTCACTTTACATCTGTTATCTACAAAGCCGAACATACGGGACATAAGTAGGAAACAAGCTGATTTCGTCAACTTAATGACTGCCACAAATGGTTATACTGTTACTCTATTCAGCCCGTTATATCGGCAACTAAGAGACATAAACCAAGGATATTAGCATACATGCATTAAAGTGCGTAAATAATGTTTATTGACAAATAGTAATATATCTCTTGAGTAACCATGAATAATCAAGTAATGAGTAATTATGAGTAATATGTCATTTGGAATCTGCTTCAAATATTTATTCAAATGATGTCTTTCCACAAAATCTACATTTCAAACTGCAGATATTCGTGGAGCATCTTCAGAAACGTGTGGGCAAGGATATTGAGTAATTATATCGTAGGTATTAAGGGCTCACATACCCCTGAAATTTTCAATAAATCGATTTTTTTACAAATTTTTATTTTTTAATCTTCTATGGATTTAAAAAAAATATATATGAAAATACCACTCCGTTACAAAGCTATAGCAACAAATGTTACCAGACACCGGGTTGGGACGGCTAATTGCTGCGCACCTCTCGACAGCTGCGTTTAATATTTCCATTGTTAGCAAAACCTGCGTTTCATAGAAAACAAGTAATAAATAGACTATAATATTGGTTGACTGTCGCCTTTCGATCAGTACAGCATGTGTATGTACAGTAGGAAGCTGGAATGGGAGACTAGAAGTAAGTTCACGTTATATCTACCGGAAAATTTAAACGCGTTTTTCTTGAAACTATATTTTTATAATTATTTTGTCTATAGTCTGACGAGAGATTCTTCTAATTTTTTTGTTGGACACTTTTTTATAAATTATTAAAAACTATTTTTGTAATTGCATACTAAAATTTGAAATACTATAATTTCTTTATTTTGGAAAAAAAGAAATACTTTCGTCAGACTGTTACTAATAGATTACTTTACAAGATTCTTTTTTAATTTCGTAGATTGCATAATTTTTGCTGAAGTTATGAGGTCGACAATGAGGCGCCATGGTTTTTATCAGTAGTCCATTTATACCCATAAAAAATAAAATTAATTTTAATTTTTTTTTTAGTTAATAAAGAATGTGAAATCAACAATTTAATTTATTTTCACCATATAACCTTTATAATAATTTTTAAAATTTACTTGGTTTTCAGCGCTCGCAGGAGTATGTGAGCCATTAACTATTTCTAAATCTGAAATGACTTCTTTATCTTTCTCACTATCATAACATAGTAAGAGTTTCAACGAAGAGTATCAGAATAAATGAATTAGAGGCGGAGGTACAATAAACTAGCCTTGATATCCATATCTAACGCACTTAAGATTCATTTTTATAAAGCTACTTAAAATGTAAGGTATACGCTACGCAACCCTCTACTATCGAGGTTTTGAAGAAAATCTTAAAAGTTTGATAGCATGCTTTACCAAATATTAACTTTAATATTTTTTTAAATTGCGCCACAAAGCTATCATTGATGAATATATCACTATTTATTTAAAATATTACTTTTACATTTTAATATATGTATATCAATTGTCATTCTTTTAGATTTCTCAGTTCCAAAGTTAAAGTAGAAGAACATTTGAATAGAGATACGCTAAAATCATTCAATGAAAGTTATTTCTAAATATTGTTATCATAGATCGTCGTAACAGTTGTTGGAAGAATAATATGACGTAAATTTAACATTTTTACCTATGCCTAAAAATCGACGCCGTCGAGGTTAATTGAAGAAACTGAGTTTCATTTAATTCACAATAATGCAATGGTAAATTGCTTACTTGAGCAAACATCCATTATAGTACATTGTGCCATTATTTTGTGTTTAATTAGTCCCCTGTTATTTTTTTAATTTTCCATTGAAAGTTCCAACTCATTCCCGGGATTTAAATTACTCCCAAGTTAACTATAAGGACTGTGATTTCCTTCAATATACTTTATATATACAACACAGTAATCACAACCACTCACATTTATCTGACAAAACAATCCATGGTGTAACTGTGTACTTTTTGTTTATTTTTTTAGCTTTTTAATTGTTACGGTACAATAAAATGAGTAAAATAAATCTAGAACATAAGCAAATTCTTGACTCTGGATTAATGAAGGTACTGCGCTAAATATTATCCAATATAGAATAGCTTTCTTTACGGAGAACGCCGCTCTATTTCTAGATAATATTCATTTCGATATGATACCCAATACGAAAATCCTGTGGAAGCAAGAACGAAGGAATCATCAAAATTATGTTTGCCTTGATAGATAAAAATATTAATGTTTCAGTGCCAATAAAGTGTCAGCACATCAGATTGCAAGGTCACTCACACAGGAATAAAAATTATAGAGGCAAAAAGTTTGTGAAAATCACTCACCACCTTTATCTCGAAACAAAGACCTCTTCCTAAAATTATTACTGGCAAGCTGACATGGGATTCATTAATAATGGATCAATTCAGTTGATGTGCAAGGAACCCTTGCCATAGACTTAAAGACGCAATCTGCAACATAGTTTTGCTAACTACATAAACATAACAACATAAATTTGCTAACTGCAATATATTAGGATACCGAAAGGATTCTGTTAATAAATAAATGCAAAGAAGCTCTGCAGTAATAACAAATATTCATCAAGACATTATGAAAATTTTTAAATCCACTATTAAAGAGAAATAACCCTTAAGGCTGAACTTAAGACTGAACAAAGCTCAAAAAGAACAAGATGTAATCAACGAACGTAGGACTGTTGAATAAACACTCTAGCTATGATATAATCTTTGTTATATAGGGACTGGATTGATTATAAATTAAGTAAGGTAAGAGCTATCGATATCGAATATACTTTATTTTAACGAGACATTATTTTAATATTATTTATAGTAGCTTTACCTTTACTGTTTGTTACTGAAACTGAAAACAAATAGAAAGCGACGTTTTTTTGCTAAAAAAAGTAGCTGAGGAATATATTTACAGACTGGCAAACAGAAATTTCTCTGAGGATATAGCTCTGGTGAAAAAGCTGTGGAAAGGTACCAGTAATAATTATTTATTTTTTCTGTAAGTTTATCATACAGCTCTGTCTATATAAAATGTGTCTTCTATGTTCTATTTCATTAAAGGTAAAATAATACTTCTTGCTTGGACCTAAAATATAGCTCTTCGTGATTAGGTCAACTTCTCTCATATTTTAAGCTTTAGTTTGGCAATTAAACTAGTAACAAAATCCTGATGTCGTTTCTTAATTGTAAGATACCCCTGTATCATGCCGATGTTTCTCTTCTTTCTATTTCCCAGTTTCATCGTCTGCATCTTCCACTATCCGAGCGAGGTGTAAAAGGTTTGATACTGGTACTGAGACTAAAACCGAAGCAAGTCCTCCTACATTCGGTTATAAAAATGTGAAAGATACTCTACAGCTATACTATAGAACCTCTGATAAGATATGGCCTGTAAGAAGAATATCAATCACTCAGCTCTAATTTAAATTTTTAAATCACTTAATTTTATTTAATTAAGACAATTAAATTTCTGAGTTATTGTATTAGTTGTGATCTCATGAATATTTGATATTTTCTTTAAGACATACATAAAATACTAAAATTATTAAATAGACTAATAATTAATGACAGAAGTATTGTAGATGTACTACTATAGGTTATATACTACTACTGAAATAAGAAAATACATAGTAACGTAAAGGCAACTGAGCTTGAATGTCTAAAACACTATAATTAACTAAATTTAATTTGCACGAGACTGAGATGTAACTCATTCCTACAATCTTAATGTTATTAATTAGAAGTTTAAGAATAATTAATTGCTTTTAAGAAGTGCATGGCATCGTCTATGTAGAATAAAATATGATAAATATGGCAATTTAAGTGGGAATATTTTAAATGAAGTTCGGAATACTGCTCATTAAATGTACTAGGTACGTTACATAAAGCAAAGTTATCGCTATAGTTAGCATTTTCCACTTTTAACAATTTGAAGTGAGGGAGAAATTAAGTTTTAATTATTAGGGAATGTTTTTCCTTTTTGTTAAAAGAATTAAATAAGTTACGACTCCAACTAAATGAGTTATATTGAATGATAATATTTCTTACATATTTCATTAGTGTCGAATTTGAACATAGCGATGATATCGATATAATATTTTTTAACGACTTGTTTACACTAGATCGAGTACATAATTGTATAGAAAATGAATCCTTTAAACTTTACATTTAAATTGAAATGAAATTTAGTTTATATAAATCCAAGAACGCTATAATATTATAGAGTATTATATGTAGATCTGATAACATATACTTAACACTTTCAGAAATAACGTGATAACCGCTAATATTTCCATGACTTTTTTGTGTGAATTCATACAATAGTTACTCTAATTGAACTAATTGTATAGTTTAAGTCTTTGAGTTGAATAGTCATTAATTAAAGTACGCTTATTATCTAGAAAAATTTTATTATCAAAAGTACAGGACCAATAATTTAAAAATACATTTTTTAGGAATATTCCCCATGTTTAGTATGGCCTATTCGCAAGCAATATAATGAAAAAAGAGTCAAGATTTTAATGGTTTGTAAACATAAATGGTCCGATGCATGATTCAAACAAAAGACAGCATATCCTTCTGACGAAGATAACATTGCTATCAAAATATGCGTATACAAGTGCATTGAAATATCGCTTGGTGTCAATGAGAACATAATAAATGTATTTTGTTTGTGAAAGCTATAGAAACACTGTCAATTGCGAAAGATTCTTAGCACCTTCAACTTGTTCTAAAGTTGTTTTTGTTTATTAACTGATTATAAACACCGAAATATTATCTAATTATGTTAAGGACTAATAGTGGGAAGGAAATAGAATAGTTTATAATAATTAAACAATATTAACTGATTTACTGAAGTATTTGCTTATTTGACTTAACAGGCAATTATATTTTCATATAATTCATAATTAATTTCAATTATGTATATAGAATAAACTTTCATTTCAAATTTCAAATCAATCACAAGAGTAAGTATTATTTTGCGTAAATAATAATATGTGTATATTGTTTGATTAATAGTATGCCTATACACTTTTAGTAACCCTTATAGCATGTTACAGAATATAGAGAAATATTATTTTTCCTTTTTAATTGCGACTCAATGCTCCAACCATTAAATGTATGTTTCCTGACATTTACCAATGATGTATTGGTCCATTTACTCCTATCCATCTCCGTTTGTCATAGCCGATGTCAAGAAATAATTCGATATTTTGTGTATTCTAAGTCAAATATGAGAAAATGACATAACGGTTAATTCAACATGCGGCTTTGCTAAATTTACTAGTGTGATGTTTGAAGAAAAGAACAATAATTGAATGTAGTCTATTTTACAGATTCTAGTCAATTTAATGGAGTATATTTAATTATTGTAAACTGCACAGTAATCACAATATTCTAGTATGGTGCAGTAATTTAAAATGTTGTATTAAAACATTGATGAGTTTAATAAAAATTAAGTCAAATCGTATATTTTTCACCTCACCATGTGTAATAGTGAATTATATTTAAAAAGTAAAATAAAAAAGTATATGATGAAATGCTTAAAAAATAATTTTGAAATATACAGTATCTTTGCTGGCGAAATGATTAATATTTTAATCTTAATGTGATAATCAAATATTAATACATAAATGCCATTTCAATCAGCAGATATGGAAATAATATTTTCCAGTGGTAACAAATATTTATTATAATGTAAAAGAAAAAACGACTGATTACACAATTTAGCTAACCGTGCGTGTGGATGGGATCGTGTTCTGCTATATATAAGATGATTCAATATTGTTGGATACCAATGGACAGCTTAATAAAATATACACAGATGTGTAAAAAAATATGTAAAAGTACCTAAAAGCACTTAAATATAATTTATTAAAAAATGCATATTATTTGCACACGTAATGATACTATAGTTACTAATAGAATACTAACTTTATCTTAAATTATGTCCTTATGATTCATTTTCTAGGGCACTTAGATAACTGATACAATTGCGAGAAACAATAAACTGATAAACCACCGGTATAGTGCTATAATTAGGTTTCTTGATGTTATGAAGTTTCATTATTATATACACACTTTTGGGAATACTTATATACCTATAAATAATTGAGAATACATTCAGTCAAGATTTAAAATTACAGTAATAATGCAAAAACAAGTACCATATGTGTATATTGGTCATATCGTGTATATTTTTTGTTACATATACATTTAAATATCAAATTTAATTGCACTTTTACTCGGTAATAATGTTCCGCCTTATTTTGCTATTAGTAAAACACTCACTTCGAATTTACTGATTTGAAATGGAGGGTTGAGAGTGTGGAATTATTCCAGGAAATGTTGTCTTTTCTACAAGAGAAAAATACTTTGAATGTGTCATTTTATTTTATACCCTACCAGAACCTAAGCTAAATAAAAATGTATAAGAGAAAAAGAGAACAAAAACCGTTATACTATATAAAAATTGTATCATTTTATCTCCAGCGTGGAGTGTTCTTCTTTTTTCTGCACAATCTACTGTCCGCTTAAAGAACATGGGTTAAACCAGGCTGTTAAGAAGAATCACGAACAAAAACTCTTAGCAGCCAACCATTTGGGTAAAATTTTGAAGAAAGAAAAATAACCGATTTCACAACAGGTTTAGAGTGTAAAAAATTCTTAGCAAAATACTAAACTCAATAAAAATTGGGATACGATTAAATTCCTTTTCAGTAAATAAATCCCTAAGATTCATTTAATAATAGGGATAAATCCCTAATTTCAATTAGACATCCACCAGAAAAGTTATGGTATCTACAAATGGCCAACAGAAGATGTGTTCTTTCTATGGGTACTATTTACACTGAATATTTGATTAATCGACTATGGGTGACCTCTATTACTTGACATTATAATTGTATTATTAGCAAGTAATTTTCTTGCTACCATATCGAGCTAGAAGCCAAGCAGATAGACAATTAAAAATGGCAAATATCGCCCCTCACAAAATCTCGGCTGAATTAGTCGTAATAAAAAATCAGCGTATAACAAGTAGTAAATCTGAATATTATTTGTAATACTATTTTAACTACATTATAATAATGTTGAACACGTTATTCATAAAATTAACACACAGAAAGTATGAAGCAAATGTATCATGTATCAAATTGATGAATTAAATAAAAAACTTATTGAATAGTAATTTTCAAATTAATTTTGAATTTACAAAATGAATACATATATTTATAAAGAAAATAAAGTAAAAATATTTTGCTGTACAATTGATTTATAATATTTCCAATTTCTTATACTCTTAATTTTCATTTATACGTGATGACATTAACAATTATATAATAGAATTATACAAAAATAGTATAAGAAGTCACGAAGCGGTAAAAGCGGTTAAAGCAAAATAAGCTTAACTAAATAATGTAACTGAATTAGTAGAAATATGTATACATACATACATAGATATGAATTTCCTCTGAGAAATTAGAATTGTTTTACTAGCAAAATAAACAACGCACATAATAACAAAGTAATGATATATGCCATTCCTAACCTTCTGCATATTTCTCTAACTTTTGCTGGATGTAAAACAACAGGATTCTCGACGTTTCAAGGTCTGGTTCCTAACCGGAAATACGATAAAAATTGCGTACCGTAAGGGCGTACGAGGTTTCAGCAAAAAAACAAATTGGCGGAAAATTTATCAGCTCATAACTGACACATCCAACGAAAAATGAATCACGGGCTTTTTCAGCTTCTATATTATGTGAAATTTTACGTATTTACATAACAGGCGTAAAAGTGATAAAATAAAGGTAATTTTAGAGTTAATACAAAAATGAACTAAAATGAACATTGCGTAGAAGCGTTTCACTAACTGTCGGTAGTGAAAACGTATGCATTGGTCTCGAAGTATTTAATTTTATACCAATCGACGAACTATTTCTTTTGCTTAAATACAAATTTGCCTGTAATTGTGTTAGCGATGGTGTACGGAAACTCAAGACCAACAGTCTTATAATAGCTCCTTCAAAAATGACTTCTTATTATTGGTAAGTCTCAAGTTGGCTTCATAAAATAATGTTTTTGAGTCTTGGTAAATCCTTTTAAGTCTTACTCTTCTCCTGATGACGTCGACTTTGTTAGTGCGTCGAGAAACGTGTAATGTTTCCAGACCATTAAGGTTCAAAATCATTCCCACAATAAAAACTTAACAAGTTGGCGATAAATGGCAATATTAAATAAATGATGAAAAGGATCTAGAGCTATTATTAAAATTATTATTATTAGAATTTTATTATTAAAATTATTAGAATGCAGGAATATAGAGAACTTTTATATTTTCGACAATTATAAATTAACATCACTATGGTTATTGAGTATAATATGTAGTGACATAAGAATATGTCACTACATATTCTTATAGGGGTGTGGAAGTTTTTAAACCGTCCTCATCATTATATAGAACTTTATCAAGGATGGGATAGAGTAGATAAGTAATTACTAGACAATGAACATATGTACACATTCTAATGATATATTATGACAATTAATTTACTTCATTATATATTTAAACAAATTATCAAATCTAGAATATGTATACATGACGATAATGTAATATTTAAATATTCTGGCAAATAAATTGTAAAAAAATTATTAAATACAGAATATTTATGCATGATTTTCATGTTTATATCAATATTTTGGCAAATAAATTGCTACAGCATTTTGCAATAGTTTTTCTGTAAAATAAAACATATATATAAGGACATTGTGTATAATACTTCACATATAATTATGTTCGTCATGCAACTTTTACCTTTCTATGATTTTAATGCTAAGAATTGTTTGTATTCGAGAGAGATGCATACCCAAGTATTAATATCATGTCTTGAATACATATCCATTTTGGTGTATTTTTAAAAGTAAATTTTTACTGCATACCTTTCGATGTAGATTACCAAACATATCACTTGAGAAAATCTTTACTTAAAAAATAGTTCAATCTATTAAATAGCAGTTATTTAAAAATATATGATTATTTGTAAACATTTTCTTTCTGTATATTAACAATAGTATTATTGTCACATATAATTTTCAAATTCATTATTTCGACATTTTATTTATAATATAATAAATAAAATAAAAAATCCCAAGTCGCTCTTATCTCATGCCGTGGCTTGTTTTTATGGCTAGACTGAGGTAGACTGTTCCGCTTCGGCAAGATAAGAGAATTTTTTATTTGGCAAATAGCGATGACATGAATAGTACCACAATCTTCGTCGTTGTTTTCTATGACGATCTCAAATTGTACTTTAATACAGTAAAAATTATATATGCATATTCTAACGATACTTATAGGAGATACTTATACAGGGTGGAACGTAAAAAGCGCCGTAGGCTATAACTTTGCTATTAATAATTCAATTTTAAAATTGAAAGAAGATATTTAAGTAATTGTTTACAGATTATTATATAGCATTCATTGAGATTTTGTACAATTTCATTACAAGGTCACGCGATAGTCAACTTTTCTTATTTAAATGGCAACTTATGTATTTTTTTATTTGATTAAAAAGAGAATATTTTTCTGTTTTTAATGATGTACAATCAGTCATATTTTAATAGACGTGTGATTCAGAAAATAATAAATTATTTATCAAATCTTAAAACATGGCAAGATGGCTTTAAATTGAAAAACAGTTGGAACATGCCATAACAAAATGTTATTTGTCATCACAATGATAGTTTTCAAAGAATAATAAGTGTAGTATACTAAATTTAAACAATATCGAACAATATAAATTATTTTGCAACGAACAATATAAATATAAATGCTTCTTTTTCAGCAAAACACTCTCTACAGAATCTTGCAGCTACATAACTGATTCTTCTATATTCAAAATATACTTGTTGAAATTATACAAAAACTCAGTGAATGCTATATAATTGTTTGTAAACAATCATTTAATTGTCTTCTTTCAACTTTAAAGCCGAATTATTAATAATAGAGTTATTAATTAATAACTTGCTTGCGGCATTTTTTACGTTCCACCCTGTATATCTTATCACATATACAAGAGAAACCCCAATATTTTTGTACTATTTCTCCAATTCTTGCGAGATTTATTTAACGGCTTACCATTTTAGAAAATCCGGCAAAGATAAAGAATTATCTGACAATTTTTAACAGAATTATTTACAAATCGTATCTGCTATGAACACAATTCTGTTTTCCCCCGAACCGGCAAACAAAAGTAAGGAGATGACTGATAACAATCGATTTCTGTATCCTGTTAAACATTGCCTCGCGTCGCTTTGGATGAGATTAAGAACCCGGCTTTCCGCTTTAATCAGCTTTGTAAAATGTTGAAATAAGTGAATACAGTTGATAATACCCACCGAGAACATGAAAAGATTAACTCAACAGATTGTATAATGACGATTGACGTGCTAATTGGTAGCTATTATTGGCTGAAAATTCAATAGAAAACGTTGTATTCAAACGCTTATGTGATAGGCTGGGCTTAACAATAGTCTATAAAAAGGGTAACAAGAGTAACAATTATAAATGATTACTGTAATACATTTGATGTTTAAAATTAGGTATTTTAAGAGTCTTAGGAATTGTAAGAACAGTTTTGGGTAATAGAAAAAGTGGTTGTGTTTAGATGAAATTCTTCCATTGATATCCTTTTGTATAATGGTACATATTAAAATATATCATTTCTTGATATCCTAAATAACCAAACTTTTGCTTACAATTGGTCTGTGTACCGTCAAAGTCATTGATTGATTTCTTATATTTCTTCGTCTTAGATCTTAGTCATTAACAACTTACCTAGTTTACAAAAATTTACTGAGAATACAAATTAGTTAGGCTAAAATAAAGGATCATTTTAATTAGTACTTTAATTAGTTGAAGGTCTTCAGATTTGGAATAAGAGACCTAGTTATTTCAATTATTCTTGTGATATTAAAAAAATAGTTATTACAATAAACAGCTATATCAAACAATAAACAACTTATATATGTAAATGAAAGTATTTATGTACCATTCATTTAATCGCTTTTTGCCAAATAAAAAACTCTCTTGTCTTGTCGATAAGCGGAACAGTCTACCTGAGCCTAGCCAGAAAAATAAGCCACGGTATGTTTTGAGAAATTTTATTTGGCCAATAGCTATGAAATAAACTTATACTATTCATTTTATCGCTATTTGCCAAATAAAAAACTCTCTTATCTTGCCTATAAACTGAAGAGTCTACCTGAGCCTAGCCATAAAAACAAACCACGGTATGAGATAAGAGTCGTTTGAGATTTTTATTTGGCAAATAGAGATGAAATAAACTATACTTGTACCATTATACAATTGCGCGTGAAAAGGACTTCCACTTAACATTGGATCTGATAGGCTTGGAAGAACAACAGTTGCTTACATGCATTAAGGTGTAAAAATAGTATCTTAGTTAATAAATATAATCATCAAATATGGCGTTACGGTGTCATCTTGTAACTTACTTTAGAATAGGACACAGTGAGCGAATAATACCTCATTTGAAAACTGCTTCAAATATCTATTCAAACGCTTTTCTTATTTTGATATTTGTCATTTGATTTTTTTAATCGATTACTATTAATATTGGGCAGTGCCTTCTTTTTTAGACAGTGCCTCCCTGTAAAAGATATGTGTAAATTTTTTTTGACAAAATCACGAAAAATCGCAGACGCTTTTATTTTATATTGTGTTTACATTTAGAAATTTAGACTTTGCATACATACATACATACAATATGTATAATGGATTTTTGCGCGTGTATCAATTTAGTGACGACGTATGGATCACATGCTACACCACTCGCAATTGTTACTAATATGCCACGATTACCAGTACGTACATATGCATGTCTATCGACATATGTTTCAATCAACTACGTACGGCATAGACAGTTAATAATTTGCCAAATAAAATGCAATTATGAAGTCACGTCTTAGCTTTATTGTATAATTTGGTTCATTGGCGTCTCAATATTTCTGTAAAATTTATTTAATTTTTCTTTCATTTATTTTGATTTTTGTTGAATTTAATTCATTTATTTTAATGGAAATATCACTTCCATTGAATGTTTTTGTGGAGAACCTTTTCATTACTCTGTCATCGATTGACGGATTTGTATTGTACTAACTGTTATCCTAAAATGTGTTTTCGGTACGACACTGTTCAAGAATGTCAGTTGATTGATTCATATGATTGTTACCTGTGAGGCACACGCAAAGAATCATTACACAAACCATAAACACGTATTTTAATGATGATTCTAATAACAGAGCACGTACTTTAGAAGAAAAAGTTAATGCGACTTTAATCATTGGCCAGACTGGAAGAAATTTAAGAACATGTCTGTTAATTCAAAAGTTAAAGGGGGGAAAGAACTTTAAATGCGCATTGTATGTATATTCAAGTTTACCGTTTTTTATATTGAACTGACACTAAAAATATATGTCACAGTAACCTACATTTTTCTATGACGCAAACATTTAATATTTGCAATACTATATAAGAGAATGTATATATCGGCGATGATAAAACGTATTGTGCAATAGACTAAGACAATAGGACTGAGTAATATGGAAAATGATAATATCTATAATCAAAATGCTAAAGATAAAAGAAGATAATGTCCATTTATGTATATAAGACCATTTATATTACTTTGATTATCACTCATATACTTTAAATATTATTTTATACAATTAATTAAGGTCTGCCTATTTCCTCTACAAACATCTATCACCAGCACCAGGAAACAACCTACCCTCAATCTGTAAATTTTCCGGAACCATTATGTTTATTACATCTTTTATCTACGCATCAATTTTCTATCGACATTAGTGTGGCGGGTAGTGCGAGTCGTCCTGCTTTCTACTAGACTGCATATGATTCGAATATATATATATATATATATATATATATATATATATATATATATATATATATATATATATATATATATATATATATATATATATATATATTGCACACGACAAGAACCGTGTGCAATATATTGTTGTGCTGTGTGAAACAAGTATATCGGTATTCAAATAAATTTGTAAAATTATTAGATATGTCCAAGTTTTCTTTAACAACAGTACTATCTTCATTATTTCTTTTTGCAGTTATGTAAAAAGAAATAATGAAGGTACTACGGAGGCTATTGAGAATCGAAAAGGTCTCGACAATGTGACAGCGAAATATACTATATGAATAACTATATTAAAATATTATTTAGTATAGTAAAAATTTTTAATTGTGGCTAATGATTCCTAATTACAAATTTAGGATGCAATCGTTTACAGCATTTTTTTACGAAATGCATAACTGAATAGAATATGTCTTTAAGGAGATTATTCCGTTTCCTACAACTTCCGAATTTATGTCCTACTATATACTTGGCAAAACTGTCAGAACCTCAATGTTCCTTTTCTTTTGTCGCTAGTTATACAATTTGATGTTCGCAGAACTATGTAATAACATAAATAAACAGTTTTAAAATCTTAAAGCGGACTTTTCCGCACATAGAACATCTCTACCTCGAAATTGAGTGGCCAAGAAAAAATAAACCAACACATAAATACAAAATATGTGTTTTATGCGATAGTTTAACCTTCTTCAATTTTTCTCAAATAGTCCAACATAGTGTTTTCTCATGACTCATGGACAGGGTGGGGTGTGTTCTATCTACCTCAAAATCAATTAATGTCGTCTGGTAGACATCTCTAATCAGAATCAGTCGAAGCCCGATCGATCCCACACGATTTAGTTAAGTGATCGTGCTGGCAAAAAAATAATTCTGAAATAGTCCACCATTGTGCTTTCCCGTGACCCATGAAGATGGTAGAGTGTGCCTTATCGACCTCAAAATCAATAGGTGTCGTCTGGGAGACGTCCTCGATCAGAATTAGTCAAAACCCGATCGATCCGACACCATTTAGTTTAGTTATGGTGCTAACAAGATTTTTAAATGCCGACGACAACAACGACACACAGAAAAATTTTTTAAAAATATTTTTTTTTTGTATTTATGCCGAAAAACGAAAAATGAACCCAAAAAAATTTTATTTTCAATTTTTCTTTACACGATTACATTACTTTTCCGGAGTGCCGAAAAGTACAATTCAGCATGCCTTGATTATTACTTCTTAAACAGTTATATGACCAAAGTCTCACTCGAGTTCCTTGTAACACCATTTACCCTACTCTTTAACTGGATGGTAGAAGAAGGTTGCTGGCCAAATACCCTTAAAACAGCCAAGATTCTTCTCATACTTAAAATAGGGGCTATTGATGTAATGGATAACTTTCGGTGTATTACTATTTTTCCTATCATTTAAGAAATCTCTGAAATTCTTTTAAAATAAAAACTCCTTTCGTATTTAGAAAATCAGTCCATTTTAGCGCCATTACAGTTCGGTTTTAGCAAAGGTTTTTCCACGGCAAAAGCTTTTCTAACATAAGTATATGTGAGGTTGTTGGAGGACTTAATTTTAAGTCAATCACATATGCTACTGCATGCCACCTAACCAAAGCATTTGATTTCATAAATTTAGGTGCTCTAAAAATAAAGCTTAAATACTATGGTATTCGCAGTAGGAAATCACAACTCTTTCATTAGTACTTAAGTAATAGCACAAATGTGTATGCATTGAAGGATCCGACTCGGCTTTGCTACCTATAGAAAAAAATGTACCGCCAGGATTGGTCTTATGTCCGGTACTATTATATAAATAACTTACCAGTTGAAATTGTGCATAGCTTTTGTATAATTTTTACAGATGACACTACTTTTCAATCTCGAGGAACTGAGGAGATGAGCAGGAAAAGTTTAGTTTCGGTAAACACCTGGTTCTCATAAATTAGAACAATATGAGTAAAACAAAAAACATAACATTTAAGTCCAATAAAAATGGACCAAAGTCAGAATCGATGAAGCTGCTAGGCATCAACTCAACCTTAGATTAAATCGATCTGCTGATCTTGACAGACTATGTTCGAAATTAAGCACACATATATTTGTCATGAGACATCTGTGGACATTTATAAACAATAACGTCATGAGAACAGTTTATTTTGCCTTATCTCCAAAGTCGGCTCGCATATGAAGTAGTATTATAATAAAACTATAATACAGCTCAAAAGGCGCTTGTTTTGCATAAATCTGCAATTCATCTCATCGAAAGCGCAATGGCCCATACTTTTAGCAGGGAACTATTTAAGAGACATAAGGTTTGACCCCTGGTATGTTCGTAGTTGCTAGAGTCACTTCTTTTAATACACAAGAATTTGCACAACCTACTAACGAATGCAAATGTACACCGGAAGAACACAAGACATGCTAATCAATTAAAAGTACCGATATCGAGAGTTCATATTACAAAACAAAATAGTCTAGAAGTACCTACGGCTCTTTAATGAATTTCATCGTTGCAGAAAATATGGCAATATTAAGAATATGTCCTTATAAAGCTTTCGACCTATATTTAAATAAACTTTTAATCGCTAATTGCTTTTACAGCATTGACGATGTTTATATTTTTTTGACCACTTTTGATTGTTTATATTTACTTTGGAGTTTCTTACATATGGTAACTACAAATGTACGTATGCATTATGAGTATCAATAAATTCTTTCTTTTCTATTCTATTATAACCAAGTTATTTACCTATTTACCATTTAGTGTATTGTTCCAATACATATATGTAGTATTCTTGTTTATGCAAACGATCTAAGAACGTACACTAAGAACTCGTTAATTTTCGTTTATTTCACGGCATATTTATTTTAATGGGGGTTATAATGGAAGAGATTAGCGCATTTTCTGTGCCAGTAATTTTCGCTTTAACGTCTAATCATCGTCTGTACACAATTAGCACGGAATACCCTTAACCTAGCTAACTTTACATATACTGGCGCCGGGAATACAATTCTATTAGGAATTTGCGGCATTTTGTAATCTAATTAACAACTTTGACATTAACTTGAAAGTTTGCCGTTCCCGGGTCTTACTTTGAAAATATCTTTTCCCGACCCATTCCACCGACTGCTTGTAAAACAAAGTGCTAAGATCCACACTAATTTTAGACACCAGCAGCGGAAAATAAACTCGAAACAGAAATAAGATTTATTTGAACGAAACTCTTAATTTCGTTTGCATTGGGCCGCCTGTCTGGCATCTCCTTTGCATTCTAAACACGTATCTGGGAACCGTCTGCCTGGGTCGGACAAATTTTATGAGACTTTTTCATTTGATGGTAAATTAAAAATGGTTCAGGAGGCAAATAATATAAATAAACTCAAATTATAATAGGAATAAGAAGAACTTGATTTATTTTGGAAACGTAGTGAGCCTCACGAAAATAAATAAATACACGTACAATTTTTATAATGGATGTTTGCGGTTGTGTATCAATTTAGTGATGACGCACGGATCACATGCTACGCCACGCGCAATTGTTACTAATATGCCACAATTACCAGCACGTATGTCTAGCGACATATGTTTCAATCAATTATGTACGACATAGACAGTTAATAATTTGCCGAACAAAATGCAATTATGAAGTCACGTCTTAGCTTTATTGTATAATTTAATTCACTGGCGTCTCTATATTTCTGTAAAATTTATTTAAATTTTGTTTCATTTATCTTGATTTTTGTTGAATTTATTTCATTTATTTTGACGGAAATATCACTTCCGTTGAATATTTTTGTGCACCTTTTCATTACTCTATCATAAGTTGACGGATTTGTATTGTACTAACTGTTATCCTAAAATATGTTTTCGGCACGCCACTGTTCAAGAACGTATGATTTAATTTGCTGTAAAGTAAAAATTTGGTATTCTTTCTTAGCTTCAAGTTATAAACATATAAATTTCATTGATATATCAGTTTGACAGAAGTTTTTAGTTGAAAAATTGGAGTTATGATGTAAAGTTGCATTTTTTGAAGTAGAAATAGCTTTATTTCTACTTTAAAGAATGCAACAATGACTTAAATTAATATATTTCTCTTAATACAGTAATAACTAGTATTTATGTCTATGATATAGATAAAAATACGTATTTATCATTTTTATAAATATGATATGTTGATTCTAGTTATAAATAATACAAACCTCTTATAGATAACTCATATTTTTTTAATACTTTTTCCTAACAAGCATATGTCATTTAAGCTAATATTAGAGCATTTGCCATAGCATTTGCATCTATTACGTCTATTGTATCTATTACATCTATGGCATTATATTATTACATCTTCATTTATCTTCATATTTATATTAAAATAGAAAAATGTGTTTCGGAAATTAAAAGAAATTAAAAGTAATCGTTATTGCAAGTAATTCCAATTCTGATATTGCAATATCATATATATACCAATAGGCCCAGAAGAAAAACAAACTATTTTATATCATAAAACTATTTTCAAGTAGTTGAACGAAATCTAATTAATACTATGAAGTACCTAATATTACTGTAACAATATAAATTGAAAGAAATATTTGAGTGATTTACTCTGAATACAAATTACACCCATTTATAGTTTACAAGCACTAGAGAATGTGAGTATTGGGAATATAATTAACATTATTGTACCTGTGAGATTTTGTCTTAGTTCCTCCACACTAAAAAAAGTTATAGACTCATAGAAATCGGTATTCTTCGTCCTCAAGCACAATTATATCTATTCTGTAATAAACAATGTTTAATATGTCCTCAAAGGAATAAATCAGCCGAAAAAGTGGCGTTAGATTTAGTGATTCTTGTGGTCATCTCACTAGTTATATTTAATTAATGATTTTTTTTTCAAAATTCACCAATGTTTCTTCAATATAAACTGCATTTATTTAGTACATATTAAGAATGTGTGAACGCTACTGAATTCTACCAAAAAACTACCTAAAAATATATAAATTATTCTTTTCCAAAATTTCCAAATTGTCCTGGGAAATTTAAAAACCTTAGCCTTAGTTGTTGAGAATTCCGACAATGAAAAATGAATGCTAGCCTATAATTTCCAGCGGCTTGTATATCACTGGAATCGCAGAAGCTAAACAAACTTTGGCAACATTTGTGTAGAATACATACCCCCTCAGATAGGATACAAAACCTTAGGCTCCTTATCTATTACATGTTAGGGAAGTAAAGGATCCCACTACAAGAGTGGGGGTTGACCAACATTTCCAGATTGGGGTTAATTCCAGAACTCCAGAAACACCGAACTTATTACACGTTCCTCGACGCTGATTTCACCAACTAAATTGGCATCATCGGGAGATGATTAAGATTTGCTTTAAATTACCTCTAATTTCTACTTATATCAAACAAATTTTCATTATCAGGAAAGCATTACGAATATTTTCTGGCTTTATACACTGTTCATTAATACATTCTCCCAACTTGATTATTGTTCTTCATTCTTCTAATTTGTTTTCGTTTACTCCGCTAATATCTAATAGTTTATTGTTGATTACACTTTTTCCTAAATTGAAGTTACGAGGTATATTCTATAATTGTCTTCAAAATCATTTTGAGGAGGATTTCTCTAATTTTCCATATCAGTCGCCTAGATGTAAAACCCGACAAGTCCAGACAAACATAATATGAGATAATTAATAAAAATGTTTATTCAATTGAATGCAATGACCAAATTTCGTAAAATAAGTTATTATTGTCTTTAAATGATAACAAATCATAGTTTAGAAATCAGAAGCTCCATATGACTCTCAAAATTGGGAAATAAAGTAGACATATCGATTTTTGCACCTAATTTTGTTTGAAATGTTCCAAAAAAATGTGTATAACTTTTTAAAATAAATTATATTTCTCATTATTATCGAACAACACAAAATACATTTTTATATACCAAAATTAATTGATTCCTCTCCGCAGTTAACAAGCAGTTCTTCGACTTCTTGTCCTCCATCTGATACATTTTGGAAATTTTCTCGAAAGAAAAAAATAAAATAAAAATAAATCTTCTTTTTCCCATTCCTTTCCATAGTGTTTCTCTAAAGTTTCGCTATACTTTTTTTCTTGTCTTTATTAATCAGTACTCCAATTTTCAATTCCTTTGATCCTTTTTGCGAGATGTTTTTTCCTCTTTTACATAAGCTTTTGAATGTACTCATAATATTTTCAGTTCTGTAAAATGCTTCGCCGCTTACAAGAGGTGTGTTATTAACTTTTAACAATGATTATTCTCTTTGAAGATTGAAATTTAAAGTGCCAATATAGTGTTTGTTTTAAAACATTTGAGTTTCACGTCTCCTCCAGTCCCTGATTACAAAGTCTTCTAATTTCGTGAACAGTAGCAAACTTTTTGATCATATTGATGAACTCTTTTGGATGAGAATCTTTTATCTTCCTTCTATAGATTCTTTCAATTTGACCAAAAACGCGATCGAGGTGAATATAAGAATGCCCAACAACCGGAAAGAGCAACTCTATCTTCTCCACATGTGGAGGAGCTTGGAATTGTAATTAATAATTGAACATAGTAGATAGATAACTAATAATTCAAGGTAGCAGAATTTGTATTTTGTGCCCCACATCCATCACACACGTTAGTCAACTGATAAAACGTACAAATTAAACTGCACCACGTGATGAAACATTTAGCTCTTATTGGTTCATTGGAAATGTCTGCCTTTATATCTAACACCGCAAGGGATATGTCGGGTTTTGTATCTGAGATGAAATTTTAAACTTAAATTACTTTTGATTTGTTTGTATTTGTTGTAAAAATTCCCTTGGACTATGTCAGCATTTACATTTTTAATCTATTACCATAAGAATATCATTTCTGAGGAAAGGGCAACTTATCGGGTTTTGCATCCAGGCGACTGATATATTAAATGGGTCATGTGCTTCTTAAATCTATTTATAAATGCTCTTTTTGTCTGTCTAATATACTTACTACTATACTATGACTACAATAGTTATAGAAATACAGCATTAAATACTATGTGTTATTGACTCTCACACATGCTCTCACATGGTCTACTATCAAATGGGACGATAAATAAGTAGATACGGCAAATACTAAGGGTTTCATTCAGGGTTTACAGAGTGATTCTCTATTTTTAAAAATAAATGTTTTTTTATTTTTCAGGGATTCATTTAAAATAGAGCCCCCTATAAATTAATACATTTTCTTTTATGTTGCTCCTATAATTTGCTCATAGTTACTTCTTTTAGGTATCTCTAGTATCTGTGGTTTTCCTTTTTTCAAGAAAATCGAGAATGAATCGTGAAAAGGATAAAGTCATAAATATCAAAAAAATTCTGAAAAAGTTTATGAAAGCCATAAAATGGAAACATCAAAATAAAATACAAAAATATGCCAATAAATTGAATAAAAGCTTTAAATAGAAAATAATTAATATGAGCTTAGATAATATAAACAATAATAATATTTAAATTCAAAAGGAGTGATAAGGCAATGCTTTAATGGTTACATACGATGATGAATAAAAATTCAAGTATATTTTTGCAAGTATGATTAAATCACTATTTGAACATGAATAATTAATCATAATGGGTACAGGAACATTTGATAGAAAGATACAACCTCCTAATTAATAATAATGTTTTTATTACCGCATTGCCATACACTCGCCATTTAAAAGGAACAGTGTTTTAAAAAACATAGATTTTATTTATACAAAACGCAAATATGTACTTATAGAAAAGAGACAGAGTAACTCTTCAAAAGAAGTATAACTACTTTGAATTCGCCCAGCATAATCAGAACATTTCCTTGTACATTTTCCAGTATTCTGACCCTCCTGTAAGACGTTATAGCACCAGTAAACCTTTATGACATGTGTATCTAGAAAGCAAAAAGAATATAAATGAAGCAAAAGTCATAAACCGATTTCATTAAATTGGCCGCTATCCATAGAGAGCATGTCGAATTTACAAATACAGAGCCAGTTTTCATAAAGGAAGTATGTATATTATTCGACCATTAAATCGTTTCACAACTAAAATGTATATAAATTCTGTGGTACTCAGCGGGGATCGCCTCGTTGTTAGTTTTAACTTCTATTTTTCGTCGTACATTTCGATTGTCGACGTTTGGAAAGTCAAATGATCCCTGGGCGGTTGTTTCTATATTATTACGTTTCCATGTGATGTGTAAAGTATTTTATAATACGGTGGATGTATTTTTGAAGGGAAATCGTATCTGCAAAATTTAACCCACGTTACGTCATAATTAGGTGAGGATTGGGTGAAATAAAGTTGTGGTCCTGTGGAAATTGTGTAGAACAAATTTTGACTGTATTCAACAGGTACACATACAATCATAGAATTTTATTTTATCAAAATATAAAAAAAAAAAAGTTACAAGCATTCACCCTAAATTCAGAATTTGAAACACTAAAGTCTGGAAGTGAAATTTTTAAGGAAGATTTACTCTCTAAATATGTAAGTAACGTTTACTCTCTATGAAAGATTCTCTCATCGAATGGCATTTATATATTTTTCACAAATACTGTTTTATTTGTGACGGATCACTGTGATATTACGTACTTAATTTATGCTATAAATATACTCAATGAAGTTTGTATAGTTATTGTGATCACGAAAGAAAGCAATACGCGAAAGCAATCCACTAAATTATTTGGAAGGCTCTTGGATGCACTTTTTAAATTTAATTTTAAATTTTGTTCACAAATTTGCTTCTCAACTTTTTCATGGTAGGTATTCCATTATATTATATTTATTTAAGGCCTAATATCGAAATGTGACTTCTACAATTACGAGTGTCGTTAGTTACAAAATTAATTACTAATGTTAAACAAAGAAAAGTGAATTAGTTCTTTAATATATTTCGTTCTTTAACATATTATTGTGTGACAGAAGGAGTTTTAAGAATCTAAATTGCTGTAACTCTGTTGAGGTAAATCAACTGACTCTAGTTGATTTACCTCAACAATAAAGCAAAGAGTTGTTATATGAGTTGGTTTACTTCCTCTTTCACTATTCATTAGAAGTTTATCAACAACTCAGATAATCAGTATTCCCAACGACCAAATCATATGCCAATCAACAGTGAATCATCTGACAATGAACAGAAAATTCTAACATGGAACCTTAGCAAATAAATTTTAAGTAAAGAATTATCATTTTAAAATAGATATATTGTTTGTGTTTCTTTATTACTGTATCCTAACTCTCTAATTTCTAATTATTGCTGTATAAGTTGATGATGATGTATCGTTATATGTGATAGTTGAGGGTTGGAAGAAAATATCCAAAAATTTTATACAATAAAAATAAATATCCATGCAAATCAAAATGACTGGCGCATCCACCAGTTATTTAAAAATTGTTGCCTAGGCGAACATATTCGACTGAAGGCGTTGTTAAACAATATGTTTTTCATAAAACTACAATGTGTTTTCAACATATTAATATCGTTTCATGTTGTATAACTATTACATCAACTACTTATACATTTTATATCGATTATTATTTAGTAACCTTTTTAAAAATTGTCATTTAATTTTCAATTTTGAGTCATATCTAAACGTGAGTACAATAATTATAACACTGACTTTTAGAGACTCTTTCCTGTATTTCCAACATTTATGATATTACTTGCTAATTATGACATCGCTTTGCAGTAGCAAAAAGGTTTCTAAGAAATTATTTTCTCTACCCTTCTGCAAGCCATCATAAACATGATTTAAATATAATTTTAATTAATGGTAAAGCATCGTGATAATTTAAATGTGTCCTTATTTAATATATGATACATGATTCACGAGAATAAAGTTGATGAAGTATGATTTATACAGTATGAAATAATTCTGAAATGATAAGTAAGTAGATAACACAAATTTACATAGTGGTGCCAATTATTTGATTTAAAAAAATTACAATATGTTTAAAATACTGTTCAGGTAAAGTTGTTCTAAAAATTTTAGAGAGAATGTATGGAAATCCTGGTGAAGTTTGAATAGGGAGATGGAGGTGCACTCAAATGGAGGTTTTCCAGCTATTCAATAATAAAATACTGCAACAAAATGTTTATATTTTAATCTACCGTTAGCAAAATTTAATAATGTACGTAGGAATTTGGGCCACGAGATATAATTATATAAAGAATCTGTCTACAATCGTAACAGATGTAAAATTAGTGCCAAGAGGAATGTCAATAGATAAGTTAATAGTTACGATATATTTATTATACCCCCTTTAACTGCAACCGACATCTTAATAATAATATTCAACTCGATAAATTTATAATTCAATAAAAATATTATTCACATTAACAAAATAGGCTTCTTATTATAATGCATACTGGTTCGTCAATATTTCGTCAATTTCAAGTTCAGATGTGAATTATAAAAAATGTTCCCTATTGTCGCTGATAACAGGGCTATCGAAATATACATATACAAGAACATTAAAATATCAGACATTATTAAGAAGAATGTAACAAGTGCATATAGGAGTATGGAATATTTGATTTTTGTTTGAATTATAAGTTGTATTAAAGAATATTTTGTTTCCTTCGAGATATAATGTCATTGAAATTTATTAAAAAGACCCTTATATTTTTACATTTTCAAATAGACACTTTTGCAACAATTGTAATGATATAAGCTTTGGTGGGTTCGCGACTTTCAGTTTTCTAAATATTAAATAAAATAATGTAAATAAATTGTTCCGGCATTAAACCTTTTATTTTCAAGTAAAAAAAATCCTGATCTGGACTACAAGATGAAGTATGATATCAGCAAGATAGTTTTCTACTTTATTATGGAACTAATGTTGAACAGCCCTTAAAGGTTTTTCTACAGAGATGAGTAACTCGAAGGATACATATTGAATGGCCACTGAAATCACCAGAGTTACGCCATTTACATAATTTCCTTTAAAATCAGTCGTCTGTAAGACCAATGCTCAGTTATTAGAGGACTTAGAAATTCCGCCCATCCGAAATAGAATGGCTGTTTTCAAGAAACATTCTATCACTTTATTCGAAACTCCCTCTAAGGGCCATTGCTACTCAATTAGGATACTGTTAAGCTGCTGAACATCGCCGGTTTGAATACTTACTATGATACTAGACTAGATTGTTTCTAGTTAGTATTAAAGTGTTCAATTTTTTATATTAATATAATTTTTTTTATAATCAATTGCTTTATACTTTTTTTTCTTATTTAAAAAAGTTCAAATCACATATCCACCAAGCTATATTATTATAATTATTTAAGAAGTATAAAACTTAAATGATAAAAATATGTAGTCATTTATTATTACAATCATATTATTGTCGTAATATGATTGTAATCTCTGATAAGATAAAAATGTTCAAGAAAAGTACTTCATCTGATTTAGCCGAATGCCACGTCAAAATTGAGTAGGTTTTTATTTTCTTTTATTAATCATTCATTGTATCAGCTTTTAGTTATTCAGAGTTGTAGCGTTTCTAAAGAGTATTTATAGAGTCTCAAATGGTGCGAACTTAATGACAAGCCAAAACTTCATATGGGTATTCGTATTTTTCCTATAATATTTCCATTGTGGTGTCTCACACATTCATGCTCTAAACAATTTACTTCATACTTTATTTTTATTTATTGGAACTTTTCAAAGCATAATAAACTAGATTCAGAAATATTTAGAATCAAGGTTAATAAAAAAATTAATAAAAAATACTCTCCCAAAACATTCACTGAAAGTAATAACATGTAACATAATGTATCCTGTCGATCATAATTGGTATTGTCATGAAGAGTTCTAATTCCGACTACAAAATGTTTTATTTGCATTAAATTTACATACATATTATGCATGGAATATGGCAACCAGTAAAGCCCTGAAAGAAGTTCCATGTTTATTTAATGCTGTTGGATATTTGATTAGTAATACCCAATACTTGTTTCATTATTTCATCTAGTAAGAGGTATGTGAATTTCACAGAAGGAAGTATCCAAAATTCGACAAGCGAAGAAGGTATCGGCGAAAAACAAAGAAGATATCGACTGAATTAGCAATTAGACAATTAATAAATTTATGAAATCATTTTCATCAAATCTAGTTCCACACTATTTTTATATCTATGTTATAAAAATATTGCATCTCACAATGCACATAATGTATACACTGACAGTGAATTAAACATTACAATACCTTTTGAAATGGAAAAATAGCAGACCTTAATGGACCAAATAATATTCAAATATGAAGCAATGTTTTATCATAATGGAAATGTATGGCACAGTTATCCGTATTGAATGTTAAATAGACTGTTCATTTATATTTGTATTTATAATAAGCGTAAGTACTACCATATGTGTCATATTATCCTGATACATATTGTAAAAGCATTTTTGTTTCATTAGCAATACATAAATTTGGTATCAAATAAATAAGATACGATATATTTACATTTTAAAGGAGCACCACGATTCTCTTTTACAAAGTTAATAATAACACATTTACATAATAACAATAATTTTGTCAACAACTTCTATTTGAAATATGTTTTAACATAATCTATATACTATTATATATGTTATATAGAATCATCTCTTATATAAGGTTAAGACTTAGATTAATACTGTATTTTATAATATTGTAATATACATTGTAACAGGCCATTAGCATACAGGATGTTATGTCCAGAAAAGAGTATACCAAAGTCATCGCGGTTATCGCGTAACTAAAAACCTTTTGTGCTTATCATAAACCTTACATTGTATTTTATCGCAATTATTGCAACTTGCTAAAAGTCTTGAGAAAAACACTTCTTAGAACATTCCTGCAGCATCAGCAACAGAAATGTTTTAAATAGAGAAACAAACACTAGTAGCTTCAGTAATCGGCAAATATAGTAATTGCTCCACAAGTAGTCGGTAAAATAAATAAAAAGTGATACATACCTATTTAAGATTTGACATATTTAAAAGGAGCTAATTTTTCTGAACAAATTTTGTAAAGAAAAAAATTTGCTATCTTTTTCCGTTAAAAAATTATAAGCAGATTTGTAAACAAAAGTATTATAAAAAATTCGCAATCGTCACGATTTAAACAAGTGACCTTTGGAAGCAAATAACATCTGTCAATAAATAAACATTATTACGTAATTAATATTATTTATTAACTTAACATTACAAAACAAAACACATAATATGTTACAACTATTACGGCAGATAGAAAGAAAGTATGTAGTCAATCACTTCTAAACACATCCAATCTCCGCCTTACTTCTCTCACCGAAGCCTTACGAAATATTTCTCTAGATACTTCACCGCAAGCATTTCTGATTTGTTCTTTTAAATATTCCAAGTTAACAGATGGTGTTCTGTAAACTTTATTTTTCAAAGTTCCCCACAAGAAGAAGTCTAGTGGGATCAAGTCCGGTGATTTAGGCGTCTACTGTATCGGTCCATTTATACCTATCCAATTTTCTCCGTATGTTTAATTTAAATATTCTTGCTTTATGCGGTGGAGTTCCGTCATGCTGGAAACACATGTTTGCTCGCAGCTATAATGACACATTTTCGAGAAGCAGAGGAAGTTGTTCTTGAAGAAATTGCAAATATCGCTCACTATTTAAAATTGCTTCTTAAAAATATGGACCAATCAAATGCCCATTAATAATACCACACCAATCGTTAATTCCGAAGTGTCCTTGGTTTTCAATCGGATTGACAAAATGTGGATTTTCAGTAGCCCAAAAATGTTAATTTTTTTTATTGGGCTTACCATTATTAACAAAACGGCTTTCGTCCAACCACAACACATGCTGAAAAAACCGATTGTCATTGATCTCTAAGTTTACCATCACTTCGGCAACATAATTAATTCTTGGTTATTGATGTTGCTCTGACAAGTGTTCTTCTAAGTTATGAATTTTATAATCGTGATAACTATTTTCTTTCAAAATTTTTCATACCAAACTATATTTTAAATTCAACGACAGGATTGCCGAATCAAGTTCCTTGGATGGTTTTCAAAATACTGCAAAACAGTGGCAACAGTATTGTCAGAATTCACCCTTTTAACAATTTTTCTTCCCTTTCGAGAAAAAATGTCTGGCTATTTGCATGTAAATTGCGATCCAATTGTGCAAATATTTTTAAGTTTGGAATAACACGTTCGGGGTATCTCTGGACGTATAACTGAACTGCTCTTCTAGGGTTCTTTTGAGATTTCCTATAAACTAATAACATATCGAGAGTTTTTCGTTGTTTGTGAACACTTTTCAAAATCAAATGACAACAAAACGATGTTAATGTTAAGCATTAGATTAATTATTGACAGATGCGACTTTTCTACTTCTTCCCAAAGGCTACTTGTTTAAATCGTGATGATTGCGAATTTTTGATAATACCTTTTTTCACTTTGCTTATAATTTTTTAACGGAAAAAGATAGCACATTTTTTTCTTTACAAAATTTTTCACGATAATCAGCTCTCTTTAAATATGTCAAAATATAGATATGTTTCTGGGAAAAAAAAATTCGATCACGTCATTACTTCAGTTTCCAAATACGAAAAGATTTGGCTTAAAAAAGACATCACTGAATCTCATTTAAGAACCTCCTTTCAGATTTTTTCTATCGTTTTTTCTTTTCTTATAATAGAGCTGAGACATCGAGTTTCGCTCACCCTGTACATATTTATTATTTATTTAAATCATCAGGAGGCATTATTTTTTTCAAATTGTGTCATATGTGGTGGCAAATATGACTATCAACGAAGTATTTGAGTAATCGACAGGGAAAACCCCTATCAATGGAAATTTTGTTCCATGATTTGTTTTTCATTTAAAACCTAGGCTTAACCCTTGCGCAAGTTCAGTGGATGTTCTGCATCACGACTGAATGTGATTTATCCGCGTTTTATTCCCTTTTTTAAGTCACCTTTTCGAAACATTAATTGATTGCAATCTAACATACTCGTAACTTTAATATATATCTACTAATATTAAAGTTAGCTTTGATTGAATTGATATATACACATAATACGGCTACTAGTAATCTAAAATCTATGCCTTCCAATATAGTTAGATATATAACATAAATATTAATCTACCTCACTTTACAAACATCTGTCAAAATAGAGGACTAGGATGCTGCAAGGTAGGAGAATAATTTTATCATTCTCTTATCACAAATATTAATGCAGTATTATTATTTTATTATATTTAGATTTTCATATCTTTAAGATGTGATAACCTATATAGCAATTCAATTATTGTTGCTCTCGACTCATTATGATATCGAAGAGGTTTTAGTCTGATTTTCCTGAACCTTACTGGGCTTCTACGGAGGCATAATACACTGAACTTAATTCTTCATCTAGGGAAAACATTCTAATTTGCTTATTTGGCCATGTATCGTTAGGAGTACCTTATGTATTTGGTATATGTGAATACATGAAAATAATAAATTGAAATTTATGATAATGAAATATAATTAATTCATCATTAAAAATGAGAACAACTTTGAATTAGATTACTATCCTTAAACTCTAACACAATCTAAAATTTTGGAACGTTTAATAAGAATTTCTCAAAAAATATTTACTTTAACGCCTTCAAATTGTTGAACTGATTTCAAGGAGGATTTAGATTTAAAATAACCCTTGTAGCAAGGTAATATATTTTGTTTAAAATTTTCAATTTACTCATTTACACTTTTCTCTATTATATCTTAAATTAATTTTCAAAATTATTATCTTACAGTTGAATATGTGGAGCTGAATATATAACTATTCTACAGTGCAATTAGTTTATCTCGGTTCATTAATGTATGCATATCGAATCACAATGTTACGGTCTTGTGTTATAAATTCTTTACAATTTGTTATAATTCTGATTAGTTTCAAACCATTTCCAGATATGTGCCGCATCAGTATATAAAAACCCAAGGTAACACTATTTTATACATCATGGTATGCTCTTTTAATCGCAGTTTAGACTTCTAACCATGCTCTCCAATATTAAGCTTTTATTGTTACGAATTAGATGTACTATGCTTTCAGCTGATATCAGGCGTTTTAAAGGCTGTTTTCGACCTCTTAGGTGCATTTTGATATTCACTGATAAATAACTATGGGGAAAACTTGGTATGTAAATCTGATATATAAATCTTTTATATGATTAAAAATAGTCATTGTGGTATTTAATTACCGGACAAATCAATTTGAAGTATTTAATTCATTTAGAGATTGCATGGTATTTTAAATACGACATACTTGCACAGATTCAGACTATTTGGTATTTTCAATTAATGCACGAGCTTTCATTAATAGTTTCTTAAAGTTTATTTGCCTACTAGATCAAGTGTACGCAGTAAACAATTTGAGTATATATTTTTAGCAATTCTCTATCTCACAGTATATACATCGATCATACTTCATTAGTGATTAATTCCGATAATTCTAAACTACACATGCCAGTTATGTGAAGGTTTTATTTCACTAGATCTTATGCAGTTATATAGTTTCTGCAGTGCAGCTTTACTCCTTCTACAAACAAGCTTATCTCTTAAGCAAATAAATTTAGTTGAGTTCAACTAGATTTAAAATACGCTCTAAATTATACCTTCATTCAATATAAGTAATGAAGTAATTCACCTGCAACAAAATTAAAAAGTCACATGGAAATGTTGCATACACAAAGAGATTTTTTTTTGTATGTCATAGGTATCTTAAGAATTTTATGTAGTGCTCCCAGGTAAAAACATCTATCTGTGCCAGCGATATTGCGCATATTTGCTCGACAAGAGATCAATGTGTCATTACATATTCGTTCTTGATATTAATCTCTATGCTTAAAAATGTATTCCCCAAACTTTACCCCGACAAGACATTGTAATATATCAGTACAAGTTATACGTGCATCACGATGCATATGCAAACTGAAACTGGAATTACGGGTTGCATAAATTTCATATCTGCTACGTGATGTCTGACACTACTATATTATGTACATACGTAAAACAAAAAATTTTGGAAAATGAAAATACCTGCGTACGCAATGGGTGTCTTATGAGATACTTAGCAAGAGAAAAAAATATGAGTGTTCTACGACAATTTCTTTAGCTGCCGAAATGACCTTGAAAGTTTAATAAAGAGGAATTTTTAAAGAAATTATAAAAAATGCAGATTTTCGCTGCTTGTTCTCACCACATGGGAGCAGCTGCATATCAAGTTCCACCCTAACGCTCCCGCCCCTACAGTATGTTTCTTCGGTCTAAAACTTTCAAAAATTTTTTTTTGTTTCATATTGTGGCAAAATTTCTCTGGATTCAATACGAGCTTTTATGAACCCATCTCGCGCTTCAGACCCAAAAACTGCTATAAAAACTTCTGTTATTAATTTTATACATCTTTCAACCACCTACGAATGCAGGGATATATTAATAGGGGTATTTCATCCGGAACCAAAGAAATTATATTAGTTCATTCTTCGCCTGAGATTCCCAGTGTCAAACGGGGTTCGCTTGTTCACTGACATTCTTCCAATCAATTAAGTCCACATAATATTCACAATCAAAATTTAGTTCATCCAATTGAAATATTCTAACGTCTTCTGTTCTCGCCGGTGATTTTCTACATTTTAGAATCCTCCTTAAAGCCAACTCTCTAATAAATTTTCTGTCATCGGCTAACATTGCTATTAAATGGTTTTCTGAATGGGAAAAATACCCGTTCCTTTTTATTACAGGATCTATCACTTTTTTAAATTCGTCAGCGAAGTACCGAGATCTTCTAATTATGTTGAAAAGGTACCTAGCACCATCTTTACAAGACCAATTACATTTAATTTCAAAGCAACTTACGACATATACTTTAACTATAAGTTCAGTTAATATTTGAAGATTTTGAGATGGTTCCTTAGTAGCAACATATAACCTTAGAACTCTGTTGGCTGTTGTAAGCCATCTGGCGTGGGACATTTTCCAGGTGCCTTTAAAGCTAAATCTTCTTCCAAAATCTCATTAGGGATTCCCTGACACATCTCAAACATGTATTTTTATCTGTACCTAGCGTTTTCGCATCTATTGAAGGTAACATAGTCTCAACCTATTTAAACTCTGGTTTTTACCACTGGTAAGTTCTAGCATGATTCTAGAGACTTACCAATTTTCCCCGAAAACCCGTTTGATCCGGAAGTTTTTCATTCCAAATAGTTCATTAAATGACGCACTGGTAATTTGGTCGTGTGAAGCAAACAAACTAACCACTGTAACGGCTTCTTCATATCCAATTCTACACTTCGAATTACTCCATTTTTGAACCGATATTTACCACAGTTCCATCACAACCTATCGCCACAATTGTATTTATATCAGTACTTTTTTCTAACTCAAGTATTGAAGTTTTAATTACTTTTGCACTTCTAGATGTTATGCATTTCCAGACTTACATGTCCGAGATATTTTGATCGGGGTTGATAAACTAAAACATAATGTTCTTCGGTAACAGTTTTTTGATAGCACTTATTCCCTTTTTTTTCTTGGACCAAGGTTTTGTCCCTCTGCCCATCAAAATAAATTGCCTGCATTTCTAGCGTATGGTTGCTCAATTTTGTTGTTAGATTAGCGTGACTTTTCTTTCTCTGCGTATCTTAAAATATAAATCACGTGCAACGTAACACACACTTGCTCTAAGACGGATGCACTAAAAACTGTCTGAAAGAATTGATAACTGTCTACTAAATAATTCTAAATTTAAAATGGTTTCGGCAGCCGCAGAAATTATTTTTGGGAACTCAAATTTTTTTCACTGATTCTAGAATATACTAATAATTTCATCGCTATTTGCCAAATAAAAAACTCTCTTATCTTGCCGGTAAGCGGAACAGTCTACCTGAGACTAGTCGTAAGAATAAGCTACGGTATGTTTTGAAATTTTTTATTTGGCAAATAGCGATGAAATAAACTATAATAGGCATATCTTAAGCATACAGGGTTATTAAGTTTCAAAAGTTGAAGAATTTACTCCGCCCTATTGTCCACACTTACGCCCGTACAGTCCAACCAAGGAATCACGTTATATACATAAAATAATTCGTTGATTATGGAAAATTGCATCGTCATAGATTTCTGAAAGAAGAACATGAAGATTTTCGGTCAAGTGGTGTAGTGGACAACGCTTCTGACTTCATGTTGGGATCCATTTCGAGCCACGGCAATAATTGGTCGAGTTTTTTTTCCACATAACTATTTGACTTTCTATTCGAACCCGAATTGACATAAATGTTTATAGCCAGACATTTTGACTCTAACTATCCCATAATTGCCTCCAGGAGGTCTCCAAGTTTCCTGGATTAATTTGAGGTTTGAAGTTAAAACTCACTCCTGTAAAACAAAAGCAAAGGAATAGATGGATGTAGAAAATTGTGGCGACGTTTATGTATTTTAGGAACCGCTGCTATTGAAATTAGGTTCACATTAATAGTAACTCTTAAGATATATCTAAGGCCAAAACATTACAGTAATACACCTTGTATACGTTCCTCTCACGATACTACATCTAAATAATACTTATGTACGTATACATGCTTATAACTGCGATTATTATTATTATAAATTTTAATTAATCTACATTTTGAGTTCACATACTTTAGATAATCGTTTCTTTTCTAGTCTTTAATTAAATAATAAAATGCAAACATGACTACGGCTAGTATTAATTGGGAACTAATGTTTTTGAAAATCCTCCTCGGGGGATAATACACTTTTATTAAAAAGGAAAAGCATACTGGAAGGTGATAATTATCCTTTCCTAGTTGTTGTAACTCTTTCTATTAGAAACTTGATGTAAATTTTCATTTAATTCACAGAAAAACATACTTTTATTGAAAAATATGAGAATAATTGTTGCAACAATAAATTCGTTACAATATTTCCGTATGGTAATATATCCGGGAGGCGAATTTCCATTTCAAGCCTTGTTGAAACTTAAAATGGTAAATTTATTTTGTTTTTCCATTCCATGCCTCACATAAGCTACCTAAAACTGGAAAACATAAAAAGTAGATGAAACTTGCAGTAAAACATTATGAGGCATATTTTACATGTGCATTTGTACCTTTCCAACCCAGTAACTTTGTGTCTCTCATCTTGTTGCAGATCAACAGTAGCGATGCATGCGAGATCCGAGATCCGTGCCAGCATGGTGGGATCTGCATATCTACGGATAGCGGACCGATCTGCGAGTGCCGCAATCCAGACTACGAAGGCGAATATTGCGAGAAAGGTGAGTGAAGCTCGATAGGTCGCCAACCGGGAGAATTCCTTTTTGAACTGCTAATCGTGCGTGTAATCTGGAATTCAAATAGAGGAAGTAAAATGGAAGAGTCTCTTTTCGCATTGTATTGTTACGTTAATCTTTTGTGGCTGTACGTTATTCGATACACATGCCAACTGACAAAAAGAGAGAAAGCTTTCATTGTTTTTGAACTTGGGTTGGTGGTAATTACTTAAGTTAGCAAATTAAAGTAAACAAATGGGAAATACTTGATAATCCAACTAACAATAGTACTCTAATAAAGATATATCAACAGTAATAAACTCAATATTGGCAAAAAATTATGTATACCTAGAGAATAATTTGGTTGAAATAAAGAAAGCTTTAGAGCAAATAAATGCTGTTTCTTATATTATTTGACAAATACCTAGCTCTAAATTTAATATGTTTCAGAAACTTTTTCAAATATTGGTGTAATATAATATATAAGGAAATATTTGAAAATCTAAATAGTAACTTAAAATATGGTAGTGAAAGGAGTAACTCTGGTTAACGAGGGATACACAGAGTATGTCATCCCCCATCATGTACACAGTGTACATGAGTTACACAGTCAGCAATTAGTCGAACAGTTAAACATCCCAATGAACTTGAAAGTTACTGTAGAACCCCAGGATAAGGTCCCAAGAAGTCTACAGATGCCAGAGATGAGCGATGTTTTATACAAGTTGCCTTAAGAAACGGTCATTCTACCAGTTTAAACCTAAGCACTAACCTAGCAGCAGCTCTAAATGTAGCAATTTTTGAATGAGCGGTTAGAAGAAGGCTCCATCAAAGAGGGTTGGACAGTAGAAGACAGGATATTGCACCACTGCTTACCAGAGAACATAAACTCCAGACTGCGTTTTGCAAAAAAAAAACAAACAAATTTGACCATCGATGACTGGAAATAAGTCTTGTTTTCATACAAAACGAGAGTAATTCACCAGGTGGATGTTAACCTGTCAACTAGCAGAGGCCAGGAGAGAGGTTTACTACTTGCAATATATCTCTGAGGATCCTATTTTGTGGTGGATCAATGATTTTCTAGGAAGGAACTTCTTCCGATGGTCACATAGATTTAGTTGATATACTGGAGAGACCCATAAATGCACATTTCTACGTAGAAAACATCTTTGAAGAAGATGTAATGCCATTTGCACCGTTTGTCAGAAACGGTTTCATTTTTATGCAGGATACCACTCGGCCCCACGTTGCTAGAGAGGTATTTTTGATGTATGAATATTCGAACTATGGACTGGCCACCAAGAAGCCCAGATATGAATCCCATATACCATATGCGAAATTCACTGAAACGATTAATTATGCGCCACATACCTGCCCTTATGACTCTTACGGAGCTCGAACAAAGTGTTCTTGTCGAATGGAAGAATATTTCTCAGGGAACCATTCACCGGTTAACCAATAACATGTCCAGATGAATGGAATCAATGTAATGAGGGCTAGAGGAGAATCTACATGCTGCTGAACTTAAATTACTGCATTTTAAGTTTACCTCCAACTGTTTTAAGTTCATCATTAACACGGGTTTCATTGCATTATCATTCCTTTCTGTTATTTATTCATGTTTTTGTCGATAATACTATTCTAACTTGTTATCACAGATGAGTAGTGACTATCACTGACTGAACAGTGGCAAATTATAAAGCATATTTGTGTAAGAATATTAATTGCATTAAAATTAGTTATTTCATAAATAACACACCAAATTAACACACCAAAAGTTATGCTTCAATCATATGAATTATGTTCTGTGGAGAAACTTCATCTTAATTTCTTGACAAATTTTGCCAATCAAAAACACCTTAGTGATAAATGCACGATATTAACTTCTACAATATTATTCAAAAGTCCATGGCCACCCTTGCTAATTTTTAGTATCTCCGTAATATTATACGTATACGTAAAAAATGAAAATTAATTTATTCTTATTTCTTAGTTAATACATGATCTGGACGATAATATACAAATGATCATCCAGTTTTTAGATCAGAATTGGGTTATCAGAAATAATCAGATTTAACGGCATAAAAGTAGTACAATAGTATAGCATAATTTCTGAAATTAGCTGCCAAATAAAACGTTAATATTATGAAGTCAGCAATAATCAGCAATTTATTATCAAATTACCATTATTTTTGAGTTAATATAAATCATGCCACCATTTTATATTAGAATAGACATTATAACTTCTTAAACTTACAAATTGTGGAAATAAAAGTGAATCCGAAACAAAAGAATTGAATCGCAAATTGAGAAAAAAAAAACAATTAAAGAAGTTAAATTAAGAAATATGTCTTGATGACATTGTGAATTATAAAAAGCGTCTTGGAAAATTGGTCTGCACAAAATAAATATACCCACATTACCGCTCCTCATTTTCCTCCTCCGCTTCCTTTTCTCTCACTGAATTTTCTTTATCGATTTTACAACCTTTTACGCTCGAAACTTTCTTTGTTTCCATCGGGGATTCATATATTTTATTTGTAATATTGTTTCATTTCTTAGAGTCTACTTCGCTTACCGTGTGGGCCGAGCTTGCACTGAAAATGAGCTTGAGAAATAACGAAAGTTGATGCAGATATTCCCTAAACGAGTTAAAAATTCTATACTTTTGTTTAGCAGTTATACTAACAATGATGAAAGTCGTAATTTATGTAACCTGCTACGCTATGTACGCTTTGCCTATACAACCTTATTACTCTTACTTTGAATCCACTTTATAGTTATAATAACTCTCAACTTGAATTCAAAGTTATTATAAAAATATAAAATGTAATTCTGAAATACATATTGTTTGAACAATATGTATTCCAGAACTATATTTGATATTTAGTATACACTGTGAAGTTAAATATGTCATAAGCATTAGAAGGTTTTAAGTTATTTTATCAAAAATGTATGTTTTGTATTCAGCATATTTTACACACTCACATGCAAGTTAAATATATGTCGATAAATGTAATGACGATATGTCGCATTGTCACTTTTATATTATTTATTACCTACTATCTGATATTCGGAACATGTGGCTGTGCCCCAAAAATGAAATAAAATACTGGACCACTCCGGGTGGCATTAGGCCTATGTTACTTTTTTTGATGAATATTATTAGTAGTGTAGCAAAGAGGGTACCAGACCACCCTCGGATTTGTCCGCGGACATTTGATGTGGATGACATGTGGTCATTGTTGATCTGAAGAACTCTTGGCGCAGGTATAAAATAGGTCTGCATAGGTATAAAACAGGTGTGTATCGGTTTAAAACAGGCATGGTAACCTGTTTAATGACGTCATGTTTTTTTTTCCTAATACCACCATACCTGTTTTAAACCGATACACACCTGTTTTATACCTGTACAGACCTGTTTTATACCTGCGCCAAGAGTTCTTCAGATCAACAATGACCACATGTCATCCACATCAAATGTCCGCGGACAAATCCGAGGGTGGCCCGGTACACTCTTTGCTCTACTACTATTATTACTGGCCAAAATTTCAAAGGGGTCAGTTGACCAGCATAGAAAGGAGCCTATTTGAGACATAGAAACAGACAAACATTCGCTTTTATATACCATGTGTCTCATTTACAGTGAAGACACCCGGATATTTTCGTTATTTTTTGAAATTCATATTCGAGCTTTGGCACAATTACAGTCTTATACAAGATGTACATTTCAAGGTGACCAAATTAAGTTTAACTAACAAACAGGTAACAGCAGTCCCCAAAATGGGGCTGATATTTTGCTTCGCGTTAAAATATGGAAAAAGTCATTAGAGAATATTGTTCAGAGTCCCAACACCAAATTTCATTACAAAAAAAAATAATTTTTTCTAAATTTCTTTGCAGTTGGTTATAGTTTTGGTTTTCAGTTCAGTAGGATGCCAAAATAAAAACTATGATTAAATTAAATGTCAATCTAACAAAATTTTGGGTTACATCGTGTAAAGTTCTAGTTTATAATGGTAAAATGTGCCTGCATTTAAGGGAAAAGTCGAAATAATGAGGTTATTTGGTGATAGCTTAGTAGCAGAGAATTTAACCGAATACATCCTTTACTTCCTATTAGTCATATGACTGCATAGAATCGCTATTAGTCATAAAACGGCAACCGTCATAAATGATATTTTCAATGAAACTGGCAGTGTTATTAAGGGAGACTTCTACCTTTTACATTTCAAAAAATAGATTTTCTTTGCAGATCCTTAAACTATATGTATGTATAATTCATCTTGTAGAAGGATTTTCCGAACTTCGTGCGTTTCCGATACTTTAAACGCGTTTAAACTCGGCAAGGCAAGCGCGCTCTGACTGTCTCCGCAGAGCGCTCGGCAGCTGTCAGCGTGTCTGATGCAGTAACAATAGCCTTTTATGTTCAGCATTTTTATAATAGGGTTCCTACTTTCACTGCTTATAAATTTTGGGTATAGAGTTGCCTCTATTGACCAGGTATTACCGATTAACGGTAATTATATACACTTTTTAGTAAACACTGCAAAATTCCAAACGCGGTTTTCTTCAAAACACGTTTTTTAAAATGGCTAACACTCTCCTGACCATTGCATTTAACTCATCGACTTGAAAATTTGCACACATCCTTGAAAAACATGGCGTCATGGAGTGACGTACGATTTTTGCGATAACTTAATTTTTTGCATTTTTTATTAATGTTTTTATACGAAAAAAAAAGCAAAAAAATCGATTTTTATTTTCCAATCACCGCCATTTTCTTAATTTTGCATTAAATAAAAAACTCTTACGTCATTCCATATATAAGGGGATAGTAATTAATAATATACATTCCATTTTTGTTTCACGTCAACGGAGAGGGGGCAGCGATGTAAGCCGTTTGCCCCCGATATTTTGCAGACTTTTGTTTCGCAGAGCTTCGACGGCCGCCATGTTGTTTTTTTTTATAAAAACATTGTTTACGTACAATATTCACTCAATAATAACTAGGAAAAAACCGCAATAAAGGTAGAGTACCTTTATTGGTTTTCCCAAAATAAATTAAAATATTAGTTCCTCGAATATGGTACTCAAAGGTAGAAGTCCCCCTTAAAAGATGTCAGAATGATCAGGCTCACCGAATACATCCGAATTCTTAAGATAATGTAATTTTAGAAGAAAATCAAATGAATCCAAGAGTGAGTCTGCCAAGATTTAGCGTTTTAGCTGAATATCGGATAAGGAGAAAATTAGATGTTTCACTCGCCATAAAATTAAGACTTATACACCAAAATTTGTACATATTTTTAAAAAAGGCGATGAAAATAGAAAGTTAAAATATTGCTATTTGGTCCAGGGATATTTTTTAAACAACCGGAATTTTCTACATCAAATTTGAAGTCCCATCATGTTTACTGATAAGGCTAAAATTATCGTTAATAGGATGGTATTTTCTCAAATTTGTAGATACTGGACTATAGAAAATCCTCACTGGGTTATTAACTGTAAAGATCCGTATTTAGAGAAAGTTGACGTATGGTGTGAAATTTTAGGAGACAAAATAGTTGTCCGTTGTTGTTTAATAAATCGTTAAAAGCATTTAGTTAACTTTTTTGATACGCAATTATGCGATGGAATTGAAAATCTTCCTCTCAATGTGCGACAGGATATGCTTTTGCAGCTAGACATTGAGCCAATCCATAATTCCAGAATAGAATTATTTGTCAGTGGACGAACGAACATTGTCCAAGGCCTGTATAGGAAGAAATAATCCTTTTGAACTTTCAACTGATATGTCCGACATTACACCATAAGATTTCTATTTTTGAGGATCAGTGAAGAATAAAGTTTACAAGACAAGGCCCAGAAATCGAGAAAAACTTTGTACTAAAATAAGACGAGCCTGTCACGAAATCGACACTCCAGAGCTGAGATGGACAGCCAATCATAATCGTAAAAGAATTGAGAAACGTATTCTAATTGAAGGAGGGTTACTTGAGAGAAGCTGCATCCGATAACTGTTTAAAATTATTATTTATGTATAATGACCAATTATCTCAAAAAGTGATTGTTACTTTAAACTGTTATCTTTTTACTTAATTCAATTACCAAAAGGTAATTGTTTGCTTTCTTTACAAGCAATCACAGAATCTAAGCGAGGCAACCGAGTCTTTTGCTTTAGAAATTATTTTCGAATCGCTTCCGGCTCTAATATGTGCTATTCCACTTGGTTGACTTAATTGTGAAGAATATGATTTTTTCAGAAATTTTCTATTAACATAAACGATCCATAGAATTTCAGCAAGGCAACCCCTTCATTCGCTAGCATAACTAAATTTTAGTTCGAACGACTCTAATTCCCAAGTTTCAACGACGAAATACCTTAGCCTTTTATTTTATTTTCATGTACAAGTCTATCTGGAGCCTTCGTTTTCACTTGCGGGAATTTATATTCGAAAAAATAAATTGTACGTTTATAAAAGGAATCCTACAATATTTTCCTTATAGCCATTATTCAACGGCAAAAAAGATGCAAATTTTGAGCTACCTCACTTTTTTTATTATTTCTTTTTTTATGTAACCTCCTAACTTCATATGAAATTAGGACACCCCATGTTTAAAAAAAATTTAAAAGCGGCAAAATTTTGTCTTTCGCGATTAATTTACGGCTAAAAAGCGGCAAATGTTATTGCTCTTGTGAGACCGATTCGAAAAAGTTGACCTGCTAATTTTTAGGGACATCTCAAGGAGGCTTTACAGGTTATCCTATTTGTCAATATAAATCATATTTGTCAACAATATGACTGGAAAATGTTAGTATACCTCAAAAACAATTTACTAATACATATAAAATCTTTACAGAGCGCCACGTTCAGTTAATCTAGCTCTCTCTGTACTATTATACCGGGTCCGGCAACATGATTGAATGGTTTTGAATAGGTTGCTGTGGAAATACTGTTTATTTGACAAACGTAAAATACTGATGAAATTGTATTTTATTATGGAAAGTTTTGTGTTACAATGGCAAATTGGCCGCTTAATCAACGGGTCTCTGCTGCTAAATCATTTATCCTGACCCAGTCCATAGTGCAAACCCAGAGGCGTTTTCGCCGTGAATTTAATATGCCAGTGCGCGCTTAAATCCCATCAAGAAATGTAATTTTGAGATGGGTAAGAGATTTCGATGAAAGGGACAGTGTAAACTCAAAATTTGTCGGAGGTACACGTACAGTTCGTACACAAGGTAATATTGAAAGAACCAGAGTGGCCGTTGAACGAAGTCCACAACGTTCTGCAATTCGGCAACAAATTAATTACAGTGCGAATTTCAGAGCGTAGTATGCGACGAATTTTAAATCTGGATTTGAAATTTTATCCGTATAAAATACAGATAGCCCATAGGCTAAACCCTGTTGATAAAGTTAATCGCCTCAATTTCTGCAGACAATTTCTTGAAACATTGAACAACAATGCAGGAATTCTTGATAAACTGATCATGTCTGACGAAGCTCACTTCCATCTCAGTACGTTAATAAGCAGAACTTTCTATACTGGGCAGAACACAACCCAAGAGAAATTCATGAACATCCAGTTTATGACCAAAAGGTAACCGTGTGGTGTGCAGTGTGCAGATTTGGTGTTATCAGGCCATATCTTTTAAAGAAAACGACCACACGATTTGTGGCTGTGGAACTTCAAAGAATGGACCAAGATGAAGTATGGGGCCAACATGACGACGCCACAACAAATACAGCTAGACGGTCCACTGCTGTTTTACAGCTTATTTTCCGAATCGCTTAATTTCTAGGTTTGGCGACGTTGCATGGCCCGCAAGATTACCGGACCTGACGGTCCCGGATTTCTTTCTGTGGGGATTCTGAAAGTCCAAAGTGTGCTCTACCGGTTCCCCAAACACTTCTGGAACTCAAAGAAAGGATTCATGAAGAAATAAATTCGATAAATGGAGATTTACTCAGACGCATTATATTCGATTTCAGAAACAGATTGCAGCAATGTATAGAAGAAGACGGTAGTCACCTTAGGGATGTGATATTTGCAAACTAAGTGTTGTAAGAAATTTCCAGAATTGTGGTTTTAGTTGCAATAATAATTAGTACAAATAATATATTCCTTGTTTCTTAACAGTGGCATATTAAAAACCGTTCAATCATGTTGCCGGACCCTTTATATAATATTTTTAATGTTCCTCGAGACATTTCCAATCTAACCAATACTGCGCCTTAACCAGTTGCGCGATGAGAAAATATGAAGTGACTAATGCCGAAATGAACTATTTTATATACCTACGGTTAAAGTGTCCCTAGTTTGCTTTCGCAGCGCAATAAAATAAAGCCTCCTTTATCTCCCGCATGCAGGTATACCTATATATGTTTGTACTCGTCGCTGTACACCGGCTCGCAATAAAACTAAATAATCATGTTGATAAAAGTGTACACGCGAAATCCATTTTACTGAAGTGCTCCCTACCTACATAAAACATTGTAAAATGCAAATACGAGAATGGTAGTTACAAGTTTTTACCGACGAGGGTTGAGCTTTATTCGCGTTTCATGAACAAAGCATCGTGCAAGTACATTAACGACATATCATATATTGAACAAAGTAGAGTTTATGCAGGGAAGATTAGAAAAGATGATATAAATTTTGCTTTTACGGCCGCTTTGCTTGGTATTACTATGTTAGTCAGTCAATATCTCCTAGCATGTATAGAATATCTCCTCGTGTATAGAATGAAATTGATAATTTATTAGGTATCACTATTTTCAATGAAGTATAGTTAATAAATTATATTTATAATTTTAAAGCTGTTAGGATATCCACTCACATTTGTTCTAACTTTATAAAATTAGCGTTATCGCTTTAGATGTTATTTATTCATAACACTTCTACATCTTCTTGTCTAGTGTTATACAAGGTCTTTCAATAGGGACGCTCGAAATTTTCTAGATTATAGAGGCCATGTAGTTAAAGCAATATCCGCTAAATTTATTGTATACTATTCAATGATGTGTGGCAAATCACTATAGAAGGCTATAGGGTTCAACAACGTGTGTAGATCATCAAATTTAATTTTCAAAGTCAGTGTTCTGTTCGAGAAATGTTCTGTGGATTACGTGAATTTATCCTTACCACAACCGTCCCACCGAGTTGACTATTTGACGTTTGGTGGCCATATTCGAGTCAACCAGTTTGATAAGTAACTAGCCAACACCCGTAAGTCACCGAAACGCAAGGTCTGCTGAAAACATAGCTGCTGTGATTTAGAGTGTATGGTAAAACACGAGACAGTCAATTTCTCATCGTTCACAAAAACTTGGCGTTCTGCGACTTCAACTTGGCGAATTTTGCGTCGGGACTTGAGTCTGCACCCGTATACAATCCAATTGACCCAGGAACTTCAGGTAAACGACCATAGACTACGTCGTGTGTTTGCTGATTGAGCTCTGTTGCAAACATAATTAACATTAGGATAATTAAAATATCTTCGCTAGTATAGAGGAAATTCATCACAGCCACTTCCCACTTTCTATTATTTCATTTCTATAGCTCTTTACAATGCATCATATCAAGAAAGCATAAGTTTACAAATAGAATGCAATACATAATCTTTTCGGAGTTAGTTCCAAGTTTATTTAACATAACACCACTGATAAAATATTATTAGTACAGAACCATTCCATATTGATGTACTTCAAAAGAGCTTGAATTATATGTTCAACTTTGTAGTAAAGTACCAAAAACTTTAATATATTCATGATTTTGTGTTGAAGTATTGTTAGGAAAAATCGAACAGTTCCTAACAATACTTCAACAACATTTAGAAGGATTTATGTTCAATTTCAATTCTCCATAATCCCTCTACCACATTCAGTATTTTCTATTCAATGTGCCTTTTAAGAGTAGTGTTATTTATCTCAATGACCTCAAATATTTATACAGATATTCATTAGAAGTTATGTTATAATATTTATACCATATTTTGCCTCTATACATTTTCTGTTTCGATTTCTATTTAAAACTGAAGAAACCACCTCGTCTTTAGCTTTCTTCTTTTAGTGTTATTGGAACATAGCTATTTGTGCAATTTTTGTAGTGTTTAATATTCCGTATATATCTATATTTTAATTTTTCTATTTTAGAAAGTAAACATATTACATAAAGCATGTGTGACCTATTTTAGTATATTTGAAATATTACACCGTAGTCAGGTTTTTGCTATTTGTAACTATTAAATATTTTGATCCATCGGCATTTCTGTATACCTATTACTGTAACAACATAACTCTTATCAGTAAATAAAGTTTAATATTATTATTTTCGAATAAATATTTGACTACACTTCAACGCCAATCATTATGTAACCTAAATTCTATAGTTATTGTAAATATAGAAGTTGGCGATGATATAGTGTAAATATTAGCTTTGCTGGTTCACAAAATGTTATAAATACACACGTCGAAATTATTCAGGAGGTATTATAACATTTGTAAACTGAAACAACGAATACACAGAATATTAAATCACCTTCAATTTATTTTATTTTCAAAGTAAGTTGCCTAATACTACGAAACGTACTATTCCCAAACAATGTATGTAAGGAGGATTCTACCTGTAAATTCTGTTTTTTCTAAAAGCAATAAATTGTGAAATTCTTCGACATAATTGTCGTTATTGGATTGACAACACCGCGCCACCCTTGGGCTGCTATTTTTTAATAATAACCTTGTTAGCTCAACATATCTAAATTTCCCTTAAGAAGATTTGGTTTCACCTTTCACGTCTTTTTTCTTCCAATGAATTAGATCTACATCTATATCACGTCAGATTATGGTTTCAGTATAACAGAGTTTTAGTCCACTATGCCGTAATTGTCCATCAATATTTCAATATTGATATTGGACGAGATCCAATTGAGTGGCCACCAAAATCTCCTAACATAAACCTACTTAATTCCTTGTCGTGCGGGAAGCTAAAGAAAGAAAGTAAGACTTGTTTCATTTTTGAAACAAAACCTGACATAATTCAGGTTCTGTAGCACAGAACAAGACATTAAATTAGATAGATCACTGTGGAGATATTGCAGAAGGAAAGCGATCTTTTTCGTCAGGAATTAAATGGTACACATTATCAATATATTTTACAATTAGTTTTAATATAATCATCTTCATGAGGTCCAGTCCTAAGACTGGTTGGACGCTCACCTCCAGCTTCTCCTATCTTGTGCTAACCTATGCATTTCGCTAATTGTGCTACAACCTACATCCCTTACTATTTGCGAGCAGTAGTCTAATCTAGGCCTACCTCTGCCTTTCTTCACTCCTATTTCTGCATCCAAAATATCGCAGACTATTCCCCCATGTCTCAACAAGTAGCCTACCATTCTATCTCTTCTCTTCACTTCTTTATGTTTTTCCACATACTTCTTTTCTCGCCGACTTTCTCTAATACTTCTTCGTTTCTAACCCCATCAGTCCACGGTATTTTCATCATTCTTCGGTAACACCACATCTCAAAAGCTTCTAATTTCTTCCTACTTGCTTCCCCTACCGTCCAGGTTTCGCAACCGTATAGTGCCGTGCTCCATACATACATTTTCAAAAATATCTTCCTTGTTTCTAAGTTTATTACCCCCGAGCATGAAAGTGCTTTATTTTTGTTAAAAGCTACTCGACCCTACGCTATTTTTTGTTTTATATCTTTATCGCTTCTTCCATCCCAAATTATTTTACTTCCTAAATAAGTGAAGTCTTTAACTTCCTCCAATCTTAGTTTTAATATAAAAAAATATTTTTTAGTTTCTCAGGTAATAATTAAAAAAATATTATATAATGTTAAAGTGAAGTATGCATTTTATTCCTCTTAATTCCACCTTTCAAATTAAATATAAAATAACGTAAATAGGTGAACACAAAACGGTCCGAAACTAAAATTTAACTGAAAACAACATTAATGCACATTCTCAAAAATGTTATAAAATATACCATATATAAATGTTATAAAATGTATTTCATTCGAAGACTATAAAGAAAATTTCATATTGGAACAATCAAATACAAGTACCGATTTTAGCAAGAATTTTCCATTATTTATTGAGAAAGGTTATACTGAATAACAGATATTTTACTTTATTTCTAGCTATTGTTTCTGTCAATATATTACAAGACACTATTAATATTTACTTCAATAAATTTTACTCAAACTATATTCGGAATTATATAAAATTCCCTACTTATTACTTTCGAAATTCCTCAAGGTCCATTCTTGACTCCTTGCTCTATATTTCTTGTATATTTTATTTTAATTAATCTTTCGCACATTGCAATATACATAGTTATGCTGATGCTTGACAAGTTCTTTACATTTTATAGCTGCCAAATCTCCTTATAGAAATTTAGCCCTTGCAAATGATATATTAAAATTACAAATTTAAATTCTCTACTGAATATATTATTTAACTTTAAATACAACTAAAGTATATCACTAATAAAATTAATCGGATAACTGTAAATATGTAAAAGAATGAAAAAAAATATTGTCAAAAAAAATTGCGAGTATGAATCTATCATTAGTAGTAATACATCTTAAGCGGAAAGTTTGACAAAGTCAGAAAATAATGCTGAATATTTTTATACCAAATTAAATAAATTGCATAATGAGAGCTATGTATTATGTATTTAATACACATACTTTTCAAATACGTAAACTTATTTAAACTAGGTTTTTATACGATTACTCATGAATGTGAGTGAATCTCTATGAATGTGAGTGAATACTCATGAATGTGAATCATTACTCATGAATGTAAGCAGTCAGAATTTTGACTTAAACCTGTATATGCATATACATATAATACGGAAAAATTTATGGTACAAAATTTGGTAAAACATATGACCAATAATTACAGTCATCAGTATACATCACAGCAAAATACTAAATATCTGTCTAAACAACAACAATAGTCTTACCTTATTACTTAGGTAAAATAATATATAATAAAATCTCAAGTTACATGAAGGAAGTAATAGTTAAAGTTTTAGTTAAAGGAATAAAAAAGTTTTTATATTTATATTAATTTAAATATATTTATTGTATATATATATATATATATATATATATATATATATATATATATATATAAGTACGATATATATGTAGTATCTGTTGTTGTATGATTTTTATTTTAACGGCCACCTTTCTTTAGCAACTAAAGTGATAAATAAATTACCCATGGACTTAAAAATCTCTTTCGTAGCAAACTTGCTTGAAAATATTCATCTGTTCTTCAGATTATCTCTGCAGTTAAGCTTGGCTGATATAGAAGGCAATGAGCTCGTTTCTGTTCCCATTTCCAAGTTTTTACCATTTTGTCCATTAATGTTAGTTCAGGAAGTTCCTTGTGATACAACAGGCTTGCAATATGACTCCTCTATATTAGTATAAAGATAATCAGAAGCTTCCGCGTTTCAATGTTAGCTCTTAGGCTCCTGATCAGGCTAACGCCTGTTACTGAGTTGATATTTTGCTATATAACTTCCCCACCCGTCTATGTTTTTAATGATGCGCTAAGTTTACGAGAGTCTTTGTCTACCCCAATTGGATGGTCGATTATTTCCCTTGGCCTGTTGCACTGATGGCACTTATATTCTACTCTTTTTATACACTTTAGTACCTCCTTTTTTAATATGTCATTCTCGTAGTACACAGCGACATACATTATTTTGGACTCCTCTTATAAAGGTATCGGTTCCAGAGTACAAGTCTCCTGCCCTTAGTCAGTTCAGCAAGTACATATCTATGCGCTCACGATCTAATAAGCTGTATGTTGACTCCCGTTGTTCCTAAATTATAGGCATGTATTTCCTATTAGTACACCAATATATTCATAAAACATCAGTCGATTTAATATATGTTCATTGGGTGTTAATTTTCCCATGCATATATATATATATATATATATATATATATATATATATATATATATATATATATATATATATATATATATATATATATATATATATATATATATATAATTAAAGATGAAATATTATATAAATTATGCAATCCAATAAAATACTTCTATTTTATTATTCCCGAGACAAGTTGTAAAGAAGTATTGGGTGACACTTCGTCTAGATCTTTCTAAATTTTATATGGAAATAAAACACGTTTACTATTATTATTTAAAGAGTGGCACATAGATTGTACATGTACATCTTCTTCACTCCACGGTTTTCTCTGTCCCCCATTTTGGCATGTATATTCAATCGTCCCTTTCATGAAATGTTATTGTGAGCTGAGTATGCGTAAATAAATGTGTTGTTTGCCATTCCATTGCCAAAGATACAATGTGGATGTCATAATTGAATTCTAAATGATATCGTGAAATAACGCGAATGCAAATTCAAGCTTGACAGTAGATGTTATAGGAATAATTATGGCAGAAAGCTGGAGGCATTCTCTTCTTATTTAGAGACGGATCTAAAATGAATGACTGAGTCGTTTATTGTTTGTACTTCTATATCAACTGGATGTAATTTATGTGGATATAAGGGGTCTCTGAAAATGTAGGTTCTTCGTCATTTAAAAAAAGTTTTGCATTTGATGTTCCGTGAATATTTTTCTTTATAAACTGCTCGGAGGCATCTCAAAGAACGCCTTATAAATCTTGTATTGTTCGAATGAAACCCCACTTTTATTGAAAAGATTGCGTACGCAAATAGAAAACCTGCTTGTTCCCTTACGCTATAAAAATGTGAAATATGGGATAAATAATAATTTTCGTTTTGAATGGGAACGCTTGTAGGCAAATAAGAGAGTATAATTCTATCCTATGTACCGTGTGAGTTTAAAGAGTTTCAATTGGTGATAAGCAATCTCACAAACTATTGATTTAATATAAAAAAGCAGTTAAAGAGAGGAAATTTTAAACAATTATGTTTATACTTTAATAGTGCTTGTGGAGCAGTTTTAGCTGTTTTAGTTTTTCAGCTATTTTGAAAAAAATGAAATACTGCCTTTTCTAAAATGCCCCATAAGTGTTTTATTTTCAAAGATATTTCAAATCTTCAAGCAGATTTTATGGCACTTTTACGTGTAAATTAACTGTATAATAAAGTCAGAGTACTGTGTTTTGGTTTTCTGAAAACATTATCGATTTAATTTGTTCTTATGGCCGCCAAATTATGTTTTTATCAGTTAAAAATAATATAATATTGCCTTTTCAGCGATGTATCACGTTTTCTATAAAATAACAAAAAACAACCTCAAATAAGCCATAAGTTATGATACAAATAAAGAACATTTATTAATTTCTTATACAAGCCTTCATAATATACTGAGATTTAATTAGAAATAAAAAAAAATAAGTATTATTATTATGAAAAGGATATCTCTGCAACCTTCGCTATAATTTATACCTTCGAATTAATTCCCCGTAATGAAAGTGGATCTTTCCTGAAGTCATCCAAAAAGTAATACGTTTCTAGACCAATCCTGGAACGTGAATTGTTAGTGCTTTGGAAATAATTTATTTGGAGAAAAACCAGAATATACAGTAAAGCTGTAAAAAAATAACTATTATATGTGTAAGTTAAATCTTTTAGTTTTAAAATAATATCTTCAGGAATATTTGAACTCCAACTGAAACTGAAACTACCAGTGATCATTGTAGTTACTATATAATTCTTTCCGCTATCAATTGGAATCATATATTATGTAGTTTCATTACTTCTAGGAAACTCTTGAAGTACATTCAATGGTATATCGTCAAAGACTCAGATTATTAGAACAATGAAGTAATATACCACGAATAAACAAATCGCAATAATATTGCACCGCCCCCACGCTCCTATCGAAGGCACCCCCGGATCATGCCTCTAGAGACTTCGCATCAAAAAACAAAAGCTACCACGTTGTTCACAAGGGTTGATTTACTATACTGATTTTGTCAAAATGCCGAAATTCGACCGAAAAGCATTTCGTACATCGACCTACAAATTTCGTGACACACACGACAACAGCCTTTTAGTAAATATTGATACTTATATAGTAATATATAATTGTACATCGACAACACTGAAATTGTCAACGTTGCATTTATTTATAATACTGTAGATATTAATAGAAAATATGTAATGAAATAGTCTGTAACTTATAAGTCGGGAATCAAGAAAGGAACCACCAAACCGCAAAGCGGTTATCAAGTGGTTCCCGAATAGCACGGGTATTACATAATCGCTGTAGGGAACAACTACTCCTCGGGCTAAAGCCCCGCCAGGCATTCAATTATACCTAACAGCGATCCTCGACACCTTTCTCGTGTTTCTGCACGACCAGAACTCTTTTTTGAAATCGATTTTCTCGATTTCCGACTTATAAGTTACAGACATAGATCTTATAGATATAGCTTAAAACCCCACGGATTTGTTTCGACATTTGTCCTGGATCGATGTACCGTGTACTGCACTGATGAGAACTAATAAATTCGAAACCGCTATCTGTCGTTCGGATTCCATCCTGGACAAATGTCGAATCCTACACGTGAGGGTTCCTTTTCAAAAAAAAAAAAGTGAAATAGTCTTAATATGATAGTAGCATTCATGCACATGCCAAACAAAGAAGGAGTACAACGTACACCAAAGTTTATTTAAAGTATCAGTACCTATGCCGGTACCCCTTCATAGTTATTCTGTAATTAAGAGCATTTATAATGGGGTAGTTAACATAACGTAACAGATAAATAAAAATTATTCGCGATTTTAGTCTTATATCGAAATAAAGCTGTGGCATTTAGGTGGCCTTGATTAATGACAAATGCTTTTTATAAGTTTCAATGGCAGTAGCTGGTATATCCCAATGTCTAAAAGTTCTGCTGGGGATATGTGGGAGGGTTATAATCTACAGATTTACGTAAGCTATAACATTGTGGTACTAATCTGTAATTTGTGTCACAAATCGTCTATCTGTATTTTATTATATTTTAGTAAGTTAAACGACTTCGACTTTATTTAGCTTCCTTGCTTTATTGACGACATAATATAACGTCGATGTGACCAATTGTTTCCATCAGCTCCATATCCCATTCTAATTAAACTGTGACCGCAACAAAATGTTATATTTAACCGAACTAATCCAGTTGATAACGCTGATACTGATTTAGAGGGGTAAGTATTTTGTAGTATTATATAAATTATGACAGCTATGTGCTTATTATTATTTCATTACTTAGCATTATTTATTTTATTATCTTTGAATTATTACGAGGTCACCTAGACATCTCTCGTACACTGACAAAACAAATGACTTTAATCATAACTTTTATCAAATAAATATTCATCCACCATAATTAATTTTTTTCACACCAGACACTACAACGTTCATATGATACTGAAAAGATGATAAGGATTTTAAATCACAAACTTGACCGTACCTTCATGATTTAGATACGCTTGATGACTTAACATGGTTTGCTGTGATGTTGGTAGTCTTATTTATTTTGCCTTTCTTTCTTTCCGTAAATGTAATTTATCACGATGAAGAATAAATCTTTACCAAGGTATTTGTGGAGCCGTGTTCCACGTTGAGATAGGAAGTAAGCGACAGTACTGATCCGTATCATTTATTTTCAAACTTTGTCCTCAATTTAATCGATAAGGAGAATAGAACTTTCCGTCGCCTGTTGTGGATGTGAACTTATTCAGCTGGCAAAAATTTGATGCAGAATAAAATAAATCTATAGCAACGCAGAGTACTAATAGCTAAGTCTCTTTTATTATAAAATTATATTTAGCCTCACTGAAGGAAGCAATATTAATAGAATTGAAAAACTGAATGCAGTCTGGCGTCTATTGCACATGTTTGAATACATACAAAAAAAACAGAGCATACATCTGAATTTAGACAATTTTCGAAATCTAAAGCTGAAGTTATGTGAGCGGAGGATATACATTGAATACACATAGATAATACATATTCCCATTGACATTACCAATGCTGGCGCTTGGATTGAACCAAATTTCATATTATTCAGCAACTAGTTGAATTTTCCACATAACTCTAACTGCCATTTGCACTCTCACCAACTGACATGCCATAAAGAGGAGGTTAAAAAACGCCTACGTGTACTTAGACCATCAAATACACCAAACCAAAAAATAGACCATCGATTATCACCAAATACCGACTTTAGTCCTTCAAACATCCTACTGCGTTATATATATTTAAATTAAGTTCGCTCGATGGTAATCGGGGAAAAGCGGCCGTTTTCGGCAAAATAGTTTTCAAAAGTTGCTCCTCATTTCGTTGAGTATACAGGGTATCTTTAGGACAAGTTCCATAGTCTTGTCCTCACTACCGTGATGGAGTATGATAGTGCTAATACTATAATAGTCACATCACTGAGAAAACTATAGCAAATCATCATTCATTAAATTATTAAAAAAAACTGTCAGTAGGTATGACGTCTGAGGTGGTCTATTGGCAAAAGGGCTTCATATTATTGTATCTTATAAGGATACATGTCCAAGTTCTTTATAATAGTTTAACATTATAGATTCTGTACAAAATCTCTTGAAACAAACGGTTTTCAAAATTTTGTACGCTTTTATTCTATATGTTGATGAACTTGTTATAACTTTTTCGCTACGAACGAATCATGTATTAGTTATGGGTATATTTTGAGTGATAGATCTCTGAAATATATTTTTCATTATCACAATTTTCCCATAAGTTTTATGGAAGGAGATAATTCTGGCTTCCTATATTTTTTATAGAAGCCAAAAATGGAGAAGTTGTGGTAGCTGTTCTTTTACTGAGAAACTGAATACATTATAATATTCAAAGCCCTCTGAAACCTGCTTGGGCAAAGTTTTGTACAAAAATATTTACTTGTTTGTTTTTTACGGAAAAATAAAATTATTTTGAGAAGAAATTTGAAATTGCCGTTTTTCGAGAAAGAACATATATACCCTATATATGTAAGTATATTTCAGTTAGAGGCATAATATATTTTGTGCTTTAATTTAAAATTAACGTATTAGTAACAAATATATAAACATTCCGTGGTCCCTATGATTATAATTTCTAACTTGTTATAAGACTGGTCTTCATTCTGTTCTCCATATAAAAATTGAAAAATAAAATATATACTGAATATATTGTATTAACGACATCACTGAATAATATATATTGAATAATGTAATCTAGTTCTTGAACTATTGAACAATTGTTGAAGTAATACTTGAACAATTCATTTTATTTTGACAATCTGTTGTATAGCCATCGGTTTCATTTCCTTCACTACTCATCTCTTGCATTTATATGAGAACCATTATTAAGTAAACATGGTAGATACTTTTTAATTAAAATAAAAATGAAACAATGTTAATATAGTGATGTAGTTGGTGGTCGAATTACACTCTAATTAACTAAAATAAATTAATTATATCGATTATAGACTACATGCGCATGTTAAACAGTATATAATAGTATTATATATTTTTTGTAAACCTCCAACACAATAAAATAACGCTCTGATTCAGATATCACAAAATATTTTTCATTCAATAAAGTTATATGCAAACATAGTTAACTAGTGGTACAGTTTCATTGTTTGCGATGTCGGAAATACTGCATGTAGTTGGTTTATACAATTCGTGTTGATAGTAACTTTTTTCGGTTGTGATCATTTTAAAATAATGGTAGATTTGTGTAAACTTTTATTAAATGAAAACGAATAATGAGTAAAAAGTTAAGATATGACTATGTGATAATAACAAGTAACTGAAAGCGACATATTGAGCCGGCAAAAGAATATATCTGGTTAATCAGGGTGATTCTAAATTATGTAGCCAAATAATATAGCAGCAGCTATAGGTCTATATTGGGCTGTTTTACGTAGTTTATCTATATTGTAACGTATACCTCAAAAGTTACAGCCAATAGTTAATATAAGGTATTAAAAAATAGTTTAATATCAACTATTATCAGAATTTTTTTTTTTAATTTGGAATGAGTTTAGTGCGAATAAACTACAAACACTGTCAAAAGTCTTAAACCCCCGATGTTTTGTGTTAGTAAATAATTTTATTTTAAATATTGTATTGGTTTTTCAAAGTATATTTTTTCTAAATGTACTTTTTTGTGATACAGGAATAATTTTTAAAAATTTAGTCAATTAAAAGCAATGAAAAAAAATTTGCAACTTTTAAGTAAATTAAGATTATGAGTATTATGACAAAAATTAACAAAACATATTTTTTAGTAAAGTAAACTACAACTTAATAGTCAGTATGGCCTCCTATGCTTCTCAGTAACATATTTAACATATTTACACGCCTGTGCATTGAAACAATCAAACGGTTGATAATTCTTTTAGGCATATTGTTCCTGGCACTCCTCTATTGCTGCTGCAGCTAACTCTTCCGCATTTTGGGGTGGGTTCATGCGTTTGTGAATTGCTCTAGAAACAAAATCCTACATGTTCTCAATAGGATTCATATCTGGGGAGTAAGCTGGCCACTCTAGTCGGGTAATATCTTCCTGTTCGAGTACCTCTTGAACAGTTCTTGCGCGATGTGGCCTCGCGTTGCCGTCCATGAAGATAAAATTGTCACGTAATTCGTCGCGCAGGAGATAAATAATGGGCCTCATAACACTTTCAATATAAACTTGACTTGTTATATACTGATTTTTGGGAATTAACGGCGTCATTGAACATTATTCCTCCCCAAAACTTTACTGTACTGTCTCATTCATTCCTCATTGTCTATTCTCATCACTCACCGGTCCAATTCTGGTTTCATCTGTGAATAAAACCCATCGCTCCTGCTGTAAATGCCATTCACTACGTTCCTATGCCCACTGAAAGAGGGCAGGTCGATGTCGTGGGAGCAGACTGGGTATCCTTAAAGGCCTTTTTGCACGTAAATTTGCACGATGGAGTCTTCTTCGAACTGTAGAGGTCGATATAATAAGACGAAATGTACCCTGAAAGTGAGTGCTGAGGGCTGAAGCTATCATCTATCTAAGCATTTCGATATCTACGGGCATATTGAACCAAATACCGATCCTACCGTTCATTTGACACTCGAGATCGACCACTACGAAGTCTTCTTTCCACTGTCCCTAATTCTTGATACCTGTGCACTATTCGCACAACAGAAGATCTAGGAATGTCTAACGTCTCGGATATCTGATGATTGGAATGTGCAGCATCATGCAAAGCAATAATTCTTGCCCTTTTGAATGTAGAAACCTCACGTCCTGGCATTATAACGAAAGAAAAGTATCAAAGTCGCTTTGTTAAATATGCAATAAAACTAACCAATATATAAAAAAATTATAACTAATCAGTAATATTTTATCTAGCAATTTATTTGATCTTGTTTGACAACTAAATAACTTAACTTTGTTGTCTAGCAGCGAAAACAAAATAAACATAGTCGAAATCTGTAATATACGAGGGGTCCAAGACTTTTGACGGTTTGTGTACAATATTTGAAATCAAATGTTTTTAAAATTAATCGATAGGGTGACCCTATATTTTGCCATTATAGCTAATGACTGTGTGAACGTTTTGCAAAATATAGATAGGTCGCGGTTAAAATGGGCCTACTTCTTCAATTTCCTGAAATCTTGACCCCAGTCTATATTACTTTTTAACTTTGAGACTACCTTAAGAATAGAATTGATTCTACTTCAACAGATAATTTAGAAAATCTTCAAGATTAAGTACGAAATGCAGTATATAAAATAGAAATAGAATTGAAGGTCAACTTTGACTTCAATAATTTCCCGACCTATTTTTATTTTTTTAGTATTTATTAGCAATTAGAAAATACACAAATCTATAAGCTAATATGCCGTACATATGACTAGTTTAATAAACTATTAACTGTCGTGATGAAGTAGACATCCAGTGATCTCACTTCAGTTTTGTAGATAGAGGGATGAATCTTCCATGTTGGTGGGTTGTATCAGTTGCAGAAGTAGTGGATTAGGATGATATTCAATTTTATTATGGTGTTTAGAACTTCATTCATGATTTACATATACGTAGGGGATTATAACATCTGTGTGAAGAGTGTGACTAGATACGTACCATTGTGCGCCTGCGATTATTATAGATTGGGATCGTTAAATTATTATTTTAAGCAGCACTTTGCTCAGTGGTCATTACATGAGTGGGTGACCCAGTATTATCCTATAAAGGTGGCTACAACAATGTTATTCGTACTGTGGTCTGGGGCGGTAAACTGGGCCCAGTATTGTAGGTGTCGTTGTATGCTTATGTTCAAATCCTGACGGAAAAAGTTTAGCCCTTTTCCTGGCGTGGGTGTATGTATTTGTCCTCGTCTCTATATACCGTCCGCTTCTGTGTGTGCAAACAAATACTGCTTGTTAACATTAATTGATTATGTTACTTAATACCGAGGTAAACCTGTACGCCACTGTGACGTTATTTTGCTACCCATGTAGATATTATTTCAACATATAGGATGAAGGAAAATTAAAATATATTTTTAAATAACCTTGAATCTAATTTATTAGTTGTATGTTTTTGAAGGTATTTGGGTAAATATCGGAGTTTTTTATAGTTCCTGATTTAGTTTTCTTATTATTAACATTTTATAGCTGACTTTTAAAATATGTTTAGAAACGTGTAGCTTCCTTATAGGTTACTAGCACCTTGAATTATTGTAGCGAATTTGCATTCCATGGCTCTAAATTACCCCACAACTAGCTCCAGCTGTAGGCTAAGCTGTAAGTCTATGTTTCCACCTTAATCTTCCGTCGGGTGCAGTATGAATCTAAACATATTCGGGCGCAATGCATCTGAGAAATACCACAATCAAATCTTACACAATTTAAATTTTAATGAGGTAGAGACTTAATTAAACGCTTATTTTAATTGATACAATAAAATCATAAATGTCTCACACTAGTTTTTAATCGCAATAATTAAATTTACATAAGGGAGCTCATTTAATGTTGTAAAACAATAAATTTAGAATATTTGTATAGGAGAACCAGCTACTGACAAGATTTTTTCTGCCTTAGGAATAAAACACAAACATAAATTAGTATCGACCAATATCTTGAATACAGAAAACAAACCATCTATTTTTTTATGTAAAAGTCATAAAGTTATATATAAAAAAATACTAGACGTGAATTACAAAGAAAAGTTATACATAACTGTCTATTTCAAGTGTAAAGAATTATAAATCCTCGTCATCATTTTAGCATATTCCAAACAAAAATAAACGTCAGATTATTGGCAACGATACTTAATATAAAACCCATAACTTAACACTCAAATGTGTTAATTTTAAATAATGATATAATAAAAAACAGAATAAGTAAGTTGTAGAGATCCCAAAAAAATTATTAATTTAAATAATAAAAGAAATCTAACAAAATATAAAAGTGAAAATAATGACGTAATCAGTCGCATTTCATCTGACAGCTACAGGCTGTCCATACAAGGCCAGGAAATGCACTAAGAAAATCGACATCATATCAAGAATAGTGGTTTGGGGCTACGAAGCTATGAGGTAGTTCGTGTTAATATTTGTAATACACACAAAAGAGCTAAGGAAAAAGTAACTGCCGAATCTCAGATTGGCTGCGCCCGACGGAGGGTTAATGGTTTGGGACCTATCAACAACCATGAGTTGACTCTTCATCTTGATATTTTTTTAAAAAGAAAATGTTATATGTAACACTACCACTATCTTACATGGCACTTCCGGGACACTGAGCTACCGATTATGTCTATGATCTAATTGAACATTAAAACCCACATTTAACCCTTAGCTTACGAACATAGTATATTACAGCTTATAGTTTTATTTTATTACCTAGAAACTTCACATTGTTATTTTCGGAGGTATACAACAATGGCATGATGAATTTTACATTGCTAAATATTTTAAATTATAAGATTATCCAAATATCTCCATTAGAATTACATTTTTGTATGAATAACATTTTTTTCCTTCCTTACATGTAAACTTTTAATATACTTTTAGCCCACCTTATTAAGTAATTCAGTCGAAAACAGTTGTAATTATGCTAAAATTATATTAATAGTATCTTCTCAATATTAATACATCATAATAATTAATGACCACAAAGTAAATAATTCCAAATGAGTAAATAGAGTAACGTTGGATACGTTACTCTATTTATTCAATGCGCAGTTAGCTGCACATTTTTGTTAAGGTTTTATATAATTAGATCCCAAAAACCTCTTAAATTAAGCTGATATATTTTCTCGACGGTCTGTCAGACTAATCTCCCCTCCTGTGCAGTTTTAGTTAGAATTCAGCATCTACCACGTAATCAGAGTTGCAATAATAAATGCAACGTAATGCAGTTTGACTCTACAGTATGAGCAGTGGATTTATGGTTAAGCGATTTTAGTAAACTATGTAGACCCGGCGATAAATCTGTGAATGCAGGCGGTAAGGGGGAATGCGAGTCACCTAATAACACCTAGTAAAGCTGGGTTGAACTGCGTTAAAATATTGTTCGTGTTGTAGCTGTGTTAAATATACAAAAAAAAAACGGGTATATCGCACATATTATGGCATGGTGGATTTAATTTAAAACTTTGCTGTAATGGACTTTTATTGTTGGTTAGAAATGTTGTGTTTTTGCCCCGCTGCAACTGAAATTGAAATGGTGTTTAAATACTTATATTTTATTGCCTACAAAGAATATATGGTAATCATATAGAAGTGATAAAGTCTTGAAAATGCTTACCAAATTTTTCCTATCCCCCTTTTCTCGAGGGTGCTGAATACGAATCTGATTTCAGTTTCATCTACTGAGACACACTTTTCGAGAAAATGGATTTTCCACTTTTCCGCAATACATGCCACTTTCTTTATAAAATAATTTTCACTTTACACTACGTAGATATCATATATTAATACCAGTAGATGCTACAATACTTCCCTTATACATACCATATATTAAACCGTCATAAAACCTATTATTCATTACGATTTTCTTAAATCCCTTCAAATGTTTACAATTCAGATACAATTGTCGTCCATTGTAATATTTGTAATCGTGCGCCGTCTATGTGAAACCACATGTACTGATTAGTATACGGGGGGCTCCAAAAGTTAATTATGGATATTAACAACTAAATACGCTGTTATTTTGAAGGCACCTAACCTAACTTAATCTAACCTAACTGTCTACTTATTATGGTTAGGTTAGGTTCCTTCAAAATAACAGCGTATTTAGTTTAGTTAATATTTATAATTAACTTTTGGATCGCGCCGTATAATAATCACTACATGTGGTTTCATATAGGGGACGCACGATTAAAAATATTACAGTGGACGATAAATGTATCGGAATTGAAAACATTTGAAGGAAATTAAGAAAATCTAATGAATAATAGGTTTTATGACGGTTTAATATATGATATGTATAAAGGAAGTGTTGTAGCGTCCAGCGGTATTAATATGACGTATCTATGTAGTGTGAAGTGAAAATTATTTGATAAGAGAAGTGGCATGTATTGCGGAAAAGTGGAAAATCCATTTTTTCTAAAACTGTATCCGAGCGGATGAAACTGAAGCCAGATTTGTGTTCAGCATCCTCGAAAATAGGGGGTAGGAAAGATTTGGTAAGCATTTTCAAGACATTATCACTTCTGTATAATTAACGAGTATATAGTTTAATGTATTTTAAGACAATAATGTTCAACTGTTTTACATCGATATATCATTTTATGAAGGTCCCTTGAACATAGCTCATCGGCCTAACCTATATATTTTTTTTTTTCATCCATCATATCATTACATACTTTATTAAGTCGTCTACTTTACAATACAAAAACTATATGATTTAATTTAATTTGAAATATCATCAGTGAAGTTACACTATTTACAGAAACCAATTCACATCAAATAATGTAAAGAAATTAATATATAGTAAAATGAAATTAATTTATAATGTATTTTAAAAGACATCAGAGAATAATAAAAATAAAGCTAAAATGATCTAAAGAAAAATGTAAATAAATACCAATAGAAGTAGATTGCAGATCTAAATTAAAACCTACATACTTTTTATATTGTTTATATTAATAATTATTCAACTTTGTAAATCTACTCTCTTTTTATTCATCAATATACATGTTTATAAATAGATTTGTCGTGTAAATTTATAGGTATAAAGATTTTCAATTGCATATACCCATATTACTGAAAGAAGAGAAAAATATTCAACAAAAAACTATCAAATTTCATTGTGACAGTCGTTTTAATAATAATAATTAATTGTTACTATCTTATATTTTATAAATATTTGCAACTTCACTTACATAAACATAATACTTTTATAGCAACAGCCTTTCGATTTTCCAATATAGTTTTTATATTTTAGAGCTTTTTTTGTATTTACTGTTTATTCAGTTTATATGTCAACTTCTTATAGTCCAATTTAAAACAAGATACTTTTATGTTTATTGCACAAAAAGTTATTATTTGCCTTTTAGAATTCAGCATCTACCACGTAATCAGAGTTGCAATAATAAAAGCAACGTAATGCAATTTGACTCTGCAGTATGAGCAGTGAATTTATGGTTAAGCGATTTTAGTAAACTATGTAGACCCGGCGATAAATCTGTGAATGCAGGCGGTAAGGGGAAATACGAGTGACCTAATAACACCTAGTATAGCTGGGTTGAACTGCGTTAAAATATTGTTCGTGTTATAGTTGTGTTACATAAACAAAAAAACTTTGGGGGTGGATATAGTTTAAAACTTTGCTGTAATGGACTTTTATTGTTGGTTAGAAATGTTGTGTTTTTGCCCCGCTCGTGTTGCCACTGAAATTGAAATTGTGCCTTGAACATAGCTCATGGATCTAACCTATATTTTTTTCCTTTTCATCTACCATATCATTACATACTTTATTAAGTCGTCAATTTTACAATACAAAAACTGTATGATTTAATTTAATTTGAAATATTATCAGTTAGTAGCTACAATTTGTGAAGTTATACTATTTACAAATACCAATTCACGTCAAATAATGTAAGTAAATTAATATACAATAAAATGAAATTTATTAGTAATTTATTTTCGAGGACGTCAGAGAATAATAAATATAAGGCTAGGAGGATCTAAAGAAAAAATTTAAATAAATACCAATAGAAGTAGATTGCAGATCTAAATTAAAATCTACATACTTTTTATATTGTTCATGTTAATTCAACTTTGTAAATTCTCTTTCTATTTTTCATCAATATACATGTATATAAATAGATTAGTTCTGTAAATTTATAGGTATAAGAAAATTTTCAATTGCATATTACTGAAAGAATAGAGAAATATTCAACAAAGAACTATCAAATTATATTGTGACCGTCATTTTAATAATAATAATAAATTGTTACTATATTATATTTTGCAAATACGTACAACTTGACTTTCATAAACATGCTTTCACGGCAACAGACTTTCTATTTTCCAATACAGTTTTTCTATTTTAGAACTTTTTGTGTTTACTATTTATTCAGTTTCTGTGAATTGCTTATAGTCCAATTTAAAACAAGATACTTTAATGTTTATTGCATAAAGAGGAATTATTTGTCTTTGTTACTTTTTCCATTGTTTATTGAACATTGTTCGTAGTCAATAAAAAAGAAAGAGACCTATTTAGCCCAGTTATATCTGGGATTAGCATCGTTATATACATCGTTAAACCTATTACAGCATAGTCTAAGATAAGTACTACAATTCATTGATAATAGAAAAGTTTAAATAACCAATTATTAGTAACTAATTTAAAAATTACTAGAGAAATTTCCACTGCCTTACGTTTACGTTTGATTAGTAAATCGGGTCTATTTATTGACAAGGATAAGAATATTTTAAAGAATCGTATTTGTATCCATTCAAGTTTATATAGATATGAGTAATACAATTTAGGACAAAAGAATTAAACAGCTTGACACGAGAAGTTCAGGTGTTTATTTTTGATATGGTGATTACTGATAATACTGCTCCTACATGTTTTTTCCCTTTGGCCACAGTTATATCTGCTATTTACATAAAAATGGGAATGAGGTAAATATAACTCCGATAAAATTGTAACTACAAATCTTCTCAACCTCTACATTGTTTAAAAAATTTCATCTTTATTACGTCTAATGTAACCTCATAATTTTTGCATATAAAAAAGAATAAATGGTATGTGGATGGTATAATCGATAGTCATACAACTCATACCATTTATACATACAGTCATACAACTCATACCATACCATTTATACCACATTCACGAGAAAAAAATACGAACAAAAGTTTTTATTTACCTGAAATGACAAATAAAAATAAACGTACATTGAAATAAATGAAAAAGTTAAAATTATTTTACAATATGCAAACGTATTCTGGGTACTATATACATATACTATCTTTGCCTAATTGTTTTTTGAAGATTTAAGTACACTTAACTCAGTTTTCTTGGCTTCTTACTTCATATGTATTTGAATACAGAATTTATGTTACTGTCTTATTTACACTAAAAAACCAATGTTTCTCATAAACTAATCGTATTTGCTTCTTGCCTTAATTTAAATTTTGTCGTTATAATATCCGACGTTTACAATATAGAAGAATATTGTTTTATATTCAACATAGAGGAATATCTATACAGAAGTACACATGTCCATAACATATTCGAAATCATTGAGTAGTTATGGCTGGTATACATAAATTTTACACCAAATTAGTTCAAAACCTATTGTATCTTATAGCAAATACATGAAAAATTACAAGAGTTTAAACAAATAAAGGTATATTACAACAGGAAGGAATAGAAAATTAACTGCAAAAGTAAATATAATACTAAATGTTCACTAAGTTTCGATATTCTTTTTGTGTTACTGTATTTGAGCATTGTTTTGAAAATAGCTCAAATTTTCACGTGGATTGTACTATAGTAACTTATAAAGTTATTAAATAAATGAATATTGCTGTTTTCTTTTGTGTTCCATTTCCATTGTTTGATAAATAAATTGTTCGAATTGAAATTCAGTTATTCTAAGTAAAACTAAACATGTGCATCAAGGGACCTCGCATATTTTTTGTGGGAAGTGCCCCTCGGTAAATTTCGTTCAAATGTCAGTATGTTGAATGTTGTATGAGGACGTTAGTCAAAAATATCGATGCCCACAAAGCTTGATAATCATTATTTCTTTCAGCCAGAGTAGTTTAAATATCGCATATCAGTATGTTATGAAATGGACTTTTTCATATTAAATTGGAATGTTTGAGTCTGAATTACTATATTTACGAGTACATATGAGAAATTTTCCCTCTTTTGTGTCTTTTATATGTTCTATTATTTCTCATAATAGAGATCATAAGCGAAACGTCGCATCCTGAACATGTAGCAAAGTAATAATAATTTTCAGCAAAATTACTTGAGCATAACTGCATAAAATATTCCACCAGATATATTGAAGAAAACCGTCATGCAAAACTCTTATTAAACACGACTACACAATAAATTTGCATTATTTCCATTATTGTCCTCATCCGTTTCTGTAGAACATAGATCTAAGAATTGCATTACAAATACAGTTGAATGTATAACATAAGTCTTCATGTTGGCTGCAAGTAAAATGTTGACTTGTAAGGTTTGCAATTATCATGGAAGGCTTCAGTAAATTGGTCGGGTTGGCGATCACGATAATAAATAACAAATTGCAATTAGCAGACGTAATGCTCATGATGTTTCAAACATAGATATTATATACAAACATAGAATTTGCTTTAACTGTACAAGAGAGGTAAATATCAGCATTTTAAGCATATCCTATGTGTATCCGGTTAAATGTCATACCACAGCGAAAAAATAGTGCTTGTATATTTTATAGTGCACAGAATAATATAATCAGGCTAGCTATGGATTGTACGGCTCATCAAGAATAGAAAGAAGTCTCAAAACTGCGATATCGAACCACCCACGAGGTACACAGTAAATAGCCTAGTATTTACTTAGTCGAATTGAGACTTTTGCAGAATTAATATGGATATACATGAATGTACACAAAGTTCGACCTGGCCGCGCGTAGAAAGCATGCTTCTTCCTCCGAATGTTGCTTCACTCTTTCTTCTGCACATACTTAGAGAATCTCAATCTACTCCTGATCGGAGTGATGAGCAATAGAGTTGAGGCTTTCTTTCATGGCAATATTTATATTCCCAAGAATGTAAGATCATGCAGTCATCATATGAACGAAATCAGTTCGATTAATATAAGACCGATACCTGGTCTACACTACACCAATAAACGTTGCGTTATCCCTGGACCAGAATTACATCTCTTTTTGGAACAACTTAGAAACCTTGCTACATTTCGCTCTAGACTCGAAGATTTAAATAAAAGTCATTTTTATTACTACGCCAAGAGGAAGACTCAAATATATAAATAACCCAAAAGAGCGAAAATTTCTCATACATATATACTTGTATACATTGTATTCCAATTTAACATGAAAAAGTTAATTTAGCAACATACTGATATGCGGTCATTTAAACTGCTCTAGATTAAAAAATAATGATTCTTAAGATTCGTGGACATAGAGACATATAATCAGCGTCCTCGAAATTGCAACATACTTTTTAATGAAATTTACTAAGGACCACTTTCCATAAGAAATATACGGAGTTCTTTGAATAGCACATCCATATTAAGCACATTGAATAGTACGTCCATATTAAACATAATGAATTCTACATTGTTTTTTACAAAAATATATTTGCTTAAATTCATCTGGGAATTACATATCAACGTCGAAATTGTATACATTGACATATTTATTTAGAAAAAATTCCCAGTCTGTAAAGAATTTTCTAAAATACTACCAAATCACCATTATTGGATATGTGTGGATATGCATAAACGTTCGTCATATATAATATTTGATTGCCATTATGCCCTTATATTCTTCAGTAATACTGAGGATTACTACTAAAGGTTAAGTGGGTATATCCTCTGTTGAGATTCAACTCTATATTATATCAACATGTTTATTGTTCAATTTTTAAGTTACTATGGCATTTAGTATGTGTTTAATATGAATGCAAAATTCCCTTACGTCAAGTAAACATTTCACGTGGTAATGGCTTATTGCAAGTTTTCGAAACTCCGCAGGTTACCTTGAAGAAACGTATTATCCTTGTGTGATATACGGATTATGATACACGTCTAGTTGTATTCGGGGCACGAAAAGGATTGCCGGAAGAAACAAGCTTGCATGACGTTCACAATAACTTTAGGGATTGAATAGACCCACCCGATGACATAATCTATAATGAACCATCGTATGTATTGATGGACGGTGAGTAAAGGTTAGAACAACAATAGTTGAGTTAAATCTGTCCACGTGTGAGTGGATGATAAATAGATAGGATATTACGGCGATAAGTTGTGCTTGTCAACAAGTACATAATACATGGCAATGCTGCCAACTGTACATGTCGAATTGTTAAAGCATTTGAAAAATCACTTCTGGCTAGGTGCATGAGAGAATTTTAATGGGAACAGAAGCAATAAAATAAACAAATGGATAGTTTTTCCTCATAAATTAACATTATAATTCTTTCTATATCTACAGCTAGTTAACAACTCTCAAGTAGATTACAGTAGATTATATAAATTTAAATTTAATTTAAGTTAATAAAATTTAACATCAAAGTACTACAATCATCAGTGAGTATCCACAATATCAGGGACATTCTGGTAATATTGATAATAACTACAAATCAAACCCGAATTTTATAGCAATTATGTGAGCAATTAATAGATTATGCATTAGTAAGTGTCACCAAAGCTCTTCTTCTTCCAATAAATAAATTTTAGTATATCATTCTTGTATTGTACAATAATTAATACCATCAAAGCTCTACTTGTTTAAATAAATAGATTTTGGTATATATTATTCTATTTTACCTACATTGCCTCTAAATACAAATGCAAAATAACTAAATCTTTCCAGAATTACACATAATTCCAGTTCAACTAAGTACATAAACAGAGAACTTCAATTATGTGCAAAGCAAGATACGTACTTGTACATACATCAACGGAATTAGTAAACGAAAATTACAAAAACATATCAGTCAAACACATGTACAACAAAGTTTAATAGAAATACAAAACATTAATAGTTTAATAAACAATATAGCTATTAATGTTATTACATATATTATTTTAATTAAACAGCTGTATATATAAATGATCAATTATGAGATAAAATGGGTATCCTGTTACACTAAGTGTGCTAGATTCAAATTGTGCGCCATTTTGACCGTCATAATTCGATAGGTCAATAATTGTGACAGGTCGATAGGAAATTGATAGGAGTTAGTGAACAAGGAGTGCTACATGATACAACATGATGATACATTCTTATTATTAAACATTACTCTCAATATGGCGAAAATTTGGTTACGACCAATCGTAATGTAAGTACAGTTCACCGTAGAAATGATGTTCCAAATTTATCAAATGTGAAAATAATAATCAGAAAATTGAAAAATACTACTTCAATTATTAATATGGAACATGCGACACGAGCTCGTAATGGTCGTTCAGAACAAAACATCACGGCAGTACGCCGAGAATCTAGGGATTCGATTCGTCGTCGTGTACAAGAATTGGACATTTTAGCAGCCACTCTTCACCATATTCTCACTGAAAATTTACATTTCCATGCTTATAAGGTCCAATGTATTCAACAACTTCTGCCAACAAACTATGCATAGTGAAGAGAGCTCCCCAATTAGATCATTGAGCAACAAGAAGTGAATGCCGGTTTTGTGGACAAAATCACATTCTGTGAGGAGGTCCAATTTTCACCTTCATGGCTTAGTTAATAGGCAAAGTTGCCGCATTCAGGGCTCATAAAATCCACGAATAATTTAGAAGAAACAAATGCATCCCAAAAAATTATAAAAACACAAGAATATTCTCGATTTACTTTATTTGCGGTAAAATATCCAACACAAAGAACTGTTTATGATATTTCATCACGGTAATCTTGTAAGTAATAGTCAGAATTCGTCCATTCGAGAACCACCATGTACAAGAGTAGTAAAGAAATAATTAAATAAAGTACGGAACAATAAAGTATCTATACGCTCTTAAGTCATAATGCCACCTTCGTCATTTCTTGAAAAATGTATAACTGGAGGTATACTCGAGTTTATCTTAAATTATTGTTTAATTTATTCCTTTTAAACCAAAACTGTTACCATAATGGTTATATGCTTTTATCTATCACGGATGATAAGAGATTATAGACGATGATTACAATAGCACTAAAGAAATTATTAAGTATATTTACAACGAAGCATTTTAGAATGATACTGTCACCTCCGCCAATTCCACAAAGTTGATCGATAAGTGTGATTTCTATAATTATTTAATTTCAAAATTCTCGAAAATTCTTGTGTCTCTCGCTTGCAATGCTCTTCGATGATATTTTTTTTAATAGTATTCAGCCTCCGCCATTTTAACATAGGAAAGGTGACATTTAATTTGGACAATCATTAGTTTAATCGACTTCTATAGATTCCAGAACTTTTTGTTCACTAATGGTGATAAATTCAAAGCGAGCTTTTTGCAATGTAATAATAGGTCCTGAATGATAATTCTGAGAAGGCGACAAAAGGTTTAATTAAAATACTTTAGTACTAAGGTACGTCTCTTATGAAAAGTATAATGAATATCGCTTGATATAATTGGATTATTGAAGGGACATAATTCTACATTTCTTCGACAAACATTCATAAAAATCCATAACGCAATCAACTCAGTGACATTCTAAGCAAAAATGTGACACATGAGTATACGTTATAGTTGCCTACTTCTAGAAGATTCAGAATAGATAAATCATCGGGGAACTACAACAAACATTAAAATAACAGACACTAGACCAGATCTAATTATAATTCACATAGTAATAGTAAATTGGAACACCGCTAAATATAGAACACATGCTAGTATAATGTCTTGTTGTAATGATGAGATGATGAAAAAGTTCACTCAAAAGAGTCAGTTGCTTTATGGGCGAGTATATTTAAAACGGTTGCGGCGTGTAAGTCACTGAGTAAAGCCGTTCAATATGGTGTTACGAGGTTTATAGTTCTTCAGTTGTCCTAGAAGAAGTTATATTGGTTCACAGATAGTCCAGATAGATCAAACATTTTTTCATTGCAACTTTTTCATTCAGTATTTCTCCACTATAGGCATCGAACTTACATAATTTTGTATATTTATAAGAAATTGATAAAACTGTCTAATGTGATCCATCTGGCTCACTAACAGCCTAGTCAATAGTGCTTAGTCGATAGTGAGTATATGTACTGTTAGTTTATTATTATGAATCGATTGTTACTTATAAATATTTTTTTATCCTTTTTTGCCCCTTATCCATCACATAATGGTTACATATGATTATATGTTAACGGTGATAAGATTATATTAGAAAGTAAGGTTAGAGTAACAAAATATAATCTTCACCTATGTTCAAACCTCCACCTTCACATTACATATTGTTTAAAGATATAGTCTTTAAACAATATGTAACTCCCCGACAGTAAAAAACCAGAACCAGAATGTAGTCTAAAAAAAGAGCACAGCCGAAACACATCGAAGAAGATAGAAGTAATTGCGATGGCTTGAGAATTTTGAATTTAAATAATGTAAATCACAGGATCCACCACACTTTGAAAATATTGTTTTAACTTGGCGGAGGTGCCAGTACGAGGTATAATTTCAATGTTTCTGTGTCAATGGCTCTGTCGCTGTTTCAATTAATGTTTTCATTGACACAGAAACATTGAAATTAGACATGGTACTGGCACCTCCGCCAAGTTTTAAAAATATACCTTCAAAATGCGGTGGATATGTGGTTTACATTATTTAAATTTAAAATTCTCAAGCCATCGGAATTACTTTTGTCTTCTTCAATGTGCTTCGGCTGTGCTTTTTTTTTAGACTACATTTTGGTTCTGGTTTTTTTACTGTCGGAATGTTATATTATCTATTATTTACTGTTATTATATATATACTGTCGGAAGGTTTTAGAGGGCGATTCTTTTTCTGAAAGTTTCAGAATTTTCAATGAGTTTGATGGATGCGAACCAGATATTTTCTGGGTGATTTAATAAATCCTGAAAAATAATCTATAGGACTCGCCAAAAGTGTTTTTCACATAAGAATACGCCAGGTGGGATATAGATTTGGAAACAGTAAAATATTAACAGTTTCTTTGCATTAATCTAAAAACATGAGAATAAAGTATATGATTAATATAATATAAATATATAATATGAAAAAACATAATATACAAATAGCACCGAATATAATTGAAAGGAACATAGCTTTTTACTTTTTCAGAAAAAAAATTTGAAACATTCATAAGAAATTTTACGTCAATCGCCTGACCCAATAACATCTTAAATAATAGTAAGAAATGTGAAAACACGTTTTAGTTACATACTTATATATTACACATGGAATGCCTACAGAATTATCATTTATTTTGTCATACCTCTGTGTGAATAACAAAAATATGTAAATTATCCAGGAACTACGTTAAATCTCTTTTAAAGTCCTCTAGGTATTTGAGGAGGACAACGTTATGTTGAGGCATTATTTGAAGAGAATCCAAAGTAGATTTAATCGAAAAATTACTTTTAATCCACTTTCACTTTAGATCGCTTTTTTCAGTCACTTGTCTTTCCCTATTTTCTCAATTATACGCACTGAAGTAGGTACGACTAAGTAACTGGCCAGCAACAATTTTTTTGAAGAATATGCGGATTGTATATTCATGGTTACCCAGCTAGGAATTTAAAATATGGTGAAGGTGTTCATCTGAGATTGTTTACTATATTATCTCACTTATGACCATCGCATATAATATTTACACATGGCTACCCGGACGCAGTGATTAGGGGTAGTAAATGTTTTAAAATTACAGTCGCATCTTCGCCATTTTCTTAGAAATAGTCATTGAGCATAAGTTACTTATAAAATGCTATTTTTAAGTGATTTATTTTTAAACCATAAATATCACATGTAACGATTATATACGGTTATTTACCAGTGGTAATAAAAGATTATAAAGTAAGGTTACAGTAGCACTAACGAGATAATTAAATGAGGTTTATACATAGAAGTAATACACAGAAATTATTACCAATTGATAGTGGCGCCTCCGCCAATTCGTTAAACTAGTATAATCGCTCATAATATACACGTTATATAGTGTAATTAGTCAATTGCTAGTGACGCATTCGCCAATTCGTTAACATATAATAGCTCATAATATATACGTTTTACATGGTTTAATTTTAACATTTTTGAATAATAGATTTTGCGCCTACCGTCTTCGATGCGATTTGATAATTTCTGCTCTGGACCGTCTTCTAGTTGTGGATTTTAAATCTTGGGGTATTATATACTATTTTAAACATAATTGAACGTAGATATCGTTCAGGCCATTTGGGGGTCCATTCTGTTTCCCGAATATCTTTTACTAACATTGATGGATTGGAACTAAATTTTTTGTGGGGTGGTTTAATAGACTCTGAACGTTTCTTCGAGGATGGAAAAAGGGTTAGATACTTAACAATATGTCTCTTATGATAAATACTTGCATTAACCCTTGCATTAATCTAAAAAGAAACATGAATATAAAGTATATCATTACGATAATTCAATTATATAATGAATAGCAAAGGAATAAATATAAATATAGAAAATAATAAGTTATAATCATTTAACACAATTGCTTTATTGAAGTTGACCTAATTTTATGTTTTTCAACAAAAATTTATAAGAATTTATGAGAATTTTTTATGCAAACGAGCACAGTGGCATTGTATACAACATTGCGAGAAGATTGTTATTTTTTTTTTAATATATCTCATACTTGTGTATATTAGTTCTGCATTCTATTTTGTTTACTCCAGGCATCAATTTCCTGAATAGCGTATATTTCTAATCTGTGTTTGTTAGTACCTCTTCTACGATTTTTCTTCCCTGGTTAATCTAACACTTTTTGTGTCATTTGCTTGAACGACTTAATTCAGTTACTCGTCTGCTCATTTAGTTATAGCATCAAGTTTAGATAGTTGATGATTCGGATTGGATACTTTAGTACAATTATTTTACTATAATCCAGGCTGCTGTGAATCGTAATCAGGACTCATCACTGAAGATTTCTCGTTGAAGTTGTTGTGAGATTTCTTCTCGATTTTATGTTGAATTCAACTGAAGTTAACCCAACGTGTGAGTAATTTCCCAGATAGTTGAGAATCTGGGATACTTATTAAGCCGACCCATATCTAGAGGCTGCTCTTTTTTCTGTTTTTTTTTCCTTTTATTACTTTTTCTTATTCCTTGTATTCTCTATATTCCCTTTTATTTTCATTTCAATGCATTTCCTTTTAGTCCATTTCAATCCGTTTTATTCCTTTTTATTTTTTCCTCTTCTATTTTCTTTTTCTTTTTGGTACCTCATTTAATCATCTAAGTATTTTGTATTATTGAACTAGATCTGGGAACATGATTTGAGAGATTGCACCTTTTCGGAGACTTTATTTTGGGGAGATCATATACCGAGAGACAAAAAAGTTTCCATCCGCCAACACCACCGGATTTAGACGCCACGTTGAGCCACCTTATCTGCCGTCCACGCTAGAGTTCTCCCTCAGATAAGCTTTAATATTTTTCTGGTTATTACATTGTGATTTTTTCTTTCTCTCGAAAAACGTAAGAATTACTAATTGTATTTTTATATTTTTTTATTGATTTCGTGTATACATATATATACTTTTTTGTAAATTATGAAATATTCGTTGTGAACTAAGTGATCACTTGGGGCCTATACTTATTGGCTGGCGTAATGGCCTTTGATGGGTTTGTCGACAAGCCGAGCGAGATTACCGCTCCCTACTCGCCCATCGTGTAGACCGGGACCGTCGCTCAAAGATGGGTCGAGCTTTGCTTCCACTTTTGCGGGTCTCACCACAGGAGACAAGATGCCGCCCGCAAACAAGACCCGCGCGACTGGCAGCGGGTTTCTCCCCTCGACCTCCTTTGGTCCTGACGCCTATAAGTCCCGCTGGCAGGGACTTCTTCTCGGATTTGTCTCTACCTTTGGTCGCCTTGTTTTGCAGCATCGCTTCGCCAGCGTCAGCCCCCCGCGAAGTGTCTTTATCGTGGGCTTCGCGACCAGCACGACGCCCGGGAATTGGGTCTTTTTGGGCGATCTTCCACGACAATGTGAACGAACCGCGCCTTTTGGATCGCCGTTGGGAGAGAGAGTATTGTTACTCGGGAGGGTCCTTTTCATTTTGAAGAGGATCCCGGGGTTTGGAGTCAGGTGTATGTGGGATGGAAGTCGTGTGTCTTTCCTGTAACAGAAAACGGTTAAGGGGCGCTAGGGCCTCGTGACATGGAAATGGTCAGTAGAGCAATATAGGGCTCAGCTGAAATAAAAGTTATGATTCACCTGTAAAGGGGGTCTATAAGGTTATACTACCTGGATCTTGGATCTCTTGTGTCTTCCTGGTCTTCCTGGGTCATAGTCCGAAGCTGCGCGAATGAGGGGGTTGTCGTGGGCACCTGCTTGAGCGTAAAGCTTCTGAGCCCTGGCTCAGATTTTCTCCGTCACGGTGGTGAATTCTAGGTCTCGCCGAATGTCGATGTTCTTCACGTACCACGGGGCGTCCACGGCACGGCGGAGGGCGACGTTTTCGACGGCCTGAATCCTCTTCATGTGAGTCTGAGCAGCGTAGCCCTAAACTGTCGATACGTACATCAGTTGGGGCTTGAGGACCTGCCGGATGAGGAGCAGCTTGTTTCTGAGGTTCAGCTGGCTGTTGTTTCCCGTCATTGTCCAGAGTCTGGCCGCGGTAGCTTTGGCGGGTCCCGTCGCCTGGTGGATGTGGTATCTCCATGTTAGCGACTTGTCCATGACAACTCCAAGGTACTTGGTCTTGTCCCTTCATTGAATGTCCTCGCCGTTAAAGTTCACGTGTCCATCCGGGATTTCCTCGTCTTCTTGAACAGCACCGCCGTACTTTTCTCCGCGTTGATGGCTACCTTCCACTTATTACACCAGCCTGCCAGTTCGTCCGCAGCCCGCTGCAAGTATGTCATCGCCGTGCTCGCCCTCCTCGACTACTCGACGATCGCCATGTCGTCGGCGTACAGCAGTGGCTGTTGGCTCCGTCCTCGGCAGATCCGACGTGAAGATGTCAGTGAGGTGAGGGGGATTATAAATTAAACTACTTGTAGACGCCGTTACGTTCTACCGCAGTAGAGCATACCAAGCGCCATCTTTCGGTAGTTTCGAGAACAATCTATATCAAAGTAAAGCTTGATCATAAAAAGTTGAGTTAGACCTAAAATACAGTAATTCAGATTGATCGAAAACCATAGTGATACTCTTAGGATAGGTGACACTTTAGATCTTCCTTGTGGTTTTCGATCAATCTGAATCACTGTATTTTAGTGCTAACTCTATTAGACAAAATACGGTAAATTTCGCCATATAATTCAGCGCTCGTCGATGACACATATCCAGGAGAATAGCTGTTTTGACCTAATTTATTTAATCCTTATTATATACGGTATTTGTAGATGGGGTGGAGTATAATAATCTCCTTACTTCAGTAGTTTGAAAATTACCCTCTGCCAACTAAAACTTTGCGTTATATTATATTAACAGCAATTACTAATCAAAAGTCGGTCCCCCTGTCCACGATCTGCTGCTCTCCCCGAGATCTTCATGCTATCATCACAAAATGGGAACCTTAAATTATCGCAACACCATCTAAAAGAGCAATTGGTAGCAAGATTTCTACAATATGAGGCATGGAATATCTGCAGAATTATAATTTATTATAAATTACTCCTCTGTGCGAATGTCAAAAATATGCAAATTATTCGGTAGCCACGTTAAATTTCCTAACATTAAATTTAGCGTAATGGGCACTAGACCAGTTCTAAATTTAATTCGCATAGTTAACGAAATGTTTGAATTTTGGATCACCATTAAGCAAAGAGGATGTGGTAAGTTGGCGTGTTGACCCATTTCCGCCCGCCCTATGTTCCTTAATGAGTCTCTTAAGCTTCGGATTCGGCAGGACTTAATTATGGCATGTTTAAGGTTCACACTTCCGCCGGCGTGGGCACGACATTTTCAATAGAGATGCGTGCGTGATAAATTCATGCGTTTCCATCCTTTCAGTTTTGGGCGGTTGAGACGGCCTCCTTGCGGCCCGTTCTACTAAATTAACTTAATAGTCCGACCCAAACAAGATCTGGAGAATGGCCCGCCGTCAGACTTCCTTACCTAATTATGTATTAAGAGCTGCGGAAAATTATACAAGTCGTTTTGGTGGGACTAATTTTCGTAGATCGCGTTCTGACTGCATCCACGTTTGCTTATTATGACAAGGGTCGTAACATAGATTAGGTTGAAGTGAGAATCTAAATTGCATCGCTATAATTTCAAAACTTTACCGCATTATCAAAAATAAGAGTTTTTCCATGATTAAAGTACAATTCAAATTTATATTAATTTTGCCACAATTCTGGAATAATATAATATTGAAAACGACTTTAATTTTATTCGCGTACGTATCTGTAATGTTGATAATTTACAAAATACTGTAAAACATTTAAACAGCGCCCTTAGTAGCGTTATTAGCTAAATTACCTGGGTTTAAAATATGCAGGATTAGATAGATATATTTCTACAGTTCTTTTAGCAAACTCGTCATAGTGAAAACTTATTCTTATAACAAGAGAACGACCATTCGGATTTTTCTTTTACAGAATGTATCTCTAATTTTTTACACTACATATTATTAATCTGGCAAACATTTTAATCTTTTTTTTATCAGTGTCCAACTTTGCTATAACACTATTTTTTGCGTCCCTTAAATCATATATCTATGTGTGCATATTATCTACTATTTGCAAGTGGATAATATGAACAGTAGGTAATATGCAATAAACAAAGATTCTTTAATTTTTCTATTGTCTCACTAGTCCCTTGTAATTGTTATGAATGGTTTGTAAATCTGCTTTAATTTGAGGATCTTGAATTATATTACTGCCTTTTCTTGATAGCAGCTGCCTCTTTACGATAAAATTGTAAAACTGCACACTTTATTTTATTGAAATTCCCAAAATAATAGAATGCTATCTGTCTGTGAAATTCTCGTATATATTTAGGAGATTTAGGATATACTGCTTCAGTAGATAAGTCTAATCTATTTACGCTTGTATAATATGCATGTTCGAAGTTCTTCAGCTATAAGATATAACGCGAGAAATTTACACATAATGTGTAAGAAGTTACCATATTCTTGTTGAAGATAACGGTCTACAGAACTAATGGTTGCCGTACCATGAGTCACTAACATGAACACTTGGTTCCTTGAAAGTTGAATTTAGTAGCGCCCTCGTAACTGCTTCGCCAGTACAGTACACCAGTAATTTGTAATAATTTACTAGCTGGTAAGGATAAATGTGACAGGATAAATCTTATAAGCAATATTTGCATCGGAGAAAACGTGACTGTCTTAAAAGGTCATAGTAACAAACAAAAAGACCAAATCCAAAAGTTTCATAAAAACGATAAATGGATTTAAGTAGATACTCCACTATGATAAATGATATGAGACATGTTGTAAACAATACTTAATAACTAATGGGCTTACAATTGCAGTAATACAACGCACAAATATTGCATAAAAATTCGATAGACGGTACTTTCTTAACTTCTACATTTCTATATCAGGATATGTTCTTTTATCTAAGTATGGTATAATTCTACCTTTCTTCTTATTCCTTACTTTCCTTAATATTTCATCAATGTATTTACCTCCCACTTTGTAAACGTTTTAATGGACCATCCTTTATTCATCATTGACACTTTTTAGTTATTGTAAAAAAATTCAGTGAAAAGTGGAGCAAAAGTCAAAGTCTTTAGAGACATTCAACTGCATAATTGAGTATAGTAGGTCTTTTATAAATTCTTCATATTTATTTGCCTTGTTATTATCTAATGAACTCTTAACTATCGCCTTGAATGGTGTCCATGTCATAAGTTCTACAATCTTAACTTTTCTTCAAATATTTAGTTTTGAAAGAGTTTTTGAATTAAGAATTATAGAACATAGAAGAAATATTTGTCATGTTAGTAAAAGAATATATTTCATTTAGAAGTTTAGCCCTGTATACAATTAAAATTGGAAGACCCTAACGTTTACCCAGATACATTAATCACTAATATGCTTTATACTATATGCAAGTAATTTTTAACTTAGTTCATATTTCACAGCTTAATGCTGTCTTTCAAAACGTTTCAAATTATCAATATTATATTAATCTTTAAAATGACTGCAGCTGTTCACTACACGGCGTAAAATGTAGTATGCTCTGAAAATCGATACTGGAGTTATAAAAGCCTTTATAGAAGAAACCATCACTCATCAGTTATCTAAACTCTTTCGATAGATAACTTTCGTGCAGTTTCATAAAAAGATATTGCTTAATTAACCGTGAATTTTAATTTTCGCTATTACAAAAAAAATGTGACGGCAAGATATTTAGCAGGAAATCTGAAATATATGAAATGGCTCTAACGATCCCCTTTCTATATCGCGTAAGGCCACATATGGAGCAACACTAATATCTAATGGGTATGGTGTCATTTATCATAATTTAACCCAAGCACAAAAAATAATAATGTAACCCTTCCATTGGAAGTTTATTATAGGGATATTAAGGGACAGTTGTGTTTGCCATTTCGGAATAATTTGGACCACAAATTGTCCTTGTTAACGTATGTAATTTTGTAAATAATACGCAGTATGTGACATATTTATAAAAGCATTATATGCATCAGACTTCTACTGTCTGATGAATTATATAGTAATATTTTTGTTCATACAGAATTTTTTAAATTGGTATTAATTTCTACACGTTTTAGCCTGCAGTGCTGCTGGGTGGATTGAGTAGCCCAGTAGTACTGTTGCCGGTCCGAAAGAAAGAGGGGGGTTAGACGGCCAGGTTCTAGCCTACCCTCTGTAAAAACAGATCCAGCTTATAGTATCAATGATATTCATCGAAGAGGAACAGGTCATAGACCTACTTTAGGAGAAAGAAGAAGAAGACGAAGAAGTATTAATTTCTAGAAATAAACATTCAAACGAAATATATTAATTGGTTGTTGGTTTTCTAAAGTGACCTAATTACTCATCATCAGAATATCGCTGATTATTTATATTTACCTCCTATGTTACCCTTATTGTTGATAAACATTGTGAAATAAAATCTTCTACACTATATATATATATATATATATATATATATATATATATATATATATATATATATATATATATATATATATTTTTTTTTTTTTTTATTATATACATTTTTACTTTAATGATACGACATAAATACTTATAAAATGATGTCGAACTGTTGCTTTATGAAAATCAGTTCTACATATTTAAATTCGATATTGACATAAGATAAACAATTTTAAAACCTTAAAATGGACTTCTCCGCACGTAGAACATCTTTATCTCGAAATTGAGTGATCAAGAAAAAATAAACCAACACATAAATTTATGTGTTTTGTGCGATAGTTTTATTTTTTTCAAATAGTTCACCCTCGTGCAATCTCGTGACCCACAAACAGGGTGGGGTGTGTCATATCCCCCTCAAAACCAATTGAGGTCATCTAGTAGATATCCCTAATCAGAATCAGTCGAAACGCAATCGATGCGACACGACTTAATCGAGTGATCGTGCTAACAAGCAAATTTCTTAAATAATCCACCATTATGCTTTCTCATGATCCATGTACATAGTAGAGTGCGTTCTATCCACATCAAAATCAATATAGGTGTCGTCTGAGAGACGTCCCTGATCCGAATGTGGCAAAACCCGATCGATCTGACATAACTTAGTTGAGTTATCGTGTTAACAAAACAAATTTCTCAGATAGTCCACCATCGTGCAATTTCATGACCCATTGGCAGGGTGGGCTGTGCCCTATCCACCTCAAAATCAATAGGTGTCGTTTGAGAGACGTCCATGATCAGAATTAGTCAAAACACGATCGATCCGAAACGATTTAAAAAATTTCTCAATTAGACCCAAGGGAGGGGGCGGTGTGTGCTATCCGCCTCAAAATCAATAGGTGTCGTCTGGGGGACGTCCCAGACCAAAATGAGTCAAAACCCGATCGATCCAACACGATTTAGTTGAGTTATCGTGCTAACAAGAAATGCCGACGACACACACACAGCAAGAATTTTTAAAAACCATTTTTTTTGTTTTTAAGCCGAAAAACGAAAAATAAACCAAAGAAACATTTATTTTTTCACTTTTTCTTTACATGATTACATTACATTTCAGCGTATAGTGGAGTGCGGAAAAGTAAAATATCTTGATTAGGTTACCTTGAAATTTAATATAGACTATAACAAATTATCTGAAGCTAGAACAAAACTATACTAGAAAAAATCAGGAGTATACACTAGGAAATTTTACATTTAAATATAAAATACTTAGTTGAAAGCTGACTTTAATGTTTTCTTATTAATATTGTTTATTTTAAATATTGTATTGTATTTATATAAATAGTTTTAAACTGCTTCAATTTTTATTTATTTATTTATTTATTTATTTATTTATTTATTTATTTATTTATTTATTTATTTATTTATTTATTTATTTATTTATTTTTGGGGTAGACTCTGGTCCATACTATTAAGTATACACTTTACAATTGATTTTAAATTAAAACTAATTCAGTCATTGTATTTTTACAAACCACTAGTAAAATATATCTCTTTTTATTTTATTTACAAATGGATGAAAGAGAAAAAATACACACATAGCAACAGTGTATAAATATTTGTTTACTTATGTTATTATCTATTTAGTAATAATGGCCTGGGGTAAAATTGTTATATCAAAACGAATATAGCAAACGATATTTCTTGATGAAGAGCTTCTACGCGATTATATCGATAAGAATTTAATACCTATTTGGGAAGGTACAGGAGGGCAAACATCCAATTCCTTATTATTTCCCAAACCAATATTTTATTTACGAAATGACGTTGAGAATATTCCGTTCGATATTTTAGCATTTAAGTTTATTGGAATCGGGAGAGAGGCATTTCTTTTCATTGTATGTGTCTTCTTTCAGATAAGGCGCCGTCAGAAGCCGTGTTCCGTGGAACTGAATTTTTATCGTATGATCTCAGCCAGAGAGGAGGTGAACCCATCGTTAGTGCTCAAGATTCCGTTACGTTTTATTTCAAGACGAGACAACCCAACGGACTGCTTTTTTATACGGGTAAGTGATCCGTTTAGGGATGCTGTTTATGGTGGAATAGCGGCTAAGTTTCTTTACCTGCATCGTCGTCTTCAATTGTATCATCGAAATTGCCTACAAAATAAAATTAATTATCCTGTAAGAGAAATAAATAACTAATTAAAAAGAATTCGATGTCCACTTTGTTAAAAAAATATTTTAATCATAATTCTACTAGGAATTATAACAAACAACCAATAGATAAGAGGTGAGACAAACATAATAAACGCAAAAAAGAAATTAATGTAAGTGAGAGCAGTAAACAAAAATAAAACACCAGATAATAAGGAATTAGTAAATGAAAATAATAAATTAAGAAAAGTTAGTAAAATCCAGGAGGTCAGAACCGTCAACCAGGTTAACGTATTTTTACGTATGAAGGTACATGAATAAGGCGCCTGCCAAAGAAATATCCTTAGTATGTATATTCCACAAGGCATATCAAAATATCAAATTAGAATTAAGCTTTAAAATTTAGATGTTCATACACCTAGATTAAGATTTTTAAAAATATTAAATAGGATGAAGAACAATAAAATGGATTTTAAAGTAAAATCACTTCGTGGAGCTATAAAACTGCAACACGCTGCTGCGTAGTCATTTGTCATGAATGTCATTTCTTCTGTGGTCTAGGGAGGCGAACTAGGCACAGTCTTGGTTGTCATTGTATGCTTGGGTTCTAGTACCACCTGGGGAGAGTTTGGCATCTCTGCCCAAGAACCTCGGGTGTGTCTGTTCTTGTCTTCATATGTACCTTCTCCTCCGCAGCCCTAGGCTTTAGGGGAAGGGGAAGTTGATATCTGTATGTCCAAACTATAAATGTAAATTTAATATTGATTTAATTGATATGATTTTATTTAATATTTTCTTTAAAACTTTTTCGAACTTTTCAAGTATATGATAAATTATGGGAGGAAAATAAATAGCTTTAACGTCACGTACCTCTAATTTAGTTAGAAATGTGTGCCCTGTACTACAATATTAATTCTATTTACTCTAAAATATTGATGATATGTGTATATCATCATATTCATAATTTTCACTCAGTTATGTAATATATCAGGAAACATGGAGAAGCGTTACGACAAATAGTTTTTATGCTATGCGAGAAACAAATAATTCAGAGTCAACATGTATTATTACTCACTTATTACTAGCGAAATAATCGTACCGATGTAGATGTATACCCCACGGATTTCATTCGGTATTTGTCCTGGATCGGCGTAGTGTACGGCACTGATGAGAAATAATAAGTTCGAAACAGCTGTCTGTCGTTCGGTTCCCATGCGGGACAGATGTCGAATCCTACCCGTGGCGAGTTTAATTTTTTGAAATCTGCTTTGAATTATGAACGGAATTAAATTACAATCACGATAGAGTCGACAGATTTTATGGAGCCATTTATTTTTATCCCAATTATAATTACTAATATATTTTCTATTCCTTTTAATAATATTATTCCTTTCTATAATTCCTTTTTATACGAATATTGGTGTAAGAAAATTCACTAACATTTACAGTCTAATATGGTGCAGAATTAGATTTAAGTTAACTTGGATTACATGATATGGATAAAGTGATATGTGTCTTCTGCTTTCTTCGTCTTTCAATCTTCTGATGAAGCTATAAATCATGCACCGTTCTGCAACGCACAAATTTTATGGAAGGCAAGGCGACATGCGCTATATAGGTGATACATATTATATAAGCAAAGAGAATCTTTAAATTTGACATGAATTATCAAAATGAATTGAGATGAGTTATCAATATCGTTGTGAATATAATTTAGCTGATTAGTAGATGGAATTTAATTTATGATGCTGATTTTCCTGAAAGAAGATATAAGGACCCTATTGAGCTATTAATACAAACTCTATATAAGGCTTAAATATCTTACGTTCCTTATTTATTTATTTTTATTTTATTTATTCAGTTTGTTAATAAATATCCAATCACGTACAGTTATTATACAGAAGGTACATCTAAAAATTATTCTTTATATTGTATTCCTATCAATATATTAATAACATATAAATGAAATAAAAAAGTCTAAACCTAAGGAATAAAATAATAAACTCTTAAAACACTGAAGAGTAAATATATTTTATTCTACTAAGATTAAATATATTTTATTCTTAAAAGAATACAAAGAGTTACAATAAATCAACAACGCATTTTAATATCAAAATGAGGAATATTAAAATCACGTGGTATGCGAGAAACACGACATTTATATATCGCTGAGTGGAATTCCATATAACATAGAGCTCTATTTCTCAGCTGTATTTCAGCGTTTAATGAAATTTTTCACAATAATTGAGAATAATTTAAAACGTTATTAAATATTTTGTAAACAGAGTGCATATCAGTATCAGCAAAATGTCTACGTATTTCAAAAGACGGAACTCTGCAGATTCGCAATGTCAACATAACTAGTTTAAACCTAATTTAAATGCATAAAATTTAAGGAATTTACTCCGTACTCGTTAAAATTTGTCAATATTCTAATTTTAGAAGAAACAGCAGAATCTGTTATTTCTTGGCTCTGTTATCTGACAACAGAGCCATGTTTTAAGATCCAAGATTATACCTATACCTTTCACCTCCTCAGTACATTTCAGTAGAGTGTTGTTTAATTAACTAATAAAATATGAGGACTATCCAGTAAGTGTAATAATATGGTATTTAAGTCAAGGGAATTTACTTGTGACCATATGACAAATCTCTCAAAATCATGGTGTAGCATAGTACAATCTTCTATTGCATAGATACACTTATACAATTTCAAATCGTTTAAATAATAGGTAATTAAAGTTCTGTATACTATTATTTATGTCTTTTATAAGTAAATTAAATAAAATGTGGAACACCGAAAATTGTGGAACACCGGAGTGAGCCACGGAGTGAGTGAGCTTGTATACCATATGACACATAATAATTAATTCTAACATAGGGAATTTTATTTGATATAAAGCTATTGTATCCAACTCCAAAGGCTTGTTATTTAGCAATCAGTAAACAATGATTTATTTTATCAAAGGTTTGGCAAAAATCTATACGAATCCTATCTTTTATAAACAATAAATGGGTTAATAATAAGGGGTTTCCCTAAAGGGTAAATGAAGCTTTTCAAACATTATGCAAGGAAGCCAGGCCAAATGATGTTCTTAATGGGAATCCTGATATAGTATTAAATACATCATGCACTGATAGTTTAAAGTTGTTAAAATTAATTTGCTGATGATAATTATAATGAGACATATTACATGTAAAATAGTTAAATAAACAGACAAGCAGTGTTATAACCATCATTACTTACTTATCTCTTCACTCAGATACACTTGAAAAATAAATTCAGAAAACTTCTTTAATGAATTTATGAACCTCCAAAAATATAATAGATTATCACATAAGCTACAATTAACTCCTTGTATGTATTTATTATAGCATTGTTTATCATCTTGCATTGTTCTCTATGAACTGAAAATTACTGATAATCAGCATAACTGTCAGACAACTTATATCTCTTATATGGAATTTTCTTCACATGAGAATTATTTGTTTGATATCATCAAAATTTATACTTGTCGCATTCATTTCTTAAAACACGAAGCACTAATGCGAATTCAATAGAATATGTCGGTATGGCTAAATCTGATTGTTATTATAACCAAAGAACTAAATCCGAGGTCTATAATTAGATATGTAATTAATATAACTGTCTGCAAAATATAAATAATATGAAGATATTTCTTCAATGTATGTTATACATACATTGTATGTATAACAAATAATGCAAATTACATCTGATAAGTATTTAAGACGATTTCACCCGGCACAATCAATATAATCTACATTACGTACAGTTAAGAACGAATAAGTCGATTATAAGATTATGAAAGAATTACTGATCCACGGTGCCGTTGTTTAACGACCTGAAGTTTATGTACATTATTTAATTGAAATTAAATAAAGTTACGTAACGAGCGTAATGACTGTAATAAAATGTCGTTTGCATTATTTAACATTTTTAAAACAAAGATATACACTGGTACATTGTTAAACACATTACGATACTGTTAGATATCAATCTTGATATTATTATTATTATTATTATTATTATATTATGTGGGTTTGGACCTCATCAGCCACTGATCGCATGGATAGTCCTTGGTGATCCCGTCTTATACGGGTCATTACCCAAAAATGCTATTCTATAAGAGGAGCAATTTAGGCACGTCCCCTGCCCTAAGCCTCACCTCCTCTTGGATAATAGGGGTCCCTAATAAAGGGTACCTCTTCTCCTCCAGTGCGGGGCAGATGTAAAGAAGATGAATCGAGGTTTCCTCGTCTTCTTTACAGTATCTGCGGGCCGGGCCATCAGTCAGCCTCAGCTTGTGCTTATATGCATTCAGGCTACTATGGTAGCCCGTAATGATTCCCACCAGAATTCTGGCTTTGGGCCTGTTCAATTTAATGCATTCTTGGGCCCATTTCTCAATCTCTGAGTATTCGATGAAGAGTTTGGTTATTCGACAACACGTTACTCCTCTCCATCTTCTATTGTGTTGGTCTCTTGCCCAGCCATTTATGTGGTCTCTGATCAGATTCCGACTTATTCCCATTGCATTTTCTGGTCCCTAGAGGTTGTCCCTGGTCCCTAGTCCGGCAAGATCACCTGCAATTAGATTTCCCTTAATGCCATTATGCCCAGGTGTCCATACGAGTTCCACCGGTCCCTTCCCTGCCAAGTGATTCAGTACTTCATAACAATTATTATAGACCAGCTCCAACTATATCGAATTCAAGGCTACCAACGCCAACCTGCTATCCGAGCAGATACATACCTTCTCCTGCGTCCGATTTTGGTCGGACTTCCGGCTTACGGCTTCCGCTTTCAGGGTGACATCAAGAGGTAGTATCTCCGTCAGTATCCCCATCGCCTCGATCGATGCTGATAGGTTTTTGGACTCCGGTTATACTTCTTAGAATCAATCCTCTTAGCTTGATAAGTCTGTTGGCTTCCGATTTTAAACAGGCTCTCTCCCACCAGACCAGTATTGCATACGTCAGTCTGGGTTTGAGTATTGCCTCATACATCCATTTCATGGTATCCGGTTTCAAGCCCCAGCTATTACCTATGGCTCCTCTCAGTTGCCAAAGTGTTGCTGTGATCTTGGAATATATGTGATTTAAATGTTTTGCCCATGACAGCTTCCCGTCCAGGATTACACCTAAGTACTTCACTTTGCTATTATAGCTTAGTTCTTGGCCACCAAGTTTCAGTGGACATGTTCTGTTCCACTTATATTTCTTGGTGAACATCATCACCTCAGTCTTAGAGAGATTGACCGAGAGTCCCCTATCCCTGCACCAATTCCCAACCTTATTCAATGCTTTATTTATAATCTCCATATAATTTCTGTGTATTTAAAATCACTATTTGCCTAGTCCTCATCTATTCGTATAAAATAGTATACTAATCATTGTCAGTATTACAGCTTACTTGATAAGATAGGGTCATCTATTAGTTCACTACTTTAACAATTAAAACATATTTTTTGTTGTAAAATGAATATACTGTTTATTTTCCATCAAAAATTTTATTTAATATTGACATGTTCTAAATACTTATTTATATTAACATATTGTTGACAAATTTTAAGAAACTGCTTTAAACTAACAGCAGTGGTACATTTCGTCTTAGTTTTCATATGCCCACCCATTCATATGGGCTTTATATCGGGAGAATGTGAAGGGTAATCAAGTGTTTTGATTTCATCTTCTATTTCATACAAAGGTTTTGTTCATAAGTGTTTATTGTTATGTTCGTGAAGTATCTAAGCACAGTTACTTCCATCTAATCATTTATCTGTAAATTTTAATAACTCTCTCTTCCATTTAATGGGTTTTAAATATCTGGTGCACATTATGACTTTTAGTCATTTTTATAAAAAGTATTATTTAGTAATTGCGATGAAAGAGTTATATACTTTACATAAAATCGATTTTTCTAATCTTGAAGATTTGGAAGAATCTTTGTGTTTGTACTTAAAAAATACATTTAATTAAGTATACTTTCAAAATACCCAAGCCTAAGTATACAAATAATAAGTGCATTAATGATTTATAAATGAATAATGCATTGACAAACATATTTCAATCAAAGAATTGAATGGATCTGTGGTATTGCTAATAAATATAAATGCCATACAAATTTAGAAGTAAATATTAGAATACATAACTTTTGGTGTAAAAAAATTGGTGTCATGTATAAAAGCATGAATTTTGAAAAAATACCACTAATACAAAATAAAAAACAATAGAAATAATCGCCATTTTTTGGCGAATGTAAGATACTGTGCATCGATGGCGACATCAGTATAGAAAGTCGTTTACTATAAAGGGCATTCAACGTGTTCTATAAAATTGATATTAATAGCTTTTTCTATTACATTCTGCATAATCGATAACAGCCAAATTTCCATTTAAAGTTCATGGTATATAATTTATGGACAGGTAGCTGTTAGTTATTGATGTTGGATAGCTATTTGATGAAACACTGCAAATTTAAACGTTATGAAATTGTTTTTCTAGAAAACTCAAATATTTGAGAACTTGGATGATTGGACACGCGATATAATCTGATAATTATATGTATTTATGTATTAAGTCATTAGCATACTTATTATTTAAGGCAACAGACTTTCGTAAAGTTCAAACAAAACGACTCTTCTCAAGGTGTTTCTATATTCTTCTGAAAACAATTCAAAAGAAAGAGCCATTACAAATATATTAGCGTAGCTAACTTTCGGTAAAAATATGTAACTTTTTAACATGATCACTACTAGAAGAGGCGAGGCTTAAGGCGAGGGACGTGCCCAAATTGCTCCTTTTATGGGATAGCATTTTTGGATAATGACCCGGATAATAGGGGATCACCAAGGGACTACCCATGCGATCAGTGGCTGATGAGGCCCAAACCCACAAAACATAATAATAATAACATGATCACTATAAAGTATATTTACCATAAAAATGATGAAGCTAAGTATCAACGTAAATCAAAGTAGTTTTTCATTATACTTTATTATACACAAATAATCAGATGTCTACGATTAGTTTGATACTTCATTTAAAAAATAAATAATAGTAACGAAAATAGCATAACATAATAAAATTTCAAAAGGTATGCAAATATATGATTTATGTACAACATATGTTCTCCTTCATCCGTAATACCATCTTTCTAGCCCCTGACACAATTCTTCATTATATTTTGCAACATTTGCTCCGGCATCCTCCGTATTTTATCTTGTATATTCTTCTTGAAGTTATTACCACTTCAGATGTTTATTCCAACACTCTACGTTTGAGGTAATCTTAAGAATGCATTTGGTATGGCAAGTTCACGTGACCTCGTCGGCCATGGCAAATCAGTACCACTTGAAATTTACAGTTAGAGGAAAAGTTCTCGAAGTATTTCTATGGATATCCTTGCAGTATGGCTGATATTGCCATCCTGCTAGAACTAATAATTGAGTCCTAGGAAAAGTATGTCTTCTTATTTCTCTAAATCTGTGCGAGGATCCACACACTGGCCGTTTTCTTCGAGGAAATGGAGCTTAATAATTCTAGATTTCCCCACGACAGTGGCGCACCATACCGTTACTTTAAGCAAATGCAATGGTGGTCTTTAATGAATTCTGTATGGATTATCTTTCACCAATAATGAAATACTTATCTTTTTACAAGACTATTTAGATACAAATGTGCCTCATCGCTCATAAATAAGTGCTATGTTTTATATTCCCTTACAAAATTAAAAACGATTAAGTTTATCGTTTTTCAGTAGCATAAGTCGGAAATCGAGAAACTACCAAACTGCTAAATAGTTTTTAAGTATTTCCCGAATAGCAAGGCTATTCGGGAAATACTTAATCCGTTATTTCCTATAATCGCTAAAACCTAAAAACGATCATTAACCGCTTTCTCGTGTCTCTGCACGATCAGACAAGGTTTCAAAAAATAAAACCCACCACGGGTAGGATTTGACATCTGTTACGGATGGGAGCCGAATGACAGACAGCTGTTTCGAACTTATCAGTTCTCATCAGTGCCGTACACGGTGCGCCGATCAAGGATAACTGAAAGAAATCCGTGGGGTATAGATCTACATCGAGACAATCTATGTCAGTAACATATAAGTCGGGAATCGAGAAAGGAACTACCAAACCGCCAAGCGGTTTAGTAGCAAAACCTTGTCAGAGCGTGCAGAAACACGAGGAAGGGGTATTTTAGGAAATGTTCAGTGAACACTTGATTCCAAAAAATTAAGGATTGTTGTTGATTAAGACATGTCATTGCTCGGAGTGCACACCGCGGTATAGATCGCTGTGGACTTTGCGGGCAATGACGGGGAATGTTCAAATTGCTGTTGATTTTCATCAGTACACACAGTTTTAGGAATGTGATTCCTTTCCCATAGGGAACAAATCTACTTGTATGCTACTTCTCAACTCACATACTTAACGTTAATCGAGAACAACAATTACAAAAATTAAGCAGACGTCAAAATCTTCGGTGAGTTCAATTTATTAGATATTTCCCAAACCACCAACATAAAATATTCACTGTTAAATTATGTATTTATTTGGTTTTTGACAATTTTTATAATAATATTTGGCGAGTAAAATCTACTCGTTGCTGAAACAGAACGCGGTTAATGCAGTTTTCAATTTAATATCAGTATGATAAATTAAAAATGTTATAGTAATATGATTCTCCGAAAACAAGTTAATTGTCAAAGTGGTTCAGAAGTTACTAATTGAAATTGTTTTATTCGTAAATAAGCAGTTTGATACCTTAAAATGGACTTTTTCGCACGTAGAACATCTCTATCTCGAATTTGATTGGCCAAGAAACAATAAACCGACACATAAATGTAGAATATGTATTTTATGCGACAGTTTTACTTTCTTCAAATAGTCCACCATCGTGCTTTCTCATGACCCATAGACAGGGTGAGGTGTGTCCTATCCACCTCAGAATCGGTAGACGTGATTTGGTAGACGTCCCTAATCAAAATCAGTCGAAACCCGATCGATCCGACACGATTTAATTGAGTAATCGTGCTAACAAGTTTAAACTGCCGACGACAACCAGAACGACACACATACAGCAAAAATAAATTTAGAAACCTTTTTTTTTGGTTTTTGGGCCGAAAAACGAAAAATATACCCAAAAAAAATTTTTTTTTATATGATTACATTATTCTCCAGAGTGCGGAAAACTATAACACCTTAAAACGGACTTTTCCGCACGTAGAACATCTTTATCTCGAAATTGAATGACCGATAAACAGTAAACCAACACATAAATGCAGAATATGTATTTTATGCGACAGTTTTACTTTTTGAGTTATCATGGTAACAAGTTTTAAATACTGACGACAACGACACACACGGAGTAAAAAAATTAAAATCCATTTTTTTTTTGTTTTTAGGCCGAAGAACGAAAAATAAACCCAAAAAAATCCCAACAAAAGTCTCAGCATTACAACAATGTTATCGCTAAAACTGCGACAAAATTGAGAAAAATTTTCCAGACTTTCTCTTAAAATTGACAGTGACACTTAGAATGAATACATTCCATACATATGAACCGCACTACACGATTTACTTATTTAAAATAAATGTGAACGGGCATATTTAAAATTCAGTAATATATAAATAATTAAATGCGACAGAAGAAATATCCTTATCATATCAATAATCTATGTGATATATTAGTGCTGTACTATATAAGTGTAAGATGAATGATCTGCAGATAATATACCCCCATCAAAGATTCCACTGCATCGTAAATAACATGAATCGAATGTGGGTTAGATATACTTCCCTTTTCCTGTAAGTTTCTGTGGTTCTCTTCCCCTTCCGTACATTATCCTTCTATCCTTTCCCGAGAAGACGTCTAATGGCGTCTATTAAAAGTAAATACCTCCTTAGGAAAAGTGTCTATATATAATTTATAATTATTGACTACGCTATATTCATTATACAATAAATAGTAATTATTCGGTGAAATGCATATAAATAGAATAAACAAACCTATCGCCTTTGATATGAATCATTCGTAATTTTAAAATATTGCATTTTCATTGCAAAGCTTTTAGATCTATGCCAATTTCCTCACACCTTTCAAGCTGAGTTGTAACAAAAGTTCTGACTCTTGAAATATTAAAATGGTCCTAATGCTAAGAGAGAGTGGCATATCTGTAGAACACCATTATTTGTTAAAATAATTTCTACCGTTTATACGTAAGAATACCGGGAACACTGAAAGGTATAACGACAATCTGTGACAGAAGCTACTTACCTCGATTGCTTTAAAATTCCTCATCTGAAAAGTAAAAGACAACATTTCTCATGTCCAAAAGGTAAAAGCAAATGGGGAATAAAATTAATGACGTCAATCATTGTGAGACCTATCCATTGTGAATATTCCTTGTCCGCGTACATAAGCTCTCGAAAAAATGTATTATTATTATTCACCCCTCACCACTACCAAACAACATGGGCACAATTTGACGCTGTAGTTTGTAATTATAATTTTAGTATTAAAAATTGTTCGAGAACTTGATAAATTTACAGAGAAATAAAAATAAAATGTACAAACATTTAAAGATCCCGCCTAAAATATAAATTAACTGGACAATAAGAATAAATATGTATAAACAGGTATTACTCGGGAACTACTTGATAATCGCTTGGCGGTTTGGTAGTTCCTTTCTCGATTCCCGACTTATATGTTCGTATCTCGCAGATGTATACCGTATACATACGTTCGTATATCGTATCGATGCAGATGTATACCCCACGGATTTCATTCGGCATTTCTCATGGATCGGCGTACCGTGTACGGCACTGATAAGAACTAATGAGTTCGAAACAGCTGTCCATCGTTCGGTTCCCATCTAGGACAGATATCATACCCTACCCGTTTCGGATTTTATTTTTTGAAACTTTGTCTGAATGTCTGATCCTGCAGAAATACGAGAAAGGGGTCGAGGATCGCTTTTAGGTATAATTCAATGCCTGGCGGGGTTTTAGCCCGAGGAGTTGTTGTTTCCTATAGCGGTTATGTAATAGTCTTGCTATTCGGAAACTTCTTGATAACCACTTGGCGGTTTGGTAGTTCCTTTCTCGATTCCCGACTTATATGTTACAAGCATTACATTTAAAGAATGTTTACGAATTTTAATATTTCTCCCCCTAGATGGATAAATTTCCTTTGATGATCTCCATTCCTAATAGGAATATAATCATCAGCAGCTACTAAGCAGGTGATATGGAATGTGTCACTGTAGTCTTCACCTAGTTGGTTAACGCATTAGATTATTTGCTAGATTATTGAGATGTGCTCTTAGTCAACTTTCCTAATTTTGAGCTGATTTTGTTATCTCTTGGTGGTTGTAATTTAGAGATCATGAGTTACAATGTAGTTTAGCACGTCACATGGGATTTTAACGATTGACCGAAGCACTTTTGACTAGAATCCTTCAAGTGTTTTAACATTTGATCTTGCTGCGGATCTCCAAAATTGAATACCATAGCTACAAGTAGGTTCATAGATAACATCGTAAACCAAGACTTTACTTCTAGAGATAATTGTGATTTGCGAGCATTTGACCAATAAAGTTTTGTTTAGTTTGAATTCTAGATGTTTCACTTGGCGAATATGTACTCCCTCCAGATCGGATGAGAGTTTATATGCATTCCTAAGTACATAACGACAGCTAATTGGAACAATTGATGTCCGTTTAATGAGGCAGATGGGTAGCTTTATTTGCGATTTGTAAATATGGTCTGTAGTGACTTAGGTTAGTTAATTCGCATGCGCCACATAATTAACCATGATTGTATGGCTTCAATATTCATTTGTAACCATTGTGATGCGAATATTCGATATTAGTATATCGCTGACATGGCTGTGTCGTCGGTATATGTTATTGTACTGATCTCTTGAGAAGTGGAAATAATGCAATATATCTGAGGTAGACCACAAGTCCAAGCACACTGCCCTGGGGAACGTCGTCGCAGATAGAATGAAGAGAAGTTATTTCATTTTGATATTGGATGAAGCAATGTCTATCTTATCGGTAAAATTTAAGGGTTATGAAATAATTAAGTCGGAAGATTTTTCTGATTTTATATAGAACACCGTTCTATAGTGAAGATTTAAATCTTCACTGAATCACTGATTCTCTATCCATTCATTCTATACTATTCCAAACTATGGTTATGGAGGTACTATAGATGATCAGAGAATATTTTAATTAAGAAATTTCTAGAAAAACGATCGGCATATTTACAAACAGTTTTATGGCGATAAATAATCGCAGAACTGATTTCTTCAAAATTGTATAATGCAAAAGTTTATTAAACACGCTGATTGATTAAATTCACAAACAAATTATGTCACTTTGTATTGGGTGAAGGACCACGTACTCGTTAACGTAAGAAATCGATAACGTAAGGAAGCGTTATAATAAGGTAGAGACCTTGACACATGCTTCTCTATGTTGTTTCTGCTGGGACTAGAATCAGTAGTAGCGTTTTCCTAGTCACCTGAAATTGCACAATAAAATACTCCATGCTTGAATGCCATAAAAACAGATGTATCTGAATCAGCAGTTGTAGACAATAAAACAACATTATTAACTACACCTTTCATCAAATCAACAAATTACTTCTTGAATCTGTTTCGTATAAAAACGATACTTCGCGTATGAATATGAGCTATATTGAAATAAGAATTACTAATTAGGATTATTGGCCACTAATCCTGATCCCCTAATACTGAGTACCCTTCTGCAATACATTCATGTAGTAAAGTAACTGGATCAGTTACGTCGATGTTAGTGACAAAATAATAGCTTTGATGGAGGTCGTGCCATGGGCTCAACCCGATGCCCAGAGTGCATGTAAACTCTGTTTACTCTCCTCATATATATAATCGCATAAATCCCCGAAATCCGAATCTATTTTTCATCAAGATTTATTATGACCAATGTATTTTCATGTCCAAATGAGTAAATAATAATATCTGATATGTTACAAATTGGTATCTAAGTAAAGTCACAATTCTTTACATACTTCCCCGATGCCTATTTTATATTGTAATAATTTTTAATATTTGGGAATGATCATAGAATATACATACGTCTAGTTTATGGATAATTTTAAGATTAGTTTTAATGACTTTGGTTTTTATACTGTAATTTAATGTATCTCTCTCTCTCATTTATATCATTCCTTCCCATGAAAATGTATACAACCCTAGTTGTTAAAAACTTTTCTAAAACTTCATATATGTCTATTCTACTTGAAATATCCAGTATTGCATTCTCTAACTACTTTTTAACTATTTAAATAATTAGAATAATAATGTCTTTATTTCCCAACAAAGAAATCCATATAGGATTTCTTTGTTATAGGACAAAAATGAATACAAATTAATACGTACATATGTCTAGAGTATATAATTAAAAAGTAAATAAAAAAGGTAACCTCTAAATAATTTTAATATAAGTAAACAATGGAATACTTAATTAATATATAACTTATACTGCATCCAAAAGGTATTGTTTCCCTAAAGATAGTTATGAGTACAGTTTGTCAAATCACAAATATGTTTAACTAGATATTCCATTAAAATTTTACAACTTTACAAACACTGTCGATTTTGACAGCATACTAATTCTTACAGTTTGGATATAAAATACACCTTCCTCTCGAGAGACTAGTCTAGGTATGCATATACTAAACATGCTGAGTAATACAGGTGTATCTATACCTTTATAGAACAGTTTAAATAAAAACGAGATGTTAGTAAGCATCCTTCTAGAGTTCAATGACTATGTCAAATCTTTGTAAAATCAGAGTATGATCATAAATCTTTATTGAATAATAATTATCTATGCGAAATACATGATAACACATGACACATACCTAAATACTGGGGATACCTAATAATGTTATTATAATTTCGAAGGAACTAATGAATAATATAAACATCACTTTAAAGTAGCAGTGTTATTAAACGATGTCATGTTTCTAATCAGGAAACCAAAGGTTTGATATGCATTAGAAGCCACTTAGTCTACATGCCCAGAGAAAGATAATTTATCATCAAAGTACACACCAAGAGTCTTAATACTTTCAAATTATATTAATTATGATAGTCATTACGAAAAATCTGTTAAAATACGTTTCTTTTCTACAAACTCACGATTATACAGGGTGCGGCATAACTGTCTCCCTATTTCCAATGCGGTCTCGTGGAGCCGGGCTGAGTTGTAGAAAAGTGGGCGTAGCATTAGTATACGCCCCAAGATAAACAGTTTTTATTTGAAACCGATTTTAGACTGAAACACCATGGACCATCCGTTATCGCTGTACAACGAGCGTTCCGCATCCGATTTTAAATTCCTCGTAGTCGAGCAGTCTCAGGTCAAAAATTAATTGTTTTGTGGGTAAAAAACTTCAGAGAAACTGGATCTGTTTTCAAGAAAGGAGGTGGACGTTCACGGACAGCTCAGACACCTGAAAACGTCGGCCTACTGAAGAATTGCCAGAACGTGATTGGAATAGTCGAATGGCTGCATGTGAAAATATGCTTGAAAATTTACTTCAGGAAGTGGTTTCTTGCAGTGATGAGGCACATTTCCACTTGTCTGGCTACGTAAAGAAACAATACTTCAGGTACTCGTGCCACGACAACCCGAGAAAGATACACGAAAGCCCTCTGCATAGTGAGAAAGTTACAATTTGGTGTGCTATGTCACAAATGGGAATAGTCGAGCCTTACTGTTTTGAAGAAAGGAATCGGGCTGTTACCGTTAATTTAGAACGCTACATAGCGATGATTCTGATTTTTTCGTCTCAGCCCTTACAGAACTTAATGTGCAGAATGTCTGGTTTCAACAGGATGGGGCGACAGCCCACACATCCCGAGCATCATTGCAACACTTGATAGAAATGTTCCCCGGGCACTTGATCTCCCAAGGAGCCTGCGCGCTCACCAGATTTGACTCCTTGTGACTTATTTCTGTGGGGTTACCTTAAATCTGAAGCCTTCGAACATCGTCCAAGGGCCCTAATACAACTGAAGGAGGCAATTCGTATGGAAATTCGAATACCGCAAGAAATGCTAGCAAGAGATGATAAATTTCGAAAATCGCTTGCAGCAGTTTTGCAATAATGGTGAACATCACTTGGCCGATATCCTTTTTAAAACTACATAAAATAGAACGGTTTTAGTTGTGCTCTTAAAATATAAAAATAAATTTATTGCATTTCAAATAATAGTTGTTTTATTACACTTTAAAAATAGGCAGACAGTTATGCCGCACCTTGTACTTTTATAATATACATGATTAATTATATCACATCCTATTCCCTCTACTAATATTTATGTAACTATCATGGGATAAAGACACAGTGTTTCAACTAATATTATTTATAATTTCCAGGAGAGGGTAGTGACTACCTCAACGTAGCAATTAAAGACGGCTGTCTAAGTTTAACCATGGGATTAGCTAATGGCAAACAAGAAATGCAAATTAAACCGAACAAGGTACGATTCGATGACAATCAATGGCACAAAGTGAGCGTGCATCGAAGAATACAAGAAGTAAGTTTGCCGAATTTATAAAGTTTCTTTGATCGTTATTTGCCTTTTTCTGTTTGCAGATTTCCGCCATCACAAGCTTTTGCAGGGTGAGTAAGTTCTATAATATTTGTATTAGATTTTCCTCTTCATGCAGTGTAGGATTCAACTATAATTACGATTAGAAACATAGATTGGCTTAGAAACTTTATCAACGGATGAAGTTGTGAGTTGTGAACTCTAAATTTAATTTACTGGATTAGGTGCGACATTACTTCGGAGGGTTCAGTAAAGTATCACTTATACAGCTATGAGATACTATTGGAAAAAATTAAGGGAACAAAAATTTCCCTAAATTTTTTAATGATTTTTGAAATGCTGTATTTCAGTGAAAAATGGTCGAATGGCGATAAAGGAATAATTCTGAAGCTCTAGCTTTCTAGTTTTGAGATCTTTTGACGAAAAATTTATAGGTCACAGTTATCGCACAATCATAAGAAATAACGCAAGATAAAAATTTTTAAAATTTTCTATTTTAATTTTTAGTCTACTGAAAATTTTCTTCGTTAAACCAATACATTGGATAGTTAACTTATTTACTCGGCTTTGATTTAATTTTGTTTTCTCTCTACGTCAATTTTTCGTTGAGATCTGACTTTAAATGAAAAAGAATCCTTTTGTGTTTGATCATCGATATCTCAGCAACTAATAATCGTACAGTAAATCAAAGGGCAATTTCAAAAACTAAAATAACACCCTACGAGGACCTACCATAGCTTTTAGTCATTTTGTTCCATCCTTCACATTAATTCGAAAAATTTGAGAAAAATTACGTTTTACGTTTTTTATTTTTAGAAAATCCACGGCTTATTTACAAATGTTGATAGAACGATTAATATTGAGTGTAATTTTTACAGCCAAATGTACCGATAATAACTCTGGAAATTTACAAATTGATCCATTGTACCGTTTTTCTTTTCCAAATGATCGAAGTTTTGAAAAGAATTCAAGGAACACATTATTGATTTTAAGCACTCCATAATCATTATCAAATTGAAAAAAAAGATTTTTTTACTTTTCTCACAATTTGACATAAGATATCGTTTAAATTTAAGGAAAACAAAATTTTTCAAAAAATTTTCAAATAAAATTGTTCAAAATTTCTTTATTTTCTTTTGGAAAAGTTGATGGACATTTGAAGGAACAATATCTAGTCGTCTCAGACACGGTTTGGCCTTAGCATTCCATAATTATGCTAATCTGCACTTAATTGTATTAAATTCAAAGTTGATACCCCCAATTGAATTCGGCCTCGATTTACACACATTCATAAGATTGATTTTCAAACGTGTCAGAAACAACTAGACATCGTTCCCTCAAATGTCCAATCAATTATTCCAAAAGAAGAAAAAGTTAAAGAAATTTTGAAAAAACTTTTTTTTACATTTTTTGAGAAGAATTTGTTTTTCCTTAAACTCAAAAAAGTCCTGTAGGATGACATTTGTTATGATAAGATCGCCGAGTTTAACAGTTTACCCCAACAATTTGAAATCGGCGATACCTCATGTTTATTGAACTGCAATAAATAACGTAGGGTAAATTCTGGAGTAGATTGGAAGTGAAGATAACAGTGACTTAGTTTTCCACAAGACGCCAAAACACTATACGCTATACTCGATGCGCGTTTCGCCGATAAAGTTGTCATCATCTGGAGGTGACTGAAACTGAGGAAGTTTCAATCATCTTCAAATGATGCCAACTTTGTTGGCGAAACGCGCGTCGAGTGTAGTATATAGTGTTTTGGTGTTTTGTAGAAAATTAAGTGAATGCTATAGGGCAAATTATATTTCACAGCATTATTTCGTGTCAGATAGAACTATATTACCTTTTTTTTTGTAACAGAACTAAGTAATCTAATGTGAAGTACTTAATAAAACCAAACGGTTCTCCATTATATCGAAGAGAATATGAAAACAGTTAAACAACAAATGAAAATGATATGTAGTATAAAAGTAGTATGACTAGTGCTTCCTGCTAAAGATAAATAAAAAATGTTGGGTTATCCAAACAATCGTTTCGTTTTTCCGAATTAACCACTTACGTGACGTACGTGACGGCCCATGATGTCATGCGCACAGCTGTAGCCTTGAAGTCTTCTTCCCTATTTAACCCTAACATTTAACTGTTGTTTACTGCCGTTATACACGTGAATTTATTTTATTATTGTTGTGTATGAGCTTAATTGAAAGTAACTGAAACTGAGCAATTCAGACACGTGATGCTTTTTTATTTTAAAAAAGGCAAAAGAGCGGCTGAAACTTGCCACAAATTGTGTTCTATGTACGGCAAAAATGTTGTTCAAGATCGAACGTGCCCAAATATGTCGAACGTGTTACAGTGCTTATATAGGTAACCTAGAAAGAGTTCAGAGGCAATTTTTAAAATACGTAAGTTTTCTTTATGATTGAGTTTATCGAGTTAGATGTATTCTGCATGAGATTTTATTGAACATATTTAAAGTTCAACTCGTAGACACTCGAGGAAGGTATTTAGGTGTAATGTTTTCATATAAATTATTAAATAATTCTATCAACTGTCCATATTTGTTATGACAAATTAACCTTCATGTTCCTCGATTGCCTGTACGCAAGATACATTCTTTTTTATCTTAATATTTCTAAAACTAATGTGTTTTATTTTAGCCAATATATAAAATGTTTTAGAGTTCCAAATAATACAAAATAGGGTAGATGTTTGCGACTTTAGTGGTACAGATGTAACGCTATATTATGTGATATTTAATGTTCAATGTTTCACAAATAGTTTTATTTTAGATTTCATTATTATTTGACTTTCTGTATATATGTTTTATATTCAGTTTTTCCCGTTTTATAGTAGATATTGGCTGTTGAATGGTGCATTACAAAATAAATAAATACTATATTGATTCACGTTTACCGATTACTGTGAGAGTATACACAAAATGTTTCTCAATAAAATTATTGGATATGTACGTCTAGTAAAAAATTATTTATTTTGCCGGAAAACCACAAAAATGAAACTAATTTATTTCTAATAAAACATAATATTCAATAGAATCCCATATTTGCATGGGATGTGAAAGTATTTTAAATGCCTAAATTCGTATATCTTTTGAAAGAATCTGTCAAAAAAAAAAAGGAAAGGAGATTACGATGCGGAAATTCTAACAGGAAAATACAGTCCCTATAACGTTCAGCGATGTTTGACCTTTGTAATTTGTTTCTCCCATCATTTCAACCACTCAACTATCAATTACTTTAGACAATAAATAAAAAATTAGAAGCAGTGATAGCCCGGGCGTAAATATAAATAAAAAATACACAGTATGCGAGATCGGCGAAGATCTCGCTACCTACACTTCACTCCATCATTCCCCCGTGTTGAACGTTCAGTTCAACGAGAGTGGAAAGCGACATGCCTATTGGAGAACTAATCGATCGATGGTGGGGTTAGCTTCGAAGAAAAATGAGGGAAATAAACTGTAAAATGTCTGCCGTTTATGCGTAAATTGTTTACATTTGATTTGTGTTTTAGTAGCTTAAAAGTGATTAATTATTATTGAACAGGATACAAATTCTATTCATTGAGTAATAGCCAATACAAATTTACTGTTCTTGGTTTCCACCAGACATCGTATGAGATTGCCTAACTCTCTCTGCCAGTTAATATTCTCAAGTACTGCTCGTCAAGAATAGAAATAAGTCTCTATCGGACCGCCCACGAGGTGCGCGGTAAATTGTCTAAGTAAAGAGCCGAATGCTACCATCCCTCTTTCTTCTACGCATACATAGAGAAATCTCACACTTTTTCCTATTAAAGGGTTAAAACCATAGGTTTAAAAAGGCTTCTCCTAAATAATGATGGCGTCTCCTGGGGCAAAAAACACCGGAGGCAAAATAGTCCTCCGTTCGGATCTCTGGGTGAGGACTATTCCAGGAGACGTGATCGAGTGCAATAGTAGGGTTAGTAAGAAGTGTAGCATTTCACGAGTCCGAGCGTGGAATGTCAGAAGCATGAGACAGGCAGGGAAGCTAGAGAATCTGAAGATAGAAATGAATAGGTTAGGATTAGATGTAGTAGGTATCAGTGAGATGCGCTGGCCGGAAGTAGGAGATTTTTGGAGTGGTGACTAGAGAGTAATATACACAGGATCGGTAAATGGAAACGCGGGAGTAGGAATCGTTATGCGAAAGAACGCAGAATAGTGTGTAGATATCTATCTAAAATACAGCGAGAGAGTATTGATGGTCAGGTTAGATTCGAAGCCAGTGAAAACAGTAATAGTGCAAGTATACATGGCTACTTCTAGCCATAGTGAGGAACAGTTAGAAGCCGTTTATTCGGACATAGAGCAGGTAATAGGATTTGTGAAGGGTCATGAAAATTTAATAATAATGGGATATTTTAACGTCGTAGGTGAGGGGAAAGAAGAAGAATTTGTAGGTCCTTATGGATTAGCAAACATAAACGAGAGAGGTAACAGAGTGATAGAACTCTGTGAGAAGCACAAGATGGTAGTCGCGAACACATTGTTCAAGAATCACGTTAGGAGGCGGTACACCCGGAAAATGTCAGGAGGGATAGACAGGTACCAGATAGACTACATTCTGGTTAGGAAGAGATTTGGCAATCAAGTAAAAGACTGTAAGAGTTATCCAGGAGCAGATGTAGACAGCGACCACAACTTGATAGTCATGGAAGCTAGATTAAAGTTAAAAATCTGAAAACCCGGAAGGAGAAGAAACGTATAAATGTAGACATATTGAGGGATCAGAATATGAAAGATAAGTTCCAGGAGAAAACAGATCAATTAATAATTAAAGCGAGTAATGACGAAATCAAGAACGCAGAAACTGAGTGGGAGGGTATCAAGAATAGTCTAGATGCCGCGGCTACGGACGTTTTAGGACACGAGAGAAGAGAAGTTAGGAAGCTCTGGATAAAGAACGAAATTCTAAACTTAATACAAAAGAGACGAGGCTACAAAAACAGATGAGACGAGGAAGGACTGAAAACTTATAAGTCAATAAAGTGGGAAATCATTAGAAAGTGTAGAAAAGCGAAAGAACAATGGATAGAGGATAAATGCAAAGAAGTAGAAGATAAGTTCCAAGTAGGAAAGACCGACGAGGCTTACAAAATAATTAAGAGGAACTTCAGGGATATAGAAACAATAAGTAGAAACGTTAGGAGTCAAACGGGGGACATACTGAAGAGAGGAGAACTCAGGAAGCTATTCTGGCGCTAAGAGTAATGTTAGAGAAAACAATAGAAAAAGGAAAGAACGCTTATATAGGATTTGTAGATTTAGAAAAAGCTTTTTATAATGTAAAATGGGAAGAAATGTTCGAGATACTAAAGAGCGCGGGAATGAAGTATAGATATAAGAGAGTAGTACACAATCTATACAAAAAGCAAACTGCTATTATAGAAGTAGAAGGGGAAAGAAGGGAAGTAGGTATTAGGAAAGGAGTAAGACAAGAAAGTACGCCATCACCACTAATTTTTAATCTGTACATCGAAAAGGCGATTAATGTGGTAAAAGATAGAGTGTATTTCGGGATTAAAGTACAGGGACAGACACTAAAAATGCTGAGATGATATAGCAGTATAAGCATATATTAAGGAGGAATTAGAATCAGCGTTGAACGAAGTGTTGAGTACATTCCATAGGAATACGGAATGAGGGTGAATAAAAACAAAACTAAAGTGTTAGTGTGCAGAGGGCGCGAGAGAAGAGCAAAAACGAAAGTACAAATTAATAATGAAAGAGTGGAGGAAGTTAAAGACTTCACTTATTTAGGAAGTAAAATAAATTGGGATGGAAGAAGCGATAAAGATATAAAACAAAGAATAGCGCAGGGCCGAGTAGCTTTTAACAAAAAGAAAGCACTTTTATGCTCGGGGGTAATAAACTTAGAAACAAGGAAAATTTTTTTGGAAACGTATGTATGGAGCCCGGCACTTTACGGTTGCGAAACCTGGACGGTAGGGGAAGCAAGTAGGAAGATATTAGAAGTTTTTGAGATGTGGTGTTACCAAAGAATGATGAAAATACCGTGGACTAATAGGGTTAGAAACGAAGAAGTATTAGAGAAAGTCGGCGAGGAAAGAAATGTGTGGAAAAACATAAAGAAGAGAAGAGATAAAATGGTATGCCACTTGCTGAGACATGGGGGAATAGTCTGCGATAATTTGGAGGCAGAAATAGGAGTTAAGAAAGGCAGCGGTAGGCCTAGATTAGACTAATGCTCGCAAATAATAAGGGATGTAGGTTGTAGCACAATTAGCGCAACGCGTAGGTTAGCACAAGATAGGAGAAGCTGGAGGTTAGCGGCCAACCAGTCTTAGGACTGATGACCCCATGATGATGATGTGATATTATACTATATATTATGTGCTATATCCACCTGATTCAACAATTCTTTTATTAATAATGTTAATACGCCTCAATGAAACACGTACAAAATAATAATATAAAAACAGTTTAAAAGTGCTTTATGAAATACAAAAGACCTAGCGAAAATATTTTATCAAAACGTGAGAAAATATTTTCGCTAATAGAAAGGACAAAAGTTAAATGGGTAACAACAAACTATTGTTTTAAAATATGTACGATGTACTATCATTTTACATTTTATTGAAAACTAACATTTGTGTTATTTTTTCTTAAGATATTACTATGTAAAGAATTTCTACATATAAACCTGATGCATTAGCAAATAAAAAGAAAAAATTTGTCAACACAATTACACTGTATCATTTACGCAATGTCTATCAAAATTTGTCTTGCAAAATATAGATGATAATTTGTTATTGGATTTGTGGACTTAACTTTGTTAAACTACTTAAAGAGGATATATGTCTAATAGTAAAGATACAATTACATATAAAAATCCATCCAGGGTTCCTCAAGTCTCATTTCGATAATCTTGTTACCTAATATTAAGACGCTTAGTTTAGATCTGTAACCAGTTTTGTTCTGCAACCTCTAAATTATTTATAATTTGACATTTTCACTTTTTTAAAATATGACGGTTCGTATAATGGCATGATGGTAAAAAAATATAAAGTTAAATTCATATATTCAAATATAGGTGCAAATGATTTTTTCCTAATGTAATTCCTAACAACTGATATGGATGAAAATTTAGATTAGACTCCTATTCGGGCAAAACATTACACTTGGAGTTCTCTTTAATCTGTAAACCACCCTTCATATATTATAAATAAATTCCATAAAGTTTTCCAATATTATGAGTTTCCTATTTATCCTTTATAAAATTGAGAGTGTTTGTAAATTTAAAATTGTAAAATACTGTTATATTGAATAATAATAATATTTTACAGCAACATAAATATCTCATCATCTTATTGGGAATCTGGTAGATTTTAGATTAAACATTAGCTTCAATATCGTGCACTAATTTTATATTTAAAATTCAAAATATAAATAAAATCAGTTTGTGACTGAAAAAGGTCTGCCTGAAAAGTTTGATCGTATAACAACATGAAATTTAATCGATTTTTTCAAAAATCAGATATATATATATATATATATATATATATATATATATATATATATATATATATATATATATATATATATATATATATATATATATATATATATATATATATATATATATATATATATATATATATATATATATATATATATAAATATATAAATATATTGAGACGATTCAGAACATTACATAAACAATAAAACGCTACAAAACAGGCATATTCAAACTTTCTAATGAATAAATATACGTAGAATCAAAAGTACACAGCAAATATAATTATAGAAATTTAATAATATACCGATTATTAAAAATTTAATAATTTCATGATATTAAATAAGTGGAAATTTTTAAATTAAAATTAATATGAGCAAATTTTTTAATAAGAGAACGGTAACATGAAGCGTAAGAGTGCAAATTGCTAAAAAATTTAACCATGAGAAATGTAGAGACATGCATATTATAAGAATTAAAATATTTCATTTTATCTATCGCTAACATATCAAACCTAAGAAACATAAAATAACTTTAAAATTAACATTCAAAGTTGAAGTTATAATTGAAATTTTGAGAAATGTCAAAATGTGACAGCATAAACACTAATACACATAATACATAAAATGATTGCAATATAATACTAAAATAAAGGTAATAATTGAATATGCGACATATAGAATTGTAAATTATATATGACTGAATATTGTACAGTAATTAATAAGAGTCAAAAGTGCGTAACTAAAATAAAGTGTGTGTAAAAAGAAAGTGCTACGGAAAAGGTATGCGAAAGAGACATTACAATTTAGGAGGTATCTAAGGAAAACAAAAGAAGGTTGTTGATATAACAGTGAGAAACTAGCTTTTGGGGACGCCGCATCGCTAAAAAAATGTATAACAAAATTTGAAGAAAAGGTATAGTTAAAGGTATTAAAACGTAAAATATAATAAAATACCTACCAAGAATGAAGTCGAATAAGTAATTCCAGTGCCAGCCAATTTTTCACTCGGATTCCATCAAGAATAGCCGAAAGTCATACCAGAGGAGCCCTAAAGGTCTTAGAAGGACCCACAACAATGAAAAAAGGTACCTAATAACATATAATTGAATAATAAAATCGTACGATAAAATTAACGTTACCTAACCTAAGAGAGAGGTTCATTATAAAAAAGATACTTTCCTATATCAGATTAAAGATATATAATAAAACAAGACTTACCCAGTTCAAAAATATAAACAAGTGCGTAGAAAGGACTGCTTAAAACAATGTGGTAATATTAAGGACCATAAATCGATAATAATCTATAAACATTCACAGATCACAGATCATAGAACACTTAATTAGGGAATTTTAGTAGTGAGAAAAGTAGGTTACTGTATGAATTTAAAATATAAATGTTAGAATAGGCAACACTCTATACGTACCTATTGAAATTCAGATACAAATTATGATAACAATTAACAGTCAATAGGAATGTAAAAGGTTAGTTTCAAAGATAAAAGAAAGTACAAATAATACTTGAAATTTGATAATTCACCTTGATTTAGTATTAATTGATATCAAGAAACCAAGAAATATTAATTATATGCTCAAATTTTAATTTTAACATTTGAACATTAAATAAATGTATATAATTTAATAATCACAATAAAAATAATGTCTGAATATATATTTAAAATAGCTTTCAAATGCGATGTTACTCGTATACCATTGCCGTTTGGGGATATGTTTAAAAATGAGTATATTAATCAAAATATTAATTCCGCCTTTTTATGTTAACCTTTAAGATTATATTAATGTAACTTATTCTCACTAATTATCTTCAATAGAATATGCAAACATTATAAATTCTACTTATGATCCAGATCCAGGTCCAGATTAAGACGATCACCCGAAAATTTCAGATATGAGTAAATCATTTTATTTACCCAGTCAAGAGAAGATTTATTTCTGCAATAAAATAGTTCTAACTATAAAATCCACATTAATACATAACAATCTAGACTATTTTACAGCTATACTTTATATTAATGCAATTGTGAGTCTGTACTACCCTTGCAATATATTAATGAATTCATAAAATATCCAGCACAATAGAGAAAAAGAGAATATTAAATTACCTGAACTTTTACTTAGAGCATCTAATATTATATGGACTGCATTCGTTCTTCTTGATTAAGTCAAAACTTATTCGAGCTGATTAAAATTTTATTAAGATATTGTAGGACTCATCTAAATGAAAATATATTAACATTCCACCAGGATTTCATAACAAGGTTCCATTACAAAGACCTCGCTAATATTAAGTATTCTCCCGTTTCAAAGCAATTATAGTTGAAAACTTACTTCTGTTGTGTTTTATGTTTGTCAAGTCTTCCATTGTACCAATCCTTAAAGTAAACCGATTTAAATACAATACTTACTGTGAATTCCATTGGGAAGCTTTTAAAAGTTTCCATTAAATTTGGAAGCACCGAAATTAAGTATGGGAAGTTGGGAGTTTTAATTTAAAGCCTATGCAAAGCGTATTATTTCAATTATACATTTTATCCTCCACGTCTACCTAAGGACTTTTGAATTATATATTCTGATAATTTTCACAACAACGTAACTAAATTATATAACCTATTATGTTTTAATGCGATTACCATAGTAAACCTTCTCTTATTTCTGCGCTAACAGAATTTTAACTTTAAGTTACATAACTTTTCGCAGCGTTCTAATTTCATAAAATTAATACGAAGGGTCTTACGGAAAATCTGTCTTATGTTAGTTCATTAACGTATAAACCGTTTGGCCATTAAAGCGTATCAGCTTTCCTTATATAGTCACAGATTCTTAATTCCATGTTACATAATACTCGTATTTGAAGGATGAATCAGTTAACACAGCGACAGAATTTCTCTTAAGGCAGTTTCTCCCACTTTTCTATAGAATTTCATCAAATGTCGGGTAGACATAGAGAATAAACTTCTCGAAGGAAATTGCTTAAATGAAATTTTTGCCCGTACAATAAAGGAGATATTCACCATCAAAGTTGGAACTCTGCAGGGTTTCAATGTACCTGTTGACTAAAAGTTGCACATCTTACATCATAACTTGAAAACTTTTCTATACATTTTTTTCCAAAAACAACTCATCTATACACTAGTTTATTGCGAATATTTTGAATTAAGAAAATCGGTTGTTTTCCGATTTGTTGAAAAAGTAGACATATTTAAAATATGCCAGTTTAAGCTTTGCTCGGTAAGTCGAGAACATGTCAATTAGAGTCTGGCAACGCAGCGTCATGCATATCACCAGTCACCACTTATATTATTACTGCACATTCATCTCAAACAATATATAACACTGAATTTACTTCTAAACGACTTTCCTTTTTTATATTTTCAAGTGAAAGAATGTTTTTATTTTCACATCTTAAATTTTTGCCAAGCTCGCTCAATTCAACAATACGTCGTCCAATGCTTAGGTCAGTTACTCTACTTCCTTTTCGCAAGATTCATTTTTGACATACAATTTAAACGTTTCTGCATTACTTTTCGCTTTGCAGATTTTCTCTTGTTGTCCCACAACTGATCACTACAAAAATTTATTCTTAATTTTTCTATAAATTTTCTTTCATGCTCCGAAAAAGTTTACACAGTCAGGTTAAGTGTAAGACACAATCACAGCAGATCACAATACGACACAGTGCAACATTTCCATATCTTTAGTTTCAACTAATAAACATGTGTGCATACGTATTATATACATGCATTGTCTGAGTATAGAGTACAATCTCTGAACAAAAATAATGAACACTAGACTACTGATATTGACGGTACCGGAGAAACTACCTTAAATATATTTCTAGTACTCCTATCTTACGACACCTTCACATTTTATTATTACTAATAATGAAATACATCCTTCTAAATTCTCGGCTTTCAATTTTAATACATTGAATCATATTTCAATTACAATATGAGAAATTACTTGAAATACTTATAACTAGCCACAAAAGTAAAAGTATTCGAGATATAATAATGCACAGTGATCAAATATTTTAAATACACCATACCAAAGTAAAACAATAAAAGTCATAACAATTATAGTGAAAGTATTTAGAGATAAATCGTAATAACAAATTAAGCTATTTAACATCATACAGACATTATTTAAATGATTAAAATAAAGTTAATTTATTTAATATCTCAATTTAATTTTTCTTAATATACCTTTTTAGAGAATAAATATGAATAAAATTGGAGTGTACTGGACAAGATTTCTAAAACTGATTTAAATGTGATGTGTCCAATAATAATATTATATATCTCTGTTGCTCTACCTATCCTATAACAATGTAGCTGTTAGCTAGTTGGAATTCTATAAGGGGAGGGTAGATACAGTTCACATCCATTCAAGTCATGGTATTGGTCCCATTGTGCTGCCTCCATCGAAACTGCTAATTTATCGTCAAACATCTACTTCACGTCCCCAGCCATCCCTGTGTGAATGTATTGAAGAAATGCATTCGGTGGTAGTCGACGATGATCAACCAGAAATAGTTCCCCAAACTAGATCCTTGTTTGTTGAAAATGCGGGGCCACTTTTTAGGATATGTTCCGCAGATTCACCCTCCAGATTGTATCCTGGATACATAGGAGTGTTAGTACAGTTTATAATAAATATGCGTGTTTGGCCTTCAACCTCCCGTTAACAATACCATTAGAATACATATATTTGTACGAGATAGAAGTATTTCTATCACAGTAAACTAGGAATATATTGCAGCAATATATTACTAGTTTGCTTCAGGCTGTTAGCTAGTTATTGAGATCCAATATTATCACTTTCGGTATACCCCACGCCCATTGATTTTCGTTCATACTTTTTTTGTTTTTGATAAAATAAGAAATGCATTTTTTTGAAAACATACCCATATAATTGTTACATGGAGATATTTGGGTGATAAGTTTATTTCAACATATAATCTCTCACTACTACCCATATATCAGTAATAAACACACTTGCTTAATCTTAAGTTATAGGTTTGTTGGATGGAAGTAATAAAAAATCCTCAATCTTTCTCTCATGGCGAAATACTGATATCTACTGACCATTCCTACTAATTATAAAAGTATATATTTCTAGCTTCATTAAAATCAGAAACGACTGCTGAAACTAAATTCTGAAACATTCCACATAAACGTTATATATTGTTTAGACATATAAATATAACTTTCTAATGAAATTTCCAATATTTGGTTGCACACACCAATATTAATTGGCAGGCATAATGGCCTTGATGGGTTATGTCGGCAAGTCGATCAAGATTACCGCTCTTTACTCGCCCATCGTGTAGACTGGGACAGTCGTACGAAGGTAGGCCGAACTTTGCTTCCGCTTTCGCGGGTCTTTACGCGAGAAACAAATGCCGCCCGCAAACAAGACCTGCGCGGCTGGTAGTGGTTCGTTACCCTCGACCTCCTTTGATCCTGACGCCTTTAAGTCCCGTTGGCAAGGACTTCTCGGCTTTTTCTTAATCTTTGGTCGCTTTACTTTACCGTATCGCTTCGCCAGTGTCAGCCCCCCGGGGAGTGTTTTGTCGTGGATACAGCGACCAGCACGACGCCCTGGAATTGGGTCATATCAGACGACTTTCCACGACAATGCGGACGAACCGCGTCGCTTGGATTACCGTCAGGAAAGTGAGTCTTGTTACTCAGGAGGGGTCCTTCTCTATTAGAAAAGGATCCCAGGATTTGGAGTCAGGGGTGTGTGAGAGAGAAGTCGATTGTCTTTTGTGTAACAAAAAATGGTTAAAGGGCCTTACGGCCCCCTGACATAAAAAATTGTTAGTAGAGCAATAGGGCTCACCTGTAATAAAAAGTTATATTTGACTTATAAAGGGGATATATGGGGTTATAGTACCTGGACCTTAGGTCTCTTGTGTATTCCTGGTCTTCCTCGGTCATAGTTCGAAGCTGCTCGGATAAAGAGGTTGTCATGGGCACCTGCTTGATTGTAGAGCTTCCGAGCCCTGGCTCGGATTTTCTCCGACACAGTGGTGAAGTCTAGGTCTCGCCAGATTTTGATGTTCCTCACGTACCACGGGACGTCGACTGCACGGCGGAGGGCGACCATTTCGACGGCTTGAATCCTCTTCATGTGTGTCTGAGCAGCGTAGCCCCAAACTGTCGATGCGTACATCAGTTGGGGCTTGAGGACCTGCCGGATGAGGAACAGCTTGTTCCTGAGGTTCAACTGACTGTTGTTTCCCGTCATTGTCCAGAGTCAGGAAGCAGTAGCTTTGGTGCGTCTCGTCACTTGGTGGATGTGGTCTCTCCATGTTAACGACTTATCCATGACAACTCCAAGATACTTGGTCTTGTCCCACCATTGGATGTCCTCGCATTAAAGCTCACGTGTCTTTCCGGGGTTTTCTGCGTCTTCTTAAAAAGCACCACCCTGCTTTTCTCTGCGTTGGTGGCTATCTTCCACTTGTTGTACCTGCCGGCTATCGTCCGCAGCACGCTGCAGGTACGTCATTGCCATGCGCGCTCTCCTTGACTTCGCGACGATCGCCGTGTCGTCATCGTACCGCGCAGTGGCCGTGCGCTCTGTTCTTGGCAGATCTGACGTGAAGATGTTGAAGAGGTGAGGCAACAGCCCGCACCCTGCGGTACTCCGGCCTCGATGGTCCTATAGTCCGATACAGAGGTCCTTACTCTGGTCCGAAATCGCCTTCTTGTCAGGTAGGACTTGATCAGTTTCACCAGGGCCATCGGGTATCCCAAGTCTAATATCTTGATTAGAATTCAGACTCTATCGAAGGCCTTAGAGACATCTAGGAATATCGGCTGCAATGACGTTCTTCTGGTTGAAACCCTCCGTAATGTATTCTACTAGTCGTAACACTTACAGCTCTGTCGAGTGTTGAGGTCTATAGGCAAATTGCTTATCAGGGATGACTTCCAGCTCTTCGATCTTCTCGGGGAGGTGGGCCAGGATGATTCTCTCTATCACCTTGCTGAGCGTGGGCAGCAAGCTGATGGGTCTGAAATTTGACGAATGAATTACGAATTTCCATCCTTCCGGGAAATGACGGGTTCGCAGAACTTCGTTCGCGGTGTTCAACAATGCGGCGACTTCTTTCCTTGGCAGCCTCCTTAGCGCTATGTTGCCGATGCTATCGTTTCTCGGGGCTTTTCTGATCTTAAGAGTGCTCAGTATGGCCTTGATCTCCTCTATTTAATTTCAATAACCTTACCCAATATTTAATTGCATAACTTTTTGCATAAGTTACACTCAATTATACCCCTCAGCCATCCAAACCATCGTTTATGTAAGTTATCTCACTCAAATGTTGATTATTTTGAACACTGCGATGTAATTAACAGACATCTTATATTTAATTAATCCCATGAAGTTTATAAACTTGGATTCAATTGTTAAGAAAATAATGAATTTAAATTCCATGTTCTTTAAATTGATCTTAATATTTATACCTGTTGGACAATCTACCTTAAATGCAATCTAAAACCAACCCTATGTACAAAACAAGAATTAAACTTGCAATAATTGAGACTGAATATATAGAATATTTATAATGAAAATTATTAAAAGAAATTAATTAGTTCTGCGTAGATCCAATTTTGGTTACAGATCCAATAAGTATATGTACACATACATAATTATAAGGAGAATGCTAATTAAGGCAAGATAAGCTTCTTACTATGTGTGTTTCTTTTTAACAAATAAAAGGGGTAAACTTTATCCTTCTGAGCTCTTAACAAAACTGCCGTTCTAGGATCATTAATTTCAGGGGAGTACAAAACGTAAAAGGAGGCACTTTATACCATTGAGAGAAATATTTTGTGCTATATATTACTGCGGTAATAAATTATTTGGAAATTAAGGTATTGAAAATGCAGAAGGGCTATAAATGTGCAGAGAGAAGAAATACAATGGTTATTAGGGCATTGTGCATGTATTATATATTAATTTGAGCATTAAATTAAACATTAAAATATATAATACCAATCAGCCAACTCTATAGTCTAAGGTCGAGGCTATAGAAGTGGGGTACATATTAAAAAATTATATTCATAAACTACAACCATTGCCAGTACCGAAAGCAACTTTATATTCAGGTCATGGTAAATATACAGTGATTATTGGTGTTTGTGTATGATGTACTCTCATTCTTCCATTTTGTATAACTGAACATTCGTGATAGTTAATGAATAATGTACGTTATACTAGAGGCAGTCGCGTAAGATAGATGAAGCTTATACATAATTACAAATATTAACTCTGCTTCTAAAGTATGGCTTTTTGCTCAACAAAAATCCAACAAATTAAAGATTGATTGTCATTTGATGTACGTTTTAAGGTATGTACATTGCCGTAATTTGGGGGGCTAATATATAGCTAATATGGGGTTTACTTTAGAGGTAGAACATACTTCGTTAACAAGAACACCACCACGTAAGATACTGAAATGAGTGAGTGAATGAGCGAAACATTTTCACTCTTATCGTTCAATCGCTAACATGCAATGCCATCAAAATATATCAGGAATATTAATAATTACGTTCCCTGTATCTTATTATAGGATTTGAACATTTTTAAATAGTATATTTACGAAACATTTCTAGTAAGTATTTTAAGGAATTGGTAGTGGCGCCAGTATAATATTGAAACTTCTTTTGCTGCAGTAAATTTTTTTTAACTATTTTTTTACTGATACTGCAACTTTTCACGTTTTAGTCATTCGTTACTGCCCTCACAGATAATCATATATAACTGAGTAGTGTGGATTCAAAGAGAAATATTTAAAGAAATGCTTATAACTAAAGTCTAAAATAAGCATCCATATACATTTGAGTCGCATTGGCACCTCCGCCATTTTTTAAAATAATTTGCTAAGTTAAAATGTTAAATATTTCCTCGTGATTAAAGTCTATGCAGTCATGTTATAATATTTCTCTAGTTCAAGACCACAAGAATTAGGAACAACCAGAAGCCAAACTCTCCCGTATTTCATTCATAAAAGTCCATCGAAGCGTGTGACCTTCAATTAACATAAATGTGAATTTCTGCTGGATTTCCATAGGCGTAGGTAGCAGATTATGTATTGAACAAACATTTCGTCCTATATATTTGACGATATCTATAACAAATAGGTACCCAAATAGTAAATAAACCACAAAAGTATTGGCTCTATTGTAGAAATAATACAACAAAGTTCTTAGATATCACACGCACTATATTATTTCTCGTAGTCGTACCTACCGCTCTAATTATCTCTACTATACTGATCGTTTGAGGGTACAATTCAGGGTATCGGAATAGTATTCGAGCTTCAAGGTTCCTCAGCGCTGCAGCTAGTATCAAGGAGAGTTTGGCTTCTGGTTCTTCCTTATTTTTGTGTCCGGACGATGCGTTGTACTGCTTCCAGTAATGGTTTGATAAGTACATAACGCATAAATTACATAACATGCCATTACAAAAATACTGAGCTTATTGTTTTGTTTTCAATTGGAGGCGCACAATATGACACATAAAATATATATTTGAAACTAATATTTACACTTTTCTATTTTTATTAATACGCCACACGTTATTCAATCATGCTTATGTATAAAGGCAACCAGCCCTTTAAGAGGGCATCGGTTTACTTCCGACTTTGGTGTGAACACTAATGCAAGTCTACAATAATATGTTTCAATATTATAATAAAATTATTGTCTTAATACGTATTGACGTATTATTTCGGATTATGAGACACAAACCAAGTAACTGTGCAAAAGAGAGTGACATCCATAAGGATAGTACTGTCGAAATGTTTCACAAACTGTGGCAGCTGAGCTTCTGAAAATATTGCTTAAATAAAATAATGTTTGAAATAAAATAATGTTTGAAATAAAATATTAATAACATTAAAATAACATTATCATGAGAAAAAATTCTCCACTTTCTGTACCGTCGAGAAAATATTGAATTCAGATTTAGATTGAAATACCACGATTAGTGCGCTCTACACCAGGTGTCAACATGATCATGCATGAGTCCGCCATTTTTATTTTAAATTGGAATAAATATTTTAGATTTAAATCTTATTTATTAGAAGTAAATACATTTATTTTGACATATAGGTGTATTACCTAGGGCTGATTAGCTAGGTAATTGGGTTATCAAAATAATGTCCGACTCAGGTTTTATAGACTAGATATATTACAAAATGTATACCAAACGAAACAAATATATTAAATTAGGACACAAGAAATCTCGACTGAACACGACAAATCGCAGTAATTTGCAATATACATATCTGAAATATGTGTATTTACTCTTCTGTCGTCTTTACCATCGTCTACTCGTCTTCAGTATATTAATAGTCTCGACGTTGTCTTGTTGCTTAGCTTCTCTAGTAGTAGATGCTCGCTTAGTTTATTAAAGATATTCGCATCGTCACCCTGCGTACATGATTTGTTATGATTACATGCATCGAGTCATTTAAAGAATCATCTAAATATATAGAGTAATATATTCTGTATATTATTCTGTATGTATCATATATGCATATAAGTAAACTAAAATAAAAATATGCCAATGCCAATTTTCTACAACTATATTATCAATACCACTTCCGGTTCCACTGGAAGTCTCATATATTTGTAATTTTTCAGTAAAACATCCTACATATTTTCATATATTTCAATTCTATTAAAAATTATCTGTTTTTATATATATGCAATGTTAACACAAATATTTATGGACACACACACAGAAAACAAAATTTAATATAATTTTCTTCTCGACTTTTAGGCTATGATTACTATATCCTATTAAACAGTACTCATAATTCTTCCCCTATAGCAATATTTATAAACTAATTGAAGCTTTAAACTGATGAAAGTATAATAAATTTTATTGTAAACAAATTGTAGAAACCTAGTTGTAAATACTATTTGAAATAGAAAATATCAATAATTTGAAAAAAAAAAGATAATTTAAATTTTTTGGAATAATTTAATTATAATAGAGATTCGTTTCAATATTGCATACAAATAACAAAAATGAATTGTATTGCATTCTCCAATGCCTACTTGGAAAATATTCGTTATATAAATTAAATAATCATTTTTGATGTATACATAAATTTTAAATAAGCCCGCCGTATTTAAGGGAAATGTCAAAAATGTAGATTAATTATATAGGAAATTTCATAGAGAATCAGAATATGTTAAAATATACAGGGTTCTTCATTGAAAATTTGTGAGTCAACAACACTTTCTGTGGAATCTAAAGTTCTGTTGACAGTACAGGATTCATCAGGGATTTATGGCGTTTTTGGAAAGAATGACGCAAGCTTATTTTTAAACGAATTGTAGAATTTATTATTTTTATGCATTAGTCTGTTGGAAAAGAGCCTGTTTGAAATCGGAAGCCAACCGACCTAACAAGCTAAGAGGATTGATTCTGAGAAGTATAATCGAAGCCCCAAGATCAACACCGATCGAGACGATGGGGACACTGACGAGGATAACACCTCTCGATGTCACCCTGAAGGCGGAAGCCGAAAAGGCTATGCACAGGGTGGAAAACATGAATAGGAAGGTAAAGGACCTGAATAGACTCTCAAGAGATCTAGCTGAAGAAGGACTCCTATAGATGCCCTCTGACAGTACGGGTGTTTACTTCCTGTTTGACAAGAAATATAAGATCACCCTCACTAGTAAGACCGACTGGATCTAGAGTCGAGCTGGATTACCGCTTATTGGAGACATCTGGTACACGAATGGAGCCAAGAGTGGGAACAGAGCGGGTGCGGGGGTGTATAGGCGACGCGATGGGATAGGTAAAACCTTCTTCCTATGCAAATACACTACCGCACTCCAGGCCGAGCTAGTTGCAATTACATACGGTGTTCTGGGGCCGACTAAACTCGGTCTCAGGAGAAGGTATGCATCTGCTCGGATAGCAGAGAGACGTTGGCATCCCTGAATTCAGCAACGGCAAGTCGAAGCTGGTCTATAATTGCTATAAAGCATTGAACCACTTGGCAGGGAAGGGACCGGTGGAACTATTATGGATACCTGGGCATAATTGCATTAAGGGAAATCTAATTGCAGATGACCTTGCCAGACTAGGGATCAGGAAAAACCTCTATGGACCAGAACCTGCAGTGGGAATAAGTCGGAATCTGATCAGAGACCGCATCAATGGCTAGGCAAGAGACCATCACAATAAAATATGACGAGGAGTAACGGGTTGTTGAATAACCAAACTCTTCATCGAATACTCAGAAATTGAAAAATGGGCCCAAGAATTCGTTAAATTAAACAGGAATAAAGTCATAACCTTGGTGGGAATCATAACGGGCCACCATAGTATCCTGAATACATATAAGCACAAGCTGAGGCTGACTGACAGCCCAGCCTGCAGATGCTGTAAAGAAGACGAGGAAACCTCGATTCATCTTCTTTATACCTGCCCCGCACTGGAGGAGAAGGGTACCTTATATTAGGGACCCCTGTTATCCTAGAGGAGGCGAGGCTTAAGGCGGGGGACGTGCCTAAATTGCTCCTTTTATGGGATAGCATTTTTGGATAATGACCCGGAGAAGAGGGGATCGCCAAGGGACTACCCATGCGATCAGTGGCTGATGAGGCCCAAACCCATATAACATAATAATAATATGAATTAGTCGTGTATTTCTATTGAAGAATGCATTCCGGGGTTCATACAGTTCCAGGTCTTAAAGATCATGTTGTTTGAGATTTATTCACCACTTCATGATGATATCTCATTTTGGAATGACACAATGCGGATCAACATTAAAATGGTTTCGGAATCGTCGCTGTGTGGGTACCACAGAATGAACAATTTCAATGAAAGTGTTGTAAATAAACACAGGATGCGTGATTATTTACAATACCACTACTGCTGAAATGGCATCCCGCAACGAATAGATATCAACTATCCTGAAAACATTCGCTCCACGCAGGCGCGCATAAAAGTCGTCACAAAAGCACCATACCTCCCTGGCGGACCCTATATATACACATAAGGCGTGGGTGTTTTCACTGATAACTTGGAGAGGTGAAAATTCAACGAAGCCGCCTCAGTTTTTATTAGAGTCTGCTAGATATAAACCAACATCTCTTCAGTCCTCGGTACTGAACTGGATGTAATAGTGTTTCTAGGAGAGGGTTGGAATATACTTTGAGTTTTAGATGGTGATTACGGATTTTGTCTTTGATAACTTCGCTTACATAGGAGGTATTCAAGTCTGTGTATAACGTGTAGTTTGAAACGTACCAGGGTGCGTCTGTTATGGTGCAAAGGACCTTCGATTGAACTCTTTAGATGATAGTAATGTGTAATTTAGCTGCACAGCTCCAAATTTCTACTCCGTAGGCCCAAATTGATATAATTGTTGTTTTCTATAGAAGTAGTTTATTTTCTGTAGATAATTTTGGACTATCATGAATTCAACCAGTTCACTTCTTTCATATTCATGTAAACTTGCTTTTCTTTTTTGGATATGTGTTCCTTTCAGGTGAGTTACTGTACTGTATAAGGTACTGACCAGGTAGAGACTAAGATTTGCTACTAGAGGTACGATTCCTTGGTTGAGATTAATTGGAGGACATGATTATTTTCTAATGGGAAATATTATATATGAGAACATTTATACACATTTATTTACTGCTCCTAGATGATATTGAAGATTGCGTGTGACAATGTTGGAATTTCTACTTCTAGATATTAAGAATGTAACATCAGCGAAAATTTTAGTAGTTATTTAGTTGTAATAGTAGTAGTTTAGTAGTTCAGTTGGTTAACCAGTTGTCTATAATACATACAGAAAATAATCAAAAATCTATTTAAAAATAAAAATAAACATTTTTAAAACTTTTAAACATTTTTAAAACTAAAATGGACTTTTCCGCACGCGGAACATCCCTATCTCGAAATTGAGTAGCCAAGAAAAAATAAACCAACACATAAATGCAGAATATGTGTTTTATGCGATAGTTCTACTTTTGTCAATCAGTCCACGATCATTCTTTCTCATGATACATGGACAGGGTGGGGTGTGTCCTATCCACCTCAAAATCAATAAATGTCGTCTGGTAGACGTCCCTAATCAGAATCAGTCGAGAACCGATCGATCCGATACGATTTAATTGAGTGATCGTGCTAACAAAAAAATTTCTCAAATAGTCCACCATTGTGCTTTTTCATGACCAATGAACATGGTAGAGTATGTTCTATCCACCTCAAAATCAATAGGTGTCGTTTGAGAGACGTCCCCGATCAGAATCAGTCAGAACCCGATCGATCCGATACGCTTTAGTTGATTTATCGTGCTAACCAGAACAAATGCCGACGACAACGACACACACACAGACAACAATTTTTTAAAAACCTTTTTTTTTGTTTTTATGCCGAAAAATGAAAAATAAGCACTAGAAAGAAAATTTTTTTACACTTTTCTTTACATGATTACATTACATTTCCGCTCTGGTATAGTTGAGTTCGGAAAAGTAATAAAAGTGTCTAGTACAGTAACTCTATATTCAGAAGGCTATATGTAGAAATACGTATGTATATCTTTTTTACGGTTCCATTTTTCTTTCACTTCATGGACATCCTATAAAATAGTTATATTCCAATAATACGTAAGACTGTAAAGTCTCTGCTCCTACACATATTTATGTAGATTTTTTTTGTTATCGAACGCGCAAAAAAGGATCAGAGCATCACGGAAAATTTACGATATCCGCAATATTAGCAGGACCGCTCACACAAATGTTCGCTGCGAGCTGAACGTTCGAAATACTTTTGAAATGTATTTAATTTAATATTCAAATTATGCTTGACAAGAAGATTTATATGCACATCCCGGAATATATATTAATATTAGATATGCTTTTCTTATATGATATGAAAGCGATTTAATTTAAAAATACATATTTCTTTTATGTGAATGGAAAAGTTAAATGAGAATCGTTACAAAGGATACTCAATGAAAGCAACAATATTTGGTTAATCTATTCAGAATAATCTGTTCCAAAATCAATTTGATGTAAAGTATATCCAACCTATCTATCAAGTATTACCTTTTGGATTTATATGTATAATATTAATTTTATATTATTTATTCTATAAGTAATGTTGGGCTAAATTCAAATCTATCTGAATTTATTTGTATTATATAATTTATAGATAAATAGCTTTTCTTACAAGACCTAAAGTTATGGCATTAATTGCAATTGATTTCATATGTTTTGGTTGAAAGTGGAATTAGCTGATGGAATTTGATGGGCATTGGAATTTATAGTAACGTTGTTGATGAAAGGAAACCATTTCATCTCTGAAAAGCGAAGAATATGTAGCTTTAACCTCGTGGTATAGTCTGGATAGAGATGCGTGCCCTACAATAAAATATATATTCTATATACTGGACAATACACGAGTATATAGGACCTTCATTAATATAAAGGTTGGGATATGACTACATAAATTTTAATTACGAGGATATAATTAATATTTCAACCCAGTAAACAATTATTTAAAAATGGTGGAGGTGTCACTGTCAGTCTAATGTGTCTGAATGGTTATACTGAGCTTTAGTTATAAGTGTTTTTTAATCTTTCTTTTTTAGACCATATAGATGACATTATATTTCATATCACACCATATAGATAACATATGACGTTGATAAGGTGTTATTATGAAATGACACCATAGCAACGTTTGCAGATGATACTGTTATATTAGTAGTAAAGAATGCCCACGAAGAAACAGCAGAACAATTGCAGATATCAGTCAACAAAATTTATGAACGGACAAAAAAGTGGAGAATAACATTAAATAAATCAAAGTCTGTATTAGCTAACTTTAAAAACAGAGCTAATCAACATATACCCATAATCATAAATGGTAAACGAATTCCGTTTTCAAATACAGCTAAATATATTGGTATTACCCTTGATGTTACTCTACGCTGGAAATCCAATATCAAAAATAAAAACGAAAAACTTATAATTAAAGATAGAAAATGTACTGGTCGATTGGAAGAAACTCCACTCTAACTATTCATAATAAGAGTATGTTATATAATCAGTACTTTAACCGGTATGGACCTATGGAATTCAGCAGTGGGGCTGTGCCAGTCAGACAAATGTACAAATCATTGAAATATTTCAGAAAGTATTAAGGAACATCGTAGATACACCTTGATACAACCGAAACAGAAACCTCCATTGGGACTTGCGCATGGATACTGTTGAGCAAACCAGATCCAAGATTGCCAAGAGTCATGAACAATGACTCCTCCAATACGTCAACGTCGAGGCGATCCAGCTCCTTGACAGAGCAGGATTGATAACAAGACTCAAGAGAATCAAACCCTTTGAATTAGTTCAGTGATGACAAAGCAAAGAATTATACACCCTAGTGTATACGTTAGTTTTTTGGTGTACCTAATTTATTAAAAACCTAAAGATACTGTTGAGTACGATCTTAGTTCTAACTGTTTTAGATAGTATTGTAAGTTGGAACAAATTTAGGTATTGATGTTTATGATCAGATTGTAATGTCCGTGAGTGCCCTAAAGTATTCATAAATACATAATGAAAAAAACTTTCTCTTTTAACCAATACTTCATTATATCTGGCTTTATATATTTATATATATATATATATATATATATATATATATATATATATATATATATGAGAGCGGTAATGAGAGATTAGAAAGTAATAAGTAATAGTATCAGTAAAAAAGTAAGTGAAGATTATTGCAGCAAGAGGTTTCAATATGATATGGGCGCCTCCGCCAATTCCTAAAAATGTCTGCAAAATGTTTGGTAAAAACACTACTGAAAATTGATCAGTTTAATTATAGAGGAAGATAGAAAGAATGTAATTATTACGACTTTTGATGGATTTTTATGGCGTTGCATGCTAGTCACGGAACTATAATAGCGAGAGAGAATCACTTCTACAGTAAAAAATACATTCTATATACTTGACAATGCATTACAGTTTCGTTTATATAAGCGCTTCATTAATATGATGGTCCTATATAACCGAAATTTACTTCAATAACGTCAAACAAACCGCAGATCTAATTAATTATACAAATCTATAACTAGGGATTAGTGACTAGATTAAGAATAATCTAAATCATACATTTAATTGTAAATCCTTCAATTATAACTGCTCTATTACTGTTTGCTAATATTAACGTCAATAATTGGTAACATTGATTGTTGACATTTCACATTTATTATGTAACAATTACAGAAACTTATTTTAGTTCTTTAGGTTTTCTAATCACCTATCAAAGATAAAAAAAGAAAGGACTAGAAGCAGGTATAAATCTATATTCCAACTAATAAGAATTTTTACAAAAATATTACCATATGTGACGTTACTTTTGTTAGACCTGTTACTATTACAGTACATAATAGTTGTTAGGCATAGTTGTTGCTCTTAACTCAGCTTTATTATTCCTTGGAAATAAAATACAAAATATAAACGCCGATATGCAAGCTAACAAAGGCTCTACATAATAGAATATTATATATCACTGCAAAGTACAGCAGGTGGCATATGAGTCATTATTAAAAATTATTAAAAAAACCATTCGTGGTGTTTTTAATTTTTTTTCTAGATTGTTAATATTTAACGAAGGGGCCTCTCACGTGTTATATATCAAAGGATTGTTTGTATTAAAGCTCTCCCATGCATGATGTTCGTTATTTATTATATAGGCGTGTAAATGCGAATATAATACATGCATATAGTGGGTGGTTATTTCAGGTGCATCACGGTTCATCTTTGTATTAATTATAATAGTCTCAGTATTGCTTTATCTACATTCGCTTTCTAGTAATACTTTATTCTAACTTCCTCATTAGTTGTTGCTGAATAATGAATTATATTTTTACTTATTTGACACATCTTATTTTCACTTTTTTCTTGATTCTGATTAAATGGTATATTATATTTTTATATGTAGTGGACATAAATATCTATCAGTAACATATCATGTGCCTAATATGAAAATATGACTTACAGTCGAAGTTCAATTTATCATTCTTTTGTTTACATTTAGCCTCCTCATTTAGAAGAAATATAAGAAGCCATAGCAACATACTGTAGTATTTCAATGTAAAAAAATCATTTACTTAGACCTGCCTCTATTTTAGAATATTTCTTTCTTGTGAATTCTCAATAAAAGTTATAATAAGAAATCACTCATATCGGTTATATACAGAAAGCTGCAGACTCCTAGGCGAATCACTAGGTCAGACTGAATTAACCACTGAACTCCTCAGATAAGAATAGAGTGTATTTCCCAATAGCCATACAGAAAGAGTGGTCTTCCAGAACTTCCAACTCAAGAAAACATGATCGTCTCGATCAAGACGTCTTGATCTCTGTTATAAAATGAGTATTTTACAAGTAACTATAGCATTTTTTAAACATTGTTTTTTAAAGTTAATTATTAAAAATATGTACATATGTAACAACTGAATAAGTCAGGAATGTTTTTATTTTCGCCAATAACCCTAGACGTTCCAGCCGTATACTCTAAACTACATGTTCTCTTCCTATGATCATCACTAATTAAAGAAATCATATTTGACAGCCATTGTATACCTTGTATTAGGATTGACGCAATTTATGCTTTTGGAGGGCTATTTATAAGAGAGTAACTACGAGTAAATACGGCTAAAGGCGTATCGCTCAAAATAATGAATACCTAATATCATAATACTGATGTAATACTGATGTAAAGTTTGAATCTAAGAGTATGCAAATGATACATAGGTAAATTCTTCCAATTTTATATAATAATGAAGAATAAACCCCCAAATATTTATCTAGTGGTCTGTCACACTCTATATGCACACTGGGGTATATTAAATGAATTGTAAATTCTGCATTTCTTCGACCGGAATACTAATAAATATGTTTGAATTTTCAGCTGTCCGCAGTAGTGGATGGGGTGTACGCGGACCACTCTCATATTGCTGGAAAGTTTACAATGCTGTCCTCGAGCAGAGTGTACGTGGGCGGAAGTATTAATACCAGAGCGCTTCCTGGAGCCAGGGTTCACAATAATTTTGTTGGATGCATGAGAAAAGTGAGTATATTGCCTAGCTCCTAATAGTATTTTTATAGTGTTTACCCTAGATTTGGAACACAATCTTATCGAAACACTCCTTGTCCTAAAGCTATAATGTAAAATGCGCTGTAAACGCTTATGAAACGTACTGTAGGTGTTGTATTGATTAGAATATACAAATATTAAAAATTATATTGGTCAAAGGTGGACATGAAATGAAAAATATTCGTCATTCTTCTGCAATAATTCAGAATTATGGTCTTGATAAGGTTTATGAAGTTACGTACCATATTTCATCAATAATAATTCTATAAATAAAATAATAATGAACTATAGGTTTGAAAATTAAGGTAAAATACTAATATTAGTTTAGCACCTCTCTCTGTCTTTGTGTAAACAAAAAGCATATATGATTTAATACATAAATAAAGTGAGAGAACTTTTCAAATTTATGACTCTATAGCACAATGTTAGATACTTGTAATGTACACTTTAATTTAAATATTGTACATCCAATGGTTTTCTAAATTTCAATCTTCTGACATTTTGGCTATTATCTAGAAGGCCCAAGGTTAGTGAATTAATATATTGTTCAAGTCGTTACACATACCGCTTATTGAATTTCCTGATTGTCCCGTCTACTGTAAGAACATCTAGATCTAGATCATGTCTTCATTTGTAACAGAGTGGCATCAATAACTGTTGTTTTAGAGGGTAGCAGTTTAGCTTCTCCACATGTATTATTATAAAATTAGCAACATATGGCAGTAGTTTTACGTCTACCTATGTAATATATTCTGTTAGGCATCCCTACAATAAGTCACAGAAAAATTGGATAAAGTAGCCATGAAAATGGATCGATTAAGACAATAATAATTACCATATGTGCGATTATTTAATAAATTTTTCATACTATTCTCATCGATATCCTTATACTATACGATAGTACTAACATGTTCATCTATAATATCAACAACGTCCTTTGGTGTTGGTCACTAATACGTATTTTCACAATTTGTCTTCCTTCCAAATTTCTCTTCTAAACTTTTTTGCTTCGTGCTCGATTAAGACAAACCTTAAATTAAATTTATTCATTGCATTGGACATTTACTTTTGGAAATATTCTGATTACATATTCTCTCACATGTGCTGTGCCAAACTGATACAGCGGTATCCTATTGCAAGACCTTCTTTCTTCATACACAATGCTATTTTCTTCTGAAACTTGTACAGTCATAAGGTGTGTCTTATATTTTATTTATTTCTCCGTTTATAAGGTTTAGACACACAGGTTTTTCCAAAGGTGAGCCTAGAAGAATATGAAAGTAAATAGGTTTATATTTACCTTAGAATAACATAGGATTTACTAAAATCGTTGCATGGTAACAATCAGCGAAACAATGTGTGATAAACATAAATATTAGAATGCAAAGTATCATTAAGATATACAATCCACCCAATATATCCTGTGTGTAGCATTTTAAGACAATCATAGCTATACGACAAGTTTGTATTATTATGCAATTGAACAACAAACCGTAAAATCGCTAATATAATTGATGGAATATCCTAAAATAAACAATAATAAAATAATATACAAAATAATATAATAGCGTGTTTTATATCTGTTATAAACAGTTTGATCGACCCAGTTTTCAGTGTGCTGTCGACGGTTATTACCATCTTCGTTGAACTCCTATAAAAACATAATTATACAGGTGATACTTTGTAACAAAAATAATCCTCTAAGCATTCGCTTCAAGGCGAGTTCACACTTAGTTCACGAGTCGTAAATTAGGTAAAAACTTGTTTTGAATATACAAAATGCGGCAGACTATCAGATGAATGACTGAGTGAGGAGATACCGAGCAAAATCCTTAGATAAGCGCAAACTGAAGTGGGGTATGTAGCCAATCACCATAATTTATAAAGTGGCACGAGGTGGAGTGGTGGGAATATAAGATGAAAAATAATAAAACAGAGCGTTTTATTCCGTTTTTAAGAAAGAAGTGTATTATAAAGAAGTGTCTGTAATAATAAAAGTGTGGTTTTAGTTATGCTTTAAGTTAATTTTTCGAAAATGTGCAAATAATTAAGTGATATTTAGATGGTCGATCGACAGGCGAAATCAAACTCACCTTTAACATTAAGTTAAGATTAAACAATGCGTTGTATAATTCAAAACTTTTATACAATTTGTATTCCCAAAGGTTTCGGCTTATTCCAAGATGACAACTCGATAATCCCAATCCAGTCAATTGTAAACATCGGGATAAGTTCGAAACTTAATTTCTGTTGACAAATCAGTAGTTTTCAGGTAACTGTAGCAACATTTTAAGTAGTCGATATTAAATGCCAAATGTGCACAAATATTAGATGGTATTAAACACGTTCCAGAAAGAACAACAATCTGTCTATTTATGACAAGTGATTAAAGAGATCATGTTTAACAGCCACTGCTAGAAGATAAAACATAAAGCCAAAGATGTGTTATCCAAATTAATTAATACCTAATCAGGCAACGCTTGTCAATGTCAATTTCAGATTATGTTTCAAACAGTACATAGATAAAATATCATTAGTTTTATTGCTTAGTCAACACCATAGTTTGTTACCATCTCCATCACATAGATCGAGTATCGTCGCCAGTGTCTCGCTAGTGTTTTATGCATGTAAGAATGCAAAATTTCAAAAAGAAAAACAATTATTTACACGCAAAACTCCATTAATTGTTTAAATACAATCAGAAAACAATTAATGCAATAAGGAATCATTTTACGTTCATTCAGGATAATTTTTCAACGCGATACAATTCGATAAATTGTATTATTTGCACATTGTTCATTCTGCATACTTACAATGTTACGAGTAGAGAATCAAGGCTGAAGTGGTTGTGTTCACTTCAACCTGTCAAGTCGACCTTTTGAAGGTAATGTACGACCCCCACTACTACGACCGCTGCGCTGGATTACACGAGCTAGTGACCACGTCAGCCTGGTCTGGTGGTCGTGTCTCACCTAGCCCACCTCGTATAAATCCGCCTTTGGATGCTGAAACGAGACCAGTTTTTGGATGGCTCTAAGAAAGCGATTATATATTCTATTATTAACTAAACATCTTCCATAAACTTTACTGAATGGAAATGATAACCCCCATCATGAGCCTTCTACTTCACTCTACATGACTTCTCTGATTGCTGTCTAAACTTCTAATATAATTATGAAATTATAAACATGAAATTATCGTCAAAATCGTGAAATATGTAAATTGACTAATTTAAGCTTATAATTAGTTCGTTTACTGAATTAAATTGTTTATTAATTTTTATAATACCATAATATTTTATTAATCTTTTTCTATACGTTGTAACATTATTACCAGTGCATTGTTATTTTACTCTGAAGTATATTTAATTAATAAAATCGATTGGCCAATCAAAACGAGTTCATCTGTGAAAATACTTTCATTTCTGTCCCACTTCTCCATATAACAGTCACTTATAGATTCCAAATTATATATTATAAATAACTATCTATTATAGCGAATAAAGTTATTAAAATATTGAATCAAACATCCAGTTGTTATTTGGTGTTAGTCAAACTTTTCATATAAGCCTTTCCATATCGATGTGCACCAGAGATGTTATTATTGCGGCATCGTAAAACTCAAATAAATAAAATAAATAATACTAAGTAACACAATAATAATAATCACCTGGTTATACATTATAATTTATACAACACTTAATTCTTACCCTCAATAACATCCTTATTAGCTTGAGTATTAGTTGATGTTTATTTAGTTGATTCAACGAGAAATGTTCGTTGTAGTGCAAAAGTGTTCTTATATGAAACGAAGACCGTTCGACATCTAGTGATGTAATACCGGCATAATTAAAATAATAGTTACAATTATGTAATGGATCTGTAAATACAGAAACACCATACATTTGTTTAAATCTGGCAACATCTGAATCTTTTCTTAAAAACAACGTCAAAATTTACTACAACTATTACTGTTTGCGTCCTTTGAACCATATATCTGTGTGCATACAGCATCGACGTGACTCCACTAACGACAAGGGGATAACTTGTAATTTTTTTATTGCCTCCACTAATCCCTTAGAATTATTATGAATAGTTTGTCAATCTGATTTAACTTGAGGACCTTGAATATCGCTTGACTTTCTTTGGTACCACCTCTTGACTTTCTTCGATGATTTGAAAGCGGCTGCCTCTTTAGGATCAAATTGTGACGCTACAAACTTTATTTTATGGAAATACTCAAAATAATCAGATGCTGTCTATAACCATGTTCTCAGCAAGTAAAGATAGGCTATGGTGGTTCATGGATGTCGAGACACTGTGTGTGAAATTCTCAACTACGTTCTGTTTTACACGTAATATTTAAAAAGTTACCACACTCTTGTTTTAAGACAACGGTTTGAAAAATGCATACTATTCATTTCATCGCTATTATATGTGGGACATCATGCAGCATCTACACATGGCCACAGTTTTTTATTATATAATTCAGATTTCATATTATTTCAGATTTATTCCCGCATAGATCGTATATACGTCTGCTATGATTTCTGGCTTATTAACTTCGTAGTGAAATTATATTTATCCCAGAACTGTCAGAATGTTTATTGATTAAGTAAGGTAAATTATACACAACGGAAATGAGTAAAAACAATTACTACGTTTTTATACCCCCATATTTTCACAGAAACGTGATTGTAGTTTCGACAATTATGTCATTTTCAAACGATGATTCAACTAAGAATATTTTATACAATACTAGATTATTCTTAGTTGAATCATCGTTTGAAAATGACATAATTGTCGAAACTGCAGTCACGTTTCTGTGAAAATATAGTGGTATAAGAACGTAGTAATTGTTTTTACTTATTTCCGTTGTGAATTATGAACTACTATACCTAGACTAAACTATACATCCTCAACATACAAATTAAGTCAAACATAAATTAAGTCCTGGATCTTATGCCACTTTTTATTCTTCCGCACTAAACTATACGCGGAAAAGTAATGTAATCGTGTAAAAAAAATTTCAAGCGTTTATTTCTCGATTTTCGACCTAAAAACTAAAGAAAAAAGGTTTTTAAACAATTTTGTGTGTGTGTGTGTCGTTGTTATTGTCGTTGTCGTCGGCATTAATAAAATTTCTTGTTATCACGATAACTCAACTAAATCGTGTCGGATCGATCGGGTTTTGACGGATTCTGACCGGGGACGTCTCCCAGACGACCTACTGATTTTGAGGTGGATAGAACACACTCTACCATGTTCATGTGTCATGAGAGAGGACAATGGTGGACTATTTGAGATTTTTTTTTATTATTATTAATTAAATTAAATTAAATCGTATCGAATAGATCGGAATTCGACTGATTCTGATTAGGAACGTCTATCAGATGACATCTATTGATTTTGAGGTGGATAGGATACAGCCCATCCTGTCCATGGGCCATGAGATAGCACGATGGTGGACTATTTGAAAAAAGTAAAACTGGCGCATAAAACACATATTTTGCATTTATGTGCTGGTTTATTTTTCTCGGCCACTCAATTTCGAGATAGAGATGTTCTACGTGCGGAAAAGTCCGCTTTAAAGTTTTAAAACTGTTTATTTATTTATATTTGCGCTGTACACTATCTATGTATTTCCTACAGTCCGTTTTGTTGCAGTAGAACGAAGGTTTATCGCAAACTAATCATGTTATTTCTACACCATCGTTTTTTAAGAGTGTAAATTCCGATATAGACTTATTTACTTGATCAACAAGTTATAGTTTTTAGCCGTACGTACACTCGACATAATGAATTAATTCCTTGCAAAACACAAACATTCGTATCAAAATGCACAGTGTACCGGTAAATACATATTTTTTAACAACTACTGCAAAAGTCGATCGATCTAGCGGAGACGATGATTCACCTACTCATCATCCGCACCTGTGGGCACATATATAACAGCAATGCTCCACATACAAAATCGGACAGCTGTAGTCATTATTGATATTACTAAATCAATTACTTATACATTTACAGGTTAAACAATCACATTGCCTACCAATTACCTACCCTGCATGAATGTTTTATTGCAAATATTGGAAGCGCAGTAATGCAACTCCGTAATTAACAAATATGTACATAAACTGGCCGTATTTGTTAGTAGCATGTATACTTCATTTCATATTTAATGAAATATCCCCGTAATGTATCGTTCAGTTGATGCAACTCTATTGAATTATCAACAGTTTAAAACAGAAAGAAAATGAATATATATGAAAATCAATATAAAATATTTATAGAATAGAACAATGCTTCTTTAAAAACTATTAAAATAAATCTGTCACATATGGGCACAACCCTGAATATTTAGAAAGTAATTGAAAACGTAGGATTTTTGTACATGATTCATTTGCTTATTTTTGACAGTAATAGTGTTGAAAAGAGTAAGTATTCCTGGTTGAAATAAGGATTCGTAGTTAATAACATGTGTAATGAAAGGGGTCTAAAGTTGAAGTTTAGTAGAGTTTGCTGAAATATTTCTATTTCAGCAAACTCAAGTACAAACGCAGAATATGATTTTAACATTCATATGTTTTATATGTATTATTGTTGGAAATAAAACTAATGTTGGAAATAAAAGAATTTTTAAGGATAATATAACACAGGATTATATAATAAAGAGCGTGGATCAATTATCATGTATATTTCTTATTCTTAAAATTTATTTCATGCTATATTTCTATAGTACTTTTATTTGGTATTTCTAATATATAATCTTAATACAAATTTGCACATTCTATTTGATATGACCTTTCATTTACTACATACATATAAACATATTATTAATAGATAATCGTCCAAATCTTACACCAAAATTTTTCTATGGAGATTTACATTGTAAAAAATATAGACAACACCCATTGGTATTGCCTTTACTGGCGCTAAGGAACGCATATCGTAATCGTCGGTGGCTGGTCATTTTGCCCCATTAAATGCTCTAACCAAGTCAGTTATCGCAGTATTAAATACAGAATTAGTCAATAAAATAATAAAAATTACCAAGATAATGCAAAGTTTTACTACCAGAGGGTAACATTCAAACTAGTGCAAAATTTTTAGTGCTAACTCTGTTAGACAAAAATACGCCAAATTTTGTCATGTAATTCAGCGCTCGGCGTTTGGCATATAGCCAGGAGAATATCTGTCTTGACCTAATTTATTTAGTCCTTATTATATAAGGCATTTGTAGATGGGTTGGAATATAAACTCCTTATTTCTGTAATAAAAATTACATATACCCTAAGAAAGGACGTAAAAGTCGAAATAAATTCGTTTCAAATTCAAATGTTTCTTTCCAAAAAACACATAAACATATATTTTCTTATGATATTATTGACGTGATATATAAATATATCACGTCAAATGTTATTTTTCAATTGATTGTCCCTGTTTTTATTTTATTTTTGCAGTTTGGTAATTCTTATTCTAACAATCCTGTTCAAAAATATGTATTGAAATGGCCCCCATAAACATCCCGCCAATTATTTCAAAATATTATGAACTGTTCGAGACTCTACTAATCTAATCTCATGCCGTGTTTGATCTGTGAAGCATTCAGTATTATTTGATTTTATTTAAATTTTTGGTAGCCCCGCAGGAAGTCATCTAGTGGGGTCAAATCAGAGGATCTGGCCAAACATTCTACTGAACCCTACCAATCTATCATTGATCACTCAGAAGCAACAGTATTGAAATATTTACATACCAATATAGGTTGTTTAGTACCCTGTCTTATTTACACTCCAAAATATCATCGAGTATATCCGATTTCCATTATTCCATGTCCCTTTCTTGAAAATTTCTAGACAGTACAGTAAACATCTATATTAATTCGTTTTGCAAAAAATTCTAATATATCTTCTCAGTCAGAATTTCCCAAATATAAAAGTACCTAACACTTGAGACAGCCAAGGATTATTTTGTCAACAATGACAACTTAAATATGTTCCTTTCACAGGAACGTCACAAGCAATATAAGAAAAAATTCTTATATTGCTTGTGACGTTCCTTTATAAACTGTGGATTTGGCAATTTTGCACATTGAATTTAAGCAAAGCTTGTCTTAAAAACTGAAAATCATTATAACATCTGTTCATCATTATTTCACAAAATTTCAGCTGCGTTCATCGCCTTTCCGACTCGTATTAATTTCCTGAACAAATTGCATTTTATAGAGGTGTCATTTATTTTTTATTTCTTCGAACTCCACTATACGCGGAAAAGTAATGTAATCATGTAAAAAAAGAATTCTAGGGTTTATTTTTCATTTTTCGGCCTAAAAACAAAAAAAAATGGGTTTTAAACCATTTTGTGTGTGTGTGTGTGTGTGTGTGCGTGTGTGTATGTATATATGTGTGTGTGTGTGTGTGTATGTGTCGTTGTCGTTGTCGTCGTTGTCGTCGTTGTCGTCGTTGTCGTCGTTGTCGTCGTTGTCGTCGTTGTCGTCGTTGTCGTCGTTGTCGTCGATATCACCGTTGTCTTCAGCATTTATTTGTGGTAGCACGATAACTCAACTAAATCGTGTAGGATCGATCGGATTTTGACAGATTCAGATCGTGGACGTCTCTCAGTTGACACCTATTGATTTTGAGGTAAATAGGACACATCCTACCCTGTCTATGAGTCATGAGAAAGCACAATGGTGGACTATTTGAGAATTTTTTTGTGTTAACACGATGACTCAACTAAATCGTGTCGGATCTATTGGGTCTTGACTGATTCTGATCGGGGACGTCTCCCAGATGACAACTATTGATTTTGAGGTGGATTGAATACACTCTACCATGTTCATGGGCTATAAGGAAGCAGAATAGTGGACTATTTGAGAAATTGTTTTTGTTAACACGATCACTCAATTAAATGTATATCATATTGTATATTATCTTTTAAAGATTATTATAGAGTATTAATGCTACCTTCAAAATATAATTAATTATAGTCCATTGCTATAGTATTTCCTTTTACTGAAGATGAGGTATTTATTTGTCTCTCAAATACTATATTTTCAGAACTTCAAAATAGTACGAATAAGCAAATCGCAACAATATTGCGCCGCCGGATCGATCGGGTTTCGACTGATTCTGATTAAAGACATCTACCAGACGACATCTATTGATTTTGAGGTGGATGAGACACACCCCACCCTGTCCATGGGTCATGAGAAGGCATGATGGTGGACTATTTGAGAAAAATTGAAAAAGTAAAACTGTCTCATAAAACACATATTCTGCATTTATGTGTTATTGTGTATTATTTTTTCTCGGCCACTCAATTTCGAGATAGAGATGTTCTATGTGCGGAAAAGTTAATTTTAAGGTTTTAAAACTGTTTGTTTTAAATACTGGTAACTTGTTTCTCGAGCAATGCTTCGATTCGCCTTATATTTATTTTTTAATTAACTTTAATTACAGTTACACGTATCTTCAGACTGTAGGGCGACTCCGTGTAACATAGGAGTGTATTTTAATTTTGTTTTTTAATAATATACTAATACAAACAGAATTTATGGCAGATAGTCATTCCGTATTATTCCTTGAGGTATAGTTTTCTTCCTCCATTGTCTAAAAACAGAACTGGCCGACAGAGTATTGTGCAGATTCTTCAACAATTAACTCAGGATAATTAATATTGCAGACTTCAACTTCGCGAATACATAGAGTATCAACTAGAAATGGATATTTTTTAATACGAAATCAAGTTAATTTCGAATTATGAATTTAATCGATACAAATCTGGGTGTTAAGCAAACTATTTCCTTGCATATCTTTTATGTGATTCCCAAAGTAGTTTCCTCCATTTATATACACTAATTTTAAACACTAAAACTATTCCATTCCCACTATCCATATCATAGGAAAGTAAATTACCGAGGACTTTGTACTAATTCCCTCAATACAAGTTATTAATATTGAGACCAATTCATACGATATGCTAAACACCCAAGCTTTGCTTGTACTTATTCGAGATACAATTAGATAACTAAAACTATTCTGGTTCGCGCTTAAATAAATATCAATTTAAATTCAATTATATATTGTATGCTCTGAACTAATGCACTAAGTTCATATTTCAATAGAGCAATGTTGCGTTATAATTGATTGAATTATAACGCAACATTGAATTTAGAAGTTTCGAAAAGTGATCCCCACAACTTAAATAATCCTTCTTAAATGATCTTATTAAAAAATTAATGTATGTCACCCTGTAGTAATATCATTAATTTTGTCATGTGCATTATAAGAAGTATAAATGCCGTTTATTTTATTATTTTAACAGTCAAAATTTTGGAAATAAACAAACAAAAAAGTGTTATGCAACATGGGATCTCAACTCGTTCCCATTCACTCTGGATGTAATAAATACTGAATTGGATAAAATTATAAGTAAATAATAAAGCAATATCATGTTCAACATAGTTTAATTTGTAGAAATAATTTATATTGCCCTTGAAGGTTTATCGAATTTGTACACTCGTATATGTGGCGACGGCGGTAATGAATTACTACGCCTGAACACCGGCTGGTCAACCACAACTGCTGGTTTCAATAAGCGATGTTTCGTGAACGACGCCGCAATGTTTTATTTTCGAATGATTATTAATTATCGTGACTTAATAATACTATTAAAATGTTTAGTAATTTTAAATATCACGATATTCTACTCATTTATGTAATACGCGAGAAGCATGACATACTCACTGTCCTCGTTTCCCTCAAGGACGACTACCATTTAAACGAACTTCTGTATAAATATCTCAAGGGGTTCATGACGCCGGCAGGGTTCGTCCCCATTTTACAAATGGTAATCTACATGACAAATTCCGGTAAATACTGAAGTGTTAGGTCATAAAAGTAATGGTGTCACATTGAAAATATATTGGGACAGTTTTGTGAAAAACGTTTTATTTTAAATGCAAATTAATTTTACTTTGTATAACAAATAACCTAAAACAATCTGGTAAGTTAATATTTTTTTACTCACGCAATTTGTATTCTACGTAGGTTGTTTTCATTGCGCATTCGGCCTCCGCGGGCAATCCTCTAATGCAACTGTACATTCACAAGATGGGTCAAAATCAATAACCTATTTTATAACTGCATGCTTCCATATGGTAAATCTGAGATGTGATGTTGTCAAGTTGTACCAAATATCTGAGGTATACTTTGATCATTCAAATACTGATATCTGGAGAATGTTTGAGTTGAAGATCCATGTTGCATAACATTTTTTGTTTCGTTATGCCCAAGGTTTGAACTATTAAAGTAATTGCAGTTATACATATTACATCTTGTATTTATCTTGTTCTTTGAATTGCTTGTTGTAAATATTTAAGGATATTACTTATTAAGACACTTCCATTAAATTAACTAATATAATATAGGCAGTACTGGAGTGAAACCTAATGGAATAGAGTGAAAGGAGTAGAGTGGAATCGAGTATAGTCGAACGAAATAGTGTAGAGTGGAGTGAAGTAGAATAAGAAGTAAATTCTAAAAGTAATGAGATTTTAGATAAATATAAATTCATTAAATAAGTTCATTGAAGTGATTAATTGCGTTTCCTTTCAATACACTTATCTGCAAGCAACTCTTTTGACTCCTAATTACGTAATCTTTTTTGTGTAAATATTTCTTTTATTATATTTTCTGAAACTGCTTATAAACTAATTGTAGTCGATGTGTAACTTATATTTAATATGTTTGTGTTTTATTGTTCATTATATAGAAATATTTATAGAATTATTATTTTGGTCCTTCTCTTATTTTCTGTGGAAGCATTGCTTTGGTTCTGTAAAATGTATTACAGTACAATGTTTGTTTCATAGTTTCACTTTATTTGAGATGAGTGGGATGTCTTCCAAGTGAACCAAATTCACTTTAGATAGGGAGTCCAATGGACTTAAACTTTCAAATTAAAATGTCATCCCTTTATCGACTTTTACTAGGTAACAACTTTTAGGCGTATTATTAAACTAAAACTTGTAGTTAAATAAATTATTGTTCTAAAATTTCTGTTATGGTCACCTTTACGAAAACAGTCGTATTCAAATAAAATGACACATGAAGCAGCAGTTTATGAACTGAATAACCATTGCAATAAAATATTACAATGATTAATTCGTAAAGACTATACTGAAAAAAATAATTAGTTAAAAACTCCCAGATATATCAGAAAGATATAGAAATCTTTTGCATAAAATCATGTATAATATTTCGGCTAATTATTATAATGTATTTGACAAAATTCACAAAAGAAGATAAGATTTTTATTTAGAACGTGTTATTTCAATTTCTCTGAGATTTCAAAAATAAAAATATAAATTGTTCTCAAAACAGAACAATTTAACAAAACCGTAGTTCTTACGACTTTTCCCCAACATTTTTTTATTTATTTAAATTCAATTTCAAGTAGTAAATTTCCATTAATCCCAAAAAGTTATCAAAAACCCAAAATCGAGTATCAAACAACAAAGTTATAAGAGAAAATTCAGTTTTTATATTACGTATTTTTTATGTAGTTACTATTTCTTATTACATATATTTTAAAGTTGCTAATAATATTGATAAGTTCTTACACTGCTGACCATAATAATATGACTCAAAAGTGCATCCTAGTCGTATATTTAACTGATGAATACACGAAACACTGAACATCATAAATGAATTCTAAACACTTCAGATAGTAAGGCAACTAATTATAACTAGGAAGCATAAATGATGTATTAAATGTCAACTCTTTTTGAGCGCTGAATACACCACCAAACTTCCAACACGAGTCTACTCCGAAAACTTAACCGAACCAAAAGTTGGTAGACTTCGAGTAACTTACACGAAATAACTAAACTAAAACTTCTAGCAAACTTGTCATCTTGCTTTTCATTAGCCCTCTGAAAACAATGTTAGATAATAATTAATTACATTTTGTGTTCAGGAATTCCTCCAACTATTTTAATATTTACGCTCGAATTTCAATCAAGGAAGTTGGAGGACATAAAAATTACATCCTCAAACCTTTTGAGACTTTCTGATCGAAAATAAGTATGTTAAAACATATTGAGACTAAAACGGAAATCATGTAAAAGTTTGTTGGTTTAATTAATTAAATCAGTGGTTCACTTGAATCTCTTTCCCTTTCAAAAAATAAAACCCGCTACAGGTAGGACTCGACATTTGTCCCAGATTGGAACCAAACGACATACAACTATTTCGAACTTATGAGTTCTCATCAGTGCCGTACACGGTACGCCGTTCCAGGACAAATGTCGAATGAAATTTGTGTTGTATACATTTGTATCGATACGATCTATGTAAGTAACATAACCAAACCGGTTTGGTAGTTCCTTTCTCGATTTCTGACTTATATGTTACTGACATAGATCGTATTGATAAAGATGTATACCCCACAAATTTCATTCGGCATTTGTCCTGAATCGGCCTACCGTGTACGGCACTGATGAAAACTAATAAGTTCGAAACAGCTGTATGTCATTCGGTTCCAATCCGAGACAAATATCGAATCCTACCTGTGGCGGGTTTTATTTTTTGAAACCTTATTTGATCGTGCAGAAACACGAGAAAAGGGTCGAGCATCACTTTAAGGTTCATTCAATTCCTGACGGAGCTTTAGCCCGAGGAGTAGTTGTTTCCTATTACGATTATGTAATAGCCTTACTATTCGGGAACTACTTTAATAACCGCTTGGCGGTTTGGTAGTTCTTTTCTTGGTTTCCGACTTATATGTTATTGAGTCTCTTTCATTAAAAATATCAGTATGATTTTCGTTACTGTAAGTGTTCATATTCACTACACATACATACACTACATATGTACTTAACATATGTAGTGTCTGTTAGAGTTATGTATGTGTATTATGTAGTTTAAAACTTTGTTTGCTATTTCATTAATAAGCTATATTAAGAAAATCATGAGAATCGTGGGAAAGAACTTATATTTTATATCAATAGGACAGTTAATCCGTTAGCTAAGTACGGTAGCCTTTCATACTTTGTTGTATAAAAAAGATTTATTTAGTTTATCCTATTTAATTTCCTAAGAAGTGTTCGGCTTGAGAAAGTTTCTTTAAAAATGTGTCTTGTAGCAAGTTATGTTTTACGTAATCTTAAGTAATCGTGTAATTTCTCTTATTTCATAAAGGAATAGGGGAGTAAAGTGCACCGAAAATGTACGTTACATTGCATTGTTCTGTTGGTGCACTATCCTTTACACGCTATATGAAGTCTGTAAAAGCTAATGTACTGTTGTTTTAATCCATGTAAATAAGGTGAATATGAACTTAAAGGCACCTCAATCCGATCATTCCTCTGAATTTAATGATTGCATCAGCTTATGAAAAATCCACACCAAACTATCTGGAATAATGATATCAAGAAGATAATATAAATTTGGCCACCCATTTAACATTTCTAGGAACTTGTTGTGTAACCAAAATATATAACAAGCGACGTCTGATCAACGCAATCAGAAATTCAGGTTTAGTCTGCAAGTGGTCCCACACTCATTTAGTTCCTGGACCTTGCCCCGATAAATTCACATATTTGTTGATATGCATCATTTGAAAATATATAATTTCCAAAGATTCTTTATTTTATACATTGAAGACGGGTATCACTCAGGAATTCGATCCTTGTTAGATTTTTGGCGAGAGGTCATATAGTTGAATGGCAATTATATTGCTGATATGTTATTTGTTGAATAAATGTATTTTATACCGTCTTGCCATTTTGCACAGACATGAAATATCCTAAGATGTCGTATATAATTTATTACAGGTATTCAGTTACTTCAGATTATATAGTATACATTTTTATTGCAACTTTAGTAATGAAACATTGTTTCATATTCAATCACCTAATTTAAACGGCAATGTTAACTTTAAAATGAAAATAACTTGAGACTTATAACTTTATAAATTTTAAAAATTAGGCTAATGAGGAGTTCAGTTTCAAAAATAAGTTTTATTGCTATATACTCCATAATTTTACCCAATATATTTTTTAACTGTGATTATTTTTTGCTTGCACAAATATTTTAATATGGTTTTTTTGTTTTTTCTTCTTCTACTATTCAATTGAGTTTTATTTTGTTAATTAAAATTTTCAGTTAGTTATATCATAAGTATTTTTACAATTTGAAAATGAGATATTTTTCTACAATAGCGATATAGTGTTGAGAGATACACATAAGAATATCATACTGTTCTCATAGTCCCAGAAAACACTCTATGAGATGTTAGATTATCCTCAATTTTGTCGAATACAAATGGAACATTCAATACAAATATCAATATAACCACAAACATAAGTATTATCGGTTGTGTGTGTTTTATTTTTAATAACAGATGTACAGGATGGTTCTTAAAATGCAGTATGAAGAATTTATTTCTTCAATAGAACGCACTGTATATTTTTATATTCTTGAATTTTCCTTGATAAAATAATACCATCAACCTATTACACCCGCAATATACCTTATTATATAGTTAGTTACAAATAATAAAAAATGAGATTGACAAAAAGCATTACTCAAATGTTATTGGTTATTTAAATGTAATAAATTAAAATAAATATTCAAAATGTTCTCCATTTGCTTCTTATGTAAGAATAACTTAGCATATATTTCTGTATGAATTATTTTTTGAGATCATCTGTGTTATCTGACTTTATGGCATTATATTCTTCATATAACCCAACAGAAGACTTTGTAGTATAGGTAACTACTGAATAACATGTCTTAAATTAGGAGGTAATATACCATTTACTTGCGAATAAAGAAATTTAAAATGTTTGAGTATAAATTTAGCATAATGGGAACAACCTTTCTTATCTGTTTTATATACATTCAACTATCAAGTTCTCATCAATAATCAGTTAACCAATAATGTTGTCCAAAATGGTAATAATCTCATGATGTGGTGTATTTGTCTTGGGTTTAATTGTTCTGAAATAGTACTGGACCAAGAGCTACCTTATTTGCGTCCAAATTGTTCAGTATTTGTTTTCATAAGTGAACTCTATAGACTGATTAATTTTGTATTATTTTCTGTACAAATGTCAAGTTCTTCTTTATGTAAACACTTTGAAATGTTGTATGCCTGACGTTATTTTCTCTCTATAAGTTGATTATCTTGAATATTTAAAATGTATCCTTTCGCATCGTCTGCTACGAAAATACTTAAATAGAAACCATAGCAACTTGATTTCTACACATATCCCGGTAACTTATTATTATCGTTTACATTTTATCCTCGTTTTAAGCACGAAATGACTTCTTAAAAGATAATTTACTAATATGTTCCCACTTCTGTAGACATATACCGGGCGTATCAAGAAAAACGCCACAGCCTATAACTTTTTAATTATCGACGCTAGAAACGCCATTTTTTGGATTCTGTCTTAAAGCAGGTTTTTGACAAGCTCTGCATATAATATGTAACATGTCGCTTCCAGAAGTGACCGGAAGTTATATCAACTTTTTCTATTTTAAATGGAATACCGTGTATATTTTTACGGTATTAGATGGCATACTTTATTCTGAATCCATTGATATAATATTGTTTGTGCTTACTGTCAACGGTTAGCAAAATACATAGCTTTATGTACTATACTGAGGTAATAACTGATAAATATAGTACACTATAATCTAAGAGGGCCTATGACTGCAATTTTAAAGCAATAGTTACAAGTGATGCTAGTTTGACAATTCTGTTTAAACTGACCTTTCTGTTTATTGTCACAAAGTAAACGAATAGAATTAATTTAAAAATCTTTGGGAATAATGGATGATGAAATTATAGTTCTATCAGATATGTTGCAAGTGTATTATGCTTCAAATCAAAATAGTGGTGTTGCCTTAAGAAGGTACGTTGAAAAATTTCCTGACAGACAAGTCCCATCTAGAAGAAAATTTAGTCATTTACATGAGATTTTCAGAAGAACTGGATCACTGAAGAAAATTAAAAAAGAAAATCCAACAATAGCAAATGAAATGAAACAGTTGGACCTTTTACTGGCAATTAATGAAAATCCTCAAACTTCAACTCGGCAAATTGGAAATAATTTAAATATGTTGCATTCAATGGTGCACAGAATATTAAGAAATTATAATATGCGGCCTTTCAAATCTAATCTAATTCAACATCTACAGGAAGTTGTTGCTCCTAGAAGAATTTATTTTTGTAATACTTTTCTGCAAAGCGTAAATGATGATTATTTATTTTTAAATAACATATTATGGTCGGATGAAAGTACTTTTTGTAACAATGGTATTTTTAATAGAAATTTTCATTACTACTGGAGTGATGAGAATCCTAGACACACCAGAACTACAAATTTTCAGCAGCGTTTCAGTGTAAATGTTTGGTGCGGAATGAAAGGCAATAAAATAATAGGGCCTCACTTGTTCAATGAACATTTAAATGCTATTATTTATAATGACTTTTTAAGAAACGATTTAGCGAATTATTATTTAGAACAATTGCCTGTCAATGAATACGGGAATGTGATTTTCCATCAAGACGGGGCCCCTAGCCATAATACCCGTATAAATGTAAACTATTTAAATGGACGATTTGAAGAAAACTGGACCGGAACGAATAGCCCAACAAGGTGGCCAGCTAGGTCACCTGATCTCAACTCATTAGATTTTTTCTTATGGGGCCATTTAAAGGATCAGGTGTACCTAACAATTCCGCAAAACCTTGAGTGGCTGTTGACAACATATCACCTCAATTTGTCCAAAACACCGTAAATGGGGTAATACGAAGGTGTCAGTTATGCATTGAAAATGAAGGTTGACAATTTGAACAATATCTAAATTGATGAATTAATAAATACTAACCGATTTTGAACTACCGGTACATTATTATTCGTTGGTTTTCTTAATGAAACGTTTTATTTGTTTTTTCTAGATTCCTCAGAATTTTTGTTAATGATTTGTTGGTTTTGCTGCAGTTTTTCATTAAATAGTTTTGTTTATACCTAGATATTCTTATTTTATTTACCGTTATTCTCAAACTATTAACACATATTCTTCTAAAAAAAAATGTGGTATTATAATGATATTCAATGTAATGTTATGTACAAAGGTCTGTATTTTGCTAACCGTCGACAGTAAGTACAAATCATATTATATCAATGGATTCAGAATAAAATGTGCCATCTAATACCGTAAAATATACAGGGTGTTCCATTAAAAAAAAGTTGATATAACTTCCGGAAGCGGCATGTTACATATTATATGCAGAGCTTGTAAAAAGCTACTTTAACACCCAAGTCCAAAAAATGGCGTTTTTAGCGTCGATAATTAAAAAGTTATAGGCTGAGGTGTTTTTCTTGATACACCCGGTATACATATATATGTAAGAAAGTATATTACATAAAGCCCCTTACTTTCTTATTGCATGTAGCTGCTAAAATTGTTTTTATTTCAGGACAAACGGTTCCTTGTAAAAACATGCATAATAATTTTTATAAAAAATAAATACCATAATGTGCATATAACGAACACCGTACAAGAATAATCTTCAAAGGTATTATAGATCGTTAAAATTGTCTCAACGAAGCGAATTTTATACTACAAATATATACAGGATGTTCAATTAAAAAAGTCGCCTGTACTAAATTTAATAAATTATCTTATTTATTTAAAATTTCAATTAGAATCCATACCCTTTAAATTAAGAACTGACTTGTCCGGGATTTTCTTATAGATCCCGAAAGTTTTTTCAAAAATAACACAGTCCAACAAATATATTGCGATCGGGCTTATATTTACTTTTTAGCTTAGTTACATACCATGAACTACAGAAACACTGTTTCCATCACGTACCAGTATCTGTAAGTGTACATTGTACAATAATTTGTAGTTTTTAAACGAAATTGCAATAATTAAAACCTCCACAATCAACCTAGACTGTCAAACTATGTGCTCTCCTTTTATCATGTCAATAGATCCATTTATTTTTCACGACATTCTTTTATAATCTCGGATAATTACTGTATATTTAAATTTTATATTCTTTCAAGTTACTTATTCCATGTACATGTATTCACCATGTTTAGAAAGATGTGTTAAAGAACATTAATGGCGAAACTGACTTATGGCCTGACTTTTTAGCGAATGGCGAAAAATTACTCAGTTCGAAGACTATATGCAGAAAACGGGGTTGAAATATTTAATATGACCAACATATCTTGTTTCGACTACAAGACCTCTAAAACCTCTAAAGCAATAACAGTCATTAACTAATTTCTTAATAATCTTTTATTCACCTTATAAGAACTTATTATGAATATAACAAATTATGTTGTAAATCTGTCGCACTCCTTCAATAGTTAATTAAGATAATTTTGACTTTTACCTTTTGCCAAGCGTCTGGAATGTGTGCGACATTAATTTAATTAATAATTAAGCAAAACAGAGTCATAGCAGAAATATGTAGTGGAATATATTAAGGTTTCAACAAAGTCTTGTAATTTAATTAGTAAAGTTAATGAATCATCTGGGTTGGCGTAATTGGATCGATGGAACACAACATAAATTGTCTTTATATCGTAAACTACAGCATATTCCACATTCTCGACTAACGAAGATAGGCATCCTCTAGAATTATGATACGTATATCTAGAAATTAATGGAGTCTACATATAGTTGGCGTGCAAAATATGTTTTTATTTTCTGCTTGTAAGGAAATTTACTTTGTCAAAGCGTTATTGTTATATATAGCACGTTTTAATACTTATTAAAGTTCCCGAAAACTTCAGGATTGTTAAGAATGGGAGAGGTTTAATCTAGAAGAAATAAATGTTATTGAAATTATGTAATAGAACTAGATGATTTACAGATAGGTACTAAAATATTTTCAGTAATACACAAAATACATATATAGAAAATATTACAGATTTTGATATTAGGCTATTATACAGGGTAAATACTACATATGGAGAAATATATTACTTAAGTACTTATAACTATAACATAATACGATATTATTGCCCTGTCTTAAACAGTCTGAAATGTGGTGTAAAATCTAACACCAATTTCACATCAAACGAGGTACATACAGGAATACACCAGCTTGAAATGCGTAAAATGAGCACAACAAGGCCATGATAGAACTTTATCATTTGCTGCTGTGAATTTTCGTGCCAGTAATTAACTAAAATCGACACAATGTCTGAAGTGACAAATACTTTTAGAAAAGCTAATTCATAGACATCGGGCATATAACATTTTAAAGTAGCAGCGTTATTAAACGATATCGTGTATCTAATTACAAAACAAATGATTTTATATAAATTATCTCATGGTTGACAAGCCCAATGGCCGATAGTTTATCATCAACATCTACAACAAGAACCTTAACATTCTTAGAACATGTTAAGGGTAGACTAATGTCGAAAATTGAAACAAATGAAATTGTATTTATTACCTTAAATTAAACTTTAATTTTTTCTGCACATTATAAAACAGATCTCACACCTCTATCTAATCTAGAAGTATTTTCTTTGTTTTTTTTTTAATAAATTTTAGTTGCCGCTGATTGATTTCATATGTGCACTTCGGTCCTTAAGTTTGGAAAATAAAAATCAATTCTTATGATAAGAAAATAACACTGTTTCATAATTAATGTTTGGCTACAATATGATATTATCCTCAGCTATAGGAAGGATTATCAAGGTCCTCAATTTCTCCATTGTGGTTGATTTTCTAGCCTCTATTCTATTGCAAGCATGAGAATTTTATATTAGATAGCTACTTTTCTAGGTGGATGAGGCAGATTTATTACAGCAAAAGAAAAGGGCGCATTGCAGGCGCAGTCCATCCCTTCCCGATCACTATACTGGCAAAAATAAGCGTTATATAACCCTCGTAAACTCTATTGATTTTCCGTTTAATATCTTTATCAATCATAGGAGAGTTCGTCATAGTTTTTCTGAACGGACAGGAATTTTACACAGGAAACTGTCACTTTCATTGTGAAACCAAATCTCCATCCTGTAGATAAACTCAGACCTCCTAGGTCTTAGAATTGCAACATTTTAGTAAAAGACTCAAGAGGTCACCTACATTATTTATGTTTAGTAAATTATAGGTCGAATTGCTTACTAAATTATTGTATTTATCAAATATATCAAGTTTAGCTCCAGACGCGGACAACGAAGGTAGCCTTGAAGAACTTGGGGAACTTTATGGTGTGTCTATTCCCTTTCCTCTACATCAAAAGACTGAACTCCTGCAATATATATATATATATATATATATATATATATATATATATATATATATATATATATATATATCATCATCATCATCATTAGGTCATCAGTCCTAAGACTGGTTGGACGCTAACCTCCAGCTTCTCCTATCTTGTGCCAACCTACGCATTTCGCTAATTGTGCTACAACCCACATCCCTTACTATTTGCGAGCAGTAGTCTAATCTAGGCCTACCTCTGCCTTTCTTCACTCCTATTTCTGCCTCCAAAATATCGCGGACTACTCCCCCATGTCTCAGCAAGTGGCCTACCATTCCATCTCTTCTCTTCTTTAAGTTTTTCCACATACTTCTTTTCTCACCGACTTTCTCCAATACTTCTTCGTTTCTAAACCTATCAGTCCATGGTATTTTCATCATTCTTCGATAACACCACATCTCAAAAGCTTCTAATTTCTTCCTACTTGCTTCCCCTACCGTCCAGGTTTCGCAGCCGTATAGTGCCGTGCTCCATACATATGTTTTCAAAAATCTCTTCCTTGTTTCTAAGTTTATTACCCCCGAGCATAAAAGTGCTTTCTTTTTGTTAAAAGCCACTCGACCCTGCGCTATTCTTTGTTTTATGTCTTTATCGCTTCTTCCATCCCAATTTATTTTACTTCCTAAATAAGTGAAGTCTTTAACTACCTCCAACCTTTCATTATTAATTTGTACTTTCGTTTCTGCTCTGCTCTCGTGCCCTCTGCACACTAACACTTTAGTTTTGTTTTTATTCACCCTCATTCCGTATTCCTCTGTCAACACTGCCTCCATTTCGTTCAATGCTGATTCTAATTCCTCCTTACTAGATGCTAATACTGCTATATCATCCGCGAATCTCAGTATTTCTAGTTTCTGTCCTTGTACTTTAATCCCGAAATCCACTCTATCTTTTACCACATTAATCGCCTCTTCGATGTACAGATTAAGAATTAATGGTGATAGCGTACATCCTTGTCTTACTCCTTTCCTAATACCTACTTCCCTTTTTTCCCCTTCTACTTCTATAACAGCAGTTTGCTCTTTGTATAGATTGTGTACTACTCTCCTATCTCTATACTTCATTCCCGCGCTCTTTAGTATCTCGAACATTTTTTCCCATCTTACGTTATCAAAAGCTTTTTCTAAATCTACAAATCCTATATAAGCGTTCTTTCCTTTTTCTATTGTTTTCTCTAACATTACTCTTAGCACCAGAATAGCTTCGCGAGTTCCCCTATTTCGCCTAAACCCGAATTGGTCTTCTCCTAGTATTTCCTCCGCTCTATTTTCCATCCTCTTCTGCACTATTCTAGTTAAGATTTTTGACGCATGGGAAGTTAGGCTAATCGTTCTAAAGTTCTCGCATTTGTCGGCTCCTCTCTTTTTCGGTATAGTAACGATAATGTTCCTCTTATAATCCTCCGGCATCTCGCCCGTTTCATATATGTATTTTATCAGTTCAAACATCCTATTTACTACTTTCTGTCCCGCACATTTCAAAATTTCCGCCTGTATTTTATCTACACCCGGCGCTCTATTATTCTTTAGCCCCCTTAGTGCTATTTCAAATTCCTCTCTCAATATAGGTTTTCCTACATCTTCCCTATCGATGCTAGATTCTTCCTCTAATATCTCTCCTAATTCCTGACCCTCGTATAAATTTCCTAAGTACTGCTTCCATCTATCTGCTTTCTCCTCTCTTCCGATCAGTCTGTCCCCCGATTGACTCCTAACGTTTCTACTTATTGTTCCTATATCCCTGAAGTTCCTCTTAACTATTTTGTAAGCCTCATCGGTCTTACCTACTTGCAACTTATCTTCTACTTCTTTGCATTTATCCTCTATCCATTGTTCTTTCGCTTTTCTACATTTTCTAATGATTTCCCACTTTATTGACTTATAAGTTTTCAATCCTTCTTCGTCTCGTCTGTTTTTGTAGCCTCGTCTCTTTTGCATTAAGTTTAAGATTTCGTCCATTATCCAGGGCTTCCTAGCTTCCCTTTTATCGTGTCCTAAAACGTCCGTAGCCGCGGAAGCTAGACTATTCTTGATACCCTCCCACTCAGTTTCTGCGTTCTTGATTTCGTCCTTACTCGTTTTATTTATTAATTGATCTGTTTTCTCCTGGAACTTATCTTTCATATTCTGATCCCTCAATATGTCTACATTTATACGTTTCTTATCCTTCCGGGTTTTCAGATTTTTGAACTTTAATCTAGCTTTCATGACTACCAGGTTGTGGTCGCTGTCTACATCTGCTCCTGGATCTTATATTTGAAAATACGTCATCAACAAAAGGAAAATAATGTGGCATAAACATTAAAGATGCATCCTTAATAAACAAGATAAAGCATAATAGTAACAAATTTGAGCCTTAAGGTACTCCAGATAACGCTAAGAAGACCTCGTATTTAATACCATTGTATAAAAAAATAATGTTCGTCTCGATGAACACGATTTGATTAAGCAACGCTGATTACTTTTGACTCCATATAATTCTTATTTTGAAATTAATATTTTATGATTCTCCTTGTCAAAAGTCTTCAAAAGATTAGAGGAGTATAATAAAGTTACCTTCAATTAACATAAATAAAGTTTATATTAATTATGATTACAATATTAGGTATACATGGTAATGTTTAATATTACTATTAGTGAGTTGGTACATTACAGCATATTAAAACGTTAAAGTATTTCACTTTACCATTTAAACTCGCAGTTAATTATTATTTTATTTCTAGAATACTAACATATTTGCTGGTTATTGACTGTGTCGGTATGATACGTATCTTAACAAACTTTGACATAATTATTTCAAAAATACGATTGTATAAACTAAGTGACATAATATTTTCCATTTAATGACGACCTTTGACCAAGATAATTTTTGACATCTCGGTATAATGGACTCTTATAGATTTATTCTGTTGCAACTCCATTTTAATTTTCCTTTGAATAAAAACTTATGTCAACAACAATTTCCTGTGCGGTTATGTTATTATAAGTAACATAGATACAACAATAACTACCCTCTAAAATCCACCCTAATTTGATTTATACTAAGTACTTCATCCGCACAATATTGGCCACATCTAACAGCTCATGAAACGTGAGCAATTTAATAATTCTTGATGAATTTCAGGTTGAATTCGTCGCCGACACGCTGAGGTTACACCTATTGGATTTGGGTAGGTCGAAGAGCCTCCTTATCCAAGTAGCAGGACGTCTCGACTACAAATGCCCGACGGGGGAGACCCATGATCCTATCACTTTTACCACAAGGGAATCACACTTGGTAAGTTGTCCGCAGAGAACGCCACTTGTAACCGTCGTCTATGCAAATTTGAGCAGATCTACGCGTACGCACTTACATGGTGTTTTAAAGACGTACCTCCGACAATGGAAGTGTAAATATATAATATATTCCAACTCTACACCGAGAGCATAATTTATTTATCATAAGAAAACTCATTTATTTGAACTTTAGGATGACTTAAATTTGTTATGTTTGGATAACCAGGTGTCAGCCATGAAAACATTTTAAAAATATGATCGGCAGTTTAAGTATATATGTCGTAGTCTCATGGTGAAATACGTCAATTCATGAAAAGCTTAGGCAGTACATGAACTGCCGGCATATTATGTAAATTCTTAATGTTACACAATCTGCCTAGGCATTCCATGAAACGCCGTGCTCGTCTCGGCACATGATGTTTCAAGTCGTACTACACGATCTGCCGTAAATTAGATATCGACTGTTCGTGAAGTGACCACGATGGCCGGCAGATTGTGTTCTCTGATTCTATCGTCTATCTATATGAATGAAACAAAATAATAATACAGGTAAAATCTATATATTTTACAACTAAAAAATAAAATTCTCTTTAAAAAAATCAAAATAATCTTCAAACTTGCAATAAACAACAAAACAGAACAATAAAAAATAATAATACAGGTAAAATACACATATTTTACAACTAAAAAATTAAATTCTCTTTAAAAAAATGAAAATAATCTTCAAACTTGCAATAGACAACAAAACAGAACAATAAAAAATAAACTAGCTACCTAAATATACAGAATTTTTTTTTCACTTATTGGCGCACGGGCCACTTTTGTGACATCTGGAATTGCATTGCACTTTTGCTTTAAGACATTTGCATCTATTGGTCTTACATTGCACCTTAGAGGGTCGGCATGAACATTTTACATACCCCTGTCCGTTAAAGATTCGAAGGAAACGGCTTCTCTAATTGACATAAATTTAGATTTATTTACCTGATTAAGGTTAACAAAGTTTGATGTTGCTTTTTTAAGATCAGGTCTATTGAACCACGATTTGATAATTTCGCCAACAGTAGCAACCTGGTATACGCCGTTTTTAATATCCGTAACTACTGAAATAAGATTTGGTGGATCTCCTAGACTGCGATCAACTGTATCAACATTAGCTAAGACACAGTCCCCGATGTTTATGTTTGGTAACATTTTTTTTATAGTCGCATTCATCTGTTCTGCTTTATCGTTTTTGTCCCGCAAAGCTTACTTCCTGCTGAGTTTTTATAGTTTCCTCAGAGCAACAAAAATCGCACATGTTTTTCACGTTAGTACAATTTAAATGTACCGGCATTTTACAAATATCGCACCTACTCATGTCATCTGTTATATTGTTTTCACAAACAATACAGTTATCTGTATTATATTTTGCACAATTGCCTAACTCAATAGCCTCAATTTCAATTTATACATCATCTGTATCGACAAGATTGTTACCATAATCAATCAAGTCATTTTCATTTGACAATTGGATTACCATATTCTCTTCTGGCAACCCCCCCTGCTATGTTTCGTACCGTTGAGTAGTATCGACTTCTGGTGATTCTTCTGTCACTTCGTGGACTAGTGTGTGTCCTTGAACACCTAATTCATTTTCATTCATTTCATCTTGCTGCTCTTCGTGCTGATCATTTTCATATTGTTGAGTTACATCTATTTCATGCTGCAATTTGTCTACCTCCTCTGCGGTAGTTATAGTTGAAATAATACTTTTAGGGAGATTTGTTGATTCCAGACCTTGCTTCGGGTCCATCCCAAAAACTGCTTTAAACGGGCTTCTACCTATCACTCTATGTAGAAAAATACGCACCTCCTTTAGTTGACTAATGGTACTCGGTCGTTTGTTCGGCTTTGCTATGTAGTATTCTTTGTAATGCTCACCGAACAGTTCTTTTTCACTTTTACTTTCCATAGTTTCCATTAAACAAAACAAAACAAATAAGCACAAGTAATAGAACACAATCTGCCGGGCAACGCTGGTCACTTCACGAACAGTCGATATCTAATTTACGACAGATCGTGCAGTACGACTTGAAACATCATGTGCCGAGACGAGCACGGCGTTTCATGAAATGCCTAGGCAGATTGTGTAACATTAATAATTTACATAATATGCCGGCAGTTCATGTACTGCCTAGGCTTTTCATGAATTGACGTATTTCACCATGAGACTACGACATATACATCATAAACGTTGGTTTCATAAATTAATGTTTGCTATAGTATATAGTTTATGTAAAATATAAATAAATAACAGATAGGGTGTCTTAGTGGAAACTATATAGGATTTTATTTGCGCGCCATTTATGTTCTGTCAAAGATAGGGTATCACTATTTAACCACTGTCATCTACAGACCATACGATGTCAACACGCCTTGGTTAACAGTTCAGCAACTAACAGTTTGTGTACAACTGATTTATGAATATGAGCGATTATTTCGCACAAGGGCAGAGGAAAAATTCGCACAAGATGAGGACAAAATGAAGTAAAGACAAAGTTAACAGTTTGTAACCTAATCAAGAACTTTGAGGAGACGGGTTCTGTAATTGGTAAGGCAACACCAATACATCCTCGTCGTGGTGTGTCAGATTAAAATATCGCTGCAGTGAGAAAAAGTGTACGGGAGTATCCAAATAGATTTGAAGGAAATATCTGCATGTATCAGCATATAAAATTCAGTTCATACAACAGTATGGTCAATTACACCACCACTCTAAAATGCAGACCAAACCGTGCATCTCTGTGAATTCATTTTTTTTTTTCGTGAACAGCATAAATTTTCGGCAACCCAAATTTGACAATTTTGTTTGTTGACTTACCCATCAAAATGAAAATATGCTTCATTACTGAACAAAATTTTGTTCAGCATCAACCTTTTTGTTTTCTAACACCCAATTATCAAACATATGACGTTGTAAATGGTCTGTAACTTTTAACTGTTATGTCAACTGAATATTTTGTATGCTGAAAGATACAGATATTTCTTTGAAATCCGATGCGTCGTGGCTCATGACAGATTCAATTATCGTGCACGATCTCGAATTGATTTGTTTGAATGCCCCCGCACATTTTCTCTCACTGCAGTAACATTATCATCTGACGAAGCACGACAAGGACGCATTGGTGTTGCTTTATCAATAACAGAACCCGTTTCTTAACATTTATTGGTTAAATTATAAACTGTTAACTCTGTAGGTGCTTCACTTTGTCCTAATTTTGTGCGATTTTTTCTCAATGTAATTGTAAATTATCCTTCACTTTCGTACATAAAAGAGTTGTATACAAACTATTCGCTGTTAAACTGTTGTTAATCACGGCATATTGATGTTTTGTGGACTGCAGATGACATTCGTTAAATATTGTCACTCTATCTTTGACGAAACGCAAATAGCCCGCAATTCAAATCATATACTTCCAACTTAGAACAATTCAGTTAGAATATCGCCGCATATAATTAAGGTACATCATTCCTTTTCTTTAGTTAAATTAAATGTTACCTGTTTGTCAATATTATAACATTTGCCTATATAATAAAGTATGTCAAAGTGTGTTGAATATGTTTTTCATTGTTATTATATTATTAGAATACACATATAAGGAATGTCGATAGTGACCAATAATAAAGTCATAGCTTAATATAATTGGTATTAATTGACTACCGTTAACTTAGATCATTTAATATTCTGTTTCCATGATAATGAGTAAAGGTTACAGCAACTTCGATAAAATAATTATAGAGCAAATAAGAACTAAATGCTCGGAATAGGCCGATTTTGATCTTTAAATTTGTATATATTCATATTTGGTATAGGTATATAGTTTCTGACACCATTACTATTGGTGTAATGACATCCATAGTATTTTTAAACGGTAATTCCTCTATGTAATAATACTATAGCAGAGACGTATGATGAATAAAATTTTTTGGTATGTTATATAACAGTTTTGAACAATTTATTAATTTAATGTTTAGTAGCATGTATTCCCATTCTTTCGTCCTGACACAGGTTGTAATTTTATTTTAAGTATCCTACTTATGTGCATTAATTGTGTATAACATATGTTTATGTATATTTAAAATCAACCATTCCGGTCTTAATTTTTAGAAACAAAATGGTGAAACCCTACTTTTTTAAGTTAATATATTTATATTTTCTTTAGTATACTAAACACCTACTATAATCTATTTGCACATATCCAACAATCAGTTGAACTATATGCAGGGCTTTCAAAATTTAATTACCAATAAATATATTTTAATAAAAATAAAAGTTTTTTTTAATGTAACATTCTGTATATGATTAGATGGTTAAATGCAGGAATAAATTCTGCAACCGTATATGTTAGGATGTTCTTATCTATCTTAAGATGTTCGACAGTTTTCAACGACAAATATGATGATTATACCTTATTCAACTATTTTTGTTATATTTTGTACATCGTAACCATCGAAAAATCAATAATCAATTAATAATTTGAATTATTATACGGAACTTCAAGTTAACCCTAAATTATTTAATGAAATTAATATGCTATAAGAAATGTATCTTTGCACTAAACAAATAAATATGCACGTATCGACAATCACTATTAAATTGCATGTATTTTTTCTCGAATAAAATAGATTGGTTCTGAAACTTTTTACCACGAACATTGTCACACGAAAGTAGCATTACGTGTTACTTGCATTTTCATACTGGCGGTATTTTATCATAAGCATCTTGCACAAACACTTGCTTTTGTTTTAATAATATTAGGTTAATATAGAATGCACACTCAAATGAAGATTTATGAGCTGTTTAAAGAAATACACTTCCATAGAGCGCCTATATCGCAAACCGCTATTAGTAATACTGAAAAAAAATTAAATATAAAGTTTTGAGATAGACATCTACAGGTATTTATTAAAATTGACAATTGGAGACTCAATTCTAAGAGTAACTTTCTAAAGTAACAGAAGTATGGCACTATAACATAACATTATAAGAAATATATTTTATAGCATATAGATGATGACGATATCATTGCTATAATTTCTAAAACAAATAAACATTGATAACGAAATTTTCATAAAGTGGGTAGGTTTTTTACTGTAACCTTATTATATATCAATAGATCTATTATATCATTATACTCGTACATATTACTGTACCTACTGCTTATAAGATCTATTTTACACTGTAACTAAATCAACAATTAAAAATATTAAATCTATAACTATATTCTTAACATGTTTTTAATAGGTCATAGTATCCATTTTAATCAAAATTAACTGAGTATATTTTATTGTAACATACATTTTACGAGCTATAAAATATTACAAAATTGAGGAAGTTGTAGTTTGTCATATTTCTGTTTAGTTACCGATATATTTGGTACGAATATTAGCATAATAACTGCATCAATGACATTTATCTAAACTATATTAACATTTTGTTAACCATTTTTTTGCATAGAATATTTTATTCACATAGTAGAACTCTTTTTGTGTTTTTGGAGATTTAAAAAAATATACAATTAATTCAAATATAAAAATTAAAATTGAAAACTTTGTTCTATTCTATTTTTCTATTTTCTTACACTTTTAAAATTTTATAGAATTCCTAGGAAAACTTACACAATGACATACAACATGGTGATCAAGTTTCAATGCTCATTAATTTATCATTAAATATTTTTTGGAAAACTCGGAAATAGAATCTCATGTTTTCAAATTTTCAAAGAATTCAATGATAGTTCGTTATTTATCGCTTATCGGACAATAAATATTAAACTTACTGTAGAATATGGTTATTTTGACAATTTGGATATTAGCTTTTTAAAATTTGTTGTTTCTTTCTGATAACGCGATATTTTTCTTGAATAGAACGATGTATCGTCATTACTGCTGATATTGATATCAAGAAGGTCGTCATTATATTTAATAATCGCATAGCCAGCGTACAAGTATTATAAATGTTTTTAAATTATAGGAAGAGTTAAAAGAAAAATTATAAGAAAAGGTATTTAGAATCTCTACATTTCAATTTCAAAGTTTTAGAAGTTCTTCTCAATCAAACAATGAGAAAGATGCTGTTCCCCATGAGAAAAGGGGTTTGTATTGATTTTGAAGAAACTAGACCAAGAACCTGACGGAAGTTGTCTTTACATTGATGTTCATATTCAGTCATTTCTTGATGATACTTCCCTTGACAGATAGATAAAGCGACGAAGACCACCCGAATGATCACCATATTCACCTGATATGGCCCCCTTTATTGTTTCTTAATATTTCTGGCTTATTTTAATAAGCCAATCAATCTAGACGATCTGAACACCAAACTTTTAATAGAAATTGAAAATCAACCCTAAAACTTATTCCCAGAACATTCAATATAAATTATATACGGGCATGTCAGCAAATGCCAATTTTTGGATAGAATATATTGAATAACTGAAAATAATTTTCTGTCAGAAATAAAGTGGAATCAACTATATTTATACGTTTCTACAGAACTACCCTCTGTATTATATACAGAGCATAATGGTAAATAAGGAACTTCTATTATGGGACACTCTTATACTCATGGCAGTCGATGATATCATAGATGAGATATAAAATCTGAAAAAATAACAAAAGAAAATAAAAACAAGGTTGACGTATATAAAAATTGGTAGGTATAATTCAATGCCTGGTGGGGTTCTAGCCCGAGGAGTAGTTGTTTCCTACAGCGATTATGTAATAGCCTTGCTATTCGGGAACAACTTGATAACCGCTTTGCGGTTTGGTGGTTCCTTTCTCGATTCCTGACTTGTACCCCACGGACTTGTTTCGGCATTTGTCCTGGATCGGCGTACCATGTACGGCACTGATGAGAACTAATAAGTTCGAAACAACTGTGCTTCATTCAGATTCCATCCGGAACAAATTTCGAATCCTACCCGTGGCGGGGTCCCTTTTCAAAAAAAAATATGAATATTATGTCAAATTTTATTTTTAAGTTTGTATCATTTTAAGTATTCGATCTTCAACTGATGACACAAAGAGAACATTGTGGAAGACCTTTTAGCATTTAATGTACCTACAGATATTTATAAATAGCTAATTTACCAAGTAGATCGTGGCAGGATCTGATATATTAATTTTTAATAAGAAAATCTATTTCTGCTTGACCCCATTATTTATTACAATTTTTTAATCAATTGAAGCAGAAGCGTACAAAGCATTATATAGACCACGGAACCGGATATAAATTTTCAAAGGTTCAATAAGGAAGTACATCACCGAAATTAATCTAAGAGATTTTGTTATGTGCTCACTTACTCGTTAAGTATTCCGGCAAATCATAACTCATTTTATTTACGACGCACCATCTGAAGTCTGATATTCTGACTTCAAGCATAAATTTTACGTTTTATTAGCAATATTAATTATATTCGTACACCGCTGATATCCACGATTAATTATGAAATGTGAAATACTAAATATAGCGTGCCATTTCTGAAGTAGAAATGAAAAGGGATTCGGTTAATTGGGTAGATATATTGTGAAGCGGGGTCCACCCACAGCGTTTTCGGAACATATTTGTAAATAAATTAGCTCCAGGAAAATTATTTTATTCCATGTTGTATTAATCAGGCTTGATTTTGGTTGAATAAATATTTTTTATATCATATTCCATAAATAATTCTGATTTCTGATATATCAAGTTTGACTGCTTAAGGAATATTTAAACTACAAGTATATTTCCGCGAGCCACAACAGAGTCGCAACTCAGGTCACTATTATTACACAGCAATAGTCCACATAAAATATATCATAATCTATATTTACTAAACGGCTGTTTTCGTGTGTGTCACTAAATTTTTAGGTTGGTGTACGAAATGCTTATCGTCCGAATTTCGGCATTTTGACAAAATCAATATAGTAAATCGACCTTTGTAGAGAACGTGGTAACTTTTGTTTTTTGATCCGAAGCCTCTAGGGGCATACTCTGGAGGTGACTTCGATATGAGCAAGGGGACGGCACAATATTATTGCGATTTGCTTACTCGTATAATATTACATACTCGATACATACTCGAATGAATAGAAAAATGGGAAAATAAGTAATACCACACAACATACAGTGCAGGACTTACTGGGACTACAAAACATAAGTACGAGATAATGTCCGTTACATTAATAGTAGCTATTCCGTCTTAATTGCTGCAATAAGTAAACTGGAAATATGTATATGGTTTATCGTTGAAAGAATAGCTTATGGCTTATGCCATTAAATGCTGATAAATAAAAAATAAACAGCTAAGATGCCGTCTTTTGCGGCACACCTTAGTTATTACTTAAACCATAATAAAAATATTAAATGTCTTTCTAAGATATTTTGTTCTACTTAAAAAAAGTGTAAGAACGTGTAAATAACTTTTCTCTAATTCCACGAACAAGTGGGTTGTTGACATGTATCTAAATTTCAAAACAGGCTAAAATAAATAGCTAATTCTAGTTTTCACCATTGAGTTTCCTTTTCAAAGGAGAATGGGGATGGGATTTTTTCTACACGTCTGATAGTTAACAAGATCGAAATAAAATATCAAAATCTTCTCACATGGTGCAAAGTTTTATTGACCTATGGTAGTTTTTCCCATATACTGATGTTAATAAAAATTACCTGTAACCAGATAAACAACATTTTCGTTGTACTATTCTATTAAGAAAAATAATTTCACCATTACTATCAGTACTACAGTGTGGAAAAAAAGTATGGACTACCCCTAATAATTTGGTAGACTTCAGGTATCATGGAAAACGCCTGAACACGTAGATTTAGCTTTCCAGTTTCCCACATTGTGTTAGAATTCATTTGTTTTTTTATTGACATCTGTCAAAAATATAACGTCATCGACATTTCCCTTAAATGATAATATATGGCGAGTGATACATCATTTGAAATCCCTTTTTTCGCTCAGTATTTTCCTAGATTTTTTTGCGATTCTGCTGTGCCGTTTCAAAATGGCGACCGTTCAATCGTGAAAATTATCTTAAATTCATTCCCAGTAAAAGAATAACTTTTTCTTGTTTTATCAGAAAAAAAACACAGTTGGAAACTGGAAAGTTAAATCGACATGTTCAAGCGTTCTCCATAAAACCTGAAGGCTACCAAATTATTAGAGGTAGTCCATACTTTTTGTCCACACTGTATATAAATAGCTTTACCATCCATACGAGAGGTGGGGTCTATTTAGTAATAATAAAATAGAAACTTTAAACGTGAACCAAGCCAATTATCCTAGCGGACCAATCTGCCAAATCATAAATGAATCACTACGATATAAACAGTTAAGTGCTTTTTTGGAATTCTTCGAATAAAAAGCGATCGAGTTACTCTACTGCGCTATTGTCGAATTTATTTTCGCTGTATTAAGATAATAACAAATGACTCACCGGTGGGAGATCTAAATTGAAAGTGAATTTAAATGTATGAATAAAAAGATTTACCAACACATGTCTCAGTGGGTCTCGGTTTATGACTTGCATGGAAACCAGTGCCAATAATAAAAGTATATCACTGGATATTTTTGCAATAAAGCCTCGATGCCTATCACAGTAGTTTATTCAATCAAAACGTATTTCCAGTGTCTACTGTCACCAAAGGATAGTAAGAGAAGGTAATTATTTTAATGAACTAAATTTTAGTAAAGTGGCATTTAACTCTTGACTTGTACTCTTTAAAAATAAACACGTGTATTCCAAACATCTATATCCTACACTATTGGTGAACATATCTTGCAGTGTTTTACTTTTTCGCACTCAACTACATCATAGCGGAAAAGTAATGTAATCGTGTAAAGGAAAAACATTTTTGCATTTATTTTCCGTCTTGTGGCCTAAAAACCAAAAAAAAAATATTTAAAACAATTTTGCTGTGTCTTTGTCGTTATCGTTGTTGTTGTTGTTGTTGTTGTTGTCGTTGTCGTCGGAATTTATTCTTGTTAGCACGATAACTCAACTAAACTGTCGGATCGATCGTGTTTTGACCTGATCGGTTTTTGATTCTGATCGGAAGCGTTTCCTAGACGATATCTATTGATTTTGAGGTAGATAGAACACACTCTACCATGTTCATGAGTCATACGAAAGCACAATGGTGGACTATTTGAGAATTTTTTTTGTTAGCACGATCATTCAATTAAATCGTGTCGGATCGATCGGGTTTCGACTAATTCTGATTAGGAACATCTACCAGACGACATCTATTGATTTTGAGGTGGATATAGTACACCCACCCTGTCCATGGGTCATGAGAAAGCACAATGGTGGACTATTTTAAAAAAGTTGAACTGTCGCATAAAACACATATTCTGCATTTATGTGTTGGTTTATTTTTTCTCACGCACCCAATTTCGAGATAGAAATGTTCTACGTGCGAAAAAGTCCATTTTAAAGTTTCAAAACTGTTTATTTTTTTGTAATAACAGTAGTGACTTCATATGTGTTGTAGTTGTTTATTTTTTATTTAACATCAATACCATAAACTTTTCTTGTAACGATAAGCCATATGTTTGTGTTTTCATTAATGCAGTAATTAGGCTGGATTAGTTATTATTAATGTAACGGGCATTATCTCGTATGCTTTGGAGTAGCAGTAAGTTCTGCACTGAGTTTATGGCATTGCTTTCATTACGGTCAAACCTAAAGATTTTAACAGGTTTTAGATTCTCAAAATACTTATCATAAGCGGCTACAGCTTTTAACCAAGTCCCCCATCTTGTAACAACTGATTCAGGAGTAATGGTATGTCCGGAAGGGCTTCTTCAAACGTATTTCTTTTGCAACAATTTTCTTCATAGTTGCTATTACGTCGTGAACTAAATGGAAACCCTCTCTTATGGTTCCTGTTATTTTCTTAAGCATGAGCTTCACATGTAAAGTGTATCATATTTGGAACAGTTTTAGTTAATAGATCTCCTACTTTTTCCATGTATGCAGCTGCGTCCATTAGCATTACTAATACTTTCTGAGAATTATCTTTATTTGGCCATACACGGTGAAAGCATTCAGCCACAAAATCTCCAATTGTTTTGTAATTCGTTCTATCTAATATCTTGGAACTAAGTGGCTGCTATTAATACTGTTAGTTTTAGCTTATCAATTAAAAAATTTGCCACTGAACGTCCACATGCGTCAGGAGCTTCATATATAATGAAGTACACAAAATTGTCTCCAACGTGGTTGCGAATGCTTTGAAATATTTCTTCATGTATCTGGTGAACATGTCTGTTTCTTTTTTAGTGTTTTTCTTTTTTAGTTAGATTAGAGAGTTCCGTCAATATATTTTTCTATTAACTAACATGATATGGGGTTCTTCAGTTTATATAACGAAATATCATCTGCCATAAAGGCTACCGTGAGGTTATAGCAAAATATAGTGTCATCATTATCATCATCACTAGACGAAGCATGAATTTTTATGTCTTGTTATATTAATTTTTTTAGATGAATTAATAATTCGTTCACACATATTACAAAAAAGATCATTTCTCTTAATACACATGTCTGCAAACAATTCCGAGTAACTATCAATCCAGGTTTGCAGTAATTCTGGTTTGGTTTTTTTGTCTCGTGGCAGTTTGAAATCGATAGGGAGTTCAAAAATGAAACAGGGTATTCGATTAAAAGTATAGTAGATAACGTCATAACTGCAGCAGCGATGACATCATAACTAAAAAGCGAAGTAAAATGATGGACAGATAAAATTGAAATCGACCTGTTAGACAAATTGCCCAAAATGCGTTCGTATTCCGAAGTAATTAATTTATTCAAACACAGTAACTTCATAAAAATGTGTAGATTTAGGTTAAATAGTGTTTCTTCGTGTGAGAGTCGCTTTTAACAGCATTCAATAAAAAAGGAAAAACAGTTGCGTAAACTTCATTATTTCCTGAATTGTTACGTACCAGTGGATTATTTTTTACGAGTTTGTTGTATTACCAAAAAAAAACTTGGTAACATTAAACAAATAGATAAATATAATACATTCAAAATTCTAAATATACTATAGATTTAACAATCATCTTTAATAATAAGGTTTAGAGGAAGACAGTTCTAATAATAAAGTTGATTTCGCACCTTTGTCAAGAAATGCAAATTATATTCTGTTCCGGAAATTGTCGAGCATCCAATAGAAGATTATTTCTTATACAACCAGAAGGTACAGATGAAATTCTGGTTGCACAACATACAACACAAAAAATTTTATTCAGTGATTACGTATCCTTAGGGCAAAAATATATTTCACTATTAATTCTTACAAGACTTATGTAGTATTTGTATTCCATCCGATCTAGTGAAATAAAACTAATTTAAAGACTGTACTATCTTAATTTATCTTTTAATTTGTTACAGATACTACCCCCATGGAATGCCAAGAAATCTGGAAATATTTCTTTTAAGTTTCGTACTAATGAAGCTAATGGACTTATACTCTTTAATGGAGGAGTTCGAGCACCACGGGTAAGTTAATACCTTATGACATCAAGTTTCGGTTTATCTTAAGATATTTAGAAAATGTATATAAGATTCTTTTCAATTCAATGACGATAAAGTGGATGTCAACATTATCAACACATTTAACAGTAAACAAACTTAACAAATATTACATACTGCTCATCAAGAATAAGAAGAAGTCTTTATCAGACCACCCACGAGGTGTGCAGTGAATATTATAAATTTGTTTCTCGCAGTAGAACCCAGAAGTATAACATCATATGTTGTCCACCGAGAATATAAAAATAGTCCAGTCTTAGAGAAAGCAGATTTCATAAGACTACTTGCGGATGAATTAGTAAAACCACATCTTGAAAGGCGAGTAGCAAATGTTAGAATCCCCCGTGAAGTTCGCTTTTGTATTAGACGAGTATTAGGTATTCCTGAAGAACCCTTTGAACAAGTAGCTTCTGAGAAATTAGAGAAGCGAAAAACTTGTTATACCTACCCTTCAAGAAACAAAGGAAAAACATATCACCTGTGTTGTATATGCAATAAACCAATATGTCTTGAGCGTTCCTTAAAATTATGCCAAAATTGCAAGTGTCATCTGTGACATATTTAGGTATTGTGGTTTCTATCACAGAATTTATTTTGGTATTATTTTTTTATTGTAATAGTGACTGTATACCTGTAACTTGAAAAGTAAAATATCATTTTGTTTTAAGTGTCCTTTGTTTTTGTTTTTGAAAGCTTTAGCTAATATCACTATATGTATACGACATTGTCACGCAAAGATAATAGATGTATGTTTTTTTTATAAAACGAATGTATATATGTTGATACTATATTCTTCCAAGCCATAAAACAACGCATCCAACTGTTAACAGGAAAACAGTAAAATGATCCACATTTTTCTTTAATTCTTGTACAAATTTGCGATCACCATGACCGCATAACAAAACTAATATCACGGTAATTAAGGGTTAACTATACCCTCCACTTTCTCCAGCCTCTCAATGAACAATCAGTATCAGCTATTAACTTATTAGCAAAATATAATTAACAAAACTATAACTATAATTTGCTAATATTAATGTTAATAAATAATGTTAATAAAATGTCTCCAACTGTATATTTAGTATAAACGTTTTTGACAACACATGATATTAAATGATATATGTTTACTTTCCATTAGAATAAATGTTCATGTTATTTCATTAGACTAAATATTCGTGTTATTAATTATTTATTTTATTCACGCTTGTATAAAAAAGTGATCTTAGCATATACGGAAATTGTCTTTTTCGAACTCGACTGAATGACTCCACTCCACTCGCGTCATCAACGGCGATTGCGTATGGAAAAATTAAATTTCTGCACTTGTTAGGAGAATAACTATAAAGTAGAATAAAATCTATTATTTCCTGTGAAAATTAATAATTTGATTTACAAATTTTAGTCCACTATTTTTTTTTGTTTTTACTACTTTTATATACTGTTCGATTATTAACTTCTCACCGTTGTGTGTTCGATAGTTTATAACATCTTGGTATAATTAAATCCGTATAGTTAGCAAAATTGTTATGTATCAGGAAATATATTACAAAGTACTTTGAAGGGTACGCCATAATTTCAAAGTTTGTTATATCATATTTTGCAGGATAATAAACAAGATTGAATCCAACCCATTCATTCTTTTTATAGTATTAAAAAGTGTTTTTTTATAGCATATCCATTAGCCGGTCACTTTGTTTTATTATACCAACCATTTAATTTCAGCTATACCAACCAGCCCTTCAGGTCTATTATTCAACATATACCTTGCTTTACTGCAGTCTTATATTATCGCATAAAATAATTATTATATTTGATTTAATTATCATATTAATTTATCGCCTATTTATAACTGATTCTAAATATAGATTTAAAAAACAACTTCAACCAACTACAAAATCATATAAAAATAATGAAGAATTACGGAGAAATGTATAGGGACATATTCTTCTCCCCAGGGGTCTGTTAAAGCATTTTATTTCGCAATAGTGTGCCATATTATTCTTCTGGTGTATGAGTAACGTAGTCTTGAAAAAATAACTTATTATTTCGCAAATGTTACAAAATAGTAAGTTTGTAAAAGCTTGAGGTATTTTCTTTTAATAATTGTCTTGTACCTGGTTCATTTATCATCATTATACATATATACTATCGTCTATTATTTCGATTTAATATTAGTTACCTATTAATTTAATATTGGTTTTCGTATACATTAGAAAGGAATTTACTTTAAAAATATTTTAGTGTATATTAATAAGTGTTGAAAAATCTTTCCACATGGAGAAAGTGGGGAAATAATCTCAATAAATCCCACCCTATAATAGAAAGTACTGTCCCGTATTTTTGAAAAACTTCAATTCAAGTCCCCCCTTCATTACATCCTGTAATCTATACTGTTATTCTTGCCTACTTTTCTATTTTCATATTTTTAAAGACGAATTTTCAATATACTCTACTCAATTGGCGATCTCAGTAGTGTCCGATTATAACCTATTTCAGTCAAGTATACGCGTCTAGAAAAACGGTTTGTTTTTTTGAATATGCATAAGTTTAATATCGACGCTAGTGTGAGTACAGTGCGGGTCTTACCCACAGCAAGACACTGCAGTAGTAGTACGCAGCCTACTTCAGTAGATTTTGTATTTCTTGGACATAGTAGTACATAATTCGATAAGAGCTTTTTCCTAGTGCAACCGTGTATCGCATTTCAAGATACCAAGGTTGAGTAGATAGATGCTTTGCTTACTTATATAAAGTATAATCGAATATATATATAGAATATGGCTTCCAAGAACCTGTGTTTCTTAAGAAAATATCCATGGTATTTAAGAGAAACGGTAATGGTAGATGAAAATGGAGTTCAGTATCATGGAGTATTTTTATGCTCCCATACCGGGTTCAGATGACCTGTTATTATTATTGTCTGGACTATATGTAAATGAGGTATATTTACAATCAAGAGACGTAGTAGTGTCTCTCAGATCACAATTATATAGTTAGATAATCTTAGAAGCACCGATGTTTACTTTGTACTTTCGTATTACAGGAAGCGACCTATTCTTTATTATTTTGGATTCTATAATTAAATTTTCCAATGAACTGTATATTTTATTCTTTCCATCTTCTGTTTTTGTTTTTCAAATTATAGAATAGTTTTTATATTAGATGCTATAAACTCCCCAATTCTTAGTTATAAATATTGTTTCTCTTATTTATTCCAGTTATTAGATTTATTTCCACTTCAGAATTACTAATAAACGTTGTGAATAGTAATTAGTCCAAGTTAATAGACATTTTTAAAATAAATATCCATAGTAATTACTGTTAAAGTAGTTCAAGAGTCAGTTACTTAACTTAATAAAACTCTAGATTTTGTATATATAGTGTCTTCCTGTTATTATTAAACTTCTTTATCAAAAAGTAACCGTACTTATTTTCACCAATGAGTTGAACAATATTTACATCGTGAATAGTAAATTGAAATATTAACCACTGTGGTAATAACGATAAAACTTGGTAAACAAGCCCTTTGTTGCATTTTTAATAGATTCACAAAGCTCATGATTTGGCTAGACGACAAATATATTTGAAGAAGCTTTTGACTTAAATAAAACAAATTCATTTTTTATGTTTTTATTATTATATTATTATATTATATTAAGTTTGAATTATACGTTTGCTTTAGATCTCCTTTTTCTACTTTACTTTAATATGAAGTACTGTAAATTAAATTTTTAGCACATCTAATACCGATTTATTGCCCACAAAAAAAAATAGGTGAAACCTGTGAAATGAATAAATTCTGTTAAAAACACGACTTTAATTAAAACAAGCTTCATAGCTTAACTATTTTAAAAGTTTCCAATCTTCCTTCCAGGTGGATTTGTTTGCCGTTGAAATTTATAATGGTCATATTTACGTGCATCTGGATCTAGGCTCTGGTCCATCAAAACAGCGTGGTTCCAGAAGACGAATTGATGACGGAGCTTGGCACGAAGTTACATTCCGTCGAACCGGAAGAGATTCCAGAATAACAGTGGACGGTTTCCATACTGATTTTAAGACTATGGGTGAGTATAGTTATAATTAGAATTACTATTAATATCTACATATTCCTGATATTTTCTTTTTTGTTAATGAAATGTGCATTTATTTAAAAGTTATTGATATAAATGATCATTTTGACCATTTAAATCATACGAAACAAAATAATTTGATGATTCTGTATTAATTAGTAAAGTAACCCTAACAATATAAATTGGTGTATACAGTGTGTCTACATTTTTATATTGATATACTGTATGGGGTCATGTTATGGAGTCAACTTTTTGTATAGTCAACTGGCATTACAGAAAAGGCTGTAGTATCGCAATTAATTTTTGTTGAACACGAACATCTTTTACTCAGCTATCTTTACTGTATGAGAGTGATGGAATGTTTTTATTTTAAGGTACTCCATCTGCTCATTTGAACAGACATAACAAAGTAGTATGCAATTAAAACTAGCAATAAGAGATGAGAGAAATAAAGGCGTACTATTAATAAGATTCACTTATATTTTTCATTAAAAGTTTAAAAATATATGTTCAGCGTGAATTACGCTACCCTAAGTTTTATAGTTCTTCGTAAATAAATAAACACATCGTAATGTCATGGATGTGTTATATACCATAAATATTAACGCTGATGGAGGTGGAAATTTGCAGGTCAAAGATCAAATTCAGTTGTTTAAAATATAAAATATTTCAATTGTTTGAAATATTTTAAATACAAACTTCAATTCAAAGAAGTTTTCAATAAATATGTTTCAGGATACATAAAAAAAATTTACTTATTCTGTAGGGAATCAGATGAAGGATCTGGAGAAGAGAGAGTAGAAAGATAGTTTCTCGCCCATCGCTTCATCAAGCAAGTTGGCATCATAGAGAAATTATTAAAACTTATGAAGTTTAATCTTCTCATCATAATGTCCACTTCGTTGGCAAAATCGCATCAGGAAATGAGCAATCATTTGGCATTTATAGAAAACTTGTTTCCTGTTTTTCAAATATAAAATGTTCATACTGTTTTAAACGTAATAAAGCAAACTTTTCAACCTAAATTTTACATACCATTCAATAGGTTAGTGAGTTATTACTTAACTTTTAACTTTGGTTGTTACTTGTAATTCGGTTTATTGGCCTGTTGGAAATAAATTTTCATGGAAAGAAAGTTTAATGAAAATAGGGACCTGATTAATTGTCGGACCAATAATTTAGCGTAATATTACTGTGCTCATTATAGAAATGCGGTTGAATTTCAAGAAATGCTGCTGCTAATTTTCTAAACTGACTTTCACTTTATCTTTGTATCTTTGCAAGTAACGGAAACATCACTTGTAAAGGAAATCTTTAGATATACTATCAGTTTTGGTTTTGTGAAAAGAACCCTTTCATCTCAACGTATATGGCGATTTACCTAATAATGCATTTAGTAATAAATTATTTAGTGCACTCCCCTTCTTAAAAATTAAAATTAAATAATGAAATAAAAAATTATCGTTCATTAAGATATAGACCCCTATAAAAACACATGAACAGGATTCAAACACATTCAGGAACATGCGCAATTAAAATTAGAACAGTCCTAGAAGCAATCTCCTTTTATAATTGAAGGATTCTATATTTCAATGGAACGAAAGAATTTTCTTTTTCAATTATTTAAATGATTTATCAATTTTCAATATCAAAATAAGTAAAACGTTGTTAGACAAATCTACGACTTTGTTTATAAAGTATGAAATATAAAAAGTTGTTAATATACCAACCAACTACTATGATATATTAATAAAAACGATGCAAATTTTCTTTCTAAAAATACAGTAATACTTCCAAAGAAAAACGGAGCATATTATGTATAACAATATTTACATTTACAGCCCTTGAAAACTAACATGAGTAGGTAAAAGATAAATAACTTTAAATACCCTCCCCGCTTTAATGAACGCAAAGTACAAACATCAAAGGCATGTGAAGGTCTTTACCCAAGATGTTAATAGGCACTTTGGAGGATATATGACGCTGATATGAGAGGAGGCACAAACAACAATTTTAACTGAATATTTTATATATTTATTTTAATTTTTACTTTTATATAAAAATGGAGCAAGTCCTCTTCTATGAATCTAAAAGTGTTTTCAGTAATGCAACTGTTGCTTTGTGTGAAATAGTTTTTAACATCGCCTAACATACTATGCATTGTATATATTTTAACATATTATTAATTGTATAAGACAATACACTACCGAAAAACTCACAAGAAATATTTAATTTTTTCCGCTGTATGTTACTGAGAGTGAACTAATTTGTTCTATGTGGAAATAAGGAAAGAGAATAGTAACTCTAAGAATGTTACCCTAAAAAATTATCAATGTTACTCTCACAAGATATTTCACTTCTTACAGTCTTCAGAAAACATGAATTGTCAATTTTTATTAACATGAAACATTTTTGACACTATAAACCTCATATTGAAGGATTATATAGAATGAAACAATAAATTATTATTCTTTTGGAAGTTGTGGGTTTAATTTTATGTGTAGTTAATTAATGTGAACCAGGGAGATATAAAACGAATATATAAATTTCATTTTCGACGTATACCTGGTCTACGTTAGTTAACCACAAATAATATAAAAATAACTCTTAGAGTTGTCTAAAGAATTAGAACACATGGAAAGTTTACGGACTTTAAAATGAAAAAGGCAATTTCAAGTTAATATGAAAATATTTACCTAAAGCTGTGAAAAATGTCTAAGACAATGTGGCTTTTCGTCTAGATCAGTCATGGGCAAAGTACGGCCCGTGGGCCAAGTGCAGCCCTTCGAGGTAGTCAATCCGGCCCGCGACATGGTTTCAAATAACCCCTACAATTACACCTAGGATAGGACAAAATGTATTTTCTGCGTAGCTAGAATAGAATAATGGTTTCCTTCTCATCGCGTCTGAGTTTGCACGCAACCTCGCGTAGGCGTAGTGCAATACGTGTGTTGCTCGGCTAAGTTCGGAACGAATCGGGCGTTTCGTCTGTTCTCAAGGTTAGTGTAGTTCGGACAGTCACGTAGTCAGTGTCAAGTCACCTCTGCGGCTGTGTGTCTGGCTTTTGTGTCTATAGTTTTGCTTTGTTGGTAGTGTTCTTTGACATTCTTTGTCATTACAGTGTCGAGTAAAAAACGTAAAGTTGATTCAGAATGTCGTGTTTTTAAAAATGAGTGGACTTGGAAATACTTTTTCACGCCTATTACGAATAAACCTGTGTGCCTCATTTGCAATGAAGCTGTAGCCGTATCCAAGGAATTCAACCTCTCACGACACTTCATGACAAAACATAACAACGCCACTTATGAAACTATGACCGAAAAAGAACGGAAACAAAAAGCAGAAGCTCTGCATAAAAAACTGGCAGGTCAGCATTTTTTATTTAATGAAGCTGTTCTCAAAAGCCTAGCTACACATGCCACTTACGTTGTGGCATACAATATTGCAAAAAGTAACAAAGCATTTTCTGATGGCGAATTTGTAAAAAGTTGTATGCTCCAAGTATGTGACATTTTGTGTCCTGACAAAACAAAGGATTTTGAGACAGTAAGTTTGTCTCGAAAAATAATTACTTCTAGAATTGAAGTAATTGATAAGCAGTTTGTCTCGCAACTAAAGTCAAAGATAAGCGAGTTAGATTCTCTTCTTTTGCGTTTGATAAAAGTACGGACATTACTGACACAGCTCAGTTACTGATATTTATAAGAGGTATTGATGACAACTTTTGTGTTATGGAAGAATTAGCGTGCATGCGTTCATTGAAGGGAACGACAAAAGGGTAAGACATTTTTCAAGAATTTCAAGAAACTATCACGTCTTTGAAAGTACCTTTGACCAATATTTGTAACATTACTACAGATGGAGCACCGAATATGACAGGGAAGAAATCTGGTTTTGTAGGCATATTTCAGGAATCATTTCCTGGGAACGAAGTTGTGTTTCTTCATTGTGTCATACATCAAGAAGTTCTGTGTAAATCTGCTCTAGACATGAAACATGTGCTTAATGTTGTTACTAAGCTTGTTAATAACATTCGTTCACGAGCACTCAATCATAGACAATTTCGAGAGTTTCTTGACTCACTGCAGTCTGAATATTCTGATGTACTTTACTACACTATAGTAAGGTGGCTCAGTGCAGGACGGGTTTTCGAACGAGTTTGGTATCTAAAAGACGAAATAAAATATTTCATGGAAGAAAAAGGAATGGACGAGTGTAAACATTTATAAATAAAAAAGATATTGTATGGATTTCGGACTTTGCATTTTTTACAGATCTTCTCAGTCACATCAATAAATTAAACCTTAAACTCCAGGGAAGAAATCAATGAATCCATGATACTTGGAGTCATATCAGGGGTTTCAAAATGCAATTGAATCTATTTTCCAAACAACTAGTCAAGAAAGACTTTACTCATTTTCCAAGACTAAAAACTATTTCAGTTAGGGAAGACACTCTTAGGAGCTATGAGAAAAGCCTGAAATATCTTCATGAAGAATTTGAACGAAGATTCCAAGACTTCAAAGTTATTGAACAGGACCTGTATATTTTAGCATGTCATTTAATGTGGATTGTGAATCAGTCAAACCAGAATTGCAGCTCGAACAGATTGAATTGCAATGTAACACTGAATTGAAGCAACTATTTCTCAACGTTTCTAAAATCGAGTTCTACAAGGCCCTATCAAAATCAAGTTTCCCAAACCTGAAATCTCACGCTCAGAAGATAATTGCGATGTTTGCGTTTTCCTACATCTGTGAACAGGTGTTTTCTACTATGAAGCTTCGCAAAAACAACGTTAGAAACCGATTGACTGACCACCATTTAGCTTCACTACTGCGAATCACCTCATCCCAGTTTCTACCAGATTATGAACAATTGTTAGAAGCTCAGTAACAGTTTCATCTGCCACATAAGCCATAATCTTCTAAAGAATAATCAATTTTTGTAATTTTTTTTTCAAATAATATAAGTATAATCTACATAAGTTGTGTGTGATGTAAAAATCATAAATAAAGTTTATCACTTATAAAAATCTGTTTTATTAAATTTTTTTTCGGCCCGCCTAGATAATCTTTTATTTTATCTGACCCTCCCCTTAAAAAGTTTGCCCATTACTGGTCTAGATATTTAAAAAATGGCGAATGTGCCACTATCATTTTTATGTATGCGTACAGATATTTTATTCTACTTAATTTTAAAATATCTTCTGATTCTTTAAAACTTGTCAACGCATCATATATAACCGGTATATAAGATTACCTTCCTATTGTGATTAGATGTCAGAAACTACGAATACAATAGCAATATAGAAATAAATAATGTCTATTACACCAAATTATTTAAATAATAACTAAATTGTAATAGCATCTTGGTCAGTTCTTTAAAATTCGATAAACAAACTTCTATTAGTCCTACATAATGCAATAAATTACAACGTATTTGAAAAAATCTTTCTAATAATATATAGCTTCAAAATATTACGTAAAACTGTTAACGATAATATATGAAAAGTATAAATAAGAAATTGTTTATTAACTTTAGTTTACCTCCAAATTTCATATAATGCCCTTTATGGAATACAACGAAGAATTGTGAACACTATTTTGGAATGTATTCTCGAGTGTAACTGGAGAGACATCTTTAAATAATTAATGGTGTTATTTTAATGTACATGAATTTATTTATATATTTTTCCTAACCTCGAAGCATCACATATATACGAACGGTTGTATGAGGTTTCGTTCAGCGCTGATTAGGCACTAAAGTGTAACGATGTAGCATGAGTATATAAATACATAAATATTATATTGCAATCTATATAAACACTTTAAAATTGGAGTGGCATAGTTATTCATCTAATAAGGATAACTGAGGTGTATTTCTAAATGATTCCTTTCTGAAGTAAGTTCCTTAAGTCGCTTTACCCAAATTTAATTTTGTGTTCTTTGAATGACGTCATTGTGCTTTTACATTACGAATTGAAGTAACATAGTATATTACTTATACTTAAAATTTATACGCAACTCGCAGCCACCAAAATATTATAGAATTTATTTCTAAAAATAGGGTTGAAATCTACTCTCGAGGTTGTGACCCTAATTTTTTCTCAACGTTGTATTATACGTTTATCAGAATGTGGATGAACTCATTAATTGTCGATATATTCACCGTTTTTGTTACAAATTGTATAATTTAAGACCTTTTCTTCCTCTGTATATATAAATAATTTTAGTTATAATACATATTGTTCAGTATAATACTAGAAAGATTCATATTACATACTAAATTTACTTTAAGTTTCTTCAAGTTAATAAAAGATGCCGTATCTCGTTCAATTTTTATTTTATTCAAGATTTTGATACATTATCTAAGTAAAATAATTTTAATTAGATAATATAATTTCCCATAAAATAAAACTAGTTATAATTTTTAACCGCGACTTAAGAGAAAAATGTTTTATAATGAAGTAGAGTTAACTGCATTAAGTGAACCGTAAACATGTAAGATAACTTTCCATACAACAATTAAGAATATATTTTATTTTAATTAATCCTATAGTGGGACATCATGGTTGCCACCAGCACTACTTTCTTCTCGCGTACTCAACGTTACTGATAAAATACGTGATTATAGAAAAAATAACAAAATGTTTATTTATATTCTTAAGTAGTGTATAAATAAAGACAAAGAAAATTTTCTGGTCTATAATAATTACAATAATAATAATATAATAATAACTTTATTAAAATATGTATTCCTAATATACAATGTAGTAATATAGAAAATATATGTATTATTGCTTATTATGCTGTAAGCAAATACGGTATACTTTAATGCAACTAACATACATTTTTAACATTAACATTAACATACATTTTTTTAACTTATAACTTACTATATCGATGAACTTCCATCGAAAAGAAAATAAAGAAATCGTAGATTTGTTTTATTTTGTACTAGGTATATAAATATTTATATTTGTTCTAGCACTATAGTTATGAATCCTATTTTTGAGTTTCATTACGTTATTCAGAATTTTATAGATAAATATAGTAGTACTATAAAAGCAACTGACAACGTAGTGCTTACGGGAAAGTATCTACCTATTCTATTGTATTCGATTCTATTCTATTATATTACTTTTTTTTGTTTCACTATTCTCAATCTTGCAATATTTGTGGTTTTACTAATTTGTTTAAGTGAAAGGAATATGGAACTGATACACATTAATCAAAATGAGGTTTCATGATAGTATTATACTCTGTAATTCTAGCCTGAGTTGATAGGTTTGAAGAAAATCTTAAGAATAAATATAGTTTATTTATGACTCGTTGTGCACATAACCAAAATGTGACAAGTTAACTTTCAAATGACAAAGTATTATCTTAAATGAATGATTTAATGCATGTTTTATGTTAGTAATAATCTCAATATTTTTATTATTAATTAATAAATTAATTTCATAGAGTTTTATATTAATTAATACAGTAGCAACTGAGTATACTTTGGTAACTGAGAAGAGCCATTGGTAATAGCTGGGGCTTGAAACCGGAAACCATGAAATGGATGTATGAGGCAATTCTCAAACCCAGACTGACGTATGCAGCACCAGTTTGGTGGAAGAGAGCCTGTTTAAAGTCGAAAGCCAACCGACTTAACAAGCTAAGAGGATTGACTCTTCGAAGTATAACCGGAGCCCCAAGATCAACACCGATCGAGACGATGGGGATACTGACGAGGATACCACCTCTTGATGTCACCCTGAAAGCAGAAGCCGCAAAGGTAATGCACAGGGTGTGAAACATGAATAGGAAGGTAGGGAACCTGAATAGACTCTCAAGAGAGCTAGCTGAGGAGAGACTCCTATGGATGCCCTCTGATAGTACGTGTGTCCACTTCCTGTTTGACAAGAAATATGAGGTCACCTTCACCAGTAAGACCGACTGGATGGAAGGTCGAGCTGGATTGCCGCTCAATGGAGACATCTGGTACACGGATGGAGCAAAGAGTGGGAACAGAGCGCATGCGGGGGTGTATAGGCGACGCTACGGGATAGGTAAAACCTTCCCCTTGGGCAAATACACTACCGCACTCCAGGCCGAGCTAGTTGCAATTACATACGGTGTTCTAGGAGCCGACCAAAATCTGACCCAGGAGAAGGTATGTATCTGCTCGGATAGCAGGGCGGCGTTGGCAGCCCTGAATTCAGCAATGACAAAGTCGAAGCTGGTCTATAATTGCTATGAAGCATTGAACCACTTGGCAGGGAAGGGACCGGTGGAACTCTTGTGGATACCTGGGCATGATGGCATTAAATCTAATTGCAGATGACCTTGCCAGACTAGGGACCAGGGAAAGCCTCTACGGACCAGAATCTGCAGTGGGAATAAGTCGAAATCTGATCAGAGACCGCATCAATGGCTGGGCATGAAACCAGCACAACAAAAGATGGAGAAGAGTAACGGGTTGTCGAATAACCAAACTCTTCATCGAGTACTCAAAGATTGAGAAATGGGCCTACGAATTCATTAAATTGAACAAGCACAAAGCCAGAACCCTGGTGGGAATCATAACGGGTCACCATAGTAGCCTGAATGCATATAAGCACAAGCTGAGGCTGACTGACAGCCCGGCCTGCAGATACTGTAAAGAAGACGAGGAAACCTCGATTCATCTTCTTTATACCTGCCCCGCACTGGAGGAGAAGAAGTATCTTATATTAGGGACCCCTGTTATCCTAGAGGAGGCGAGGCTTAAGGCGGGGGACGTGCCTAAATTGCTCCCTTTATGGGATAGCATTTTTGGATAAGGACCCGGATAAGAGGGATCGCCAAGGGACTACCCATGCGATCAGTGACTGATGAGGCCCAAAGCTATATAACATAATAATAATACAGTAGAATTATACGTACAGTAAAATTATATTAATTGTACTGTACGTATATTTAGTAGTTAACACAGGCCTTAGTATTATTTTATATATTTTGTTATATGTCTCTACATTTATAAGAATTATATTCGTTTGGTGTAATGCTTGTAAGTTTTTACTACTGCATGCTAACTATATATGGCCAATAAATAAGTTATTAAATTCACAACTTATAAGAAAGCATTTATATAAATTATAAACGTATTGGACAGAAAATATTTCCTTGAGGGACTCTAATATTATATTACTTTGACCTGGAAAGATAATCTGCACTAGTTCTTCATCTACCTTTATCTCTATCTTTGTCTAAGTAATCTCCTATCCGATTTAACACGGTACCTTGTATTGCGTATATTTATATTTTTACTTTTCCGCAGTCCACTATACGCGGAAAAGTAATGTAATCGTGTAAAAAAATTTTTTTCTAGAGTTTATGTTTCGTTTTTCGGCCTAAAAACAAAAAAAAATGGATTTTAAACAACTGTGTTGTGTGTGTCGTTGTTGTTGTCGTCGGCATTAATAAAATTTCTTGTTAGCACGATAACTCAGCTAAGTCGTGTCGGATCGATCGGGTTTTGATTGATTCTGATCAAGGACGTCTCCCAAAGGACACCTATTGATTTTAAGGTGGATATAACACACTCTACCGTGTTCATGTGTTATGAGAAAGCACAATGGTGGACTATTTGAGAATTTTTTTTGTCAGCACGATCACTCAATTAAATCGTGCCGGATCCATCGGATTTCGACTGATTCTGATTAGAGACGTCTACCAGACGAAATATATTGATTTTGAGGTGAATAGGACACACCCCACCCTGTCCATGGTTCATGAGAAAGCACAATGGGGGATTATTTGAAAAAAGTCAAACTGTCGCATAAAACATATATTCTGCATTTATGTGTTGTACAGTACTACAGTAATAATGAATTAATCTACTACTTTCTATCATTTACCATAAATATGATTTACACTGAAACCCCGAAAAAATTATCATTTCACGTTTAATTTAAATTTACGACTGTGACTAGAGTCTAAGGGAAGTTAAATTGGAAGTGTCACTAGCAAAGGTATTAATAATGTAAGTTCCTCTTTGTGCAAACGTTGGTGTGAACGACTGAAATTACCTTAAAGTTCAAGACTTTGTCTAATCGGTAGCTCCAGAAATACTCGCTTAATATTGTCGGTTAAGTTTCAATGATATTCAGTCCTAATATTCGGCAGTGACAAATATATATTAGAGAGTAAAGGAATATCGGATTATATGGATGTTTGTTGGAGTGACAGACGGCTTTTAAATAATTTTACAGTCTACGTGACTTACTTTGCAATCAATGCACTATGAAGCGCCTACTCCTACATTCGCAGAGGTGGGCAGAATGAAAATCTGCCCTCGCGATTTCACAGAAATAAAAAGTAGCCCGAAGTTGTTTTTATTCATTTTGTGGAAGTACGTAGCATGATAATAATAGTGGGACTAAGGACACAGAAACGAGTATTCATTTCTTGTCATTTCTTGAATAAAATTATGCCTGTTTTATACTTTTTAACTACGCCATAACTTGGAACACATACCCTGATGACAAAGTCATGTTTTATATTTCATTTAATTGGTAACTCTGAATTTGTTTTATCGAAATTAGGTGCTGACGGAGGGCTGAGTATTTCCAAAATACTCTAAAAAAATAGAGAATTGTTAAGGAAATGGCGAAAGCGCCAGTCTCAAATTATTTAAATATTTTCTACTACTACATCCTTATTCTTCTATGTCTAATGCACGTAAATGGAAAACTATGTATAATATATGACAACTACGTATGTAATGTGCGATGTGTGTAATCGAGGATAAGGAATACTGTCTTCAGGAATCCTACGACAACACTTGCAATTCATAAAACATATTAAGAATGGAGTCTTACAAAAATTTACTCGGTTGATCTTAAACTGACTTTGAAAATACTATTGTTAAGTTCACAAATTATTCAGTAGCCTCTTTCTGGTTATGTCTCATTAAAAACGTTCAAAACAAAATGCCTTTTCTTCGGTCTAGGTTTTAGGGATATATTTACCAAAAAGGTGCATCAGTTCACAGAAGAAGGTATTGGATGTTAAATATGATTTACATGTTTATTGTGTCGTTATTCCTTACTATTTATTTCTATTTTCAAGCGTATTATTACCTGTCTAAAATTTCTAAATATTACTTTTCGGCACTCCAGAAAAGTAATGTATTCGTGTAAAAAAAATTGGAAAAAAAAATTTGGGTTTATTTTTCGATTTTTAGCCTAAAAGCCAAAAGAAAATGGCTATTAAAAATATTGCTGTGTGTGTATGTCGTTGTCGTCGACATTTAAAAATCTTGTTAGCACGATACTCAACTAAATTGTGTCGGATCGATCGGATTTTGACTGATTCTGATCGGAGACTTTGACTGTCTCCCAGATGATACCTATTGATTTTGAGGTTGATAAGATACACTCTACCATGTTCATGGGTCATGAGAAAGCACAATGGTGGACTGTTTCTGATTTTTTTTTTTTTTGTTAACATAGTCACTCAATTAAATCGTGTCGGATCGATCGGGTTTCGACTGGTTCTGATTAGATACGTCTACCAGATGACATTTATTGACTTTGAGGTGGATAGGACACACCCCACCCTGTTCATAGGTCATGAGAAAGCACGATGGTGGACTATTTGGGAAAAATTGAAAAAAGTAAAACTGTCGCATAAAACACATATTCTGCATTTATATGTTGGCTTATTTTATCTCTGCCATTCAATTTCGAGATAGAGATGTTCTACGTGCCGTAAAGTCCGTTTCAAGGTTTTAAAACTGTTTATTTTAAGCTATATTCGTTAAGTTTTATTATTAATAATATACAGTGCGCATCTAAAATCCCTTCCCATCTCTTTCGCCATAGACGTGAGATACCTAAAGTAAAGAGTGATACATACATGAAAGTATAAAGATAATATTTTAGTGAATAAATAATGCTATAATCATCAAGTATGATGTTACGATGTCCATTTTGAAAATTATTTTATTTTATAATATTATCAGCAGTGTGCAAGTAACATTTAGAAACTACATCAAAAATGCATTCAAAGGTTGATGCGTTGGTATGCATTTTTATTTTGGCATACGTCTTTTGATTTTTTTGAGAATCAATTAGACTTGATTTTGGCATATCATGGGACTTTTTAGGCAGTACCTCCTTGAAAAAGCTAAGTATCAAACTTTTTTCTATTAGAAGTCACACAAAGAGCAGGAAACGTTTTTACATGTCCGAATTTGATTCTGTATTTGCATTATTATAGATTAAAATGTCAAAATAAAGCATTACCAGATATAAAAAATAAAAATATAAAATAAATGTTCAAAATATGCACCTTCCTCTTTCTGATAATAGAGCACCCTCTTATAAAGATTTTCTGTCACTCAAGAATTTCGCAAGTATTTAAGTGTTCTTGCAAAAATTAATTTGCATTTTTTAGTAATTTCCTGCTTCAAAACCATGACGTTAGCGAGTTATGTAACGTAAATTTAGATTTTAAGTAGCCCCATAAAAACAAATCTATGAATATTAGATCTAGAAACCAAGCAGGCCCTACTATTGTCCTCCAGCGTCCAATATACCAAATGAAATACGGTTCACTGCGTTAAACTTTTCCTGTATCATAATAGTGTAGGAAAGCACTATCCTGTTGAAAAGTTATTTGAAGATCTTAAAGTTGATCACAATTTTCCTCCAGAATTTTCAAAATTAGTAGCTCGATAGCATTGTGCAATATGTCCAAATACCTCTCTCTTGTTAAATATATATTTAAAAACATAGGTATATGATTACCCAAGATCCTTACACATACATTGATTATTTTTGGAAATCGTGTATAGCTCTGGCAAAACATATAAGGATTCGTTTGACTAGTTCCTTACATTCCGAATATTCACATTAGCGTTTAGGAAAAATATGGATTCATCGATAAAATAAATTATCTTTTAATGCTGAGGTTCTTGGACAGTTTCCTTCGGATATCATTTCACAAAATTTAAGTCTGCAATCGGGTTCGTCTTCTGTGAGTAATTGAACTATTTGTAATTTGTAGGTTTGAAATTTGTTTGTTTAAAGCCATTTACAGATTTCTTGTAGATACTTCACAAACAGCTGCAATTTGAGATTAAGGTTGTGTGGAACTTACTACTATTTCATCGACAATATTTGTTCATTGGTTTTCTGCAATTCTTGGGTATCAAGCTCTTTCTCTTCCTGACTACTATCTATTCTATGAAACTTATTCAATATCTATTGTAAATATACTCTAGAGACAGAGCGATGAAGTTTTCTCTTATTAAAAATTATTTCAGCTACATGTAGATCTATTTCAGTCTTGCTAATAATTAGAATGCGTTTACTGTTTCTTCTAAAATACTGCTATGTTTTTAGGATTAATCCAAAGTATGCTAAAGCAAATTTATAAATGTAAACCAAAAAATAGTATTTAGATTTTTAGAAACAACTAAATGGTTTTTTTCTTGATTTTCGCCACAAAAAATAACCCGAAAAATAGCTTTTACAGGGAGGCACTGCTTAAAATGGTTGATACTATGCTAATATTAAGTTTTATAAAATTAGAGTCAAAATAGAAACATCGATTGAATAGATATTTGCAGCACTACAGAAGAATATTCAAAATGACGAAGCAACGCAATATTTATTAACTCAAACCTTATTCATCTATAACGCAATGTTTCCAGATGGTAGCTTTATAAACTATCGCAATATGGAGGCTTATACGCTGCTCCATCTGTAAGTTCCTTAAACATTAAGGATTGAAACAAATTAAGCCAAAAACAGCTTTCTCCTGGCTATATGCCGTCGACGAGCACTGAATTATATGGCAATGTGGAGGTTTATATCCTCCACATTGCGACAGTTTATAAAACTACCATCTGGAAACTTTGCATTACAGATGATTATTGTCATTGTAGATGACTAAGTTTTATCTCGATTTGGAGTGTTTATGAAACTACCGGGAGATGGCGCTTGGTTTACATTCTACTACGGTAGAACGTAACGGTGTCTACAAGATGCGAAGCCCCGTTTGTCAAGCGTACTCGCTTACACTGCACTGACAAGGCCCGAGATAAGATCGAAACCGGTCTGCAGTTAGCGGTATCCTAAGATATAGGACGCTTTGCATCTTGATTGTAGTTTTCGAGTAATCCAAATCATTGCATTTTAGTTCCATGTTAGAACAAAATACGGCAAATTTCGCCATGCAGTTCAGCACTCATCGAGAATAGCTGTTTTAACTTAATTTGTTTCAATCTTCAATGTTTAAGGAACTTATAGATGGGAAAGAGTATAAGCCTCCACATTTCTACAGTTTATAGAACCTTATTTTTTGACTTTAATATATTAGGTCACTCAGCTCCAATATTAAAAGAAGGAGAGGGGGGAGGCATGTTATACACGCACTGTATATTAATCATATATACGTTCATCATAAACTTATAAAAGTACTCATGTTTAATTTTATTCTGTAGTACAGTTTGATATTATGTTATGATTTACCGATTTACCGCGTTCAACAAAATATTTTTACATGCAAAGTAGAAACATTAGCTGAAAATCACAATCCTAGACCAACGCTGAGGTTATATTTTTCTAATTCTAATTTTATTTTAAATTCCGTTATACAAGTCAAAATAATTTGATCTATAATTCACTGCAAATAACAATACATACCACGTGGCTCACATATGTGTAAAAAATACGTACCTCTTACATAAATAATTAGTTTTATTATCAACATTCTAACACACATAATACATTGTGTGTCACTGAATCCCTTCTTGATGCGCCAATGATCTATGCATTCAGATGACACTCATTCAAGTTTCTGGTTACCGGTGACATTATTTGAACTATGCGCAAGTCTCGTTCGGTGTTTCATTCATTATTTATTATTGTTAAAAATATTTCGAGATGGATGAGGATATACATATATATATATATATATATATATATATATATATATATATATATATATATATATATATATATATGCAGCTAAAGGCTGCACGCTGAAATATGTACATAATATGGACTTGTTTCATTTCTAACACAATGCAACTGTGGGATTAAATACTACACATTTTCCACTTCTTACTAATATCATTTGTCCACCTATAAAATACCTATAAAATAAAATCCTCTTAATGTCCTGTTATTGCAACTAGGAATTCGTTCACGGCATCCTAAATATTTCTTTTGAAAATCCACTGTCGAATTCAAGCATATTACAGCATCCACATGCCATTTATATGTCGCCATAATTTAATTCGAGGACACGACTTGGCGTTCCATTTTAAATCATTCACTTTTGTCTGTTGCAGAGGGTTCAACGAGCCTGGAATTGGACGGAAATATGTACGTAGGTGGTCTCGGACCGCCTTTCTCAGAAATCCCCGTTCCTGCAGGTCTGTGGACGGCGGTCCTTCAACAGGGATTTGTAGGATGCTTTAAGGACCTCGTTATGAACAATGAGGCTGTGGATGTAGCCAGCTATGCCCGAGAGCAAGACTCTGGTAAGAAATACTGCTTTGAAATATTAAATTATAAACCTCACTTTGAAGAAGGCAGCTTTTGATTTTAAGAATACTTTAAAATCCATAGTTAGAATGGTATGCATAAAGTCCCTTGTCTTACTTCAAAAGTTACATTTTAGATTTTAATGAGCAATATTATAAATATGACCGGCCGGGCCAAGTGGCAGTTCAAGTGAGATCAAAGGAGCTTTGGTAAATATTGCCATGAAAATGAATATCCGAATTGGGGAAGCAGTTGGTGTACTATGCCAGATATTATTTTAGGAGCATTATAACGCATATTATTCTTAATAAACAAATATTAATTTGCTGAATGCAAATTTAATGTATTCGACTAAATACATCGTCGTTAATATACATAATTAAATATCCAGCAAACAGTAAAATTATATAAAATGATATATCTCCATTTCTATTCCTAATTTAAATTAAAATAAGAAAGTACAAAAGAAAATTCAATACTTAAATATGTAGTAGAGTAACTCTAGATCCATCCATCTCAAAGTTACAGTTAATTAAATTTTCAGAAATCAAATTTGTAGTCAAAAAGTTAACAAAAACTTATTTTTCTATAAGATCACTTATCAGACGATAATATTTGCAAATAAAAATGATTCTAGATTCACGATAAGTTAATAGTAATAGTGGAAGATTGTCGATAGGTGATATGTACTTATAATAAATAAATAGAGCTGTCCACTTGAATGCTTCATCAAATCCAGTGCTGTATATAAGCAACTACGTATAATTAATAATAATTTGTATAGTAAGTAATACTTGCACGAAATAAAACAACAGGTCATCAAACATGACAATAAAGTTACATTAAGTTGTTCTTACCTAGATCAATTAAAATGCCTCAAATCAATGCGATGGCATCTCGGCTGCTGCAGAGTTCCAGAGTATAAATTTATTACTGTAGCACTCACGGTGGCTAGCTTTAGTAATAAATAAATAATAGGGATAGTTACAAACGTGGTTTTTATGCGATTCCTAAATATTTTAGCCAACTGGTTTTGACGGCTTAGTTTAATAATGTACACATATATTGTAATTTATATATATATATATATATATATATATATATATATATATATATATATATATATATATATATATATATATATATATATATTGCCATAAAAACATTGGAATTAATTACGTTGCGAATACGAAGTCACCATAGAGTGTTTAAAATAAGTACCATATCAATTGTATTATCATACAATTTCTGGTTACAATGACTCACTAATGCTAACAAAAATTTTTATTGAATTTATATGCATACGCCAAAATAGTCTTGTTGAAATATAATGTATTTTCATATACGTTCTTGCTTTTTAAAAATGTATAAAATTCATAAACTAATCATTCACAAATATGTTTATAAAATTCATTCTAATTAAAGCACAAGAAGTTTTCTTTGACTTAAATTTCATTACTAGAATTATTCGTAAACAATAGATATTTCAGCAATAGATGGGTTTTATGAAGTAAGAAATGCTGCGCATTTGGGTGTTCGCCATCGGTGCCATCAGTGGCGGCACTGTATATAAGCAACACGTATTGGTTATAATAATTTATAATATAAGTATTACTACATTTATATAATGTATATGAGTGAGCCAACATACTAGCCAAACCCAACTGAACTTGTTGTACCGGGTTAGTCACCTAAAATTGCCCCCCCTTTATTTCTCTTAATTTCAATCGAATCGAAAAATTCAAAAAAGGATTTTACATGATTTTTTATAAATTTTGTGAATATTTAAACAAATTTTCAAAAACTCTGCAAATTGAAAGGAAGCGAACATTTTTTTGTATATCTTGGTAAGTATAGTTCTTGAGATATTCATACAAATATATAGTCACATCACAGGAATAAGTTTGGCATAAGACCATAAATCAGGAGAGATATCAATCGAAATGATTTAAAGAAACAATAATGCTTCGTTTGACAGTGATGTTATGTTTGACTTGTGTTTGATTGTTATATTATTAATACGCTTTAAGTTAAGTTTTAATACACTTGTTAATATATCTAATATATTGATATGGGATATTCATTAGTCGAAAGGAAAGAAATATTAGAAATTTACTTAACCAGCAATAAAACAAATATATAGCTAAAAGAGAATATGCAAGAAAATATCCTGAAAGACGCGTTCCCTCCAAGAACAATTTCTCTAATATTTATCTCAAGTTTGGGGACAGCGAATTCTTAAAAGATAAGAAACGAGAAAGAAAGAAGCTCAAAACAGGAGAAGATATGGAAATAGACATTTTACTTTTTTTTACCGAACACCCCAATAAATATACTAACGCTGCTTCAGAAGAATTTAATATTTTTCAAGCAAGTATAAGACGTATATTAATACGTCACAAATATAAGCCTTATATTGCCAGTATGTTGCCAGTTCAGCTTTTAACTGAAAACTTTGTCGACACAAAAGCTTTTGGTAGAGAGATGATTGAGAGAGCAGAAAACGACAATAACTTTTTAAAAAACGTATTTTCGACCAATGAAAGTAGCTTTTTAACGGCTGGACTTTTTAATAGGAAAAATGCACATTATTGGGCGCCCGCAAATCCACATATTATAAGAAAGACAAAAACCCAAGAATATAATACAGTAAACGTGTGGTGCGGTATTCATCAAAATACAATTGTGGGTCCCGTATTCATTAATGGGTCCTTGAATGCAGTTCAGTATTTGAATATTCTTCGGGGTGAAGTAGAGAACTATTTAGATAATATTCCCCTTGCAACCAGGAATTATGTTATTTGGCAACAGGATGGTGCTCCTCCACACTCTGTACGGAACGTAACGGAATATTTAAATGACAAATATCTATTTTGGATAGGAAAATACGGTCCTATACATTGGCCTGCTAATAGCCCAGACTTGAGTCCTTTGGACTTCTTTTTGTGGGAACACTAAAACAAAACATATACGAAAATTCGGTATATAATAACTCGGATGAGTTGAAGGACTGTATCAGTCAAGAAATAGAAAATTTGCGGCAAAATGTTCATTCATTTGAAAACGTTAGAAATGAATTTATTAAAAGGTGCCAATTGTGCCTTGATAGAAACGGAGGATACGTGGAGAACATATAGATTTGTTTAATTTTAATAAAGTTCATTGGTTTTATGTTATTTATTGTTGCGCATTGTTTTTTTTTTATCATTATTTCGTTATTTATGTTTTGTGTACATTAAACTTTGTTGTTGTCATTTTAATAAAGGTTTATTTGTTTATTATAATTATTATGTGTTGCCGCATCAAAGAATTTTCATACTTTTTTTCTTAACCAAACTTATTCCTTATATATTTTTGTGATCAGAAAACTGTGGGTAAGTTTTTTAAGTAAAAAAATACAGGATATTATATTTAAAAAAAATAAAAAATTGTTCGCCCCCTTTCAATTTGCAGTTTTTGAAAATTTGTTCAATTCAAAAATATTCAAAAACTTATAAAAAATTATGTAAAATCCTTGTTTTAATTTTTCGATTCGATTGAAATTAAGAGAAATAAAGGGGGGTGGTAAATTTTAGGTAACTAACCCAGTACCTACATGGGTTCAAATATATGATGCCGTTGCGACGCCATCTCGGTTACCACTGAGTTGCTCAAGTGTAACACCACTTACGATTGACAGCTTTAACGATAAGAAAACCGCAATTTTAAATAGTCTATCTCGTCGATGTAGCTGATAGGCAAACAATATTACACCTAAAGCTTTGGTTTAGTTGGATATCTTTACTAATATATGTAATGCTACTATTGACTACACGAGTAGCAACCTAACAGGAAATAAATCCTATAATAATCAAAAATACAATTCCATGAGAACTGCAATCCAGGATAATTGATCCTCCAAAGACAAAATATTGGACAACTCTTCGTCGTGCAGAAGATGCCTTCAAATTATTAAATTACTTCAAAACCATTGGAAATATATGTCAAAAAAATATTTCCTTCCTCACCTCAAAGATATAGAAATATTTATAGATATAAAGATATATAGAGATGTATAGACTTTTATCACCAGGAGTATGGTCATACACATAATTTCTAAAGTAAGCCTATGTTTTTCCATCTACAGAAAACTTAAATTACAAAATTTCTCTAGTACCCCCGTATTATCATGAAAATTACAAAAATGAAATTTTTCTGTACAGATAAAATGAAATGCTCTGTAAGCAGACCGGCTTATATTATAAGTAATTACCAGAACCCTCCAAACCCAGACATTCTTCCATCGCAATACCATCTGCCTTCCAGCATTTCAAACTTCAACGAAGCCAGTATAGATAGTGAAAGAAACGAAGCATTTCCGCACCAGATAAGTCCCCAAAACCTAGAATCTAGATGCACACGGCAGATTATCTGCTATGTAAATCGACAGGGAACTAGGGTCTTACACCTTACTCATAATACCTCTTCAGTGTGTATATACATTGTCCATAAGTAATAAAATTCCGATATACTTCAGTTCTTAAGATTAAAATAATACTTCAGCACAATAAGTCAACTTTCATGGGAATGGAAATTTTTAATTGCTCATTTTGCCATATGAGGTTTTTGTCCTTTATCTGCTTTGGAATAAAACAAAGAAGATATATCTGTTTATAATAGTTTACTAAATATTTGTCAAATTTAAATTTACGGTTAGTGAAATAGAATAAACATTCTCTTAATTTGGAATCCTCAGAAGTCTTCCAAGATATAATGGAGAATCAATTTTAAAATATAAAATAAGTTAGTTATTTTGATATAATATTAAATGAAATCCAAATAGGTTACAAAATAAATTGCCGTAGAGAATAGTTTTAATAAAACGCCCAACGTCTCTTAAATAAAAAAAACGCCAAACATATGAAAATTCATAAAGTTCATTGTAAATCAACAGAACTGTAAATATAGACTGAGAACTCCATGAAAAAGACCCACTCTGAATATATTAAGAAAGTTTATGTAGGCGAAAGTTATATATAAACAGATTATCGAATATTATTCTTGTCTACTTTCTTAAATTTTATTACGGTAGGAGTTATTCCCACCCACGGTCACTACTTGAGAGTTATAGAGACATTTTTCTGATGATAGTAACCATAGCGAAACGATAGATCGATTTGGTATCAACAGAATGGAGCTCATCATCATTAGGTCATCAGTCCTAAGACTGGTTGGACGCTAACCTCCAGCTTCTCCTATCTTGTGCTAACCTACGCATTTCGCTAATTGTGCTACAACCTACATCCCTTACTATTTGCGAGCAGTAGTCTAATCTAGGCCTACCTCTGCCTTTCTTCACTCCTATTTCTGCCTCCAAAATATCGTGGACTATTCCCCCATGTCTCAGCAAGTGGCCTACCATTCTATCTCTTCTCATCCTTTTGTTTTTCCACATACTTCTTTTCTCGCTGACTTTCTCCAATACTTCTTCGTTTCTAACCCTATCAGTCCATGGTATTTTCATCATTCTTCGGTAACACCACATCTCAAAAGCTTCTAATTTCTTCCTACTTGCTTCCCCTACCGTCCAGGTTTCGCAACCGTATAGTGCCGTGCTCCATACATATGTTTTCAAAAATCCCTTCCTTGTTTCTAAGTTTATTACCTCCGAGCATAAAAGTGCTTTCTTTTTGTTAAAAGCTACTCGACCCTGCGATATTCTTTGTTTTATGTCTTTATCGCTTCTTCCATCCCAATTTATTTTACTTCCTAAATAAGTGAAGTCTTTAACTTCCTCCAATCTTTCATTATTAATTTGTACTTTCGTTTTTGCTCTGCTCTCGCGCCCTCTGCACACTAACACTTTAGGTTTGTTTTTATTCACCCTCATTTCGTATTCCTCTGTCAACACAGCCTCCATTTCGTTCAATGCCGATTCTAATTCCTCCTTACTAGATGCTAATACTGCTATATCATCCGCGAATCTTAGCATTTTTAGTTTCTGTCCCTGTACTTTAATCCCGAAATCCACTCTATCTTTTACCACATTAATCGCCTCTTCGATGTACAGATTATAAATTAGTGGTGATAGCGTACATCCTTGTCTTACTTCTTTCCTAATATCTACTTCCCTTTTTTCCTCTTCTACTTCTATAAAAGCAGTTTGCTCTTTGTATAGATTGTGTACTACTCTCCTATCTCTATACTTCATTCCCGCGCTCTTTAGTATCTCGAACATTTTTCCCATCTTACGTTATCAAAAGCTTTTTCTAAATCTACAAATCCTATATAAGCGTTCTTTCCTTTTTCTATTGTTTTCTCTAACATTACTCTTAGCGCCGGAATAGCCTTCGCGAGTTCCCCTATTTCGCCTAAACCCAAATTGGTCTTCTCCTAGTATTTCCTCCGCTCTATTTTCCATCCTCTTCTGCACTATTCTGGTTAAGATTTTTGACGCGTGGGAAGTTAGGCTAATCGTTCTAAAGTTCTTGCATTTGTCGGCTCCTCTCTTTTTCGGTATAGTAACGATAATGTTCCTCTTATAATCCTCCGGCATCTCGCCCGTTTCGTATATGTATTTTACCAGTTCAAACATCCTATTTACTACTTTCTGTCCCGCACATTTCAAAATTTCCGCCTGTATTTTATCTACACCCGGTGCTCTATTATTCTTTAGCCCCCTTAGTGCTATTTCAAATTCCTCTCTCAATATAGGTTTTCCTACATCTTCCCTATCGATGCTAGATTCTTCTTCTAATACATCTCCTAATTCCTGACCCTCGTATAAATTTCCTAAGTACTGCTTCCATCTATCCGCTTTCTCCTCTCCTCCGATCAGTATGTCCCCCGATTGGCACCTAACGTTTCTACTTATTGTTCCTATATCCCTGAAGTTCCTCTTAATTATTTTGTAAGCCTCATCGGTCTTACCTACTTGCAACTTATCGTCTACTTCTTTGCATTTATCTCTATCCATTGTTCTTTCGCTTTTCTACATTTTCTAATGATTTCCCACTTTATTGACTTATAAGTTTTCAGTCCTTCTTCGTCTCGTCTGTTTTTGTAGCCTCGTCTCCTTTGCATTAAGTTTAAGATTTCGTCCGTTATCCGTTGTCGGGCTTCCTAGCTTCCCTTTTATCGTGTCCTATAACGTCCGTAGCCGCGGAATCTAGACTATTCTTGATACCCTCCCACTCAGTTTCTGCGTTCTTGATTTCGTCCTTACTCGCTTTATTTATTAATTGATCTGTTTTCTCCTGGAGCTTATCTTTCATATTCTGATCCCTCAATATGTCTACATTTATACGTTTCTTATCCTTCCAGGTTTTCAGATTTTTGAACTTTAATTTAGCTTTCATGACTACCAAGTTGTGGTCGCTGTCTACATCTGCTCCTGGATAACTCTTACAGTCTTTTACTTGATTTCTAAATCTCTTCCTAACCAGAATGTAGTCTATCTGATACCTGTCTATCCCTCCTGGCATTTTCCATGTGTACCGCCTCCTAACGTGATTCTTGAACAATGTGTTCGCGACTACCATCTTGTGCTTCTCACAGAATTCTATGAGTCTGCTACCTCTCTCGTTTCTGTTTCCTAATCCATAAGGACCTACAAATTCTCCTTCTTTCCCCTCACCTTCGACTGCGTTAAAATCTCCTACTATTATTAAATTTTCATGACCCTTCACAAATCCTATTACCTGCTCTATGACCGAATAAACGGCTTCTAACTCTTCCTCACTGTGGCTAGAAGTAGGCATGTATACTTGCACTATTACTGTTTCCACTGGCTTCGAATCTAACCTAACCATCATTACTCTCTCGCTGTATTGTAGGTAGCTATCTACACACTGTCCTCCGTTCTTCCGCATAACGATTCCTACTCCCGCGTTTCCATTTACCGATCCTGTGTGTATTACCCTATAGTCACCGCTCCAAAAATCTCCTACTTCCGACCAGCGCATCTCACTTATACTTACTATATCTAATCCTAACCTATCCATTTCTACCTTCAGATTCTCTAGCTTCCCTGCCTGTCTCATTCTTCTGACATTCCACGCTCCGACTCTTGAAATGCTACACTTCTTACTATTATTGCACTCGATCACGTCTCCCGGAACAGTCCTCACCCGGAGATCCGAACGGAGGACTATTTTACCTCCGGTGTCTTTTGCCCCAGGAGACGCCATCATTAATTTGGGATAAGCTTTCTGTTAGAATGGGGCTATGTTACATTTATTTTATGAGAATTAACAACCTAATAAGTAGATTGATAGACGAAATAAAATTGAGAATCCAATTTGTTCTCCTGATTTACTGCCGTTTAACTAATTTTTATGTTATTTAATTTAAGTTATTTGAAATCCAAGATTTATTTCAACACACCAAACAATGTCAAAGATTTAATAAACAAAGTAAGTAACAAACTCGAAATTAATCAAATCACCCCGAAATCGATATCAAATATTATATAAGAATCGAGAATGCTTCAATTGTTATCAAGAAATAGGAGGCTCCCAGTTTTAATAATACAATAAACTATTTAAGATTAAATTAAAAAGGCTGTTTACAATAAAATTTATTAACATTAAACGTGTAAAATTCTTCGCTAAAATAATTAGGGAAATTAAAAAAGTATCTTATAGTTGAATAGAAAATTAGAAACCTCTTCACATAAGGTATAATACATAAGGTATCATACATAATCTTATTCTATGTAAATATTTTAAAGAGGTCAAATATTACATGTGTGTAATTGAGATGTTTCAGAACATTAATTAAAAATTTAAAGTAAAATTGAAAATTAATTTATCCATTATTGAAAGTAAAGTGAGAGCAAAAATTCGTAATGGCAAACAATACAAATTTAAATTAACAAATGCATTATAAAGAATTTAAAAGTTCAAAGTAATTTTTGTACTTTTATACAAAAAGTGTTTTTTTTGTGTGTGGCTTTCCAGGTCACCGGCGCCTTCACCAAAACATTGAAGGGACCCAATTGACCATGAAATTTAAATACCAAAGCCACTGGTCACATGTATATGTAATAGATTAAAAAATATGAATACTTTTAACCTAATGGAAAATGATTTACCCTCTGGGAGTAAAACAGAAGCGAAACGAAAACACCCCGTTTAATACATTTAAACGTCAATTTAAGCACTGAAAAAGAAAAAAATGTTGTACGCAGTGGGTGTTTCGTGGAGATAAAGGCGAATCGCCATTTCAACGAAATTTTCATTAAACCAAACCTCTCGATTCCGAACAAAACATTTTAAAAATTTATTTCTGGAAATGTTAATTCACAGGAATTTAGACATTAAAAGGAAATGAAATGCTTGCGTTAATTTGAGAACTCAATAAACCCAGCTGAAGTGCCTGTAAAAAAAGGTAATTCGTTGCACGACGAGAAATTGAGTAGATTTTACGTAGTTATAGTGCAAGGTTTAATTACATAGTTTAAACGTTACTATGGTGAATATTTCGAGGATAAATGAACTGAAACTATTGGGTTACCTTTTAAGTCTCAACACGGATAAATGCCTTTTGTTCTCAATTTGCTATTTACTTGTACATAGCCACCGTTGATAAATATGTTGCATAAGTTTGTATGACTATATCTTTGTGAATATCTAATAATTAATCATCTGTGGAACTTAATAATATTTATTTTTATTAATTAATTAATTTTTTATTAATTCCCAATTACGACAAAAATAAGTTATGCTGGTACTTTACTTTTAAAAAGCGGCTATTACCTTCTATTAGATTTTTGGTCAAGTAGTGTAATGAACTACGTTCTGGACTTCGAATTGGTGGGCTTTTTTCTTCACACACAACTTAATTCGCTGCTCGAACCTGGATTGACATGGATGATATGGTCAGCTCTTCTGAGGGTAAATAACCTTACCTTCAAAATTCAAAATTACTTTACAATATCATTAGTAAAAAAAATAAAAATAAAAAATTAAGTGATAATTTCTCAAGGAAGTAGTATTTATGAGTAAAAAAAAAGTTAATAAAACTAGTTAAAATTCAATTAAAAAAATACCTTTTCTATTAAATAAATAAACTTCAATTTGAGAAAAGTAATGGTATGCATTTATGATAAAAGTACTGTGGATCGTTTCTTAGAAGTTTAACTACCAACGAAGTTTGAAATATACAGTTATAATGAGTTTTATGTTCCGCTGGATATGGTTTTATATCATCTTTCTATTTTGTCAATTATAAAAGATTACATTCTGACTTTGAATTGGTGGGCTTCTTTCTTCACACACAACTTAATTCCCGCCTTGAACCTAAATTAATATGGGTCATATGGTCAGCTCTTCTGAGGGTAAATCACCTTACCTTCAAAATTCAAAATTACCTTACAATATCTTTCAAATATCCTAGACTAATGCGGGGTAATGATGTTAATCATTTAGAACTAGCCCAGATTGACCGGATTGTGGTAATTCGAGAGTGGGTTCGATTCCCACATCACTCGGCTGAGTGTATGTATGTGTCTATATGACTTTTCGGGACTTAGATGGAAAAGTAGATAAACCTCGTCTGTATAAAAATAGAAATGTATAAATAAAAGAAGTAAAAAAAAATAAAAAATCAAAGACTAAGTGTTAATTGCTTAAGGAAGTAATATTTTTGAGAAATCAGTGGCTCAGAATTAAAATATGCTTTTTTATTTCGTATTTTATATACTATTTTTTACACACAGGGCGTAATAATTGTACAATTCCCGTAATATAAAGTTCACAAATTGCCTAAAGATTTTCACTAAATTTAACATAAACTATTTTAGCTTATTACCACCCCAAAAAAATATTTAAAGTAGTTTATAAGAAGTAGTGGTACGTTTATAAGAAGAAGCTTGCCATAAAAATATAATAGCGATTAATAGCTTTATTTAGCTATAAATTAGTTAAAATTCAATTTTAAAAAAATTACCTATTTTGTTAAATAAATGAACTTTTGAGAACACAATTTTTTTTAACAGACAGATGTCATATTAAAAACTTTTGTATAGACATTTGAAGAAGTCAAATGAAGTGTTACTAGTACAGTGTTGTCATTTAAAAATAATTTTCACAATAGCGTCGCAAAGCCATCTTCGATGAATATTTTACCAGTTATTAACTAAAACATTATTTTTACACTTTAATATACATAAGTATGCCAGTTTTCTACTTTTATGGCACTCATTTACAAAGTTAAAAAAATCGAGTTGTGATTTCCAAAGTTAAGATTGCATGATTTATTTTAACCCATACATGTTGGGTTAAATTTACTTCTTCGCTATATACGTTTCATAATTACATTTGATAAAAATAATCAATCAGCCGAAATAAATACGTTTACAATAAATTATATGTCAAAAATTGGTTATACGCTCCTCCAAATAACAACATAAATCATTGAAATATCAGTTTGTTGTATACAACTAATATTTATTCGCTCTTTGCTCGAATTCATAACACTCGCACCCACTTTAAGAACATTGACTTCTTTTTTATCCCTAACTTTTGTATGAAATCCAATTTTGTACTCTATTATAGTTAGCGTTTCCTTCCGCTTTCAATTCTTATGTTAATATCGGACGTGTTACATTATAATATAGCTAGACCTATTTTTATTCCATTGTGTCATATACCCATACTAATAAATAATATAGGCATTGAAAAAGTACTTTCATATATCGCATTCGTCGGTGACAGATTAAAATGGTTCACGAGAAACTGTAATAAAAATAATTGAATTAGATTCGTCGATACAAATTGGCGGCAAGAGGTGATGGATTTGGAGCTCACCTTGAGACATCAGAAGTCAAAACAAAAACTAAATCAATAAAACAGCTTGTTAGAGCCGCCTGGAAAACATCACGCAACATTATTTCATATGCGATCGATAGTGTTCATAGGTATAGGGTTATTTAGGACTCTCGCTGTCATTTCATGTTTCATGTAAACGTCTCTTAAATAACAAGAATCGTAAAATAGCTACAATTGACCTACAATCACGGCAGCTTTTCAACCGACAGCTAATCACTAGTGAGACATCCTCGGAGACGATGAAGCAAATTCGTGGTCATGCCGTGGTTGTCATCAATTTCATCATCAAATTACATTTCGCTGATCATTCACCACATCAGATTTCTCAAAAGAAATCTAAAAACTATCTTTACTGTCTTCTACTTCTCGTAGTCAATATAATATATAACGCACTGTAGATCTGAGCAACTAAATAATATATAAAAGGCTCTGGAGACGGATGAATATAGAAAGAAATATATATAAGGTGTCTCAGTTGAAACTATAGAATTTGAATTTGACGCCATTTGTGTTCTGTTAAAGACAGGGCGTCAATATATAACGACCGTCATCTACAGACCATACGGTAGCATTCTCCATTTACTATGGTAGCATTACCAACTAAAAGAAGTATAGTCTAATTACTCCACAACTCCAAAATGTGCACCAAACCGTGTATTTCTCAGGATGCATTTATTTTTCGTGATCAGCGTGTGGATTTTCAGTAGCCCAAATTCGACAATTTTGTTTGTTGACGTATCCATCAAGATGAAAGTTTGCCTTATCGCTGAATACAATTTTGTTGCAAAAATCAGCATTACCTTCTTTCTTTTCTAACACCCAATTAACAGATATACGACGTTGTAAACGGGCTGAACTTTTAATTGTCTTATGAACTGAATTTTGTATACTGACAGATGCAGATATTTTTTAAGAACTTGATACGCGGTGGATCAAGACAGATTCAATTGTTTCAATTACACATAGATACTTCCGTACATTTTGTCTCACTATAGCAATATTTTCATCTGACCGACCATGGCGAGGAGGTATTGGTATTGCCCTATCAATAACAAAATCCATCTCTTCAAATTTCCTGATTAAGTAACGAACTGTTAACACTATATAAACTTTATTTTGTCCTAATTTTTTGCGAATTTTTTTGAATGCAACTGTAAATGATCGATCATATTCATAAAACAGTTGTACACAAACTATTCCTTATTCATCTGTTAATCGCAGTACGTTGATGTCGCATGGTTTGTAGATGATAGTCATTAAATATTGATATCCTACCTTTGACAGATCACAAATGGTGCTCGATTCAAATCCTATAATTCCAACTGAGACACACTATATATAGAAAGGGCCATGGACAACGAGCACAGTACAATTGAAAACTAAAAGCACCTAATGAATTACGAATGGTTTCTATATATTGCCAGAATGTCAGACGAGCGGAAGAAGTATTTTTCAATAAAAAGATAGGTGTACGTTTCCAAATAGTTAAGAAGGTAACTATTAACTTAGAAGGTGCATCCTTCTCAGATAACTAATAATTATGGGGATATTCCATAATTGTTAATGAAAGATGACAACAAGATGCATGAAGAAGGTGCAGTACTCTTGCAGAAAACAAGCACTGCACTGTAATATTATCAAACAGGCAGAACGATTTTGATTAAAGGCCAATTCATATCAAACCATAGACTGAGTTAAAGCATCGAGTTCTTATATAGAAATAGAACACTGATTACATATGAGAATAGCAGTACCTACAATCTCCTTTCACGCTATAACGACTACTCAGAGGCCTACAGACACAAAACTTGCAAGTAACTTGAGTGCACTCCATATTCTGCTCTCTTTTATATACCGAGTATCCAATATATATGTCAAATAATCATGGAGTCCACTGAAATATCAAGATTCTTATATTCGAGGCGATAGTGATTTTAAATGAAATTATTATTCTTTGAAAAGCAAGAATTATTTTATCTTGTAGAATTTTCTCCATGGAATACTCAATTTTATTTGAATAAGTAGTGACACATTCTCGATTCAAATACCAACTCCTATCAAGTACGTACATATAAGGATGCATAATTGAAATAAAATAGAATTGACAATTATTTCTGCTGCAAGATGTAACCTGAAGTATACACGTAATATACGTTAAATTTAGATAATAATTTTTAAAGAATCAAAAACAATGGCACCACATTTTTTGAAAGTTATTTTTTTATAACATAGTTAAAATCAGATATTGTGTTACTTTGCTAGTATACTTTTCTTAAATTTTCCTGATTAGCAAGTATACAGATTATGGTCGAAATGGGTCACGTGTGCGAAGTATAACCTTATCGATGGAATTTTTTTCAAATCTGTTGCCTCGTCCATGGCAAGTAACAATTTTTTATTTGGGATTTAATATTATTCTTCAAATCTTTTATGCACAGATGGTAAATATTTTTGCAATGTACTTCATCTTGGCAATTTTCATATATATGATTGAGTTTATTCTAAAATGTATAATATATTCCTTATTCAATACACCTATCTCAGGATGTAATTAACTGCAGACCGGTTTCGACCCTATCTTGGATCTCGTCAGTACAGTGTAAGAGAGTATACCTTTCACAGGTGAAGCTCACATCTAGTAGACGTTGCTACATTCCACCGCAGTAGAATGTTCCAAACGCCATCTCTTGATAGTTTCGAGAACGATCTAAATCGATTTTAAAAATATTAGTGGTATAACCATCATCAACTGCGTTTGTCCATATTCCATTTTGACTACATATTCGCTGTTGATCAAGATCATTTCACCCAGATAGTTATCCCTAATTGGTAGTTAGGAATGACTCAAATAACATTATCATAATTATCTTAACCACAGAAATAAGGAGTTTATACTCCAACCCATCTGCAAATGCCTTATATAATAAGGACTAAACAAATTAGCCTAAAAAACCACCAAGAAAGATGCAAAGTGTCAAAGTGTGAAATCTCAGGATATCGTTAACTGCAGACCGGCTTCGACTTTTCTATCTTGTCTCGTCAGTGCAGTGTAAACGAGTATACCTTCGACGCATAAAGCTCACATCTAGTAGACGTTGCTTTTAGAACAATTACTGTATTTCTATATTGTGTTACTTTGATAGTATACTCTTCTTAAATTTTCCTGACTAGCAATTATACAGATGATGGTCGAAATGGGTCACGTGTGCGAACTATAATCTTATCGACGGAATTTTTTTCAAATCTGTTGCCTCGGCCACGGCAAGTAACGTTTTTTTATTTGGGATTTAATATTATTCTTCAAATTTTTTACGCACAGATGGTAAATGTTTTTGCAATGTACTTCATCTTGGCAATTTTCATATATGATTAAGTTTATTCTAAAATATATAATATACTCCTTATTAAATACACCTATCTCAGGATATCGTTAACTTCAAACCGGTTTCGACCTTATCTTGTGTCTCGTCAGTACAGTGTAAGAGAGTAAACCTTTGACAGGTGAAGCTCACATCTAGTAGACGTTACTACGTTCCACTGCAGTAGAATGTTCCAAACGCCATCTCTTGGTAGTCTCGAGAACAATCGGACTAAAAGCTTAAGATCATCAGTATAATGCAAAATTTTACTCTGCAAAGGGTAATTTTCAAACTACAGAAATAAGGAGATTATACTCCAACCCATCTGCAAATATCTTATATAATAAGGACTAAACAAATTAAGTCAAAATAGTTATTCTCCTAGTTATATGCCAAACGCCGAACGTGTATACATAACAGTACCTGATATGAATACAGGACTAAAACAAAATCGAAGATAAAGTGGGTATAAGGTCTTTGACCACTTTTTTGTTCATTTATGTATTGTACTGTTTCATAAACTTGATACATGATTTCATCAAAGATAACAAGCTTCGATTACAAACATATTATTTGAAACCCGTTATATTTTAAATCAGGAAATTCAAAGTACATAAACATGCTGCGTAAAAATTCGTGTATTATTGAAAACATTCAATATATTTACGCTATTTGAAAGTCACAAGAATACGATACAAACATTACTACAACGAATAAAAAAGCAGATGATTAAAGATTAAGATAAAGCCAAATTGGATTGGTTGTACCTACATCGATTCATCTATCTTCAAGTCTACACGACGACACTGCCATAGAGTTACATATACACCTGAGTGTAATGAAACTGTTACAGAACTCATAGTATGCGGCTTTAGTAATTAATTAAAATATCGTAATTAAATGATAACATATAATTAACAAAAACTATCATTAATAAAATGACAAAATATTCACCAGGAAAAAAATATTCCAATTTTCGCCTCAAACAATAGGAAATAATCACCTTCGTTTTTATAAGCAGTACACTGGATTTTTACTCTGTCGTAACATCGTCATTTATACAGCTTCATCCATCACGAGTCCATAAACAAAACCGGCTTTTAACGAAACCGTATCCGTATACCTACTATCCTTCTTTCCATTTCATCCGTTTATCGCGGTGGCTGGCACAAAAAGGAAACCTACGATAAAAACGGGTCTTATTATTCGATACATCTTTGGTGGTGATGCTTTCTGGCTTGTTAAATTAAACTAATTATTCGGCGTCCTTTTATCTGCAATTTAAACCGGAAGAAGCTCAATTTCATGTTAATTTTTTGTGCTTCTAATTTTATTTATTAAGGCCTATTTGGAAATGTAATTCAAATGTCACTTACTTTCGTCAGTAATACTGCATTTAACGTTGGAATGGAAGAGAAAGTAAGACATCTAGTCGTTATGTTGTTCGTTTAATTTGAATACGTAAAAAATTAGTACTATAAATTTTCAGCTGCTGATGTTAAAGCAAGATCAGCATGAAGTTTGAATGATTAAAGTTTGATAGAATTAGAATATTTTCTTAAAAATCTGTGTTGGACTGTCTGTAAGAACTTATATACAATGAATGATTAATTGATAAGATCATACTAAAATCTATATTTTTTGCAATTTTTAAAGAAATATATACCCTTGCCAACCTCGAATTAGATTCGAAAAACATTTTTACCTAAGGTGTTCAGTACCAAAGTGAAAATCAATCCAATTAAAACTATATGTGCATACAGTTATGTAATGTAAGTTATGTATGTATAGGTATCCTTTACACGAATAAATACAAAATACTATATTAATAACAAGTACCAACTTATTTCATGACTAGAATTATGCCCTTCCTTCTGCTCCTGGCCCTCTTAAATTTCCTCATCAGTTGTTACGTTATATAAGAAATTACATATAAGTTGTCGTAATTTATATATTATTTATTATTACATTCATATAATATATAAATAGTCATAATAATAACAAAGCTAAACTGAAGTGATTGTACCTACTTCAATTTAAATGTTTCAAGTGTTCACAACGGCATTTCCGTTGCTGCGAAATTACTCGAATGTGACACCACTGATACAGCACTCATGATGGGCAACCTGGTTAATAACAATATTAATATTTACTAATACTTATTAAACTTAATATTTATTAAGCTTTATTAATACAAATAAATACTAATACTATTTCATGTATTTGAATATATCATTGCAAAATAAATCATAACAAGTAAAAAGGCAACTTTAAAAAAAGTTCACGTTAATAAAAAATATCTAAATTTGTGTGTGTAAACTCTATTTAAATTAAATATATCAAATAATAATAATAATATCTGAGTAGTCAAAACCTACTAGAATACCATAATGACTAGTTATTACTTCGAGAGTGATGTTGATCTAAAATTAATTATTTTTGGTTACAAGAATTTATTGTTAGCAACCTATTTTGTTAATATCACTAATTTTATGGCCTATTCAACCGCAAAAAATTATTAATGTTGGAAAGCTTATTATCATCGAAAATTGTCAATTCTAAAAATTCTATTTTTTTGCAAGTTCGGCAAAAAACCCTTAAAATCTGATTTCATCCATGCCATTTAAATTATTAACTAGGACTATGCAATATTATTACAATTGTTAATTCGAAATAAAAATATCGTTGGAGTAATTTACTATTACATTAGTTATAAGGGAAATTAAATTGAAATTAAGTGTAAAGTATTACTGAATTTGCATTTTTTATTTTTTTCTGTATTTACAAAAAATACAACTAATAATTTACATACAGGTTTAACTATTTGTATATCGAGGTATGAAAAATGTACAACTTGTAATTAATCACCCAGTATAACTACTTTCTAAAATTTAACCATATTATAGGATTATATATAAATAATAAATATTTCAGTATCCCTTCTGTGAATATGGGAGACAAAACTATTCTAGAGTCGTTTACAGATAACTGCTTTCAATAAAAACTAATCATAAATGGAAATTATATTCCAACCTTACTCAACCGATGAGGCCTGAGTCCTTGGCTGTAACTTCGGAAAATATTTCGGAGCGTTATTCTAAACAAGAGGCAGACATTTTAATGATCATCGAACCAAAAATTTAGAGCGAATCGATAGTTGTACAATGTAAAGTTACTTGTAAAGACTCTGATAAGAATACACCAAATTAATGTTGGTTTCTTGAAGACTGATTGATCTTTGTAAGGGGTCTCTATATGAAAAGTCTGACTCTGAATCGTACATTGACGTGTAAAGGTAACTTAACTTAAAGTAAATTTGTTGACATATAAGGCTATAAAACTGTTTTGTGATCGAATGACTGATATTCATGGATTCCATGGCTTTCGGTATTTCGGACCATTCCAATGAAGCCGAGCATAACCATCGTAAAGTACAACGAGAACTTAGGTGACTGTAGGAGCACCCAAATAAATTTGTACGTTGTAGGAGTCTCTCGTAAAATCTGAAAATCCACATAAACAGATATGTAGATTAATATCAGACATTAAGGTAGATCAAAGTCATACGTTGATATAAATATTTTAATAGAATTAAGTATAAAACCATATTCATTATTTTCACCCATATTGTTTTACTACCTCTACAATCTCATCAGTACAGCTTCCAATATTATACAGACTATATAGGATTTAGGTCTAAACGTATAGAAGAGATACTATCATTTATGGTTTTAAAGAAGTAAACACTTCAATATTTTTTTTTATCGATTAACATCTAGAACTCTATATTGTATAGGCAGAGATATAAAGTACTCACTATACTGCCTTGTATATATAACACTAACAGTATACATAAAATAAAGTAAATATATACTGAATTTAAATAAGAACAACATATAAACTAAATATAAATATTGTCGAAATTACTCATGCGATTATGTAAATTCTAATCGTCTTAAGAAAGTGCTATTAGTATTATTAATTTATAAACATTCATGTCACTTAAATATTATAAACATTTAAGTGACATGAAAAAGTAGAATAATGCAAATTAACCTTACCATTAGTTAATGGTACACAAATTATAATATTAAGAGTATATGAAATAATTTAGAAATACAGAGAACATATACAAAATATTTACTTTTGCTTGCAGATATACCATGATTGAATAATTAATATGATGGAAATACAAACTACTGTGGAAAATTAATTGAAACTTAAATTTAGTGTTATTTTGTGTTTAACATTTTAATATTCGTCATATCAAAAATATTAGTGGTATGACCATCATCAACTGCGCTTGACCATATTCAATTTTATTACATATTCGCTGTTGATCAAGATCATTTCACCCAGATAGTTATCCCTAATTGGTAGTTAGGAATAACTCAAATAACATTATCACAATTACCTTAGTTACAATATTTTAATTACATTCATATTTTACATAATAATTCAGAAACAAACAATAATTGTTTACGAAAACATCGATTACTGTACTATAAAAGTAGTATATATTTTATTGCGTTTGAGTTATTCCTTTTTAATGAAAGAACTTTTGTAACTTCTGTAAGAAGGCAATAATTTTAACCTTTAAAATTAACTTTAAACTCAACGTCTTTTGCCAGCGTTAGATAAAAGCAATCCGATACTTTGTTTATTTTACTGAGCCGTAGCCTAAATAAGGGCCCGAGTTTAGATACATGTTCTCTGGATCACTGGAATGCTAGTCGAAAGACATCTAAAGTGAGAACTGTGTATTTCATTTGTCGTGCTTGTCTTGTGCATTTAGTGTAATATCCAACAGGTGAGTTTGTCTCACAGGGCAGTCAATTTTATTGTATTGTAATATTGATTTATACGACTATTTTATTAGTCAGTTGCATGATAATTTATTAAACAACATAAACTAACTGTTTTACTACAAATTCAGTATTTCATTCAGAGCATGTCGCGAGTTGACCCTTCATGCTCTGCTAGTTGCATAGAGTGGGTACTATGCGAGTTGACCCTTAGTACTTTAGTGAAGGCATGCTATTACACTGTTTACCATGGTAGATACTCTGACTAGCTTTATGTCTGGGGAGGTCTTTTGCGAGTTGACCCCTAAGACCGTAGATCCAGGCAAGACATACGAATTTGTAGATTTTATTGTTTACCTACATTGAAGTAGGTAGTGCTGATTTTCATATAGATATTTATGCTAGTATTATTACAGGGAATTGGTTGCTCATATATTTTTTTGTTTACTTTCAGATGTGTCATCTCGGGTGATGAAAACATTTTGTTGTAATTCATTTACAATTCTATGTATATTAAAATATTTTAAGATCGAGCCTGCTAGTTAAATTTCCTGACACACTCCTACACTTTAATGTATATTTTAATACTTTGGAATTATTATGTTTAAAAACAATTTACAACTTATTTCCATGCGAAAAATTTAGTTGAAATATGTGAAATAATTTCTCACATTGAGTACGATAATAATTTTCTATTGTGTTTAGGTACAAAATACCTAGTCATCATTTAACAGTATAACGATGACAATGTTCTATTTACTTTCATTGAAAACTTACTAATAACCAGAGCAAATTCACCTACTTGCTTTGCTGTAGTGACATTACTTCGCAACGCCTGAAAATATATTTCTCAATACCAGCTGATGCACTAAAAATCAGTTATGCTATAGACCAAGATTCTGTATTGAACAGGCAAGGTATTTCATGGTTCGGTCGCGTCTCAGAACTATGACCTTATTAACGTACCAGTGATGTATAACTATACAGAAAGTTTGCTCCAGAATCTAGTAAGTAACTCAACTAGAACTTCAAAAGCGTAAACTACCGTGGGTAGGAACCATATTAATCATAAGTGTACGCCCCTTATCTATTAATAAATGTATATCAACTCATCATCATGAGGTCATCAGTCCTAAGACTGGATGGACGCTAACTTCCAGCTTCCCCTATCTTGTGCTAACCTACGCATTTCGCTAATTGTGCTATAACCTATATCCCTTACTATTTCCGAACAGTAGTCTAATCTAGATCTACCTATTTTTTACGTTTCTTATACTCCTAATAGTTTACACTTTTCTTGTTCATTACTTAAGGGATAGGACCTCGTAGATAAGGGGAAATATGTGTCTTCGTGGGATTTAAGAGATTAAGGTAGATTTTCGTGTTGAATGTATTTGATAAGTCGAATCAAATCACACGTGGGGTACCGTGTGATTTGATTTGGTTGCTCATCCCCAAAGGTCTATTCTATATACATAGATCAGCGTGATAATAGTTTTGTATATGAGCTTTTCTAAATTTATGTTGGAATTTCTCTCTATGAACTGGTTTAATTATTTTACCGTCATGTTTATCTGCTTTTATTTTTTTATTACTATTCTCAAGATAAATTTGTTGCTACATAAATTCCTAATTATTTAATTCTTCTAGGAAGTAAATTATTATTTATAAAATCCAACAAGCACTACTCTTATGATGATATTGATTTGAACTAATTTAGTTTCGTCGACATTAATTTTGTAAGTTTCTATTTAATATAAACAATTTTGCCAGGTGTGTGATGGCAAAACTCTACTACTCTACTACTACTCCTTGGTTGATATCTGATAATATAATGACTGTACCACTATCTTCATCATAATGTTTTATGAGTTCCAGTCATATTTGTTCAATAACAATTACGGAAACATCTTTTACCAGGTATTTTATGGTGTTCCTAGGTTGACATAAGATGAACTAAAAACTGTATATATCATTAAGCATGATCATTGCAGTGTTTCTATTGCCTGCTAGATAATATCTTCATCATAATGTGGCATAAGATATAACCATATATTTTTAATAATAATAATTGACATATCATAACATTAAATTAGTTGATCAAATTTCTATTATTGACATATCAATTTAGATTCAATTAAATCGATTTCCTTTACATAAATGACTTGTTAACCAGCCTTTCTACGGTACATTATTCTTAGCTTCAGTATTCCACGTCATAAATTTATTCTAGTCATCATTACTGACCTGCGTCCTCTCATATTTATAAATTAACTTACGTAAAAAGGAAATCTTATACCAGTCTTATGTATAATGCTGATTACTAAATTTTGGCTGTCGGTTAATATAAGATCTCCTATTTCTCATCGATTCCCTTAGTAACAAGTAATCTGAACTGAAATATTCTGACGTTGTGCTAATGCCAACGTATTCGAGTTCTCGAAGTCAATTTTTGAGACGTGTGAACCTCCTACTGACTTGACGGTATTAGGACTCTTCACAAGACGTCAAAATAAGCAGCTTTCAGTATAGAAATCCCGATTTAATCCTTTTCATTCTCACAGTCGAAGTGTTACAATATGTTATTACTTTTTTATACTTCGACTTACAAATCAAATCTAGGAACGAAATTGGCAGATTAAAACAGCCACCATTTTATATTAAATATAATGTATAAACGTATGTTTTACACTAAATAAACAATATAAGCAGTATATAATATGTACATTATACAAATACTTCAAAATATAAATTTGAATTCAAATAGAAGTCTTATTTCGTGTATATGCATTGAGATGTATAAAACTAATTTTAATTGTACAATCAAGAAATTATAGTATATTAAGTATTAAGAATTGTAATAAACTTTCACCACATCAAAGGCAAAGTTTTGTCTCAGACCAGTAATACTGTTAGCGTTTTAGATGCTTGTGATATTTTTTTCAAGATCAATATATTGTTTTTCCAATTAATATTAATTAATTTTTATAAAAACAATAATGTCGTAATTTATTATAAATACTTAAATTTTACAAGTGGCATGTAAAATGCTTCCTAGGTTAGATTCCTAGGGCACGTTTTTTAGTAAATAATTAGAATTAATGTTACTCAAAGTTAGTAAAAGTAATTATCAACTTTTCATAACGTCTATACTTTTTTTGTAAAATATGATGCAAGAAAGTACCGATTCAGATCTTGAGAAAGCATACCATATAGCATATTCCGCGATCATACCGGGAAAGTCAAAATAACGGTATGAAAGAACCTTTGAGCACTTCAAGGCTTAGTGTCCTGAGACAAATTACAAAAATACCACAGAAAAAGAAAAAGTAAATATTAGTCCCCTGTTATATAGTGAATAAATGAATTGGACGAAGAGGTTCTATTGAGTGATCACCTAGATCACTAGACCTTAAGTCGCTAGATTTTTGTAGAATTATCTAAATAATAAAGTATGTGAAACAAGACCAAGTAACACAGGTTATCTGAAAGAATAAAGATGAACAGGAATATTTCACCTCAAGTTTTACAGAAACTTAAACGGGACTACATTTTCTATGGCTATGTTATATCAACAAGTAAATAGAGAACATTTTCATTATTTCTGTTTAAATAAATATAACGTGTAAATAAACGTTTTCATCCCCATCACAGTTATATGCCCGTAATTAATTAATCAATCAGTTATATAAAAAATGTTATAGGTCGTTGAAATCAACTCGTCAAGAAGAAATCCATGAAATAAAAAATGTATATGGAATTCCATTTAATTTACCTTTAAATTTGGAATGCGCTGAATATTTTTAACTTTATAGAATTTTGCTCTATCGATCTCCCTTGTGCTTCATTTACATATATCACATTACATATAAAAATTACCGTATCATTTAGTTTAAAAATCTAAATATATAAGAACAATATTCATAAATCGCGAATAATAAATAACTAAAAACAATAAATAATTTTCGCCCTATACGAGTGTATGCACTATAGTGTCACAAATTTCGAATGTTACGTAAAACTAAATTAAGTTTGTAATATATTTTGAGAGTAAAAATGTGCTATGATAAATAAACCTATAGAACTGATGGTTAATCGTTACAAAAATACATTTTATTTGTCGCCTACTTGTAATTTTAATCCTCGGATTTATTTCTCAAATTCTACCTCATTTAGCAAGTAACGGGTGGCGCAATGGGTATTGACAATATTTGAGATGCCACTGTCCGAATATGAGTAAAGTGGAGGGGGTATTCAACTGCTTAAAATATTCCGCATGTAATGCCATTTATTTAGTAGCCATGGATACGTGTCCAGTGAATCAACGTAGCTTTTGCGTTAGGGCGTATCACCGATCGGAGTCTATTACTGAGGTGCAACGATAATTTCAGCGTAAATGTAACATTCCAAGGCATAGTAGAATTCCACCGCAGCACAATTTTGCGGTGGGTTACAAAGTTTCGTGATCATGGAAGTGTAAAAAATGGATTTGTTGGTTCTGTCAAAACTGTGCGTACACCAGAGAACGTAGAGCCAGTACAGCAAGCTGTAATAAGGAATCCAGTTCGTTCAGCAAGGCGTCAAGCAGTAGCATTGAACATTACACGAAGAAGTTTGGGTCGAAATTGGGTCGATGTAATGAACCCAAATGTTTTAAATTTAATAATGTCTGATGAGGCGCATTTCCATTTATCAAGATATGTGAATAAACAAAATTTTCGACACTGGGCTGCTGAACAACCTCAACAAATTCACGAACAACCTCTGCATTCCAAAAAAGTTAATGTATGGTGCGGTGTGTTTGCATTCGGAAAACTAGGCCCGTACTTTTTTGAAGAAAATGACCGTACAGTGACTGTAACTTCTCAGCGGTATTTGAAGATGCTTCAAAATTTTATGCCTGTTGAATTGCAACGACTGGGGGTAGAAAATAACGTCTTATGGTTCCAGCAGGATGGAGCAACAAGCCATACTGCGCCAATTTGCATGGCTGCTCTAAGAAACATGTTTCCTGGACGATTTATATCCCATCATGGTGATTTTAATCGGCCGCCGAGGTCACCAGATTTGACCAGCCCTATTTCTTCTTATGGGGATATTTGAAGGCTAAGGTTTTCGACAATAGACCTCAAACACTATAAACTTTAAAAGACAACATTACTCGAGAAATCAGAGCCATAAACCCGGAGATGCTGCTACGAGTTACAGAGAATTTTCAATCACGACTTCGGGAATGTTTAGAAAAACGTGGTGACTATCTAAAAGACATTATTAAAAAAATAATTTTTGTTGTAAAACTGCATTATATGTGTAATAGAAATATATGTTTTCGACCTTGGTCGTTTCATTAGTATATCCATAATAACACTCTATAAACCGTTAATACCCATTGCGCCACCCTGTATAAACAAGTATTTACATAAGTACAAACTTGAAAGGATAACCGCACCAACGATTTATCACTACCAGATAATTTTTTTAATAATGTGTGTTTACTCTAAGATATCTGTGAGATATGTTTTATTAAAATTTCTTGCCAACTAAACACAAAAAAATAATTTACGAGTCAAATTACAAGTAAAATCATGTAATTCCATTATTTCTTGGTGCTCACAAATTAATTTAGAAGAAATATTGAACGCATTTAATAAAAATATAAAGTAAATTAATTCATAACATGTAAGTAAGTTCTCGAATATTAATTATTAAAATAGTTATTTAAACAATGTGTGATCAAATTCAAGCATCTATAATTCAACGTAGAAATATTGTTCTAGGTATTTCCATTCATGGTTAATTTACTGAGCAGTATTTCTACGAGTAGTATAAGCTATACCTTAGTGATGTGCGGTGAAATTTTTATTTGAGGAAGCGTCCTAAAACTGATATTAGATCATTTAATTTTCTATATGAGCTATACTATGACGCTTACTTATGTATATACCGAATAATAAATATCCTATATGTATGTAATGGCATAATACAAAATTGTTGTCAAATAGAAAACTGAAAAATTTTAATTGAAATGAATGCGACTTTCATTTTTTTTTAACCGACTTCAAAGAAAAAGCGGAGGTTTTCAGTTCGTCTGTGTATATATATTTTATGTATGTTCAGGTATAACTTTTGTGTTTATGAACCGATTTTAATAATCTTTTTGCGTTGGGTTCAGCATAGCTCCAAAGTTGTTCTGTCTTAATTTAATTGGTACTGGACCTTGGACTTCGAATATATACAACGGAACTCCCTAGCCGTCATTTTCTGATTCACAACACAAGGCATCCTTAGTAGGTCTACCCATCACTTAAAATTGTAAAATAATAAGTTTAAGAAAACCTACTTCAGAAAAAAAAGTAACTTAACTAATAGGCAAAAAATAAATGTTTTCTGCAACAATTTAATACTTATTTGTTGTTCCGTTTAATATAATTAAGAAATTATTGTTTATTATGTAATTATTATTAATTGTTTTAAACAATTTTGAAGTCGGTGCCATACAATATTAGTAATATTCGCAGTACTAATATTGTATGATCCTCGGCAATTTTAAATGTATTCATTTCATCGCTATTTTCCCAATAAAAAACTCTCTTATCTTGCTAATAAATGGAACAATCCACCTGAGCTTAGCTAAACAAGCCACGGTATGTTTTGAGATTTTTTATTTGCCAAATAGCGATGAAATAAACTATCGTTGTTATAGTAGTAAGGTATATATTTCTTTATATTTTACTTGCCACCATCTTCAAAATTATATAAAACAATTAATAATAATTACATAATAAACAATAATTTCTTAATTACAGAAAATGGAACAACAAATAAGTATTAAATTGTTGTAGAAAGCATCTATTTCTTGCTTTAGATAAGCTATTTTTTAAGTCGTTTTTTTTTTAACTTATTATGTATAGTATATTCTTGTATTTCTTGAAAGAAATATCTTTCAAGTAAAAACAAAGAAATTCATTTACCTACAGTGGTAAATAGATTTATTGGTACTACAATATTATCTTCCTATCCATGTTAGAAAACCTGTCTATTTTAACTTAATAAAACCATGGATTTTATGATAACTATTATACGCTCCTTTTCTGTGAATGTCACCGCTAAATTAAACAATCTTTCTCCACCCATCAAGATTTTAACACAGGTTTTATCGCGTTTTAAAGTAAAGTAAAAAACCTACATTCCACGGAAGCATTTGCTGGGGGAGTGGGAATTATTTTAAGAAGCAAGGGCGTATTTAAGGTCTTACATAATGCAATATTATATAGCGGAATGTCACAATACCACAGTGTAAAAAACTTATGGCATAAGTTGTTTTTAAGATATTAAAGACTTTATCTGTTATATCACCCATACTATAGATATCAAATTAAAATTTACTGTTTTCTCTCGAAAATTATAAACCTGAATTCTTTTTTGATTTACTTTTTCCTCAAATACGTTAATGAGTTGAACGCAGAGGTTTATATCAGGAAGGAGAAAAAAATTCTATAATTAAAATATAATAATAATCAAAAATAAACGATAAGAATGCTTTAAGTGAACGACGCTATCGCGAAAATGTTTTTTGGGCAACAAAAATCACCTAACGTAAATCGAAAAATAATATTATATTTTTGCCAGAAGATCTATTCCCTATTTATTTTCTGAAAAGGATGTGAATATACAAATCGACAGTATATCAAGTATATTTGTTGTAGGTACACCAATTGAAAACAGTTAATTCTTCTTTGTATTGGTACTACCTATATATAGTATATAAGTATAGTACTTTGTATAGTATCCGAACTATGTATCTAGTGAAAATACAGGACCTTTTATATAATTGTCTCTCGCAACATAATGATGCGCTTTATCATTAATTTGTTTTAGTTCTTGTATCGCATATAAGAAAAAAATTGAAATGGAAATGGAATCATGAAGCGCAAACCGTCCATGTTTTGTGTCCTCACATTTTAACAATTATATAACATAACCATAATATTAAGAGGCTCCATGAACACCTCCATTTCGACAAGAGATATTTACTTCAAATTGAAGCACCCACAGTTTTTCATACTCTCGTTCAGGATTATCAAAGAACTCACAAACCTCAGCCTGTAAACAAGACATATTGTGTCCATACTGAATCAAGATTCACTTTCGTTGTGTTGCACTTGAATGCACCATATTTTGAAAATATATGACGTTAAATAATTAAAAGTGCGCAGCCTGATGAACAGAAGTAACCGAGTACTGTAAAAACTGTGTAAAATCTTAGAAATAGAAGAATAATTTTCAAAAGAGACATATCAAATAACGTAAAAATAATAACATTATGTAAAAACCCCAAAAATAGAATACTCATAATTAAATTACAACCAGTGTAGGAACGAAATGGTGGAAGTACATGCTACTATAAATAAACTTAACAAATATCTAAAACTGTTGTTTAATGCACCACAAAATATAACGTGTCATGCGTCAAAAATATATTTTCTTCAATGAGATCACCAAATAAGGGAATTGCTGCAAAAATATTATTGATGATGCCCTTACCTCAAAATTAGTGACGTCATACTTGATTCATAACAAATTTTATCGAATTTGTTCTAACCTTTATGTACTCATTGTATCATTAACAGAATATTAAGTAATCGTGTTAATGGTTGTGAATAGATACAAATTATTACGACTTTATTGTAGCTCACTATCCACATTCCCTACATACTCTAATACATAGTAGCAATGGACAGACATATTCTACTCACTTCGGCATAATTGATTATACAAAGTTGCAAAGTTTCGTGATCATGGAAGTGTAGAAAATTAATTTGTCGGTTCTGTCAAAACTGTGCGTACACCGGAAAACATAGAGCGAGTACGGCAAGCTGTAATAAGGAGTCCAGTTCGCTCAGCAAGGCGTCAAGCGGTAGCATTAAACATTACACGAAGAAGTTTGGGTCGAATTTTACACGAAGACCTACGATTTCATCCATACAAAATTCAAGTTGTTCATAAAATTTTACCGCAAGATTTACCAGCACGAATACAATTTTGTAAAGCATTTCTTATTGTACTGAACCCAAATGTTTTAAATTTAATAACGTCTGAAGAGGCACAGTTCCATTTATCAGGGTATGTGAATAAACAAAATTTTCGATACTGGGCTGCTGAACAACCTCAACAAATTCACGAACAACCTCTGCATTCTGAAAAAGTTACCGTATGGTGCGGTGTGTCTGCATTCGGAATACTAGGCCTGTACTTTTTTGAAGAAAATGACCGTACAGTGATTGTAACTTCTCAACAATATTTGGAGATGCTTTAAAAATTTCGATCTGCTGAATTGCAACAACTGGGGGTAGAAAATAACGTCTTATGGTTCCAGCAGGATGGAGCAACAAGCCATACTGCGCGCATTTGCATGGCTGCTCTAAGAAACATGTTTCCTGGACGACTTATATCCCGTCATGGTGATTTTAATTGGCTGCTGAGGTCACCAGGTTTGACCAGCCCTGATTTTTTCTTATGAGGTTATTTGAAGGCTAGGGTTTTCGAAAATAGACCTCAAGCACTACAAACTTTAAAAGACAACATTACTCGAGAAATCAGAGCGATAAACCAGGAGATGCTGCTACGAGTTACAGAGAATTTTCAATCACGACTTCAGGAATGTTTAGAAAAACGTGGTGACCATTTAAAAGACATTATTTTCAAAAAATAATTTTTGTTGTAAAACTGCATTATATGTGTAATAAAAATATATGTTTTTGACCTTGGTCGTTTCATTAGTATATCCATAATAACACTCTAAAAACCGTCAATGCCCATTGCACCACCCTATATAAGCAAATATCATTTTACTGACAAACAATTAACAATTAAAACAACATTTAACTAAATTTACTATAGAAAAGGTTTTATTTTTAAAACATAGACGCTCTTAATACAATGTTCCTTAACAATATGCTGTGTCGTTCTAAATATGTGCATTATTTATTTATTGTAGAAATGGAAAGGTCACTGGGCACTTGACGAAAAATTTTTGACTAGTAAATGAAATAAAACACTTGGTAGTTTTATGCCATTGGTTTTATGGCATTCTCAAAGAGTAGCACATTTATTAAACCTGGTAGTACATAATACAATCTATATAGGCAGGTAATAACATCTGGTGATTTTATACTATAGCTACATTTATTATTTGGGGAAAATTCAAAATCTGTTTAATCATTGATTATTACTCTTTTATTAAATACTGCTTTTTTTATTTCTAATACTTCTAATAGATCTACTATTCATTTCATCGCTATTTGCCAAATAAAAAACTCTCTTATCTTGCCGATAAACGGAACAGTCTACCTGAGCTTAGCCATAAAAACAAGCCACGGTATGAGATAAGAGCCGTTTTTGATATTTGTTTGGCAAATAGACATGAAATAAAGTTATAAAGTTCTGCCTTTGCGTTCGTTGTGTAAAAGTTTTAATTTTTGGTGGTCTTAAAAATGATTGTTATACTCGTATAATGCTCTGCAAAACCAATGCATTTTTTGATTATGTAAAACAGATATTTTGTGTTCATCATAACACTTTTTCATAGAACGACCTGGTTGTCCGATGTAAATGGAAAGGCAGAAGGTTAGTTTTATTAGAAGTATTGGGAATAAAAAAAGCAACCAATGGTCAAACAGATTTTAGAATTTCCCTAATAATAAAAAGCAGCCATAGGATAAAATCACCAGATGTTGCTACCTGCCAAATTTACCTTGCTACCTTTATATAGACTGAATTTTATACCTATTAGGTTTAGTAAAGGTTTGTTACTTCTTGAGAATGGCACAAAAGCCGAAACAATTGTTGAAATATAATTTGCAATTTTTGTTAAGCCTACCAAGTATTTTCTTTCATTTACTAATTATTAATTTATTTTATGTTGCATAAACTATATACCATAGCAAATATTAATGTATAAAATCAACGTTTATGATGTATACACTGAAGTCGCCGATCATTTCCTTAAAATGTTTTCATGGCTGACACCTGCTTATTCGAACCACAAATTTTAGTCATCCTAATGGCTTACTTTATCCGTCTATCATAATTTCCGCCTCGGGATCCATTATTTTTCTTTAATTCATGTCTCAAAGCCGCCATCGTTTCTCTTCCAGGATCAATCCGCACCCTGTGCCACACTCAACCCGCTCAGTGTCCCTCCCAGCCCTGCCTCAACGGTGGAACCTGCACCGAGGGCTGGAACCGGTTCGTCTGCGACTGCACAAACACACTATTCAGCGGCCCTACTTGCGGCAAGGAGGCCCCGACGCTCAGCTTCAACGGCACCCAGCACATGGAGGTCACGATGGATTCGGAAATGATCACGCAAACGGAAGACATTATATTAAGATTCAGGACGAGTAAACCACTCGGATTGCTGCTGATCACTAGCACGGCGGAGACCGGTGATAGAATCGAGCTGGCCGTGGCCGCGGGCAGGATTCGGTTGGCTTTGCGGCTCGGTGTTAAGGAGAAGAAAAAGGAGGACAAGGAGAAGGATAAGGTATGGCGTGGGGTTTGTATATCGGACCGACGATTTATGGTGATTTAATTTCCAGATTCTGCTAGCCGGGCAAAACGTTAACGACAACGAATTCCATACGGTTAGGCTATCGAGAAGGGGATCTAATTTAAAGTTGCAGCTCGACAGCCAATCGCCCATTAGAGGTAAGTAACTATTTATTTCCTAATTTTCACTTGATTTTTGATTATTTAAGTCGAACTGTAATGGTCTAATTATAATTCACAGCAGAGCATACTAACAAATTACACATTTATGTATAATTTCACTGATACTTGTGTTTCGTTGGTGAATATTTGACTATTTTACACAGGACCAGCTTTAAAGGTATTAATTTACAGAGTTAATGTTAAATAGCCGTAGTTAATATTAATACCGACCCTTATTTAAAAAAAATAATGAAAGTAGCTACTACCTGATTATAATTAATCCTGAGGATAAATGAAACGCCTGTGCATGTCCTGTCCTGTTTTATTTACAGCGAGGTTTACAATTTTTCCCTGTCACTATCTTTATTCAAGTAAAAGAGACTATAGTATTGATAGTTTAAGGTGATTTCTGCTGGTAAAAGGTGATCCAACCAAAATGCACGATGTTAATTGTAAATAAAACAAAAAGTTTTCAGAGAATTATCTTAATATTTCTTATTATGATAGAAGGATCTATGGCAATTATGTGTGAAACAAAGTATCGGCCAAATTCTCGCCACGGCTTCGGTGGCATACCTCCATTCGATGGTCCATATTTTCAATAACTCGTAGACATAATTGAGGTTCAATGTCGTTAATGTGCCGAATTATCTCCTTTAGCTCTAGAATTGTTCTTGGCTTATTGACGTACACTTTTTCTTTTAAATATCCCCAAAGAAAGAAGTCCAACGGTGTCAAATCACATGATCGTGGCGGCCAATTAATATCGCCACGACGTGAGATAACACGGCCATTGAATTTCTCGCGCAAAAGTGCCATTGTTTCGTTGGCTGTGTGGCAAGTGGCACCATCCTGTTGGAACCACATATCGTCCAGGTCCATATCCTCAATTTCTGGCCACAAGGAGTCTGTTATCATCTCGCGATAGCGACCACCATTCACGGTAACTGCTTGGCCGACCTCATTTTCGAAGAAGTACGGCCCGATGACGCCGCCAGCCCATAAACCGCACCAAACAGTCACTCTTTGTGGATGCATCGGCTTTTCAACAATCACTCGTGGATTCTCATTTGCCCAAGTGCGGCAATTCTGCTTGTTAACGAATCCACTGAGGTGAAAGTGTGCCTCGTCGCTGAAGATGATTTTCTTTGTAAAGTCACCATTCACTGTCTGTTCAACCAACCATTCGGCGTATTGACGACGCTTGAAATGGTCAGTAGGCTTCAGCTCTTGAGTCAATTGAACTTTGTAAGCGTGTAAATTCAAATCTTTATTCAAAATTCGCATCAGTGATGTAGGTGAGATGTTCAGTTGTTGGGCACGACGACGAGTCGAGGTTGACGGCCCTTCTGCTACACTATCGCGAACAACAGCAATGTTTTCCGCAGAACGAACTGGGCGAGCATGCACAGGTGTTTTCACATTTTCCACAGACCCGGTTTGCTGAAATTTGCATACAATTCTCCCGATTGTGGACACATTTTGTCGATTATGCTGACCAAAAAAGTCACGAAGGGCACGAAATGCATTTTGAATTGAACGCCCATTTTCGTAAAAGGCTTCAACAATCTTAACGCGCTGCTCAATTGCGTACCTCTCCATGGTTGAATTTGTCAACAATTAACATCGTGCATTATGGTTGGACCACCCTTTATAATGCAATGATTAAACGGAGAAAATTATTCCGCTATTTACAACTGATTTGAAAAGAATACAGAGCTATTGTTCACTACAAATCAATTACTGTAAAATTTATTTCGTTTGAAATAGTTTTGAGTATTCATTGTAGTTAAGACTTGCAGTTTTATGCAAATAAATATAGTATGTATGAAAATCTTCAACACATTAAATTCAGATTTTATTTCTTGTTCGCTTCTCAAAAAAGAAAAACTCATCCATTTGTTTTAGGTTTTCCTATACTTACCTGCTTTCAACAAATATGTAATTATTTATGTAACTATGTTTTGTTATATATTCTTTTTTATTTTTTCATAGATAGTTTTATAAAATACTGACAATAAAATCTAAATTGAGATAAAAATTATTAGGGAAGAATTCTGTCATATAAATGTATTCATCTGAAAATCCAACGAAATTCAAATGTTACAACAAAGTTAAATTAACTAATTAATGGAAATGTACAGAGAAGGTATTATTCATAGCAAGAATTTTGCCATATAGATGTATTCATCTGAAAATCCAAAAGGATTAAAATTTTACAAGTAAAGTTAGATATACTGATGAACATAAATGCACAGGGAAGGTATTATTTACAGCAAGAACATACAGTACGCTCTTCAGAAAATCCACATACAGTACATGAGGCATATTTCAAACTAATTTTTATTTCAGTATTTTCGATTTAATTAACTAAAAAAGTATTGTATTGACTTCATGATGAAGGGAACAACATTAACGTTTATTATGATTAAAACTAACACAATAAATGTGTAGTGGTCTATTATATTGTATTATTATAATTATTATGTAAATATAATTAAAATAATATAGCACAATAAATAGACAATTAAATCAGTGGCCAATACGGTGAAACAACACCATGGAAAATGTTTTTAATATGTACAGTTATAATCTAACTTACCAGGGAAAGATTTAGGAGAAACATATTTATCTGTCTAATGTTCTGTCAAAAACCACAGAAGCTACGTTGCTTTTTTATAAACTAAGAAAAATAAAACCTTGATGTTAAGGTGGATATTGGTAGCGGTGATTATAAAGGACATATTGGTTTAGGTGTAAAATATAGTGAAAAAGAAATATATACAATGCATTGTTTCATTCCACATTATTATCGTATACACAGTGTGTTATTGGATGAATATATAGTTTATATGATCATATTTTAATATGAAGATAGTTTTACTATTCTTAAAATGCATTTCTTGGTTGTAACTAAATTCTCAACACCCTTTGCACAATTCAATTGACTGTTAGTTATCTATAAATAGCTTATTGTATATATTAGACGTAGTAATAAGTTTACAGGTTTTTCCTTAAAAATATCCGAATTACACATTGATTATTTTTTCTCTAAAAATGAAAATCAAATAGACACGGTTTTCAGATATAGGGAAACTTAGTATATATCAATTTATTTATGGAATTCAAAATAATATAAAAATATAGCTTTTATTTTCTAAGTTGTGACCCACTTGCGATGTAACTACTATAACCGGAAGTGTTATACGATACGGCCAATATTTCAGATTGATAAAACACATCGACTTGACTTCAAGCTTAAATATTTTAGAATTTGACAGGAATTGGAACCCAAAAAATTTTTATAAATATGTCACGTGAATGAGACTGTATATAATAACAGTTAATTATGGTCTAAAATAAATGCAGCTTAATTTGGTGGAAAATATTAAACTTCAGTAAGTGATATCGCCAAAAAAAAATAATTGCATTAGGGATTAATATCTATAATATTGTACCCAAGAAAACACTATGTCGAGTAAGGCATAAAGTTTTTCGACTAATTTAATTTTTCTTAATTTTTTTTAATTATAAACATTTTCTGTCTTTAACATATAAGTCGGAAATCGAGAAAGGAACCACGAAGCCGCCAAGCAGCTATCAAAGTAGTTCCCGAATAGCAAAGCTATTACATAATCGCTCTAGGAAACAACTACTCCTCGGGCTAAAACCCCGCCAGGCATTGAATTATACCCAGAAGCGATCCTCGACCGCTTTTTCGTGTTTCTGCACGATCAGATAAGGTGTCGAATCCTACCTGTGGCGGGTTTTATTTTTTGAAATTTTCTTTCTTGTGTTTTGAACACAGTATATTTGTAGCAACTCCAAATCGTATAGTAGGATAAGTTCAAAAATTATTTACAATTATATAGATCAATTGTAAGTAGTTACTCATGATCTGAAACATACTTTACTAAAACTTTAATAAAATACTTATTTAATTTAGTAAAATATTATACACTAATATAAATTATTTATATTATTTACAAAACAGAATTCAAGAAAAGATAGGTAGTTTATGAATACTACTAATTCATGTTATCTATTGTCATAGACTGACTAAATAATCTCTTGAACTCATTTCCTCAAACTTGCAAAATCATACAAGCATATACAAATCTGTTAACGCCCAGTTTTTACTTATTTGATGTGTGGAATGTCAGTATCAATATTAGTCTATGTTTTGTGTTATGTGAGCGTAAATAAAGTCATTTTACTTAATTATTGTAAAGGTACTGTTACCAGATGAAACAAACGTATTTCTATTTAAAAGTATATTGGTCAATACTTTCATATTTTTAAGCAATGGTTTAATATTTACAAATATAAAAGAAAAAATATTATTTTCCTAATAAAGTAATAATCATGTAGAAAGAGCCTATCAAAGTACAACGTTAATAATCATGTGCATCATGGAAGTAGGTGTACTGCTATGAAAACCACAAATCCGCTAAACAGATTCTGTACATTGAGATAAGTAGATAAAATAACTATGGATAAATCTATTCCTAATAAATTTGAGGAGGTAGTTACAATTTTCTTGTAACCATCGTAAGATAGGAAGATAAATTTTACACCGGAATTGCAGAAAATTGTACGATACCATAAAATAGTATGATTGTAAGTTCACAGGAAAACCTCTTGTACTGATTGCCCCATGTTCATTAGCTTTTTGGCCTTTATTAATTACGTTTGAAATATTTAGGATTTACTTATTTGATATCGATACCTTTCGGTATTTCGGTATATTTTCCATTGTTACAAGTTCAATGTCCATATAAAATTTCGAAAATAATTTCATGTAAATCGCCCGTAGGTGTACATTTTCTTGGCATCTACAGCAAGATTTATGAAGCGGTTGATATAACGATTAATTTTTTTTACAACAATGACTTAATTTCGATTATTAGTTCAAAAATTAGATAAATCACGGTGGCAAAATTCATTAGAATATTAATGATCCAGGCGCATTCACCAGATTTTGAAGCTATTTCCGAAAAAAAAATAGTTTTAAAAATAGAACTAGATATTTGCTCCTTGTCAATCGACTATATTAAAAACAATAACACATTCTAATTTTAAACAATACGCAATTGATTTTGGATAATTTGAGTTATTTTAAAATGTCTTTAATGACATGGAATATTCTTTGTAATTCCAGTTCACGATCTGTACCTCTTGTTGGCTAAATATTTCTTATGTGTATATTTATTGGCAGAATCACGTAAAACTACTTGTCTAAACTAGGCGAGTATCTTCATTGTTGAACATTTTCTTTGCGTTAACTTTATTGGATACTGTTTCAGCTGAGATCCAAGGCAAATTCAACTCTCTTCAATGGAGAACGATCCACCTCGGCGGGCTCTACCACCTCGAGGAAGAAATCAGCATGTCTACCACGGTCCCCAATTTCGTTGGCGACATCCAGCAGTTCTACTTCAACAACATCCCCTACATCGAACTGGCGCGCACTTTACGAACGGAACAATCCATATCAGGTTTCCCGGCCATCAAAGTTGCGGCGAAATTCGTCAAGCACGCCACAGATAATTTACATCGCCCCGTTACATTCCGCTCGAAACACACATTCATCGGTTTGCCAATGCTGAGAGCTTACTCGAGCATACATATCGACTTTATGTTCAAGACACGGGAAGCCAACGGGCTCATCATGTTCAATGGGGGAAAGAAGGAGGACTTCGTCGCCGTGGAACTTGTTGACGGTCACATCAATTACGTCGTGAACGTGGGTGACGGCACCGTCACGCTTAGGGACACGGTGAAATCGCATCTGAATGACAACAGATGGCACACGGTCGGCATAAGAAGGCCGTCTGTGAAACAGCACACTCTGATGGTAGACGACGATATCGTAATTGCGGCTAATTACGGTACAGAGAATCTGGAGCTTGACGGCATTTTGTATCTCGGTGGAGTGTATAAGGACCTATACGCTCAGCTGCCTCAAGAGGACGTAAAGTCGAGGCATGGCTTTGAGGGATGCATAGCCGGATTGGACTTGAATGGAGAGTCGCCTAATATCATGGAGGATGCCGTAGTGCATAGCTCGCTAGTGACCGCTGGATGTGAAAGTAAGGCCATTAATCTGTTAATTTAGTATCTAGTTACTTTTTCAAAAAACTTATTTCAGAATTTCTGAACTAAATTTTTTAGCTATTGACTACTCTTCATTTATAATGTCAGAAAACTGTTTGTCTAGTTTAAAGTAGTTTAATTTCAAAATAGAAACCTTGTCATATGTTCATTACTGGTTCAACTGCTTGCCATTTTTAAATATGTTAATTCATAGGTATTTACATATATTTACTATATTATTTTTAAAACGATAAAACTATAGTATGATTATATCCGCATTTTCGCACGTATATACAATGATCAGGGCGTGATCGCTTCATCACATGCTTAAATATGCAACGATATTCCATCAAATGACGACTATAAACTGCAAGAAGCATTCATGTTAGTTTTCTCCACAAGTTCGTACTGTTAAATGAGCATTATTTTACATACGTTTTATTGTGTTTTGTTGGGTTGTTTAAATTTCGTATTTTTAAATACCGTGTCTTGTTGCCTGATTATTGTGTTTTATTTATATACTTTTAGAGTATTTTAAATAACAGTGTGTTTGTTCCTAGGACATATACGAAGGCTTTGATTTGATAATATATTTGATTATATAAAGGAACGATCTATTTAGATTGCCTAATTAGAAAATATAGTAAACTCAAGAAAATATATTGCTACAGTAATAACTCAAATTACATCAGCAGTTTTTGAGTAATCATAAGGTCCACATACTTAAATATTCTTTTTTCAGTAATTTCATCATGAAGCTTTTTCAGATAATTTTATCTAGCACGTTATTTAATTTGAGAAATTTAAAACCCTTTTACGACGATCTTTCCCAGAGTTATCGTCGTTCAAAACATAAGTCGATTTTGATTATTTTTTATTTTTTCCATTTTTTCTTAGTTCTTGTAACATGTTTTGATAAGAAATATGGATTATTGCTAGAAACATATTTTCAACCTTAAGTAATGGATATAAAATGAAAAATTTATCCTTGAATTGATTTTTAGCAAAAACGACATATTCAACCATTCCAAATACGATGAAAATATTTTTCAGCACTTCTAAATTTTCATAGTTTCTTTGGAATGCCTTGAGGTTGAAGGGAAACAGTGAACATCTTTAGTCTATCCATTATTTATAAAATTATCCAAAGTTAAGTGAATATCCCTAAATACGCAATTTTTACCTCTTTTTCAATCAATATTCTCACACCGAACATTTTTTTGTCAAAAGCCAATAATTGCAGCTTATAAAGAATACTTTGCAGTTTTTAAAATCCTATTTAAATATTCTATACGATCATTAGTTCCCGAGTAATTAGCTCCAAGAGTCAAAACTTTTTTGCTTTGAACGACGATAACTCAGCGAAAATCATCGTACAAGGCGTTTAGACCATTTGTATTAAATAGGATAAAATTATCTAAAAAGGTTGTGTAGTGAAATTACTGGAAAATAATTATTGAAGTCCGTAGACCTTTTGAAGGTAAGCAAAAATTTGGATTTTGGTTTCGATGGTTTCATAATTATTACTTAAAAAACTGCTGTTACAGCTTCTCAGTTACTGTTACTGTTACAGTTACAGTTACTGTTTCTCCAAGTTACAGCCCTTTATTTACTCACTTCATACCTTCCTGGTCTTCTCATAGCATTCATCCATCATCTTCTACCTTTATTTTCCTTCACAGTTTTAACCACTCTCCATATCCTTCATCTTCATACACCTGCATTTTTTCTCTTTTTCTTTTTTCCCCGTTCCCCGTTTTCCCTTTTCCCTATTTTCCGATTTTCCAATTTCGCCCTTTCCCATTCACAAATTTGTGAATTATAAGTCGCAAATGTTACATGCTTTCAAATATATAGATTTACTGAAATAGGGGAATAATTGTAGTATGCAACACGATACCCCATATATTACCCCACAAAATTATTCCATAGAAATGTAACAAGATAGTAATTGTGTATTCTTCTTATTTAAACACTCTGTCTAGTTTCCCTTCAATAAAATCCATAGATTTGTAAATATATGATTACCATTAAGATCTCTATTCTAAATTACCTTTTTCAGTATCAGTAGGTTCAGTAATGTGTTTTAGTCCAGATTCGTACTCTTAGACGCGCATTATTTTTCATACGTTTTATTGTGTTTCATTGCGTTTTTTAAATTGCCCATTTTTAAATACCATATCTTGTTGCCTGATTATTGTGCTTTATTTAAATACTTGCACTGAGTATTACTTGAGTATTTTAAGCAACAGTGTGTTTGCTCCCAGGGCATATACAAAACCTCTAATTTGATAATAAATAAGCTTGATTGATAAATATATTTAAGTCTCTCTTTATTGCGGTCCTCGTAAAAAATGATATTTACGTACAGTTATGCACATTTACCATATCTCCGATACGAATAATATAGATTTCGTAAAATGGTAATAAAGTCTAGAAAAAATATTGCTATAGTAATAGAGTAACCTATATTTTATTGTATATTATATTAAGGTGTCTTGCATATTGAGATGTCTTTGTGTTAATCGTCTAATATTATTACTAAAATTCTTTTACTTAATTTTTTGATACTTTTAAACTACCCAAGAAATGTATTTAGATCTTGCCTCCATTACATAAGTTCCTAGTTAATAGCTCTCTCTTTCCTACCCCCTTCATGTCTCCCTGTTCTTCTCGTAGCATTCATCCATCTTCTTCTACCTCTCTTTTCACTCACAGTTTTAACCAGTCATATCATTCATCTTCATACACCCGCCCATTTCTTATTTTTCTCTTTCCTCCAGTTCCCCGATTACCTCGTTTCCCTTTTCTATTCCACCTTTGTCTTTAAAAATAAGTTAATTACAAGTCCAAAATGTCGCGTACTTTCAAATATGTGGGTTTACTGGAAAAAGAATAATTGAACAACACGATATCTCAACTTACCCCACACAATTATTTCGTAGAAGTGTAACAAGATGGTAATTGGGCATTATTCTTATTGAAACACCTTGTCTAGTGTCCCTTTCAGGCGTAGATTTGTAAGCATATGGCTGTCATTAAGATCTCTATTCTAAATAATCTTTCTCTATATTAGTAAGGCAAAGTTGTATTTATCTAAATTCACTAGAAAGCTCGCGAGAATATTCTGTTCTAAGTAAGTGTAATAATACGTGCCTGAATGCAGGTGGTTGCAGTTAAGTTGGACCAATTGCATTCTTTTAACATTTGTGGACACAGGTATAATTGAAGAATATTTTTTTCAAATTCTTAAAACAAGATTCAACTAGATAAAGAGTTTCTTTTATATTATAATATATTCAATCAAGTAACATAGAGGATATTTGAAGACACAAATTTGTCAGAATTGGATATGAGGTAAATTAAAATAGAGAGACGGTCAATTTAAAATAATTAATACTGTATTGTTTATGTAAATACCCGCCGATTGGTCGACGGCAAGTTTTTGTCGCGTCTCTCTCTTTACATAATCAACAGGCATAGACCAATCATAAATTGATTATTTAAATGGAGCAATTCGTAGAAGGGACGAAGAAAGATATTATTGATACAATTATTAATCGTAATAATTAAATAATAATTTATTTTATTAGTCGTAATAATTTATCTATAAATTTCATTATTTTATGTTATTCGCATTTTTTTGACTCAATAAGGAGGAATGCCTATATTCAATATTTGTACAGATTGCAAACCGAAAATCAATATTATTGACTGAAGGACAGAGGCTTCACAATCTCAACCAATCCCGGTCTGATTTGACTAAACTATTCCCATACGAATTTGATCTCTTGAAGAAATTTTTAATTTTCATCAGTTCTGTTTCGGTCTTTGTTTAACAAATACTTTAATCATTTATTTATTTTTAACAAATTTCGCTTTTAGTTTCATCTGTAATCAGTATGAAACTAAAGTTCTCTGTAAGTAGTTCTCTGTATTTAATAGGAAACTGATGTAATATCTTAACACCGAAAGTATGTCTCTAGATTAAATTCAGTAACTTAAACTATGTTAATTTTCTTCTTTCTAATTTTTTTATATACTTGCTCAATCACATTTCTCTTTTCAATTAAAGTTTATCCCTTAATGTTAATTCACTGTTTTTGTATCGTTCTTAAATTTAATGTCAACTATGTTCTAATGTCAACTTTATTATAAGTATTTCCCAGATATCTTAATATAAAAAAGTAATTAAGGCAAGGTAAGACCAAGTAAGTATTTTTTTCGATATGAAGACAAAACAATCAACCCAGATGATAAGAGGCGGAGGGTACAAAATAATTTTCTTTTCTTAATTTCAAGTAAGAGAATTTCAGGACAGAACCCACGTAGGAATAATGATATGTATGAGACTCCCTTACAAATAAATTTGTGCAAAACTCTCTTTTGACAAACCCTCACCTTTCGGTAACGTTAATAATATATTTAATTTCGGTTAGATTAATATTATTTCAGTAAGCTTAATAAGATTATAGGTCAAGCAGCAACCAACCTTGGTAGTACAGTACTTTTCTAATGCAAAATATTGTAATTCAATCAAGAACTGTGAATCGCATTTCGTTTAGTAGTAGTAGCTAATTTTGCATTAGCAGCTACTCGCAGTTTATTTTACTAAAGAAACTTCACTAAAGTAAAAGCCTGTAATGATTTGTAAACAAAAAGTAACAATTTAACTTTTACTATTCCGCGGTGTCAATTCGCTGGATTTCAATTAATTTCAAACTCTTACATTTTAGGTCAGTCAGCGAAATGCAACCACAACGTTTGTGCTAATGCAGGCATTTGTGTTCAGCAGTGGAATTCGTACACCTGCGACTGTGATATGACTTCCTTTACAGGACCAACTTGTTCGGACGGTAAAGTTTTGTTTGTAGACAGAATGTATAATTAATTAACTCTAGGTGTAACTGGTTCTGAGTGTAGTAAATTTATACGTGGTTTTAGGCATTTGATATTCACGTATTAATTTTATCTGGAACGTTTGTTACCAACAACTTTCCAGAAAAACAAATTTTCTATTAATATTATAGAATTTGCATGGTATAATTAATTTTCCAATATTACAATTACTTAAACTTACCGTTATTATATTGTAACAAAATTCATTTGACATAAAATAGTACTTGAATTAAAGATGTATATACAGAAGAATGTATACATACACAATTAAATTGCACGTGAAGTAAGAATTCCCAAAAGAACTGTTTATAATACACAAAATTTACGCAACAGAAAAACTTTTCCTCATTTTTTATAATTTCTTGAAGTTTTAAATCCTTGAACATTTTATGTAGATAGCCTAGGATATCCTCTGTCATTAGCGATAAAAAAAATGCACTTGTTTAACAGATAACACTTAACAATAACACTTTGTAATTGTTTGTAGCGCTATTTGAAGTGATTTGTAAAATACTATAAATTCAGTTACGCTAGAGATTTTTTTAATCTAATGCCATCAACTGAATGAAACAGTTTATCCAATATACTTATAATAGAAGAAATGAATCGTCCACTCAACTTAAGAAAGATGAAGCCGTGAATGTGCTAACTCTGATTAACGAGAAACGTAGCCAGTGATAGATGGGCAATTTGATTCAACAATCAGCTGAACAGTTAAATGTTTCAATAAATTTGGAAGTTTCTGTAGAGCCCCAGGTGGTAAGAAGTCTATAGATGCAAGAGGTGAGTGATATATTATGCAATCCGCCTTAAGAAACAGGCATTCTACCAGTCTCGAGCTAAACAGAACCCTAGCAGCAGCTCGAAATGCAGCAATTTCTAGACGAACGCGCTCAGAAGAAGGCTTAATGAAGGAGGATTGTACAGTAGAAATCCAGCTATTGCACCACTACTCACCACAGAACGTAGAGTTACTAGACTGCGTTTTGGAAGAGGACACATAAATTGAACCATTGACGACTGGAAGCTGGTTTTGCTTTCAGACATCTTAATTCACCATATGGACGTCATAGAGCCTGGCTAATGCCAGGAGAAAGTTTATGTCTGCGCTATCTCTCCGAAGTCCCATTTTTTGGTGGATCAATAAAGTATTAAGGAGGACCCTGTTTCGACTATCTCACGGATTTAGTTTCTACACGAAAGAGATCCATGAATGCAGATTTCTACATATCAAAATGAGCCAGGAGAAAGTTTCTGTTTCAGAAGAAAGTTCATATTTCTACGCAGAAAACATCATAAAGAACATTTGATGCCATTTGCCCCATTGGCTACGGATAATTTCATTGTCATACAGGATAACGCTCGGCTCCACATTGACAGAGAGGTCCCTACAATTGGACTCCCTACAATTTGTGAATATTACAACTATGGACTGGCCGCCAAGATGCCTAGATACACATAGTGCATATATAGAATGCACTAAAAGTATCAGTTAGGCATCACATACCTGTCCATATGACTCTTAGGCAACTCGAATAAGTCGTTCTCGTCGAATGGCAGAATATTTTTTAGGAAACTATTTACAACTTGATCAATATTATAGCCAGATGAATAAAAGCAGTGATCAGAACTAGAGAAGGACCTCCATGCTACTGTATTAATTTTTTTAATATTCAATGTCCATCAATTTTTTTTCTAAAGTTTTTCATTAGCACTGTTCTCATTGCATTTAACATTAATTTTCCTTTCTGTTATTTATTCATGTTTTCTCTGGATAATGTCATTCTAATTTGTTAAACAACACTTTGTTGTTTATGTGTTGTATCACATAGATATTATGATTTAAATCTTCGAAAAAATGAACGTAATAAGGAAGATTCACTGATGCACTAATTTTATCCAGGAGTTTATTTGACATGTAGATACTTTTAAATTTTTTGACCATATGATGTCTAAAATGTGTTAAATTTTATAACAATTTTACACCAAACGAGGTGTATATAGAAATGCATCAGTATGGTGTGAAATAAACACCGCAAATTCGTGGTAGAAGTTTACCATTCGCGTGTGTGAATTTTCATACCGGTAATGAAATAAAATCAATACCGCCGTCTGGTTTAAACTTCACCACCTTTTGGTCTAACAAGGGGAACATCCGATGCTTTCCTCTTCGATTTCAATGAAACTTTGTCTGGTGATTCTAGGTCGAAAATGAGGCGACACGTGTTCGGCCGTTCTTTAGGAGGGCATCAGACACCTCAGGAAAAATGTTTTAAGCCAAAAAATGGCTAAAAATGGCGCTTTCGAAACAAGCACTGCCCCTAGATCCCTAAATGGATTTTATTGAAATTTTCGGAGATGTTTTTACATTAAAAAATATCAGACAAGTGTATAGGGGTTTATCAAAATATGCCCTACGAAGGCAACAACGAGATATTTAACATGAATCTTACGTCAATAGAATTAAGCGGCTATATTGCAGCAAAGGGTGCACTTAATCAAAAGGTTGATATCAGATTCATGTTTCTCACCCCAAGGAACCCCCAGTATACAACTTTTCCCTCAAAGGAGAAAGAATATTGTTTTTTCATTAAAATTTACTCCAATGTGTCAAACTACAGATAAGATACAAATGTATACGAATACCTAATAATAATACAAAGGAAACGACTGTCCTATCTTCTATGATTTTGATTTATTCTTTGATTTTGAGGACGTGAACAGTTCCAAGAACGACGATGACATTGGCTTTCAAGTGCAGTAATATTTCTTTCGCCGGGTCAGTCGGTTTCATCATCACTATGAATACCGTACCAGTATTAGAGACTAACAATAGTGTGATTCCGGGTGAAATTGATGGAGGAATAAAATATTGCATCGATTTGCTATGTGAAGGTGGACTAATGGATGGGTATCTCAGTCGTATTTCCGAAAGGTAAAAGTTAATCGGCGAAAAAATTGCGAATTATGTGAAGAAATTGATCCAGGAATACTCGTTCGAGGTTTGCGATGCGCTGTCTTTCGAAGGAGAAGATGAATGTGGATAGATGGATACCGAGTGAACTTACATGAGTGTATTCGAATCGGATGGAGAAAGGTCATCTTGTATAAGCTCACAAGAAATGTTTTCTTACTATCATGACAGAAAGCACATTAGTTTTCTTCCAACTAAAATAAAAGTAGTTGAACTTTCAAAAATCACACCCAACTTGGAGCTTTCCTACTTTAAAAAAACGTAGTGGAGCATCTTTATCCCGAAAATGTAAGTTGAAAAAGTGGGAAAGATATATCATTTCAGGATGGACAAAAAAAATTCAAGAAAATTGGTGATAAATTTCTTCACATAATTCGTAATTTTCTCGCCGCTTAACTTTGGCCATTCAGAAACATGACTGGGAGACTCATCCATTGTAAAAACATCCATGAAAATTTCATTAAAATCTATTTAGGGACATAGGAACAGTACTTGTTTCGAGAACGCCATGTTTAGCCATTTTTCGGCTTAAAGAATTTTTCCCGAGGGTTCTGATACCCATTCTGAAGAACGGTCGGACATATCTCGACTCATTTTCGACCTAGAATCACCAGACAGAAATTCATTGAAGTCGAAGAGGGAAGCGTCGGACGTTCCCCTCGTAAGCTTTGCTAACATTTTACGCCTTTTAACTCTAAGCATATATAAAAAGGACATATTTCAGATATTCAAAAAGACATTTCAGAAAAACTAACTGTACCTATTACTTTTTCAGAATCGGTGTCTTACGAATTTGGTCCCAACCGAGGCATTATAACCTATACATTTCCCGAAGACAACAGACCCGAGATGCAGGAAGACACAATCGCTATCGGATTTATTACGACCAAATCGGATGCGGTTCTCCTACGGATTGTTAGCGGAACTTCGAATGATTATATCGAAATGTATATCGTAAGTAATATTATCCATCTCCTCTGCATTTAGCTAGAAATTTATATTTTCTAGGTGGAGGGTAACGTCTTCGCAGTCTACAATTTGGGCACTAATGATCATCCCTTAGGGGACATCTCCGTAAAAGTTAACGATAACGCATATCATGTAGTTAGATTTCACAGGCAGGGACATAATTCTACGTTGCAAGTTGATGATTATAACGTTCAGTCGAATCATCCAACAGGTAAGCGAATATGGAATAATTAACTGTAATTATACACTAAAAGAAGAATTTATTTATATACAACTATAATTATTAACTGTTAACTTAATATAAAAGGTGTTATAATACGAGTGCAAGATTTGAATTTTAAATAAAACATGGTTTTCCGTAGAGAAGTATTGAAATATTTATTGATTTATAAATATGTATATTTGAAAATTATCCGGTAAATGGCCGCCACTGCTTAGGTGGCACACAAGTACTCTACTGGCGAAATTTTTAATAACGGTCTTGCATAAATGTGGCTGTATTTCGTTGATACATCGTTCGATTCTCATTGATTTTCAATAAGTCCTGGGCTTGTTGGTGTAAACTTAAGGCTTCATAAAGCCCCGCGGGAAGAACTCCATAGGTGTTAAATTCCAAGATCGTGGCGGCTAATTCTGGTCATTAAAACGGGAGACGACCAGAAAACGACTCGTGCAAGACCGTCAATATTCCGTGGGAGGTATGGCAAGTGGCATCATCCAACTGAAGCCACATGCTTGCAAGGGCAATATCTTCCAGTTGAGGTATTATCATGTTACGATAACGTTCGCCATTTATCGTTAATGTATTACCTGTCTCGTTTTCAAAGAAAAATGGTCCAATGATTTTTTCAGTCCACAATGCGCACTAAACAGTGACACGTTGGAAATGCATTTATTTCTCACGAATAATTCGTGGACTTTCTGTGTCCTAAATGCGGCAATTTTGCCTATTAACGAAGCCATCAAGGTGAAAATAGGCCTCGTCGCTGAAGATGATTTTATCTACAAAATTATCCACTTCTTGTCGTTCAATTATCCGATTGCCAAACTCTCTTCGTTGTGCATGGTCTGTTGGCAGAAGTTGTTGAGTCAGTTGGGCTTTGTAAGCATTGAGTAAATCTTTAGTAAGGGTATGGTAAGTGAAGAGTGGCTGTTGAAATGTACAATTCTTGTGGGTGATGACGAATCGAGATCCCTCGCTCGGCCACACTCTCACGAACTGCTGTGATGTTTTGCTCTGAACGACAAGTGCTTTAAAATTTTTCGATTATTCTTTTCACATTCTTTGATAAATTTGGAACATGAACGCACTTTAGGAATAGTAGCAATCAAAATATCACCATTTTGATAGTAATGTCTAATTAATGTTTACCAACTCTTGTCTGTCTCCTATCGACCTGTCACAATTATTGGCCTATCGAATCATGACAGCCAAAAGGGCGTGCAATTCGAATCGACAAAATAAGAAGAGAAGCAGGACGTGCACTGTACAACACTCAAATAGATTGTGGCATCCTGAACGCTATAATCTCAAACACGATAATTCTCAAAGAAGGCAATCTGGAAAACGAACAAAGAATACCGCACGCGTTGTAAGCTATCACCTCTTTGAGAGCAGTGATTCTTAGAAAATACCTTCAATTCCCATTTTCTCGACCAACAGAAATACTCAAACTATTACAGCGAATGTTAATCAGCTCTTAAAAATTGAAAACATGGAGAACTTGCATGCTGTATACTTAGCACTATACGTTATAGCCATAACTGTCACAGAAATAAACGGACAAAAATTCAACATAAGACGATCTCGGATGAAACATAATAAAACGGAAATAGCTTGGAAGATAGCTAATCAAACAGATTGGCAATCTAAGATCAATAGTGATGAGTGAAGATCATTGGGGAATACTTAAATAGGATCAAAAATATGAACATGGCGACGAAGTTAAAACCAATTATGAAAACTACGAGAATAGAATGAATAGGCCCAGATCTCCATTGAAAGTTAATATTCCACAAAAGGTCAACTTAGAAAAATATTTAAAGCAAAGAGGGCTAGACTGCAGAGGTACAATGAAGCGACGAAGAGAATATCCTAGAATGAGTAATTTCAAAACAAGTAGAAGCGATTCTGCCATAAATTGAAGGTTGAAACAACTAACGAACTGAACCAATATACATTGGCAGGCGTGATGGCCTTGATAGGTTTGCAGCAAGTCGAGCGAGCTTACCGCTCTTTACTCGCCCACCATGTAGACCGGGACCGTCGTATGAAAGTGGGCCGAGCTTTGCTTCTGCTTTCGCGGATCTCTACGTGACAGGCAAGTACTGTTCGCAAATGAAACCCGCGCTACTGGCAGTGGTTCGCTCCCCTCAGCTTCCTTTGGTCCTGATGCATTTAGTCCCGCTGGCAGGGACTTCTTCTCGGCTTTTTCTTTGGCGTTAGTCGCCTTGTTTTTGCTGCATCATCGCTTCGCCAGCATCAGCCCGCCGGGGGGTTAACGAACTAAAGGCAATGGAACAAACTTATAACAAAGAAACATTCCGTAACTACTGGCGAGATATATGATCAGAACGCACCAACTACAACCAAAGAGTGATGTGACTACAAACAGTGGAGAATTATACAATAGATTTACAATAAATTTCTGAAGTGATCTTAATGGAGGGCGGTATCGGGAGACAGTTAAATGCCTGGCGAAGGCATTTAATAACGTAGTAAGAAACCCATAAAACATAAGATTATATCTTAACTGCGAAAATACAACGCTTTTGTACAAAAAAAGAGGGATAGAAAATCCCAAAAAGTTGCAAACACTTAACTTGTCTGACTGTCATCTACAAGCTGCTTACTGCCAAATTGCATATATAGAGATATAACAACATTGATACGCGAACAACGTCATCGGATTGGAACAGAAAGGTTGCATAGTAAAGATACTACGATGCAAGGAATAACTTACCTTCGACTCAGCAAATAGTGGACCAGGCCCGAATTGAGAATAGACACTTAAATATAGACTATAGAGATACACGAATGGTTGAGAAATGTTCTGAAAGTATACAAGAAGATACCACTAATACAGAACTTGAGCCATATGATGTCCCAATAAAAGACAGATAAATATTGGAGAGACAAAAAAAGCCGTTTTTTGATTTCGCATTTTCAAGTGACATTTTAACTAATTATGAGTAAAAAAGTTCCACCAAGTCTCCTGAAAAACTATATGGTCATTTGTTTCCAATAATTTAACAGCCCACTTCAATATAAATACTTCAATTAATTACTGCTTACGTTCAAACTTGCTACGATGGCTAAATTAAGAATAGTTAATTTTTATTTACTGTTACCTTACAAATTTCTGTGGGTCTTTGTCATGTAAAAGAGGCTATAGGTTAATAATCTTCAGTATTTTTCAAAAAGGTTCCCAAAATTCCCACAGTAATTTTTATTACTGATTCGCACTGATTCATTACTGATTCTGAATACTTTTGAACGTGAAGTATTTTTAAAGTTTATGTGATGGTAGGTAACTGAAAGAATACATTTTTCCATTAAATTTCAATGGACAAAAGAAATACAAGTTTATAATTGAAAATACTGCCGAAAATTAAATATCGTTTCTAAATATAACATATTCCTGTAAGTAGAAGCAACAGTATATATTTATTTTAAAATTTGAACTAATTATGAGACAAAAAAAATCTCCCCTTTAGAAGTGTAGTTGTGAAGTGTTCAATAATTTTAGATATTACAAGTTTTTAGATGTCGATTATAAATTAAAACATACAGCTTTAGATAGTCCACTTCATTCACAATTAGCGTAATGGAATATTGCCTATAAGTGGCGTATAGTAAAATAGACGTATGCTTTGGGATTAAATGGTGTACATACTCTTAGTTACCTCACTTTAGCTATAATGATATCCAAATCAATTGTTCATGCCGAAATAGAAATCTTACTGCATATGTATCAACGTTTTGTTCGTAGGTCACCAACTCCAAGTATTCAACAGTCAGTCACAAATACAAACTGGAGGAAAGTGGACTAAGAAAGGGAGAATCGAAAGACCCTTTACAGGCGTCATATCTGGAGTAGTTGTAAATGGTTTGAGGATACTAGATTTAGCCGCAGAAAAAGATATCCACGCGTCTATACGAGGTGACGTTCAACTGATATCTGGGATCTTCGATCGTCACGACCACCTCCAAAAAATGCAACAGGTATGATATTAATATAATATTAGAGACAAAATAAATATAATAAGTGCTTACGTTGTCTTTCAGACCACAGCTTCGGAATTCCCTGGCGTGCAAGACGACTTGGTTTTCAGCGGAGCCGGTTCCGGCTGCAACGGGGACGACGAAGACGAATGTCCACCTCTTCCCGAAAGTGGCTCAGGAGACGATGACTTAATAACTCCGGTATACGTACCACCTACAAGACCTCCTCCAACTCCAAAACCTCCCAAGAGGAATAACAGTAAAGAGGAGGAGAAATTGTGTGACGATGAGGACTGCACCGTCGGATCTGGGTCTGGAGAAATAACGGAGGACCCTACTACTTCTAAAACTACAGGTGAACCTCTAGGCAAATAAATATTTCCAATCACCGCACATAGGGGTATTTATATAAAAAATCCGAGCAAAATTATATATAGATTTAAGGGCTTTTTAATAAAAACTTTTTAATTTATTGTAGTGTTTATAAATATGAATATACAAAATTCACTCCAGAAACAGTGTTCAAAGAAAAATTTAACCTTGTGAGTTACCATCGGCAACTTAGTCGTGGCAATAAGACTTTTTTGGGATTTTATGATACTGAAATTGAAACATGCTGTTCATATATATGCCTGTTTTATTTGCAATAAAAAAACAAAATAAGAAATGGCAAAATATTCAAGTGTACAGTGCTGTGTTATCAAATTAAGATATACAGTGCTATTCAATAGTCCCCTCCCTCCCTCTTATCTTTAGAACGATTATACATAAACTAGTGAAATTTGGTAACTGAATATTAAGGGCTGTAAACTTCCCTACTAGTGATGATAGATGACGTATGCGTCAAAGATGACGTCACAAGGCCATTGTGACTAATAATTTTAAATGGAACCCTATGGCAAGCGACACCTCTTTTAAATGGTATCAAAAAAACCTATTCAATGATACTAATACTGTGTCTGTTTACGGCAGTTTTGACAACTGGCCTTCAAAAACCGCAAAGCTGTGATGAATTAAATCAGTTAATAATAAAATTTTAAATTCAAGCTCCGCCACTGGATAGTTGGATAGTAAATAATCTGATGTTTTTGCAAGTCTCCCCAATTTGATGTTTTTTTAGCTGTCAAAGTTTTTATACATTTAATAATTTGTGTATTGTTGATCGAACGTTTAACTGTTTTAGTACCTTGTGGTAATTTTAAAATATTTGTACATTCAATAATTTGTTAAACTGTTGTGAGCTGAACGTTTAAGTGCTTCAAGAAGAGAAATGGTACGTGTTTTAGGTGATAAAGTAGCAGCGATCCTAATACTTGGTGAAACTGGAGAAAATATTCATGCAGCAGAACGCATTTTTAATGAAAGGTTTCCCGATCGCCCAGTTTCGAGGACTTATTTGACAGAGCTTCTTTGTAAGTTTAAAACAACGGGTAGTATTAATGATGCAAAACGATCTGGCAGACCACAAATTTCTGATGAGAAAAAAATTGATATACTGGCAGAAGTAATAGTAAATCCTACTTCTTCAACAACTCAAGTTGCATCAACCTGTGAAGTCAGTCAAAGTACAGTGCACAGGGTGTTGAAAAAAAAACAAATTTCACCCATACAAATTAAAAATGGTTCATCAACTCTCAGACGACGATCCAGACCGAAGATTGCAATTTTGTGAAAATATGGAGACTAAAATTAACCAACAGCCAGACTATGTCAAAACAATTTGTTTTAGTGACGAAAGTACTTTCTATCTAAATGGAAATGTAAATACACAAAACGTGAGATATTGGAGTGACGCAAATCCTCACATGTTTCGTGAAACACATACTCAGTATCCCGAGAAGGTCAATGTTTGGGCAGGTATACTGGAAAACCACATCGTTGGGCCTGTTTTTTAAATGCCAACTTAACCGGTGAGGTGTATCTGCAGATGTTGCAAAATGCAATAGAACCGTAAGATAATCAAGATGAATTCGACATTTTGGAAATAACATTCCAACAGGATAGTGCTCCTCCACACTATTACGGTGCAGTAAGACGGTATTTGGATGAAGAATATCCTGGTAGATGGATTGGACGACGAGGTTCAATGGAATGGCCGCCTCAGTCACCGGACCTCACACCTTTAGATTTTTTTCTGTGGGGGTATCTTAAATCGAAGGTTTACGCCGCTCAGCCTGACAATATTGATGTTTTAAAACAACGTATTGTTACAGAATGTAGGGCTATTTCCGCAGACACTTTTGAAAAAGTACGAGAAGAGTTTCGCAATAGGATGTTTTACTGTCAGGAAGTAGATGGAGCTCACTTCGAACAATTACTATAAGTAGGTACTGATTCTTCAATCTGTAATTAAAATTATTATCCAAGTTTACTGATTACTGATTTAATCCATCAAAACTACCATAAATACAAACAATATTAGTATCATTAAATACGTTTTTTCGATACATTTTAAAAGAGGTGTCGCTTGCCATAGGGTTCCATTTAAAATTATTGGTCACAATGACCTTGTGACGTCATCTTTGACGCATACGTCATCTATCATCACTAGTAGGGAAGTTTACAACCCTTAATATTCAGTTACAAAATTTCACTAGTTTATGTATAATCGTTAAAAAGATAAGAGGGGGGGAGGGGACTTTTGAATAGCACTGTATAATGGATAGACTAATAATCAAGTAGGTTAATTAAGATAGATAATTTGTCAAGATACTTCAATCAGTTAAACATTTAAATGTAAATTAAGAGTACCACTGTTATACAGAATAAATCATATGACTTTAGGCTATGTTAGAATTGCCTTGTTTCACATATAAAGATACGATACGACCTGACCTGATGTTATTCACTTCCGGATCCGATAGGAAATGAGCCTGCCGAAACAGTTATGAGCTCTGAAAATCTAGACGCGTATAGAATTACCTCAGATCAAAACTATTTATTCCTTGATGGCTTCTTTGGGTTTATTCCTGGATGGATGGAATGCTCTAGTTTTCTTTTTCGTATACTGCGATCACTTAAATCCTTGACGCATTTTGTTGGACGCCCTGGTTTGTGTGTAGCCTTTGCACTGAAGTTTGGTAACTTTATAGATAAGTGAGCCATTTTTTGTTATTACATAGAAAACAAGTTTCTTTGCGGCTAGCTGTAACCCATCTCTATTTAAATTGCGTCTTAAAAAACCTCAAGGCACGATCTAAAATTCTTTTTTATCGTTAGGGCATTTAGTAATTTCAGCAAGCTTTTTTTTTGTCAAAAAATCAAACTTTTCTTCAAATTTCTTTCCTTTTCATTCTCGCATCATGTTGTACAAATCCCTTCTGGTAATTCTTTTACTGATTTTGGAGTATCTGGAAAAGAGATCAAAAACTTAAAATAAAAGTCATCCACATATTAACCTTCTGTCCTTAACGTACCGAAAATCAAAATAGAGCGCGTGGGCTTGCGATTTTTCAGTTTTATTTGCTTAATAACAAGTTTAGTAATAACTCTGTGAAAAAAGGAATACTTGACAAGGTTTGACAGGTATACAAATACACTATTTTGTAAGTAGCTTCATATAAATAAATTATATTTTTACGATTCATGTTTGTTCATTTATTAAACACATTACTTAAACTGCAAATTAATAAAATAAAAATAATCTACATACCTTCGTAAAATAATCTACATAACCTTCCACTTCCATATTGAAGATGGTTTTTCCACGCTTCACCACACGAAAACACAATTTAAATAACAATGTAGCGAAGAAATACAAGTGTCAAGAACAAAGACATACGATTTACACAATAACTGGGTTCCCACTGATTCTGCGGAGAGGGGCGAGTGCCCCCGTGACTTGTGACTCACATTTGACAAACCGATTATTCTTCAACCGATTAAGCTTCAAAAATAAGAGATTTTAGAGGGTTTATAATCTATTTCAAAAAATAAAACCCGCCACAGGTAGGATTCGACATTTGTCCCGGATCGGAACCGAACGACATACAGCTGTTTCGAACTTATTAGTTCTCATCAGTGACGCATACGGTACGCCGATTCAGGACAAATGCCGAATGAACTTTATGGCCTATACATCTTTATCGATACGATCTTTGTCAGTAACTTATAAGTCGGAATCTGTCTATAATCTACTCGATATTTTCGGCTTATGACCGGATTTTTGATATAATTATCCCTATGTGCATCGGCTACATCACAAATGAGATAACCTATAATTCGCATGCCTATTAAAGCAACAGAACTGTTTCTCGTGAGGTTTTATTGAAATAAACCTGTATGAAATCATAAGTTTGAAATAATGATCATTAAATATTCATCAATAAAGTAAATAATGTTTGAAGATTAATAGCCGCTGATATGTTTATATTTCTCCAATTACAAGATAAGCATATAAGAAGAATAACATTTTTTTTATAACAACTACTAATTTTGATAGGAATATTGCTTTCTATTTTGTTGGGAATATAAAAATATAGAAATTCATTTGTGACATAATTCTGATAATACTTAAACAAGTTGCTTTTTGTCTCATTTTGGTGTTGATATCCAGCAGTTTCTTGACCGTATTTCCCTGGTCCATGGCTATAGTGACGAATAACTAATTGAACCAACTGAATGGCCAATACATTCACTTGATTTAACCCTTTTGGATATGTTGGAGTTAAAGTCGAGGAGAGTATTTTAATAAGTCACATCATTTAGAGAAGCTGAAGCAACAAATTTCATTCGATATAAAAGATATTAGCCCTAAACTTATTGAGCATTTAATGCAAAGTATTTATCAATACAATGCATAGTCCATATAATTCAGCGCTCGTCGTTGGCATGTAGTCAGGAGAATTGCTGTTTTGGCCTAATTTGTTTAGTTCTTATTGTATAAGGCATTTACAGATAGTGTGGAGTATAGTAAACAATTTCCATAAAGAACAAATATGTATTTTATAAATGTTGTGGACTTCTTTAATATAATTTTTATCTACCCTTTGTAACATTGTAACATTATACATATTTTATATTTTCTTCTACAGTCAGTCAGTATATAACTTTCTTAGAATACATTTGTATTTATTTACAATATTTTGTATAAAAAAATTATAATATAAGCTTTAAGTTTATAATGTTTAAATAAGTACATAATTCTGGGAAGGAGCTGGAACACTCGATACTCCAAGAAAAGCAGGAGACCAGTTTTCCATGAACGTTTTTCCTTACACCTTAGATTTCAAATAACCCTATAAGAAGAAATCCATCGGCATTAAAGCGGGAATTCTGGGTGGCCAATTAATTCCCCCGATTTAAAGATCACTTTTCCAGGGAATATCGCTCTAACTACTTCCATTGATAAATTAGCAGTATGGTTTGTAGCCTTATCTTGCTGAAACCATGTGTCCTCCTTAAACCTCATGTTCAACTAATTCCTCATGTTCCTCATGTTCAACAAACAAATGAGGAATATATTTCAGAATACCTAGTGTTATTATTATTGTGTTAGTTGCAACTACAAGCGCAGTAAAGTCTCAAACAAGTCACTTTTTTACGTTTAAATATCTTGCGAATTAATTACATTAAAAAAACAAAATAAATATCTTTTTCCTTTTCCTTTTCTCACAAAACAGAAAGTTTTAGGGCTAAAAGGTTAGCAATTGCGGTACGAAAGTCGTCCTTGTACAAGTTTCTTCATAGTACATTTGAAATTAGATTAATTAAGACTAGTTAATATTAGCATGTTTAACGCAGATGTCTTTGTGTTTCAGATCTAACGTTCACCAGTTCTATAACATCAGATAATACTAGTGGAAGAATACCAGAAGGCAGTTCGACACTCTCAGCACTTGAGACTACCGACCTTGAACTATCAACTTTACTACCAGCTAATGAATCGGACGATGGTACGACAGCTCTGCACCACGTTGCGAAACTCGACACAACAACCCCCTATATACCCACAGAAGAATCTACAACGAGCACAACCGAAAAATACGTGATTCCTTCGGTCACCCGCCAATCTAAAACTCGCCAGAGAGAATTCCACGACGACATCTCTCCCACCTCAACGTCAAAGCAACCCGAACGAGTCAGTTCGGAAACCTCCGAAACCGTAGCATTGATCATTGGAATCATAGCCGGAGCACTGATAGCCGTCATCCTCATTATCCTTGTTATCCTAAAATTCAAGTCTCGGGATGATCGGTCCTTCAAGGTGGACGACAGTAAGGGATACCAGCAGGGCCCCAACGCCGCCCTCTTAGGCAACACGTCGAACACCAACGGACAGACGCAATACCAACTGAATGGTGCTTTAAGAAATGGTGATAAAAGTCTGATGCAGAAATCGAAAAAGCGCGACAGTAAAGATATAAAAGAGTGGTACGTGTAAGTGGATCTGTTGTTAGAAAGTGACTCCGAGCCATTATCGTGACGTAATTTACTTGGACGAATGTCGGTCGCATCATTAACTGTTAAAAAGAAAGTGATATCTTCATTCTTTCCCGGAATTTGTCCGGGACAACCTTTACCTGTCTTGAATTTAAAATAAAGTACTAATACTAATTTAACGTAAGTAATAATCAGAGGTTATTATGCTCATTGTTGCATACAATATTTTCTTTACGTCAGAACTTTTCGTTTACGTGCGTTTGATTGCGTAGTCTTATTTTAGTAACCAATTCTCGAACACAAGTCGAGAGTAAAGTCTTGCTGCACATAATTGACGAACATGTGAAATTTCTGATAACAGAACAGCGTTTGGTTTCTGACGGATTATCTCATCAGACAATAAAATACTTTGTGTTTTCGCTTCAACGCAGAAAAACTGAACCGTTGCATATTTTCCGGGTGTTTGTTCTAGCCTTGTCACGAACCACTTCATTCTGAAAAATTGCTAAGTATATTTAATAATTATTTTCAGAAGAATAGTGTATTTCTTTTATTTTCCATTGGTAGGTATGTATTTTCGCAATGTACACATAATTTCAGACGAGTCACATATTAATAAGTACTTTCAATGTTTATGTGCCATTTAATCAGTTTTGCACATAGGCAATTATCGCAATAATAAACGGTTTTGCCAACGTCAAAAATGTTTCAATTGTTACTATTCCTAACTCAATCATCTGTTAATACTCGTTATAATAACATAACTATATTTATGTTTATTAATACTATTTTATGTTTACAAATGGTTACACTGTGAAAATCAGGCACGGATAGAATTTTTTTACGTATACCCCTATCGTTAAAACCACTACCACTATAGACAATGTAGTTTGGAAATACCGTTATTTATTAAACAGAAGCGATGAGAATGAAGATATGCCACACGGGGATGTTCAATACTTTAGGTCCGTGAATTTTGTTAAAAATAATTGGGCACTAGTATTCACATACTGCCACTGGGTAGTATGTTGTCAAATATTATACTATCACTTTCAAAATACTAGGTCTCTTTAGTTTCGGAAAGAATAAAAAAATTACCTGAAAATATCCAAATTATGTCTAGTTTGCACAAGAAAATATATCTCAACATTGTGCATGATATGTCGTTAAAGCTATCTTACTATAATAATTGCTGCAATATTCTGTGAAGCAGACAAATAATGAAAATATTCAAACTTGAAATATTTTGATTCACTCAAAATTACCAAATATGATTTTTCAGGGGCATTTAAGCCACTACAGCCACTTACAAAAAACGTTTAATATCTCACATGAATATGTGAGACAAGATTCATGTTGTATTAAGTAGTAATATAAGAGTACTATTGTGTCATGTTCTCGTTCAATAACAGCGCAGGGCCAATTATTCGAAATTTATCTAAAAGGGTGAACCAATAACTGTTTTAAATTAAAGAAAACCTTGCTGAGGTTAAACTTAAAACCTTCTTTTTTCAACCCCTAAGAAAGCAGCCCCAAATGATCTTCAAATTGCACCCGTACATGATCTGTATGAAAAATAAATCGCCACTTTTATTATATATTAAATATGTTATAGTTTGAATTCAGAAATATAGTGTATTTAATATTTTTTCTTTATTTAAAAAGTATTATTTTTAATTTTAAAATAATTATTAATTACTTCACTTGCTTGTGAATTATGGAATTCCAGTATTATTGATAATGAAATTAAGTTTCAGGGAATACAAAAAAGTGGGCTCGGATGACTGACTTTTTTTAAACAACGTTTTGGGACATAGTACTACTAATGGTTTCTTAAGAATAATGCTTTCTCCAATGGAGAATTGTAATTAAAAATATTAAATGTGTTATACTTATCTGTTAAGAATGAAGTGAGCATTCATTCTCCGTACAAAAAAAGTAGGGATACAATTTGAATAAAAAAAAAACAAGTTAAGGATGGTTTCATCAAGAATGAAAAAAGCAAAGCAATTTTATATTTTTAATCATCAAAGTTTTTTTATTAAATTTAAAATAACTTTTGCTTCACGTTTCTCAACTTTTTAAATATTGATTGGCATATTAATTTAAAAAAAACATGAGTCATACTGTATACGTTCTTATATTATTTTATGTCTTATATTATATTCTTTGTATGGTCGCCTAATCGAGCGATCAATTAAAGTTTGGAAGTAAGCGTCTTCAGTATATGATAACATTTTTATTGCCCATCTTTTTTAACAACTTTGTACTGTCACTATAATATTATAAAATATTTTCAAGAAGTTTATGATAATGCACATAATTAAAACAATTGATAGTATTTATTATTGAACAAATAGTACTGAAGCATCACACAGTATTAGATAATAAAAAAAAAGAGTCGAAATGATGCAGGTTTTATACTTATAAATATCATATGACTCATTGGTAATTTCCAGCAGAGTCTAGCTTATTCTTTTTTACTCTAATAAAGTACACTCGTGATTCGCTAGAAATGTTGATACTACACAAACAATTATAAGGAATTAATAATATGTTTCACGGTCGTCAAGTTGGTAATACAACTTAATTTGTATATTTTCTTAAAAATATAAAGTGGTGATATTCTGAGAGCCAGTAACTTCATCTGTGTATTTAAATGTTCTCTAATTTGTTTTGAGTTATTTATAACATGTGCTTTTAAATCAAAGTAAAATGACAAAAGATATTATATAATATAAATGAGATACTAGTATTCACAGTATTCCGAATTTAGTGCCCAATTCACCAACCACCAACCTTATTACTTTTTATGAATCTAAAACGTTACAAAGAACTTGAATCGTCCGCAAAACATAGTATGAAATGCTGAAGCTGCTTATTGTCGTAGCTATCACTAAATATCTGGGAATTTGAGAAAGAGACTGCTTTTTGCAACTTGTAATATCATGTCATATCAACTAATGTTAGAGTTAATCTCTAAGGGAATAGTTCTAGTTCTAGTTCAAGATCTAGTTTCAATTCTAGTTCTTGGTTAGTTCGTAGCGTGGATCCACATTTAAGGTCTTCTAAATTTCCGTAGGTATTTTTCTAAATTGCTATACTAATGTTTAAAGGTAATTTATTCTGATATAAATGTGTGTAGAGTGGGATTGACGTGAGTTGTGAAATTTTTAATTATAGTATTCTTGCTAATAACCAGTTAAGATTGCGTACCATATTAGTATTTTATTCTAGCTATACACGAAGATGAACAAGAAAGGAGAAAATATTTTTTGATAGCACAAAAATTATTTATTTAAACAATGTCAAAAATTACCATACAATAAAATTTCTGCTCATCGTATATAATTAATATTGAAGGTCGTAAATCTAAAAGGTGTGTAAAGTATGTCAGAATACAAGAATGTGTAAGTAATTTTTTAGTCGTAATAACTTCAATACGTTTAGAAATAAAAACATCTTTGGGAATAATCTAATAAGTTGTTTAGTATACAATTATTCAAAACCTATAAGGACAACAATGTGATGTATCACAAATCAATTTTGTTTAATAATTTTTTTTTATAATATCTAAAGATGTATTTTCATTTCAAATCTCTTTAACTCACTTCTCCCAATAAATATGAAGTATCGTTTATTATTTTATATCATAAATTTCTAATCGTAAACATGTACAAGCGGTAGACAACAGACAAATATTTTGGTAGCTATAGTGATGTTTAAATGAGGGATGCGGGAGGAGTAGGATTACTGCTCTTGAGCTGCTCCGAGCGGTAGGAAAATTTTCAACAAAAATTCTTATCCAGGCACAGATTTCTCGTCAAGGATAGGGCATATTACATCAAAAATTCTAAAAACAAAACATTGTCCAAATGAAATACTCTTTGCTGATTATCCTCAATTTTTAATACTCACATATTTTTTTATATGAATTCCTAACTATTTGCAAAATACCACTTATCATAAATTAAATTATAAGATAGTTATGTAGAAATATACATTCTAAATTAAACTTTTCTCATGAGAGAAAGTACTGAATATATTGGGGAAAACGTATTCGAGTGAAATACGTATATGGAAATCAAACACATTTTATTTTATAATTAATCCATCAATAATATATATAAACCACAAGACACCGCATAGGTTTCTATTATTTTTATTTGCCAATCGACCTGTGATAAAATTAATATTATTTTGATATAAATTAGACAAGATTTTGGTTTCATCCGTGCCTGTTTTCATTCACTGATGAAATAAATGCAAGATGGTCAATGCTGAATAATTGATACAGATTGATTTTAATTATTAAATCTCAAAAGTTTTGTGTAAAATATTTGATAGTAAAGTGTCGAGGAATATGTATTTCATGTGGTACAAAACAAAAAAATTGCATATTTTAAAGTTGTGATTTCATTCATCTCGTGATTGAATCAATATTAATAAATCCAGTTCAGAAATTTCAATGTAATTAGGCAAACTACATACAGAATTAGATATAATATAATACTAATAAATTACATTATTAGTATTATTTGTTTTATGTTTGCTGTTAAGTAAAACTAGTTTTATTTAAAAAAAATATATTTGACTTAATTCAATACATAATTTCATGTTTCCAGTGAAATTAGTCACTTTTAAATAGTGCCTCAGAATGTTATGAACCAAACAGACTCAATGTTATATTCTGGTTTACGTCAGTAATGGTTTCTGGTTGAATAATACATATATCAAAGTAATGCAGATGTAACTCTTGGAAATCTGAAATTAACAATACTTAAAGATACATTTTGTTATTTCGTTATCTAGGTAATTTTCATTCAGAACAAGGGTGTCAAGGAATGAAAAATTCTGGTTGTTAGCCAGTAATTATAAATAATGAGAAATTGTAGTATTATTCAACTAATTCTGTGCTAAGACTGTTACTGTGGATCGGTAATATTTTAATTGATGGTTGTCACATCAACTATTTTTTATACCTAAAACGAAACTGCTTCTTAATAACTTGCCTACTTATTATATTGCAATATTCTAACATCTACGTTCTCGTTCTACTTGTAATACGTGTTTTTGTGTCGCAAGAGTTGATGACTTTTGATAAATGAACAAAAAATAGGGAACGCTGAAAGAGTAGTCACTATTTTTAATAAAAAAGCTTGTAATAAAATTAGTGTCATATTTATCCTATATCCGTTTAATTTAGAATCACTGAAAATATTGCTGTCGATAGTAACACGTAACATGGTAACCGCTGTAATTGTTATGTCAATAAAATTAATCTTCAAGACGATCATCTACCTAATTTATTTCCAGTGGGGGATATCAGACACAAGTCCTACATATCGCGATTTAGTCTTATTTAAACACATCCGTAGAGTACTAGAGAGAAATAAATTAGATGCACGAGGTGTTGCTACAAGAGAAGCGAATTTGCAATGAAAATCATTCTTAACATGAGACCGACAGGCTTTTTTTCCGAGGGGAAAATCTTCCAAAAACACCCGGCCTCTGATGTTCCGTTATTATCGGGCTGGGTAGTGTCGGATTCGTCTGCATGCCTACCGACTAAAAAAAAACCCCGCTATCCCATCAGTGTAATGCCGAAGAGGAACCGCTCGCGCTTTACATCTCTTCGGCATGTAAATCGGGATGTTCTTTCGTTCCTCTTCTCCCTACGATTAGGGATTCGAGCCCAGCTCCCTTTCTTCCTCTTCCTTACTCCTCATGATCTTGACTATCATTCTTTCTGCATTCACCCACACTCTCTCATTTTCAGTCATTCCATCCACCAGCGCTCTCATACTTTCGGACTCATCCATATCCCTCATGCACTCCCGCCTCTCCTCGGACCACCTCGGGCACCTGATCAACGTATGCTCGGGGTTGTCCTTGTAACCACAATACACGTATTCATCTCCATCCACCTTCTCTATCCCACGCAGGTACTCCCCAAAGCATCCATGGCCCGTAAAAGCCTGCGTGAGGTAGTACCCTATCTCGCCGTGCTTCCTCTCGACCCATGACCGAACGTCCGGGATGAGAGACCTGGTCCACGCAGCCCGTGTCTCTGCATCCCATCTCTCCTGCCACCTCAACCACAACCTCTCTCTTGCATCCCCTCTCTCAAACCCCCAGTATACCTCCTCCCTCTCCCTTGCCAGGGGATCTATCGGAAGAATACCGGCAATAACCAACACCGCAGTCCCAGACACTGTCCTATACGCACACGCCACTCTCAATGCCGCCCTTCTCTGCACACTCCCAACCAATCTCTTCCATTTATCCACCGCTAGTATTCCAGCCCATACGGGAGCGGCATACAACAAGATGGACTGTGCCACTCCCGCAAGGACCCTCCTCTTGGCTGCTCTGGGGCCATTGAGATTAGGCATCAATCTTGCCAGAGCCGACACCGACCTCCTCGCCTTGTCCATAGTCTTCTCCAGATGGGTCCTGTAATGCAGGCACGAGTCCAGCCATACACCCAGGTATTTCAGGACCCCCTCCGGTTCCAACACGAACTCTCCCACCCTGAATGTACCATACGGGGGTCTTCGCCTTCTCGTCAGGAGGATAGCCTCCGACTTCTGACACGCTAACCTCAACTTCCTACGCTCCACCCATCTCCTGATCTTCTCTATCGCGAGGTTACCATTTTCCCTCACGTCCATACCTGTCCTCCCAAACACCAGGACAGCCAGGTCATCCGCGTATCCCAGAATGGTAACCCCCTCCGGATCCCTCATCCCGAACACGCCATCAAACATGACGTTCCACAGGACCGGCCCAAGAACCGAACCCTGTGAAACGTTACAAGTGACTCTCCTCGTCTCCTCCCTTCCATCGGCATCCCGGACCACCACCGATCTATCCCCCAGGTAGCTACCCACTATGTTATATATATCACCTCCCTCCTCGCCAACTCCTCCATGATGCGCTCCCACGCGGCGGAGTTGAACGCGTTTCTCACGTCCAAGACCGACGGGCTACTTCCAAGCAGTTTATGTTTTACATTTTTATATTTTCCTACCACAATTTCTAAAAATTAAACGATGTATAATGACTTAAAAAACATAATAGATAGTATATACTCATAATAATTTAACTGTACTATATTAAGCCATTTGTAAATGAATATTACAAGTTAATTATCCTAAATCGTTAAGAGTTTTTATTGAATTTGTCTATAAAGACATTTATCATCGACCATCTTGCATAACGAAACACCGCGGGAACTTACTACCACATTAACTCACCTTGCCTCTCAAACAATCCATACAGTAACACTTGTACTTACAATTAATTAAAATAGCAATACGTGAAATAGGTAATGCATTAACCATATTATTTAAATTAGTTGTTAAATATATTTGTTGTGTATAAAAATATTGTAAGTAGTAAATAGCATTTTGTATTATACTTTTGGATTTTTGTTAGAGCTATAATAAAATGGCGTATATTTGGATGTTACACTGTCTTATTAATTTTTTTCTACCCTATTCCTTTCCATATCATTTTCAATAAGCCATATTTACAGGCAGACTCATAAGTAATTGCACATAATAATTATACTTTGCGAGAAATTTACAGTAACAAATTTGCATTTATCTTACATGCATTATATCATTTAAAGTATTTGCGTATTCATTTTCAGTCCCTAAATAGGATTGCATGGATGAAACATGTTTAACACCTATTATGTTTATATTATGTTAATAAATACCATCAACAACGTATTTATTGCAATAAAATTTTGGAAATTTCATAAACAGGGTTATGGTGTCCCAGAACCCCCCATGCCTTGCCGATTCTTAATGATGAGGAACATAGTTAGAGGCAACGTTCTATTATTCGCAAATTTTCACAAATAAATTCTTTAGTTTTACAGTTTGATGAATGCTAAAGAATCGACTGCTATTAGAGAGAAATGTTTATTGAAGTTATCCACATCCGAGCTAGATAAAGTTTCAAGATGCTTAAGTAAAAGCAGATGTATATATGTCTATGCTAATTAATCGTTATATTTTAAATTTTTCTAATTATTACTGTGAGCAATTGATGAATATTTTGTATAAAATTGATTATACAAAATATTGTAAAATGTCCAATTAAGATTAAATCTGATAGGAGTCAAATTGGTAACTATTTCGTCACACTGAAAAACATCACATGTTCTGCCATCTCATAAAAACCCTGATGAGATCAAGGAGTAGGCAAGGTAGACTCAGACCTCAGTAAGAACTATAACGAACCCTGAGGAGTAAGCAGTTTAAGATCCCGATGACAAGTTACATACCCATCCTCAAAATTCCATCTTTCCCTTCCACTTCTTTAAAATAGCTCCAAAATCGAAGCCGCAACATACTTCACAATCAGACGTGGTTCAATCCGAATTCTAAAGACTTCTGCATATTCTTCTGATCGTGGAATCATTTTAATAGTAGCTAATGTATAAAAAGTGCTATAAATTACGTGAGGAGAAATATATTCGTTATATAAAACTGTGACAATATAATAACAAAAGAATATTCAGGCGGATTAAGACATATTTATGGTAGTAGTGCTGATGGATCCATTAAATAATTTTAGATATCCTTCTTAACTAAGCAAATATTACATCTTTAGATACCAAATAGTCGTTTTTTTTTTATATAACAATATATTTTCACTGCACCGGACATCGCTCATATCAACGGCTTCAAAGACATACATAGTACTACAGATGTTTATCCAATCTAATTAGATTTTATAGCGTTAATTGGGTAAGTATTACAGATGATGTACAAGGTGGAAACGTTAACTGAAATAAATTATGTAGCAAATCAATAATGCTTTGCCTCTTTTTAAGTACATCTCTTACGTGACCAAACTCTTGGTTATGAAACTCAATTTTACTGATTGTACTGAAAATGGCAGATGGTAGATTAGATCTGGGTGTTGGTTGCTAAATAATTGAGAAGCCTCTGTTTGAATGCTGCACCTTCAATACCAGATCATCATTAACATTTCAGTACGAAAACCTTCCATTAAATGATACATTTTCCAATCAAATTTTCAAAAGCAAAATCACAAATATGTACAAATTAATACTAATACAAATATAAAATGTGAGGCAAAATCACACTTCGAAATTTCTTTAAATTAAGTTGAAGCAGGGCTTCCAAACAAAAGAACTAAGACCTAGATCAAAAAGTGCAGATAATAAATGTGTATTAACAACATTCCTCATAACAAAAAACCTCAAGACGAAAATAACGGTACATATTTTGCGGTACTACTACGGATTTAACATGGATTATTAAAATCGCAGAAATTATTTAAATTCGTATATTTACCAAGGTCCCATTTGTTCTTAGCTTTATCAGATTCTAAATGAAAGGGCAACCTTTTTCTTGTAAAATCTGATTCGGAGGTAGAGGTTACATTTGAGAGTGGAACAGATATTACAACCACACTATGATGATTATCTTAAAAATGTATATCTTAAATTTATTAATTACTGAAAAAAATTGAAAAGGAGATGGGCATTTTATTCCTCTCGATACGATGTGTCAAATAATGTCTCACTTGACATACCCCTACACTTGAAAAGAAAGCTGGGAGCTCTTATATATACCAGGTTGAAGATTGTAAGAAGTGAGGTCGTTACTGCCTAAGTGTGGGCATACAAAATATACCTGTTTCAGAAACTTTTATTGAAGGTCTCCATATCCGACTTAAATACTTTATTCTAGTTAAGGATAATAGACATTACTATAACTTATATTATAACTTGAAATTATTATCTACGCAGCATTCGGTAGAATGGTCTGATGCGGTACACTTTAAAGATTTACCTGGATTTGCAGAATTATCAGCGTGATAGTCAAAACTACCACATTTGAATATGCCTGAAACACCTGAAAATGCCTACATATTCGAAGACTCTACACTTAGCCCAGTCAATACAGAGAGAATTTTTTAACATAATTATCTTAAATGTTTCAGGATCACACTGAGTGATTAAATTTCATAAATTTTATTTTCATCTTTTTTATAACTTTTACTTATAAAATAAAATTTATGTAAAATTTAAGTAGTTTTCTTTCTCATTAAGTTTTCATTAAGAAATTCATCACCATATATGTTTTCCTCTATGTCAACGACTTTAATACAAGGTTCTTTTAAAACGGGAGCCTTGATTTCATAATCTTTATGCAGCCTTATTATAATCTCTTTTTCATTATCGGTTTTACATTTTATTGTAATATTCATTTCATCGTTATTTGCCAAATAAAAACTCTCTTATCTTGCCGATAAACGGAACAATCTACCTGAGCCTAGCTATAAGAACAAGCCACGGTATGAGATAAGAGCCATGTGGAATTTTTATTTGGAAAATAGAGATGAAATAAACTATAACTCCTCCTTGTTTAATACTCTTTAGCTCTTTTACTTCGACTTCCAAGTTCGCTCATTTCAAACTTTTCTATACAGCTTCTTCAGTTTTTTTACTTTCTTGATTAGCCTTCGATTTTATGATCACTACTTCCTCGGCAACAGCATCGGCAAAAGTGTTACGTGTGCTTGAAAAATTATCATTTACTACGTTATTATTAGATCGAATAATATTTTTAAAATCACCTATTTCTCTTATGACATAGTATTGAATATTTTCAAAATCTCTGGCATTCTTAGTAGCAAAGTCAATATAACCTAAGCAATATTCATAAAGCCATTTAACGCCGTTACAATTAATGATTGTATCAAGCCATCTACCTGACATTTTACATAAAATATTTAGGATGATAATAATTTGATCACAGTCCAGAAAATTTTAAATAATCTTCATTGTCTGCTATATATTTACCACACTTAAAACGAGCTAAACTTGCCATATTGGAAATATGTTATTCGAGTTGGATATTTGTTCTTGAAGCCAGACCTGTATTGGAGTGGATCGCCACAATAAGTTATCACTTTTTACCACTTTATATCTATACGAAGTTTAATAACTAGTTCAATTTCTCAAATACCTCAATAAAGATTGGTTAATTAAAGCCAATTGTCTAAGCAACAGATAGTCTTCATTTTTATCTACATTTTGGTATATAATTCAACTATTAAGAGCAAATTCTTCACAGTTAAACCTTTATAGTTCTTCACAGTTTAACGAAATCAAATAGCACTCACTATCTCATTGTCCATACAATGTGTATTTTATTTACGACACACGATGGATATTGTGTTTGTTATTGAATTTTTGGTTAAAACCAAAAATATAAGGCTTGCCTTGTATATATTTTTATGTTTTTTTTTATAGCTGAATCTTTTTATGTTAATACACATACCTACATGTTATATAGAATCCTCTCTTTTTATTAGATTAAGACTTAGAATAGGTATTGTACTTTATAATATTATATCAGACCATTCACATACAGGATGTTATGTCTTTCGCGCTTTATCTCAAAACTACATTGTATTTTATCACATTTGTTGCAACTCGCGAAGTATAGAAAAAAACACTTCTTAGAACATTCCTGCCGCCTAAAGCAACAGAAATGCTTTAAATAGAGAAATGACGAATTATTCCTTAGTAATCTCCACATACGATTAAGTAATCTCTGACATACGATTAAGTAATCCTCAGTTACTCGTCGAGTAATTTCGGTACCTCCGTAATCCTCAACTAGTCAGCAAGTAAGCGCTTAAGTATTGTCGAAAAGTTTCAATTTTAAAAGTATAAAAAGAGGTTACTCCTTCTTTGACATAATAAGTGTTCAAAATCGTAAATTGTAATTAAATAGTTTTTATAAAGTGAAAATAATAAAGAGTGATATAAAATACATATGGAGTAACGATGATAAATATTTATTGATAATGTAATGTATTATTGCGCTTGAACTATTTTTAATTACCATTAGGTACCTATATATTTTCGGTTTACATACATTGACATGATTTGATGTATCAATTAGAATGAATTTGCTTTTCCTCGTAATGAGGTTCTTGGTAGTACTATTTTTATAATTGACCTTGGTTTCTTCATATTGTTAAATTATATGGGATTATTATTACTATGGAGATAGAGCTAGGTTTAGAAACTATTAGAGATAATCAAATATTCAGGAGGTCTGACTATTGACCGGGTACCACATATCTGTACGTAAGTGCAAGTTAAGTGACACCTGTCAATCGAATATTGTAAAATATTAACTGGACATGATTTAAATAGAGAATAAGAAATAATTTCTGCATTCTATATTAAGAAGTACCTGAATTAAGATTACAAATGTAGAAAAAGAACAAATAAAAGATTTAAAGGATTATTATTACTAATAAAATACTAGGTTATATGTACATGTCACAGAACATTTTTTCAGTGGGTACAGATGGAAATGGCTGAATAATGCAAATTCAGCGTTATAAGACTCCTTCAATTAGGTAGCCTATTAAATAAAGGCATATCTAGGGAAAAAAAGTATTAAATCAACAGAATACAACCGACAAGATTACAATTAGACTTAAGCACTAAAAGTATCAATTATTTGATACTTTTAGTACTTTCAAAGTTGCATCAGCGAAATTGTATAAAACTTATTGATTTTATATATCATTTTAAATAACATGTAATATTTCCTGGCTCAGCTTCCATTCTGCAAAATATGCAAATATTTATCAAATTTATGTATTCTACGTATTCATATTTCTACTGTGATAAGGATTTTTATGTCAAATCCGAGATTGACACACTTTCTCTGTGACATTGTGTTATTGAAAACTATGATGCAAACAACATGATTATTAATTATGTTACTACGAACAGTTGCGTAACATGAATTATAATTTTTTTATTACCACAAATTACGGAAAAAATTTAGATAGATCAGACCTTCAATATATTTACATCACCACACTGCATTATTTATAGAAAGTGGAAACTTTAACTGGAATAAATTTTGTAGCTCGAATATGAAGAATTTCAATAAATATTCCTAAAGCAGGCCGATTTTCCATTTTAATTGTTCACACTTAGGTGATAATGATTTTTAGTTATATGCGCCCTGGGAGATGTAACCGCCCCAACTTAGTTTTCAAATGTAAGGGTACATCGAATGAAAACACCATTCGACAAGCCGTATCCAAAGGAAATACCACACACCTCACATTCTAAATTTTTCACATTGTTACCTTTGAAAAAAGTAAACTTCCTATTTATATTAAGGAACATTTTATCATAAAAGATATCCATAATGAGTACCTTTTTCTTTAGCGAAAAGCAAGTCGATGATAGAACTCATCTTTTATGTTATGTTGTATATTCAGAGGGGTTTGCCTGATTTCATGTCTTATTCTTTATTTATGTCTTTAGGACATTTAATTCAGTTTCATCGTCAACTGCTTTACCGCATTTAGGTACATCTCTCACATGATCAAACTCTCAGTAATGAGACTCAATGTTAAATCTTCAGTTCTATCGTTTGTGATTGTGGTCTTTTGGAGAGGTACTTGGACAGGATATAATAGGCATCAGTTGGCCATTAGTTGGTCTGTTCTTGCATATATTTTAATTAAGATATTGTTCTTGGGACCACAGTAGGACTTAAGTATATCAAATCCCTAGTTGACTCGAAATTAGTTGTCGACTAGCATATTTTGTTCTTCGTTTCCGGCTCTTATGAGTTAGCTCCTGAGCGATGTTATGGGCATGTACCTCGCCTTGGTTTCGATTATCTGTAGTCCGATTTTTCGGCTATTATCCGAATGGTCTGCTTAAACAATTGAGATCAGTTCATAGACTTTTATTTATAGAGATATTTGTAGACTATAGAGACTTAAATTGGCTTTGTTGAATATGGTTCTTTTAGTCTACAAATCAGCATTCAGAGCAGATATATTCATCATAGTTATCTTTATTAAACTAATTATTATTCCAGGAACTGCTAAACCGTTCATATCTTAATATAATATTAATCTAAGAAGGTTATCATATGCGAAATTAAAATTAAAAACAAGTGATTCATATCGATGTTTTATTCTTGTGCCTTCTCAAAAAGATATGTCGTAGACTAAATATATGATTTGTATGTTCATAGTATACCTACAAAACCAAAACTATGGAGAAATAATTATGTTTCGTCTTCTAGTATTATTCAACATATTGATTATTAAAGACAACTGAATTCGTTATTGTGACAGTTGGACATATTTAGTATATTACATTAACAATTGTGCAACAGTAACATATAAGTCGGAAATCGAGAAAGGAACCAAAAAACCGCCAAGCGGTTATCATAGTAGTTCCCGAATAGCAAAGCTATTACATAATCGCTCTAGGAAACAATTACTCCTCGGGCTAAAGCCCCGCCAGGTATTGAATTATACCCATAAGCGATCCTCGACCCCTTTCTCGTGTTTCTGCACGATCAGATAAGGTTTAAAAAAATAAAACTGACAGAGATCGTATCGATAAAGATGTATACGCCATAAAGTTCATTCGGCATTTGTCCTGAATCGGCGTACAGTGTACGGCACTGATGAGAACTAATAAGTTCGAAACAGCTGTATGTCGTTCGATTCTGATCCAGGACAAATGTCGAATCCTACCTGTGGCGGGTTTTATTTTTTGAAACCCTATCTGATCGTGCAGAAACACGAGAAAGGGGTCGAGGATCGCTTCTGAGTATAATTCAATGCCTGGCGGGGCTTTAGCTCGAGCAGTAGTTGTTTCCTAGAGCGATTATGTAATAGCTTTGCTATTCGGGAACTACTTTGATAACCGCTTGGCGGTTTGGTGGTTCCTTTCTCGATTTCCGACTTATATGTTACTGACAGAGATCGTATCGATAAAAATGTATACGCCATAAAGTTCATTCGCCTTTGTCCTGAATCGGCATACCGTGTACAGCACTGATGAGAACTAATAAGTTCGAAACAGCTGTATGTCGTTCGGTTCCGATCCGGGACAAATGTCGAATCCTACCTGTGGCGGGTTTTATTTTTTTGAATTGTGCAACAAGTAAATTTAAAATTTACCCGTTAATCATATTGGCAGGTTAGAAGTCGGTGACCTATTTATTTGTTTTATTTCTATATCCTAACTTAGCAGTAGTTTTGGTATTATTATATTAGATAGTTGTTTAATTGGTAGCAACTTGTTTTCAATTCAAATTCTATTTAATATGGACCTAATAAATTTGTTATATGTTACATGTTTATCCAATTTTATATCATTTATGCAAAGAATTTATAGATCATGTTCTATAAAAATAATTTCAAAGTATTCTCTTTTTATCTGAATTTATTAATGAACTTGAAAGGTATATGAAGTTTGGAGTTAATTTAGAATATATTTTTAATCTACATTACATGATGCCAACTTGGTATTTGTCAACATTGCGAAAATCTCATTGAGTGCATTATGAAATCTTGATTTTCTCGTTCCTAGAAATCTTCAAGTTCAAATTCTTAGATACTGGTTTTCTAGGCGGTATTGTTCTGTAAAATATTGCAAAGTTTCATATTTTTTCAAATTGCATTTTCAATTTCAAACTAAATTTTTTTCAAATACTCGTAGCATAATAAAAGGAATAATTTTAAAGGGAAAATCTAGATGAACCATACTGCAGACAACACATTTTTAAATTATTTTGATTGTTTCTCTCCATCTACATGCTCTCTTTATATTTTTTCTCATCATTTTGTTTTTGATCTCCTGTTATAGGATTGAATTCTAAAATAATATTTGATACATTTTTCGAACGTCACGTAAGAAATTTGACTTCTTAGAAATCACTATAGTATCATCAACTGTTTCTGGATTTCCCTAAATGTAATTGTAAACAACGAATAATATTAACCTTAAACTTGACTTGCCGTAATGGATAACAACATTAGTGCATTTTTTACACCATCCGAGAATTTCTCGTTAAGCAATTAATTGGTCAAGAAAATACTTAATTTTCATAATAGCTAAAATATATTAAACTGCTATATATTCATATAGTTATAATATGGCACCAGTACATTTAATGAATGAGATTGAATGCTAATCTATTTTTGTCCAAAAGTTCGAACAAGCTAATCTATAACCCAGCTTATCGTCGCAGAGGTTATCTTAATAATATAAAAGAAATAACAAATGTGTTTTATATGCACAAGAATAAAGCGAAAAGTGTACCATGCAAAATACTTGTAGAACTGTTGTTGCAGTTTTTACTGTAATAGTGCATTTTCATTTAGTAAAAAATGACGAAGTATCGTCGAACAGTGAGTATTTTTATGTGTAAATAATTAGAGATATTATTGTTATTATATTCTATACTAATATCAATGTTGTAAATGTACCTACAAAACGGGTAAACTGTTTTATTGATATTTAAATATGGATACAATCTTCTATTAATCCTGAATAAATTCAATGTATATATTTTGCGGTATGTTCAACAGATGTAAAAAATTCCACAATAATGGATGAAATTCTTCTGCTCAAAATATATGACAACTAAGGTTGGGAAATATTATAATTAAATTATAACATTTACTATGAAGAGATGTATTTTAAACAAATAGTGTATATTTTGCCTAAATATAGACATATTATGCATCTACACATGTTGTCAAAATATGACATATTCTCTATAGTAGGTTACGTACTTCATTCATTCGCTATTTGCCAAATAAAAAACTCTCTCATCTTTCCGACAAAGGGAACAGTCTATCTGAGCCTAGCCATAAAAACAAGCCAGGGTATGAGATAAGAGCCGTTTGGGATTTTTTACTTGGCAAATAGCGATGAAATAAACTATACATGTATATATTTCATATTTTTTAAGTAAATGAAAATACAATACTATTATTTAAATTATCGATCTCATTTTTACTTATTTTCAGATTGATATAATTCTATAATTATGTCAAATTGCAAATTATAGATGTGAGTGATAAGCCAAGGTTTATTGCTGTAGTAAATGAGTTATGAATAACAAATTAGAGATAAATTGAAGATTAATGTGCCGTTTTATTCTCGAAATTAAATATACCATAAAAGCGTATTGAGAAAGTGGATAACCTTTCGACTTTAAAAAAGGGCTGGAGAAATGAAAAAAAAAAAGAATAGAATACCAGAATTATATCAGTGGTATTTTAATTCAGTATTGTAATTATGTACTGTAAATATTATACATTTTTACGTGGAAATTTCGGAAAATCATAGCTTACAGTTTAAATTATAAATCTAAGGTATACTTGTTGGTATTAAACTGATGTAAATGTTTGTTATATACAAACCGTTCGAGCGTCCAGTAATGTGAAAATATCACAAAGACATTATAAATGGTAATTTGTATATGTATCATAACATCACACGTTTTTTGTTAGCAATGTCTATACACAATGAGACAGTCTTCTGATTTAATAGAATTTGTTTAGTATTATTTATACAGTTGTTATAAGACTCATTGCCAGAAGGTGTATCAAAATGGGACAAAATTGTGAAACTGGGAAGAATATATAATTTTTTAATTTTTATTCAGTGAAGTTTAATCACACAGTTGTATGATAACGTAAAAAAAACAAAACAAAACAAAAACATATTCTTCCAGATAGTTGATATAAAATGTTCGTTAGTGTTGGTATATTGTTTTATCTTGAAATAATCACATTTCACATGACGTTAAATACAAGCTTATCAGAACATTTATTAATATTTACTTCTGTATTTCATTTTATTTTACACAGTCTATATACAAGAAAGCTACTACTTTTTTATTTTAAATGAGATACTCGTTGTATTTTAATATTTGGTCGATATTATTACTCTCATGATGTCATATTTGTGAAAGTACTCTCATTAAATATATATTTTATTATATAAAATGTAAATTCACACAGTAAGAATATTAGAATCAAAGAAAACAAGTAAAGTAACAAAATAAATAAAATGTTCGGTATTTTCCATTTATCCAAATGGAAAACATTTATTCTTTTCCGTTTATCTAAATCTTTCCAGACAATTACCATTTTTAGTATTAGTCTTCTCTCTTAAAAGTTGGTAACTTTACTTTAAATTGTCCATTCAATGAGATACCGGAAGTAGAATTAACAAAACCCAAAAACCATTTGATTTTACATTTGGTAAAATCCATTTGAATTCACTCCTGTATTCAAAGTAATTCTTTCGATACATTCATATATATTTTTTATAAAAATAGCCGTCCCATGTGAATCGAGAAATTGCAAAAGTATTTTCGGTTTCTAAAATGAAATAAATGTCTTTCATAACTTACTAGACTATGTGCACTAATAAAGGGAACTGAAATTTGTAATTTGTAAATTTTAACATTAAGTAAAGGTTCTATGCCAAGTTGTGCTTGACTTACTATTCTCAATTTAAACTATTCACTAATATAAAAAGTCCAATATTTGATCCTACTTTCAAAGAAGGATTCATAAAAATACAATATCTCTTGTTATCATAAGAAGTAGTTGTTAAAAATAACTTTCCTCTGATTAATTGCTTTTCGTCAACTATTTAAGATAATAATATATTTTAATAAATCGATATTAATTTTCGTTAGAATTGTCTATTACTTTGTGACATTATTACAGAACAAACACATATAACTTGTTTAAATAGCACTATATACATAATGTCTGACGTAACTTTTGCAGGGTAGTAACCCCACTATCAGAGATCTCAATCTTAAATTGAAAGACAACCCTATAAAAAAATAAAAAAACCTAATACCCTTATAACAGAACGCGACTGGGTTGAATCAATAAATTGTTATATTCAGGGTGAATATAGTTAGCGCAGTTGATGTTGATATTCCGTGTCCTGTCGACTACTGTTTTACATTAATATTTCTTCACTAATCACGACAACTTTTATTCTAGTTTCTTATTTTGTTAGTTCTTACCCAGTTAGAGCAGCCACATTAGGAAACAGTATAATCGGTCGTTGAATAAAGACCGACTAAATCAACTTGTCCCGTGGTGCAACGATACCATTTTAGACCGCAAACTAATAGCATATCTGTATATTTCTGATGAGTAAAGTCTACCATTTTTATTATTGCTAACTTTTAGTTGTTATGGCAACGCCTGCAGTCATACAGACATGATTTGCGAACAGACATACTAAACGGTTTGTTTTTCGGAATGCACATCGTGTCCGTCTTGAATTCCCTGCCTGAATTGCATAACCCCACCCGACATAAGCAATGTATATCTGTTTGTTCCGTGAACAGGCCATGAAGTAATTTCCCATTATGAACGTGTAATGACCTACTCACTCAGTGGCGGATCTAGAATTTTACCATGGGGGGGTTTTGGATTTTGAAATTCGGTTACTTTTTTTTAGAATATCGCGATTATCATTTTAAGGTGTCAAAAATAATAAAATATTGTTGAAAATTATTTTTTATTACATGTACAATGTTAAAATCTATTTTGTTATATAGTTTTCTCAATATATACAAGACTATGCACATATTTTAATAATTATTTTGGTAACAATTATACAAATTGTTACTATTACCTTGTGCCTTTTCCAAGAATAAGTAAGAACAGTACCACGATCCTCACGGGGGGGGGGTTGAACCCGAAAACCCCCCCGTAGATCCGCCACTGTACTCACTGTATATTATATTGGGTATTCTACTATGAATGTTACCATTAACGTAGACGAAAAACGGTAAGATGTTAATTACAATTTCGTGAGGCGTGAAGCTTCCGGTATTTTCGTTTTATATTGTTTAGTATCTGAAGTATGTATACGAGTATATAAGATTATGTCATATACCATCGTAAAACCCTGTATTTTTCTTCTTAATAACAACAGTTCCATAATTGTTAAGAATACGTAAGTGAAGTCGCAAGGAAGAAAAATATGTACAATTTGTATAATGGATCTTTGCGCGTGTATCAATTTAGTGACGACGCACGGATCACATGCTACACCACTCGCAATTGTTACTAATATGCCACAATTACCAGCACGTATGTCCAGCGACATATGTTTCAATCAACTACGTACGGCATAGACAGTTAATAATTTGCCGAACAAAATGCAATTATGAAGTCACGTCTTAGCTTTATTGTATAATTTGATACAGTGGCGTCTCAATTTTTCTGTAAAAATTTATTTCATTTTTGTTTCATTTATTTTGATTTTTGTTGAATTTATTTTATTTATTTTTATGAAAATACCACTTCCATTGAATGTTTTTGTGGAGAACATTTTCATTGCTCTGTCATAGGTTGACGAATTTGTATTGTACTAACTGTTATCCTAAAATGTGTTTTCGGCACGACACTGTTCAAAAATGTCAGTTGATTGATTCATACCATTGATAGCTGTGACGCACACGCAAATAATCATTATACAAACCATAATGGTATTTAACGACTTAATTTTGTTCATTTTTGTGATAGTATTCACAGTTGTGAACACATTGCTGTCAAAAACTCGTCCTTAATTTGGAATATATCAGAAGTAAAACTCGAAACTTAAAATAATTTTAGGAATATAAGGGAGTGGTATATTACGTGAAATCAGTGTTTAATATTACAAGTTTTTAGGATGTCATGTATGAATAACAGAGATTTATGAAAAAACGGATGTGGAGTTTGTGTAAAAATTATAAACTCACTGGTGTTTTTATATTTTACTTGGACTAATACTTGGTCCATTTACCCTTATTTATTACATTTAAGCGAATGTTCATACTATTTATTAATTTGTTTAATGTTGTCTCTGGAATTTCAGTCCCAGGCAGCTACAATTCGACGCTTTACTTCATCAACATTTACAATTTGAGACTTTGTTGGATTATATACTGCCCTTACCATAATCCCCCATAAATTTTCTATGGGATTAAGATCAAGACATAATGCTGGCCATGGCGTAAGGTCGATTCCATACTGTTGAACTGTTGAAACCAGTTTTTTGTGGACCTTGCAAAATGAATAGGTGCATTATCCTGTTGAGATATCGCATCATCAACTTCAGTAAGTGTTGAAAATGGTAACAGGTAATCTTCTAACAGGTTTTGATAAGCAGTCGCATTCGTTCTGCCATTTAAAAATTCTAATTAGGTTTTCATCCCCCTTTTGAAAGCGGCCCATATAATAACAGATCTTATATATAATAACTGTTTCAGGTCTTCTTGGAATAATTTTTCGCTTCTTTCGTAAATCATGCCAATAATAGCTAAGTCCATCTGGTCCATTCAAATTAAATTTTTTTACCAAAGATTACATGTCCTCAAAAACTTTTATTTTGAATATACTCCCTGCAAATTTTAATCTAGCTAATCTGATGCTGCTAAAATGCAAGTTTCTTTAAACATTTCTCGTATTTAAAATGTCCTGACTTCGCCGCCCATTTTCTTATGACACTGGCATCACAGTCTAAATTAAAACGATGGATAATATGATCTGAGAAGATAATACTATTATAGTTAATAATTCCCCCAGAATAGCACGCTTTGTCGTCGGTGAAAATTTGGACAGCCGACCTGAGCATTTTCTTTTACCATAATTTTCGCCTCCAAGTTTAAAACATTTTTTACAACAGTTTGTGAACGATTTATAATTGTGGAGATCTGCCGCTTTGTTTTTCCATAACTACATAAATCGATTATTCGTTGTTTTCCTAAATCATTCAAATTTCTGCCATGCGGCATAATAAGAAAATAAAACAAACGTTCCAAATCGCTGACACTAAAAATCACTTGAAAATAACTCTCAAATCGCTACTCAAAATCGCATACGCGGCAGGACTTCTTGCCAAATGCGCAGTAGCAACCCGTAAGAAGATTATAGTTCGAGAGCAATAACGCTATTTATCTATTATATCTCTGGTTTCCAAATTGTAGGCAGTAAGTAATTCGGTCTTTGTTTGCCTGCTATAATAGGCAAACAAGAGAGACAGTGCGTGTGTCAACTGTTTGTGCGCGACTAAAGATAGCAGATATCACAGTGCATAGAGGAGCGGTATTTGCAATTTACAACTAAAATCGACACGAGCATTGTGGAATCGTATTACCAGCTCATAAAAATATTGTTCTATACATTACTGCCCACTATTTTGAAACCAGAGTATAGTAGCCTGTTCTATTAGATAATATAGTCACTCACAGTGAAAATCGTAAAGCTTTTTATGTGTTTGAATTTTTGTTTTATAATTATTACTAATTCCCGGTCTGGTTCAGCATATATACAGCCTACTACCTACATATCAGTGACGGCTCCTCCATTAGGTCATTTGGTCAATGACATCCCAATATATTTCCAAACAGAAGCATAATAATGATATTCCTAAATAAAATAATATATTTTTTTATGATCTTTTAAATTTGGAATTTCCGTTTATTATCCTAACTATTCTAAGCGACAAGCGTATAAACTCGACCGATTACTCATTCCGCATTATTACCGTTACCGATGCATTGCCTTGCATATGTACTGGTTTTCGTATCGGGCTGGTACCCAGAAATGACCGCATTGTTTTAAATGGAGGCGAAAATCGGCCGAGTATTCCTGATCTAAATTACATTAGGTGATGCAGGCTTTCTGAAACAGCGTATGACGTGGGTTTGGGTAAACAGCCGTGCGTAGCAAATTTAGTATTGTTCGAGAGTTCGATGTGATTTTGTTCGTTATCAGTTTCTTGTAGATCACGTGATATACATTTGCATGCATTTATTTTTTGTTGGTGTTTCTTGACTCGGTTTTTGTGATGTAAATTAATATTTAAAAAATGGCAGCTACAGTGGTTGAGCGGATTAAGACTTTAAAAGCCGCCAATGAGCTGACCTTTGACAAAAAAATTGAGTTTAAGATCAGTGGTCGACCTTTGCCGGAACTTAAAATTCGGCAAATTACTAAAGACAAAAACAAAGAAGTAAATCGTTATTTTCCCAAAAATATGTATGAATTAAGTGATTGGATGTGCGGTTGCGAGTTGACAAATGCTTTTTATTGTTTCGTGTGCCTAATTTTTTCAAATGACATTTATGGTGTAAAAATGGCGTAACAGATTTACAACATTTAAAAGAAAAATAAAAAAACACTCTTCATCTGCGGAGCATATTAAAAACTCGGTGAATTTTGCAACTATCGGTACAGTGGATATTCGATCTCAATTGGATACTGCGTATCGAAAATCGATCAGAGACTCTAACGAAAGTGTATCAAAAAACCGATATATATTAAACAAAATAATAGACTGTGTAAAATTTTCTGGGGCATTTGAATTAGCCCTAAGAGGGCACGATGAAAGTCAATCAAAATCAAGTGAAAATCCGGAAGTATTTCGTGGACTTATTAACTTTGTTTCCGAAATAGACCCAATATTTAAAGAATTTTTGGAGAAAGCAACAATTTTCAAAGGGATTTCTAAAACCATTCAGAATGATCTACTTGAATCTATGTTAGCGGTGGCGCAAGAGAAGATTAAATTGGAAATTCAATCAGCTAAATATATCGCAGTGCAAGTAGATGAAACTACGGACAGCTCGAATAAGACACAAATGGTGTTTATTATTCGTTATGTTTTGTCTGGTATAGTTTATGAACGATTTTTAAAATTCACAATTCCTCCCGGCACTACAGCCGAACACTTAACGAACGTCATTTTAAACGAGTCAGAAATTTTAGAAGTAAATAAGACTCCTAAAAAATTAATTGCACAAAGTTATGATGGTGCATCTACTATGAGCGGACTATTGGAGGGAGTGCAAAAAAGGATTGAGGAATATTATCCCGATGCAAATTTTATACATTGCTATGCACATCAATTGAACCTAATATTACAAAAAGCGGCGAGCCAGAATTCAAGCGTCAAACTCTTTTTTACAAATTTGCCAGCATTTTCAGCATTTTTTGGTCGATCTCCAAAACGCACCACTGTTCTGGATGAATATGTAAAAGTTCGTTTACCTAGAGCTGCACCAATTAGGTGGTGTTTTAATTCGCGTTGTGTAGGAACAATATTTTTGTATAAAGACGATATAATCACATTTTTAGAAAAAATAATTAGTAATGTCGATGATTTTGATGCTACCAGTGTTAATCAGGCAATAGGGTTGCAAGCATTTCTGAATAACAAGAACTTTTTATTTTGGTTAAACTTTTTTCATTTAATAATGCCACATGCTGAAATTCTTTTTAATCAACTCCAAAAACGAGGCATTGATGTGCTATCTTTTAAGACTAATATAGACTCCTTTAAAAATTCGATTCAAAGTATTCGTGACCAAATTCTAAATAAATTATCTGAAAATGAATTTTCGCATACAGTTAATGCAAAAAGAATGAAGAAAAATTCTAACCGATGAACAGCTTTGGAAGTGTGTGATATAATAGCATCCGAAATTAATCATCGCATAATTCACATTTATTGACCATCTTATAATAACCCAACTTTTTTTTGTTGATAACTTTGAAGAGTATAAAAAGAATTTTCCCGAAAATATTTTTGAAGTTAGTTAAAACGAATTTCCCGTACATAAACCATATAAAACTTAAAACCGAACTGGAAGTAATATAAGACCGGGATGATTTTCGCGGAAATTCTGGGGCTGTAGTGTTACTTCAGTTATTTATTAACAATGGACTTAGTGAAACATTTTCGGAAACAGTGCATTTGTTGACAATTGTGTGTACGTTACCGATGACAACGGTAGAGAGCGAGAGATGCTTCTCTACATTAAAAAGGATAAAGACATTTTTACGCAACACCATGGGGGAAGATAGACTCTCTGCGTTGGCCATGTTAAGTATTGAGAAGACCTTTATAAATAATATTGTAAATTACAATGAAGCAGTAATCAATCATTTTGCGAGTGCCAAAGACAGAAGGATTGAACTAAAATTTAAAACTGTTTAGGTGAGTTAACACATATTTATTGTCATATATGCTCTTATTTTTAACCAATAAGTTGCTGTTACACCTTTGGCATTGATTACGTATTACGTCGTGTTTTTCTTGAAATTGACCCCCCCGAAAAATTGACCACGAGCCGCCACTGCTACATATGTATACTTTTTAATAAGACGTATATTATGCGTATGGAGTTTTAGTTTCCCAAGATATATGCAAAACATTCTATGGATATGTAAATATAGGGTCACAGTAAAATTCGTCCACTTCTAGAATCAGATGATTGCCTCACCATCATTTATTAGTAGTCATTTGTTTTGCACTGTTATACCTTAATCAATGTTGCACAGTGTGTGTAAAGCACTATTTCAATTATTTCGCTCAAAAATGGAAGCTAAAAAGCAGACAAATATTGAGATATGAAAGTTAGTCATTTCCCATGATGAAAAAGGGATGTCTCAACGATAGATTGCAGCAATTGTCAACAAAAGTCGATCTACAGTTGAGTACATTATTAAAAGGTACAAAACGGAAAATTGCATAAGTAATTACAAAAGTACAAAACAAATTTTAAACGACAGTGATGAAAAATGGATTCTACGCCAAATTAAAATAAATCCAAAAAAAAGTGCACCACAACTGGCGAAAGAAGTGGAAGAACGTTTGTATAAGATAGTATATCCCGAAAATATAAGAAGATTTCTTAGGAATAATAATTACCATGGTCTTATTGCTAGATAGAAACCTTTTATTAGTGAACCAAATAAGAAAAAGAGATTAGAATCTGCTAGAAATTTTTTAGCGAAAGACTTGGAAGAATGTAATGTTTACTGACGAGTCCAAATTTAATGTATACGGGTCAGATGGAAACGAGACCGTATGGAGACAACCAAATAAACAGCTAAAACCACAACATTTAAGGACAACTGTCAAACATGGGAGAAGCTCTAGTATGGTATAGGGTTGTATGGCGGTCTCGGGGGTCGGGAATCTTAATTTTGTTGAAGGTACCATGAACCAGTGGATGTATTTAGATATCCTAAAAAACAATATGACATAGAAGTGTCAAAAAATTTAATATTTTGGACACATTTGCCTTTTACCAAGATAATGACCCGAAGCATAAAGAAGTAAATACAAGAATGGTTGATTTATAATTGTCCACCTCTTGAATCCTTCACTCCATTCTCCTGACATTAACGTCATAGAACATTTGTGGCAAGATCTGAAGCTTAAAATGAAAAACACAATTTCTAATAAACGTGACTTAAAACGAGCACTGTAAAAGGAGTGGAATAGGATATACAATACCTCTGAATATACAACAAAATTAGTTCAGTCAATGTCCCGTCGACTACAGGGCGTATAATCTAATAAGGGAGGACCAACGAAATATTAACCTTTTTTATGTTTGTATTATAAAGATAAAAATAATGATAACTTTGTTAGTGGACGATTTTAACTGTGAGGTTGATTTTGTATGTAAAACAGAAATATATATATTTTTACTTCTAACGTGTATCTATCTTGCAAAATTTCATGAATAATGATTAATAAATACATAGGCAATAAACGCCTATACGATTTTTTTATTGCTTTCTTAAAAGCCTAATCATTTACAACTATATGATGTTATAAGTGGGTGGACGATTTTCACTGTGAGTGACTGTATATTAAAGAATCTTTCGTGCAGGAAGTATAATAAATACCATGAAATATAGCTTGAATTTATACTTTTTCACAGCACTATATATCCATCGAATATTTTTCTAAAGATATAAAGAAAAACGTTTTTCAAGTCTGGTCTTCTGTGGTCCGTTATATTTTGGACCAACAAATATGGTGACAGATAAAAGTAAAACATTCATACTTTCACTGGATATGCCAGCATTTTTAATGTTCTGATAACTGTATGGTAACCCTTAAATGATTAATTTAGTGGGTCGAACGACACTACTACTCTATACTCTATACTCTAAGTCGTAGTACTTTCTGGCCTTGTTATAAAAATAACTACTACTGGGCATACACAAACCGTTACCTGAAAATACAGTTTATATGCAAATCTACATGGTTAATTTTTCTCTTCCGCGCCATTTTATTTTATGTTAAACATTTAATAAACCCTTCTTTATAGGTTCTGTTAGTTATAAGTTTGGCACGAGACTAGGTGTAGTATCTTATGGGTTAGAATTACCAGAATTTAGTATAAACACCAATACAGTTGAAATTGGATTTATAACATCTGACTGCTGTGGGTGTTTACTGAATTGGATTGATTATGGGACAGGAAGTGAAACAAGAATTAGTATCGTAAGTTTTTCATGAGCTTATACATATAATGTTAATGTCTCACACAAATATATAATAATGAGGAAGTGGTTAATAGACTGCTGGAATTTGTTATTACATTATAGTAAATAATATGTTAAATTTAAGGATCATTCATAAAAACCCCGTATATTAGTCAGAAATATAAATCTGCAATATAAGAAACAATTATAGCTTTTTAATGATATGCATTTTTTATAATGTATTGTAACGAATTTACTAGAAAGTTCTTTATTTCTCGAACACTTATTTACAACTCAACTATTCACAAGTCCAACTAACTAACTAATTTTCTTTCTACTTTAACTTTATAAACTAACTTCCGCGCTGTATATCACTTTCTTCGCACTGTATCGCTCACTATCGCGGTCCAAATTCAACTAACTGCTGGCCGGACGACACAATTCTTATATAGGCAGTGGAACATCTCTCCAGGCGTTTATAGATAAAGAACTTTGGCGAACCTTCTAGTATAGAACGCACTAGAAGTCAATACCGCATGCTCTCAAGGTTTCGAATATTCCCGGCGTTCGGGATCGCTCGAGGCGTTCGTGACAATATTTATAAAAATAGACTATTTTAAAATTTTACTAACCGAGAAATATGAATATTTAAAATTTTTACAAAACTATAATTATTTTAGACAAAAAAACTGTTTGCACAAGTTCTCTAAATAATTGAATAATTTGGTCGTTGAAGTCATAATAGCCGTCAATCATATAAAGTGTAGATGGATAATTCGTGTGCAAAAATTTATATGTAGAACTACCAACAAATTTACATAGTTCGACTTCCGATAGGCAACTACTCTCTTAATGCCATTAAAAAATGTAAGGGAGACAATTAGAGAGAAATTATTTACTAATTTCGAAAAAGAAGTCATTCCCTAAATTTTTATTTGCATTTATTATTATTGGTGAACTTCTACAATAACTTATTTTACCATCCACTGTATAGAATGGGCGATGCAGTTTTCTCATTTCTGATTCCGGATGTACGAACTCAAAATCACATCACGAATTCGCCCGTTAGATATTTTCACGTCCATGTAGTACAAACGGTAAGGTGGGAATAAACTACGCTAATAAATACAACAGATTTTATTCGTACTTGAGAAATTTAAGAACTGTACATATTTATATTTCTTCGCAATAACAAGAAAACTAGTGACAAAAGAAAGTATAAAAACATATCATCATCATGAGGTCATCAGTCCTAAGACTGGTTGGACGCTAACCTCCAGCTTCTCCTATCTTGTGCTAACCTACGCATTTCGCTAATTGTGCTACAACCTACATCCCTTACTATTTGCGAGCAGTAGTCTAATCTAGGCCTACCTCTGCCTTTCTTCACTCCTATTTCTGCCTCCAAAATATCGCGGACTATTCCCCCATGTCTCAGCAAGTGGCCTACCATTCTATCTCTTCTCTTCTTTATGTTTTTCCACATACTTCTTTTCTCGCCGACTTTCTCTAATACTTCTTCGTTTCTAACCCTGTCAGTCCATGGTATTTTCACCATTCTTCGGTAACACCACATCTCAAAAGCTTCTAATTTCTTCCTACTTGCTTCCCCTACCGTCCAGGTTTCGCAGCCATATAGTGCCGTGCTCCATACATATGTTTTCAAAAATCTCTTCCTTGTTTCTAAGTTTATTACCCCCGAGCATAAAAGTGCTTTCTTTTTGTTAAAAGCTACTCGACCCTACGCTATTCTTTGTTTTATGTCTTTATCGCTTCTTCCAACCCAATTTATTTTACTTCCTAAATAAGCGAAGTCTTTAACTTCCTCCAATCTTTCATTATTAATTTGTACTTTCGTTTTTGCTCTGCTCTCGCGCCCTCTGCACACTAACACTTTAGTTTTGTTTTCATTCACCCTCATTCCGTATTCCTCTGTCAACACTGCCTCCATATCGTTTAATGCTGATTCTAATTCCTCCTTACTAGATGCTAATACTGCTATATCATCCGCGAATCTCAGCCTTTTTAGCTTATGTCCCTATACTTTAATCCCGAAATCCACTCTATCTTTTACCACATTAATCGCCTCTTCGATGTACAGATTAAAAATTAGTGGTGATAGCGTACATCCTTGTCTTACTCCTTTCCTAATACCTACTTCCCTTTTCTCCCCTTCTACTTCTATAACAGCAGTTTGCTCTTTGTATAGATTGTGTATTACTCTCCTATCTCTATACTTCATTCCCGCGCTCTTTAGTATCTCGAACATTTTTTCCCATATTACGTTATCAAAAGCTTTTTCTAAATCTACAAATCCTATATAAGCGTTCTTTCCTTTTTCTATTGTTTTCTCTAATATTACTCTTAGCGCTAGAATAGCTTCGCGAGTTCCCCTATTTCGCCTAAACCCGAATTGGTCTCCTATTCTATTCTAGTATTTCCTCCGCTATATTTTCCATCCTCTTCTGCACTATTCTGGTTAAGATTTTTGACGCATGGGAGGTTAGGCTAATCGTTCTAAAGTTCTCGCATTTGTCGGCTCCTCTCTTTTTCGGTATAGTAACGATAATGCTCCTCTTATAATCCTCCGGCATCTCGCCCGTTTCGTATATGTATTTTACCAGTTCAAACATCCTATTTACTACTTTCTGTCCCGCACATTTCAAAATTTCCGCCTGTATTTTATATACATCCGGCGCTCTATTGTCCTTTAGCCCCCTTCGTGCTATTTCAAATTCCTCTCTCAATATAGGTTTTCCTACATCTTCCCTATCGATGCTAGATTCTTCCCCTAATATCTCTCCTAATTCCTGACCCTTGTATAAATTTCCTAGGTACTGCTTCCATCTATCCGGTTTCTCCTCTCTTCCGATCAGTATGTCCCCCGATTGACTCCTAACGTTTCTACTTATTGTTCCTACATCCCTGAAGTTCCTCTTAATTATTTTGTAAGCCTCATCGGTCTTACCTACTTGCAGCTTATCTTCTACTTATTTGCATTTATCCTCTATCCATTGTTCTTTCGCTTTTCTACATTTTCTAATGATTTCCCACTTTATTGCCTTATAAGTTTTCAGTCCTTCCTCGTCTCGTCTGTTTTTGTAGCCTCGTCTCTTTTACATTAAGTTTAAGATTTCGTCCGTTATCCAGGGCTTCCTAGCTTCCCTTTTCTCGTGTCCTAAAACGTCTGTAGCCGCGGAATCTAGACTATTCTTGATACCCTCCGACTCAGTTTCTGCGTTCTTGATTTCGTCATTACTCGTTTTATTTATTAATTGATCTGTTTTCTCCTGGAACTTATCTTTCATATTCTGATTCCTTAATATGTCTACATTTATACGTTTCTCATCCTTCCGGGTTTTCAGATTTTTGAACTTTAATCTGGCTTTCATGACTACCAAGTCGTGGTCGCTGTCTACATCTGCTCCTGGATAACTCTTACAGTCTTTATAAAAACATAAGTAGTTAAATTTAAAATTTCCAGTACCTAGTTTATACTGAGTTGTAAAGTAAATTACCACTGTGTTACGTCACCTCTATTTTTCAAAACAGCATTTATACGCCTAGGCATAGTGTCTACAAGACTCTGACAGTCTTCTGAAAGAAAAAAGTCCCATATTTCTTGGGGAAAATGGACCATGTCACAATGACTGAATTGTTTTATCCGGACGATTACGCAATTCATGTTTCATTCGATGCCATAAGGTCTCGATTGGATAAAGATCAGGACTACTCGAAGGCCAACTTAGGACAGAATGAATTATCGTTTTCCGACATCCAGAAGTCGATTTAGAATACTACCTATCTGTCGCTTCATTCCATAGAACTGTTAGAGCATTGCAATTAGCATGACGGTTTTTCTTTATAATGCGTCCCAAAATTCTTAATTCTGCAGCAGTCACTGCGGTTTTTCTACCAACACGTGCTTTTCCGACTGTGGAACTCGTAACTTTATACAAACGCACAATGTTTCTAACAGTATAACGAGACGACGATTCTAATTCTTTTGCAATCTGGTAGGCACTTTTACCCTGATGGTGCAGTTTTGTCAAAATTTTCCGTAAATCTTGCGATAGTGGTTTTCCACGCGCTATTTCAACTGTAAATGTCAACAAGGTCATTTACAAGACACAAAACACCATCAGCAGAGGTATCGTGATCTAGTTTCATACAAAATAATGGTGTGACGCCAATGTTTGCGCTTCGACTTCGGTGGCGAGATTTACTCAAATCAGACATTTAAGCACAAATTATATTTTCGAAGGCGATGTTTTTGTTTATTATTATAAGGATTACTTAAATTGATCCTACTAGGAATTAGGAATGAGAATTATCATAATAGCCTTTTTGTCTAAAAAGGTTTATAGCTCATTTAATTAAAAAGTCAGTACGGGCGAACTCATGTGATTTTTGGCTCATAGTCCATAAAGTGCTTCCAGTCCATAATTTTCTAAAATGTAGCATACAAAGATACACTAAAGAGGGTACATATATACACACCAGATTAATGTGAAATGAACACCGCAAGAGCGTGTTAATATTTTGCCACTAGTTGATGTGAATATTAATACCAGTAGTGCAGTAAAAACAACAGATCTTATATAAACTCCACCATATCTTGGTGTAAACTTCAACCCTTTCACTATTTATTTTGTTTAAAAGTAAAAGAAAAACACTTTTGACAAGGAATATGCGTAACTATATTTACTTTATTGTAGTTTTTCTTTTTAATATGTATTGCAGTAATGAAATATCGGTATGTAATTGCAGTATATTTCATGTTAATAAATATTGTAATAATATTTTCACCTTATGCTCATATTGTCCTAATGTGAATGATTCTCTGTATTAATATGGAACAAATTTACAGAAGTATTTAGTTTTTACTGGAAATAAAACATTTACTAAAAATTTAAATGATTTTTAATGTGGTAGTAATGATGTAACTATATAATTAATTATTTAACAATTAACTTTTCTCCAAGTAACTGTATGTTATAATTATTAAATATACAATAAATAAGACATGCATATACAAGTATTACTTCACCGCCTATCTAATGAAATCTGTCAGAATACAGCACATTTTGTTTAGAGTTAAAGAGGGCTTGGTTGATATTCACACAAAATGTGATGAAAAACTGTCAAATATCACCATCTTTGAAAAACTGAAAATGTGGTGGCTATTTTCAATGGAAACTCATCGTAAAATTCCTTCAATGCTTCTCAAGTTAATATTTATTATGATTACGTTATAGAAAAAATAAATAAGATTAAATGAAATTTCCCAAATTCAAACGAATCAAAATTTGGCTTTGGCAATTAAAGCTGTTCTCTGTTTAGAGAAACTTCACAACATGATTGTTTGCTTCTTTGTTCGAACAACTCGTCGCTATTAGATTTACCATCGTCATTACTTCCTCAAGATGGGATATCTTCATCACATTCTTAAGTGATAGTACTTCTAACGTGAAGATATTCTGATTTCTTCCATTCTCCTTCCTCATTATATAAGAACTGTTATTTCTTTTATCGGTCTCTTCATCTCATTAACTTTAGTCTCTGCTACATCTTATTGAATTGTACTAACTATATATTTATATTCTTCATGAGCCTTTTCAATTTAGGTGTATTTAATAAAAGTATTTGAGTTATTGGTATCTCTAGAATATATAAATGAGTGGAATAAATTCGATAAGAGAACTTTTCAACAAGTGTTTATGGGTAACTGCACATTTTTTTAATATATATAATTTTTGTTATCAAACAGTTTTCTTTAGATATCAATACTTGAATCTGATCATGCCTTTTAAGAGAGCATATTTTTTATATCAAGTTATGTGACATGTTACAACTATTTCGAGGATATTAAATTAATTTTTTAAAAGTATATATTTCAAATATTTCGTTCCTATCCTGGTTGTAGGATTTTTCTTTCTGAATTTTATTTTGCTGTTTCTAAATTTTTATGTTACTGGAATATTAACAACAAATTTATGTTTTGATGATGGCTATGAAGACAGGATCCGCATACGAGGGCTGCCTTTTAAGTTTTTACAAAAAGTGAAAACAAGTTCGAAACAAAGTATTTTATTGCTTTTCGAAATATTCGCCTTTCAGGTCAATATATTTTTGAATACGCTCAAACCAATTCTGGAAACATTTTCTCCACTCTGAATTTCTTATCGTAGAAACATGGTTTTGGAAGGCTTCAACAGCTTCTTGAGGTGATGAAAATCGTTGTCCACGCATCTTTTGTTTGACAGTGGGGAACAAGTAAAAGCCATTAGGTGATAAATCGGATGAGCACAGGCAATGAGACATTAATTCGATATTTTTCTCCTTCAAATATTTAGTTGTTTGACGTGCTATATGGGAGCTGGCATTATCGTGATGAAGAATGATGCGCCGTTTTTGTTGCTTTTCCGTATTTCATCGAAGACTGTTGGCAAACAAATTGTTGTATACCATTCAGTATTAACAGTTTTTCGATCCTCTAAAGGAATGGTTGCGACGTGTCCAGTACGTTCGAAGAAACAAGCGATCATTTTCTTGGAAGTACTCCGTGAACGAACCACTTTAGTGGGATTCGATTCATTTTCAAACACCCAAACAGTAGACTGTTGTTTGCTTTCCGGTTCATATGAATATATCCACGTTTCATCTCCTATAGCGATGTTGTATACAGATTTTGCACGTCCTCGGTCGCATTTTTTCAGCATTTCCGGACACCAATCAATACGAGCCTTTTTTGCGCTTCGGTCAAATTATGCGGAATCCATCTGGAACAGATCTTCCTCACAGATAAATGTTCATGCAAAATCGATTGTATTGCATCTGTCTGTGAGTCACATGCCGATCTTCTTTATACATGTTGCGCACAGCGTACAACCGACTTTGGTCAACTCTCACGACATTCATCACTGACGAACGCACGACGACGACGAAATTCTGCAAACCAGTTGTAAACAAATTGTCTTCTCTGATGGTGCTAATTTGCCAAAAATTGCACGAAACGATTCTATGCATTGTTGTGTAACACCTTTCTTAAAATCATAAAAAATTATTCAACGCAAACTTTCACGGGTGATTTCCATTTTTGCACAAACTTGCTTCTTTTAAACGTTCACTATCAAGACACTACTCGGTCAATTTCAAGTTGCCACTGGCTTCGCAATAACAAACATTAAGGTTCACGAATACAATGAGCCCACATCTCAGTAACGCCATCTATTGGTCGATTGTAAAAACTTAAAGGGCAACCCTCGTACAAGCTGAGGTTTATGAGCTACCATATTTAATAATAGGTATCCTGACGATCTACTACATGCCCCACTATAAGCCAAATAGAGACAAAGATTAAATATGTTGCTACTGTGAGAGACTATTATATCAAATTATCATTGTATCATTCCAGAGGATACACAGATCGTAGTATTACTAGTTGGGCAGCAAAATCCTCAACAGTTATCTCCAATGCAACCAAATGGCATCAAAACTTACAATGTGTCAGTCATCTGATTTGAAATATTTGAGAAATAATACGTGGCACCCAACAAAATACAATTAGTTCACGACCTTCGCAAAGATTATTTCAGCCGCAGAGTTAACGATTGAATGGTGTAATGATAAGCCCTAATTCCTGAACTATGGCGTTTTCTCTTACAAAGCGATTTATTGTTTAAATAGCAGGTACTGCAAAAGGAAATTGCAGGTACTAGGTCCATGAGAACCCTGATTGAACGATAGAGGGGCATATGCAGTTTCCAAGATAAAGAATATATGGGCATAAATTATAATATAACATTTTCATTGACAGTGCATTAAGTCTGAGAGGTGCTCCAATAGCACGAAATTCCCTCACTTGAGGCATACCTCAAAATAATGAAAATCTATCAATCCACCACTATTATTATGAAATTGTACGTGAAAATATATTCATCATGTTTATGTAGCGATCATTGCTGCCACTCTATTTTCTTTGAAGAAAGAAGAGGCAATGATGCCCCGCCTACTGACGATACAGCAGACGATACTGACGATACATGTGGGCTATGCAAAGGCAACTTCTTCATATAACTGACGGTGAAGTGAAAATGCACTTTCGTTTTCCTGTAAAGCGATTTGTGTGAACGCAGTACTTTATGAATAACCCCCTTCATTGAGCTGCTGTACCACCACAAGTTTACAGGGATCTAAATCTCGATGGTAAATGCGTCTTCCCCTGTTTTCATTAATTTATGGTTCTATACAACAACGGCGGGTCGAACCATCAGGGCTTCTCAGAATGTTACTCTTTCCAAATTGTTTGGGTTTTTCCCCATTTTTCCCTAGAGTTTGTCTTTTCATAACAGATCCTCTCGCTCTGAATTCAGCAACTCAACCGTAAGGGTTATGTAAAATAAAACATTTTTCCATGATTCCCGATATTAAAATGCCGTCAGAGTAATCATTGTATATTTACAACTGACATGACGTGAGGTGGCATATCCTGATGTGGTGTTCAAATCTGTATAACAGCATATTGACTACTGAGTACATTGATGGCGAACCAAGGAGATTGAGTGACTGCTTCTCCACTCGCTACTACCTATACCAACACTAGTCGAATCAAAAATTTACTGTATAACCTTTATCTGTGCATCCTGAATCTTAGGGAACAATCGATTTTTAGGTATTTAAAAGTTTATCGATATTTTGTGTGTGCATTTATTTTCTGTATTGCTTAAGCTTTCTCCATCTTTGCAATTGAAACTACCACTAATTCTGCTGGAGAATTAATAGTAAGGGAGAGTGAGGGAATGGTGCGCACTTAATCCAAGATAGCTCCTGTAATAAGTGTATTGTATTTAGCAGCTCTTCAAAAGCGTTAGAATTAGTGCTGATTATTTTACTTTGAACATGTAATGCAATATTAGAAAAAAATGCAAGCATTATGCCATAATTTTGCAAAATGTTTTTAATTTCTAACATACGTTTATTGCGAAAGATAATATCAAAATAACTGTTACGGATAATATTTATAATGATAAATATAAGTCGCATTTATAATTTTTTGTCGTATCTGCGCCTGTACACTCCGCATAGTTCCATGAAGAACATAACACACATCGGTACCATAATTCTCCGTCCTTGCCAATTTCATCACAGATATAACATTTTTCGTTAGGTTCCGCAGGTTTATCAAGGGGTGGTGGTATAAAATTGGAATCGACACCATCCAACTCGTCATCATCACAAATATCGGAAATATTTTCTGATAACTCTGAATCAGATGATGGGGCAGTCGATTCTATCTTCGGTTTCTCTTTCCCTTTTCCTTTCTGTCTGGACAACCATCATCAAAACATCTGCGCACAGTTCCTTTTCTGACCGTTCTTTCTTCTTCTCGTTTCTTTACACTTTCTTCTCTTAATCTTTTCTTTTCTTGGAGTGCTTCCAATTTCTCTCTGATAGGTGTGCTTGTAAATATCTCTGACTCTTGCTTATCACGAAACTTTCTTTTCAATTCGCTTTTAACTTTTCTCTTTGATATTGGAGCTAAAGCAAAAAATGAGTTATCTTTAGATGTAGATGGCTGAGGGTTTTGATCAGGAGGCGAAAGTGGTTGAGCAAGAGCAAGTGCAACTGCGGCTTCACTATTTGGTTCAGGTGTTGTAGGAGTGGTGTATGGTTCCAATTTTTCGTAGACGCAAAATCATCTTCATGAAATTTATCTGGATCAAGTGGAATATTCCAGAAGTACGAAAACTAGAAACTACCTTCTCCATTGTAGCTACTTTCATGAAAACTTTGTTTAGAAGTTCAGCTACATCATACTCGGTAATTTTTTGATGGCCTGTGGTGGACAAATAAAGGTCATATTCCCTAGAGAGAGCGTTCTTTAGAGGACTGAAAAAGGTCAAATCCAATGGCTGCAGATGATCTGAAGTATGTGGCGGAAGGGATACCATATGAATATTATTTTGTTTACAAAAGTCATATGCTGGAATTAAGATGTGACTGGTATGATTGTTTAGAATTAGAAGGAGAGGATCGGTTGCAAGACATATTTTTCAAAATGGGCCAACCATTCAATAAAAAAATCAGTATTGATCCATCCGTTTTTTGAACATTTGTACAACGCCCTAATCGGTCCATTTTTTTGAAGAGTGAGCAGCATTCTTTGTCTAGGGTAAATCAGCATGGGGGGATATAATATCCTGCGGCACTCATACAAAAAATGGCAGGAATTGTTCTTCCTCATTCGGCGGAAATAGCAGCACCTATTTTTTTGGCACCCTTAGGTCCATAGACCTTTGGACATTTATATATTTTGTACCGTGATGATGCCAGTTTCATCTATATTAAAAATTCTATTCGGTTCAAATTTATACTTTTCCATAAGAGTCTGTAGATTAAAATAAAATATCTGAACTGAGTCTTTATTAAATGAGGCAATCCTATTTAGGGTGGTTCCTTCAGGTTGTCTTAACGTTATCTCAGGAGTTCTTTTTAAAAAACCATAAACCCAGTCTTTGCAGCTAAACCGTTTTCTCTATTAAAATTGTGGGAAATGTTATTCTCTTCAGCATATCTAAATGCTACTTGTCTAAATCCTCTAGATGTTACACCATAAAACAATTTTGCCAACATAATAATATAATCTCGTAATTCTAGTTCTATTTCCGCGGTAAAAACAGCCTTACGTCCTAGACGTGGTGTGGTAAGTGACTGTTCCAACAGTACCTTTCGTAAGGTTGATTCAGAAATATTGAAACACCTAGCTGCTTCCCTTTACTTTTTGACTTCATTTCTAACTGCATTTATCGCATTGGCGAGATCTTCAGGCGTGTAAGAAAGAATTGAAGTTTTTTTTAGTGTAATTTCTTGGCATCTAAAATAATAAAACAAAATATTATGTATGGGGTAATCATGCACACCAACGCGAACCATTACCCCCTGCGTAGTTGACGTACTAACCTCATTATAGAAAAAAGGGAATAGAGTAACTAGACAAATTAATGAGCTAAAGTTTGCACAAAACAATATGTTTCCAGCAAATTTCGATAAACGCCGGTCACTTCTTTCACGTGTACGGGACTAACGCGAACCATAAAGTAAATAATTTACAACACAAGTCAGAGAGCAGCACCATTGGGAATTGGGAGAATTAGCCGCGTTGTTTGAAATGTTTTAGTGCGCACAATTACCCGCCGCGCACCATTCCCCCACTCTCCCTTAAATTAATTAATAAATATGAAATATAATAGAAATCCTACAGGATTCCCTTGCCACCTCATTTCTGTTTATAATATTTAGTTAAGGACGAAAATTGTAGTTTAAAAGTCTATTTAGTAAAATTGTGTAGGTAAATTTATGTGGATACTGCTATAGTTTCTCTGTTCATATATCATATACAGCTTGTCAAGAATAGGAAAAGTATGAGATTCTCAGACTCGGCAGTATATATACTCGAACTCTGTATATTTTATATACATTTATACATACTCGATATTTACACTGACAAGGTCTCAACGCGACGGAGTAAAGACCAGGCTATTGATTGCGCACCTAGTGGACAGTCTGATATCGCAGTTTTGAGACTTGTTCCTATTCTTGACAAGCTATACATAGAATATTTATGTTGCGTATGTGGAACATAAATATTAACATATATATATATATATATATATATATATATATATATATATATATATATATATATATATATATATATATATATATATATATATATATATATATATATATATATATATATATATATATATTAACATATATGGAACATATATATTATGTATGTTAGTAGCATAGTTTTTATAAGTACTTAATGTTACTAGTTTTTATTTTCATTTTGTCACAATATCTGTATATAAAATTAATGAAATCATACTTTTTAGGATAAGGGTAATGTATTTGCAACGTATACTATGAATTATTCAACTACTGACCAAATTTGCTACAAATCGGTAAAAGTGGATGATAATACTTACCACGAGGTAAGACTGAAGAGGGACCAACATCTATTATTACTGCAAGTAGATAATCATACTATAATCAGCAATAACAATTTCAGTAAGTGTTAATTTTATGTACCTATTTAGTAAAGGGTATTTCAATAAAGGCGCTCGATTTTTAAATGTAAATAGAACACGTTGTGTGTGAGATATTCACTCAATATCTTTTTTATTTGAAGGGCGTTTTATGGCATTAATTATGGAATATAGCGTTGTTTAAATATCCTCTGCAGCTCTGCTTGGTGGCACATATTCAGGAGATCCATTTCGATGACTTTGTCGCATAAATTTGGTTAAATTTGCTGAATAACGTTCGTTGTGTTGACTTTGAGGAATCGTTCGCGGTTTATTTGCATAGATCTGCCAGTAAAGCCACAAGTTACTTATCTTCGATCTGTAGGGCTCGCAGTTGACGGTTATGGCAATTCGAGTTTGATTTTGGAAGAAGTACGGACCGATGATTCCGCCAGATCAAATTCCGCACCAAACAGTAACTTTCTCGAAACGCATTTGGTGTTGGTGTATCTCGTGTGGATTGGTGTCATCCCAAATTCGACAATTTTGCTTGTTCACATATCCATTCATCCAAAAATGGACTGCTCCAGAAGTTGAGGTCGCAGAAAGACCACGTTCTTGTGAATGGCGATAAATTGACTGCCTCGGGTTTTCCCGTACACTATCACCATCAGCAGCGATATTTTCAGCACACCTTGCGTTTTGGTGACGTCCTAGTGTTGGTTGATTATTTATCAAACCGGTTGACTTCAATTTGGCTACCAAACGTCGACTAGTCAACTCGGCGGGATGGTTGTGGTGAAGATAAAAGTCGTAATGCGCGTAATGTTTCTCAAATGGAGCGTTGATTTTGAAAATAAAATTTCATGATTTTTACACATTTTTAAATGCTTTAACGTTTCCATGGTGATTTGCCATACACCACTAAATAATTCACAGTAAATTTCATAGATGCCACTTTACCAGCATGGCCGCTATAATCCAGAAAATTTCGAGCGTCCCTATTGAAACTCTAGATATGTTAGATATTACCATTTTTCATTCCATTAATATTTTATAATGCTATTATTATCGCTGGTAACCATTTTCTAATTAACTTAATTACTATAATTACTTTTATTTTCTATATTTCACATGTAATATTCACAAATGTTTTCTAATTGTAAATGTTCTTGTCATATACACCACGTAACGAAATCTGCTTAATGTATCAGTGGCTGTCGACTTAGACTATTCAAAATTTGTGCTATTAATTTCGTACATTAATCATCATCAAGGGATGTAAGGGGTGCTAGCATAAGTTATGCCAACCCAACATTACAACCTCGCCTGCACGTGGTACATCCTGCTAGAGAACTGAAGAGGCTCTGTCGATCGAACGACTGCCGGTATAAGCAATCCCCTCCTGCTGGTTAACAGTTTCGGGTGGAAGCACTGGCAGGAGTAAGGGCACTTCCTTGTCCTAGGGATGAGAAATCGTCCCTAAAGGCGGAGGAACCAGCAAATGGTCAATGGCAGGGAAATGCAGAAGGCAACGGGAAACCACTGCATTAAAGACCTTTCTAGATATTCCCAGGATATTCATCCGATCAATCTCATCATGTTGGAAGCTCAAATACAAATGGCCTCTAGTCCCGGGTAGACCTTAAGTGGTCAGGAAGTGCGAAGAATCTCCCGGTTCCAATTAGATAAGATAACGAGAATAGCAACCTGGAATGTGAGAACGCTGTTTGCAGCTGGAAAACTCGATAATTTGATACAGGAAATGAGCAGAATGAGGATAGACATTCTTGGGGTGAGTAAAGTCCGATGGTCTGGAAGTGGAATGTTGAAATCAAGAGGCAAAGTATTTTACTATTACGGCAATAATGCTGACCGAAATCACAAACATGGAGTTGGTATCTTAATGGATGAGAATATACAAAAGTCAGTGAAGAACTTTGTTCCCCTCTCAGAGAGAGTAGTTCTGGTTCAGTTACTTAGCAAGTCTATTGACATCAATATTATCCAGGTCTATGCCCCAACAGCGGATAGACCAGAGGAAGAAATTGAAGACTTCTATAAATAACTAGATAGGGGCCTAAAACTCACAAGAACAAATGAAATAAATATAATTCTTGGAGATTTCAATGCCAAAGTTGGCAAAAGCAGAATGGGGTCAGTGGTTGGCGATTGGGGCCTAGGAGAAAGAAATAACAGAGGTGATAGAATGATTCAATACTGTGAAGAGAACAATCTTATAATTACAAACACGTGGTTTAAACTCCCGCCAAGACGACTGTACACCTGGAAATCTCCACAGGACAACGATCAACATATTTTTCGTAATCAAATAGATTACATCACAATTAGTCGAAGGTTTAGAAACTCTATCACCAAAGTTACTACAATGCCAGGTGCCGATGTCGAATCAGACCACAACCCAGTGTGTGCCAACATCGTTCTACGCCTTGCCAAAATTAAAATAAAGAGCTTCAGGAAGACACTGGACCCACAACTGCTGAAAGACGAAGAAATAAAATCACTGTACGAAGACCATCTTAATGGGGAACTGGAAAACATTGTCAGTACGAATGACGTCAACAAGCATTGGCTGGACCTTAAACAAGCTTTTAAAACCACAAACGAAAAATTTCTTACAAAGAAAAAAACAACGGCTAAGAATAAGTGGATGACTAGAGATATTCTAGAATTAATGGATAAGCGAAGGCAATGTAAAATTCAGAATGATCACAATGGGTACAGAGTTCTTCAAAGGAGAATATGAAATGAAATTAGAGTGACAAAAGAGAATTGGTTACATGAAAGATGTCTGGAGGCCGAGGATCTTAACAGACTTGGAGATAGTTTCAATCTCCATAAAAAAAGTCAAAGAAATAGCTGGCTTGTATAACAATAGACCACTGAGTTTCATTAAAAATGAACACAATGAAATAGTGACAGAAACCGAAGAGTTGTTACAGATCTGGAGAGAATATACAATTAGTCTTTTCAATGACGACAGACCAGAAAACCCCTCAACAGAAGTATCCACTCTATCAGGACCAGCCATACTAAAAAGTGAAATCATACACGCCATCAATTTAATGAAAAATAACAAAGCTCCGGGTCCTGATGATATGTACTCGGAAACGTTCCACTTTATCAACGAACAGAATCTTGGAAATATTGTAAGACTTTTCAATAACATCTACGACGCTGGACATCTCCCAGAGGATTGGCTCCGCTCGACGTTTATCACACTACCAAAATCGAACAATGCAACCTCATGCAAGGAATATCGTCTAATCAGTTTAATGAACCACTTTTTTGAAGCTTTTCCTTAGAGTACTACACACAAGGCTTTATCGAAGATGTGAGGAAGTAAGTGGAGCCAGTCAATTCGGATTTAAGAGCGGATTCGGAACTAGAGAATCAGTGTTCAGCCTTCAGATATTAGTCCAAGGCTGCCAGGATCAAAGAAAAGATGTCTATATGTGTTTCATCGACTATGAAAATGCATTTGACAACGTTAAACACAATTTTCTGATAAAATACCTTAAGGATTTGGGACTAGATGGAAAAGATATAAGGCTGATCAGTAATCTTTGTTGGCACCAGAAGGCAGACATTCGAATAAATAACGTTGGAACAACTGAGGATTTTAAGATTAAGAAAGGCGTTCGCCAGGGGTGTATCCTGTCTCCGATGCTGTTCAACCTGTACGTAGAAAAAGTTTTTCTGAGTCAATATCAGAATGTCCCTTTAGAATTAAAGTAAACGGAATTCCTATTAACAATATCCGGTACGCAGATGATACAGTGATATTGGCAGATAATTCACAGGATCTCCAATGTTTGCTGAATCGGGTCAATGAAGAAAGCCAAATATTGGGTTTAAAAATTAACATCAGCAAAACCAAGTTTATGATTGTTAGTAGAAACGACATCCCACACACTCGAATACATATTAATGAAGAGAACATCGAACAGGTCACACATTTTAAATACCTGGGATGCATGATTAATAAAGAATGGGATCCAGACCCGGAGATAAGATGCAGGATCGAACAGGCTAGGGCAACCTTCATAAGACTTCGAAAACTCCTCACGACAGGAACTTGGATTTCGTTCCCAGATATAGGATGGTGAAATGCTATGTCTGGTCCGTTCTCCTATACGGTGTCGAGACATGGGCGCTAAAGGCAACAATCATCAACAAAATTGAGGCCTTCGAAATGTGGATCCTGCGGCGAATGTTGAGGGTATCTTGGGTCGATCACGTGAGAATGAGGACGTTCTCCGAAGAGCCGGTCTGCCATAACGAGAACTTTTTGAAAACATCAAGAAAAGAGAAACGAGTTATCTGGGACACATACTACGTGGAGAACGCTACCACTTTCAACGCCTTATTCTTCAAGGAAAAATTGAAGGAGGTAGAAGAGGAATAGGCAGGAAGAAATTATCGTGGCTGAGAAATATTCGTCAATGGACGGGGATAAAGGACTTCCAGACACTGCAGAATGCTGCAGTTAATAGGACCATTTGATAAGAAAAAAGATGAACGCCTACGCAAGAATCTACACGGCACTTTAAGAAGAAGAATCATCATCATTATGACGTAAATTTCAACGTAAATCATTAACAAAGATATCTTTTCTTTTATCAAAATTAATTAACAAAACATTTGAAACGAATGTCTTGAAAAATGTTACTTTCTTATGCAACACGCCAAACTATTATAAAGAAATACTTAAGAGTATGTACACCTATGTAAGATGCAATCATGTCAAGCCCTCATGCCGATACACCATCGTAGATCTATTCCGCACTGCCAGTGGTTTGCTAATAATTTACTGAATCTTCTAAACATTATTTTCATCTTTCTGGATTCACAGAATTCCCTGTTTTGTTTATTTTTTGTAACCTTATTTTGTTGCCTGATCTTAAGCAGATCTTAAAATTGTATGAATGATAATTGTTTTTATGTAAAATACAATGTGCTCTAGATTTTGTGTTTTGTATGGAAAAAATATTTTTTTATTTTTAAACAGTTTATAGAATAACGTCGGAAATTAAAACAAATACTAACGAAATACTTTTTTTAAATATTCGAAAATAGAATATTAGAAAATAGAAAGAAGATTATTTTTTATTTTTCACAAATGTCATGCAAAATGTTTTCAAATTGTACAACCTTCACCTAACTGAACGAACTTTGTAATTCCCACCGCCTCCAGGATCCCAATACTATCCCATCTCTATTTCGGATATACATATTGTGTATTTTCGCCTCTTCTATGTTAATACAAATTATGTGAATACAGATTATGGAACGCCCCATTCACCCAGCAGATATGTGAATGTTGAACTCGGATTACCTACACATCACTACGAAGTATACACGGATACATATAACCATACCGTAGTTTTTTCTGGAATTATATCAAAAGTAGTTATTAATGGTATTAATATACTGAATTTAAGAAATAAAAATATGGCCAAGATTATTGTTCGAGGGGATGTGCAAGTCATCAACCCTCCACCTGATCTCAGCAACGGCACTAATAAGGTAATATCTAGTATATAAGCACATAAATTAATACCATGAGCTTAACTGTATTAATTTAAAACAACCTCCGAAACTGCAGTTTATTATAATGCAAAATGTTGGGTACACAACTTCAAAGCTATTCGTGTTTTGAAATAAACAGTTTTAAAACCTTAAAACGGACTTTTCCGCACGTAAAACATCTCTATCTCGAAATTGGGTGGCCAAGAAAAAATAAACCAACACATAAATGCAGAATATGTGTTTTATGCGACAGTTTTACTTTTTTCAAATAGTCCACCCTCGTGCTTTCTCATGACCCCTGGACAGGGTAGAGTGCGTCCTATTCACCTCAAGATCAATAGATGTAGTTTGATAGACGTCCCTAATCAGAATCAGTCGAAACCCGATCGATCCGACACGATTTAATTGAGTGATCGTGCAAACAAATTTCTCAAATAGTCTACCGTTATGCTTTCTCATGATCCATGACCATGGTAGAGTGTATTCTATCCACCTGAAAATCAATAAGTGTCGTTTGGGAGACGTCCCTGATCTGAATCAGTCAAAACCCGATCGATCCGACACTATTTAGTTGAGTTATCGTGCTAACAAGAAATTTTATTAATGCCGACGACAACGACAACGCCGACAACGACAACGCCGACAACGACAACGCCGACAACGACAACGACGTTGCATAGTAGTGACTATGTCTCCAAGATCGGCCACAACTATCCTGAAAGAGGGGAAAATAAAGATGGGTTAGATGCAGGGTTAGGGAAAGGATTGAGATATCGAGGTGCTATAGGTGTCTAGGATTCGGACACGTAGCATTTGAATGCAAGGGTCCGGATTGTTCCAAAATATGCAGATATTGTGGAAAAGAAGGACACCTAGCAAAGAAGTGCAAACAAGACGCATTCTGCGTGGTGTGTAGCAGGAAGGGGCAAGAAGCAGACCACATTTTGGGCAGCAAAAAATGCGATGAGTTCCAGAAGGAACTAAAGAAAGCAAATAAATGAGGAAATGCCTCCAAATAAATTTGGGTAGAGGACGGGAAGCACAGGATCTTCTAATGCAAACGGCAGCAGAGAAAGAAGTAGATGTTCTACTAATATGTGAGCAATATAAGAAACCAGAAACGGGAACGTGGTACCAAGACGAGACTGGGAAGGCAGCTATTGCAGTATTGAACCCTAAAATGATAATTAAACAAGTATATGAACAGGCGGAAAATTACGTGTGGGTAGAAACTGAAAATATGCGTATATATAGCTGCTATTTCTCTCCCAATACCCAACACGATGATTTCGTAAAAGGGTTGGAAGAAATGGAAGAAGATATGCAAAATGCCAACGCAGAGCTATTGGTCACAGGAGATTTCAATTGTAAATCTCCAAAATGGGGTTCACGAAAAATGGATAGAAGGGGAGAGATACTGAAATGATATCTAGGTTAAATTTGATTATATTAAACGAAGGAAGTGAGTTTACTTTTCGCCGAGGGGAAAAAGGATCTGTAGTGGATGTAACATTAGTTACAAATAGGGTGGCAGCTAAGGCATTAAATTGGAGACTGCTGGAAGAAGATACACTTAGCGACCACCAGTACATACGGTTCGACATTGGAGAAAAACCAAATACATCACAGCTTAGAAAGAAAAATACAAAAGGTGGTTGGGTTACAAAAAAGATGGACAAAGAACGTCTAAGAGCATCCCTAATTAGGTCTAAGCAACGCGAAGAATTGAGGAAATTGGTAAGGAAGAAAGACCCGGAGCAATTAGTAAAGTACACTACAAGTATAATTTCAAAAGCGTGTGACGAAGGAATGCCCAAACGAGGGGAAAATAAAAGGAAAAGACATTCGGTATACTGGTGGACGCCGGAAATATCCGAACTAAGGAAAAAATGTCTAAGTGACAGAAGGAGAATGCAACGAACTAGAGCAACCAACGAAAAGGCTGCAGCAGAAAGTAGATACAAGGAGTCTAGAAAAAATCTGCGAAACACCATCAAGAGCAGCAAGGGGAAGTGCTGGATGGAATTAATTCGAGAAGTAGAAGAAGATCCTTGGGGCCTACCGTACAAGATAGTAGCAAAAAAGTTGTTGGGCAACAAGCAGATTCCCGGGATTAAGAATGCAGAGCAGATGAGCAAAATAGTGAAGGAACTCTTCCGGAAACACGCAAGGAGACCACAAAGAAGAGAACAAACACCAGAGGAACCGGAAGAGGACTTCACAATCTGCGAACTGGAAGAGGCAGCTAAATGGATGAAAACGGGAAAGTCCCCAGGCCCAGATAATATCCCAAACGAGGTATTAATACTGGTGGTAAAAGTCTGGCCAGAGCTCTTGATGGAAACTTATAATGCTTGCCTTAGGGGAGGATGTTTCCCTAAAAAATGGAAACGGCAAAGACTAGAGGAGCACGTAAGAGCAAACGGAGGACTCTCACCGAGGCAACATGGCTTTCAGAGGGGAAAATCAACAATCGATGCGATTAAAGATGTGATTGAAATAGCTAAAAGGGTAAAGAGAGGACCATCACGAACTAAGGGTTACTGTGCACTTGTAACATTGGACATCCGAAATGCTTTTAATACCGCAAGATGGGATAGAACGATCGAAGCCTTACATAAAAAACGAATACCGCAGTATCTTATTAGAGTTATTGATAGCTATTTGTCGGATAGGTTGCTCATCTGTGACACAGAAGAAGGACAAAGAGAATGCGAGGTCACCGCGGGAGTCCCACAAGGGTCGGTCCTGGGACCGCTACTATGGAACGTCATGTATGATGGACTATTAAACCTGGTACTACCGGAAGACACGACGATAATAGGATTTGCTGATGACGCAGCGGTAGTGACAACTGCAAGAAGCACGAGTACTTTAGAAGTAATAACAAATGATGCGGTCTTAGGGGTGAAGGAATGGTTAAACGAAAACGGGTTGGAAATGGCAGTGCATAAGACAGAAGCTGTATTGATAACTGACAAAAGAGCTTTCACTCCTCCAGTGCTTAAGATAGGAAGAGAGAAGATCCAGTGGAGTAAAAGTGTAAAATACTTGGGAATACAAATAGACAACAGATTGATATATGCTGAACACATAGCAAAAACAGTAGAGAAGGCAGTAAAAACAGCCTCGGCTCTGGCAAGGTTAATGCCCAACATCGGTGGTCCAGACGAGATGAAGAGAAGGCTATTAAATAGCGTAGTCCACTCTAAGATATTATACGGGGCGGAAATATGGACGGAAGCGATGGAAAATAAAAGAATCAGGCGTACCTTGGCGTCAGTCCAAAGACGCAGCGTATTAAGAGTGATATCAGCATATAGGACAGTCTCAGAGGAAGCGGCATTAGTGGTGGCAAGCACACCGCCAATCGACCTCCAAGTTCGAGGAAGACAGGAGGTGTACAACAAATATAGATTGGACGAAAGGGTGAAAGAAAGAGTGGAAGTTAAAAAGAGGGCAAGGGAAAGGCTCATGGAAAGGTGGCAGGAGAGGTGGGATTCAGGTACCACGGGTAGGGGGACGCATAGACTGATACCGAATGTGAAAAAATGGACAGACAGGAAACATGGACAAGTAAATTACGAGTTAACACAGGCTCTGACAGGACACGGATGTTTCATGGCATACCTTAAGAAATTTCAGAAGAGGGAGAGCTCCACGTGCTTGCTATGTGGAGATACAGAGGACAATGCACATCACGCAATTTTTGAATGCAAGGCCGGACAAGGAAAGAGACAACGACTTAAGGAAAGGGTAGGCGTTGAATTAACTGTGCAAAACATGGTGCCAGTCATGCTGGAAGAAGAAATGAAATGGGTAGCAGTGCGGGAATACGTACAAGAAATAATGAGGGAAAGAAGAAATGCGGAGACAGAAGGGCGTAGAATTCAGCTCCTGAACCCCTAATCTCGAAAGAGGATGGGGGATGTAGGGAAATGGCTAAGAAAGGACATCACTCCGAAGTAATGCGAAAGCGGTTCCGGGGTGATGATCAGGAGTTCAGGGGGGCCACTTGTGAGTAGCTTGCTGCTCCTATGTCCCCAAAAAAAAAAAAAAAAAAAAAAAACACACACACACAAAATGGTTTAAAAACCTTTCTTTGTGGTGTTTAGGCCCAAAAACGAAAAATAAAGACTAGAAAAAAAAATGTTTACGATTACATTACCTTTCCGCGTATAGTGGAGTGGAGAAAAGTAAAAACGTCATAAAAATTACTCTCACGTATCTCACTACGAAATGATCTATAATTTAGGATGGATGAGTATTACAGTCACATTAGTATTGCTATCACTAAATTACTTCTATGTATAAGATCCACATTATATAATAATAGTGTTTTCTTTATTATAAATAAAAATTGCATAAAAGTATCAATCAAACAAAAATATATAATCATTTAAAATAGGTACATCATTGTGGATGTTTCTATTATATATATATATTGGGTTTAAGTGTTTTATAACTTACAGTCGACCAATATTAGATCTTTATAATCCATTAAAACTTTTCTGTTTTCTGCTAGTTTGAATTATAAATAAAAGTTATTTACTTTAATCTTTAATCTATCTAATCTACCGTATAAAATGTCATCCTAATAGTTTAATAAAAGTGGATTGATACAATTTTTAGTATAGTTTATTTCATCACTATTTACCAAATAAAACATCTCAAAACATACCGTGGCTTCTTTTTATGGCTAGGCTCAGGTAGTCTATTCCGCTTATCGGCAAGATAAGAGAGTTTTTTATTTGGCAAATAGCTATGAAATGAATAATAAAAATGATTTCTTTTTCATCTTGAACATTTCCTCTATTGACTATTATTCTTTCATAACGCAATCAGTTTAATAATACGATCGGTTTAACATATTTTTCAAGGGGTATTAGTTTAATGTGTAATCGATCAAGTTAACAACTCTCTGATTTAGCACCGCGGTTTTCCGGGATCAAAACCGGGTACCTACCAGTAAGAATTAGCCAATTTCTTTCGGCCGTAGATTTGCTTAGCTTCCGGTTCAAATTGTTATTGACATGGATAGAAATGGCCAAATTTTTTTAGGGGAAATTATCTCAATGTTACCGTTAGATCGTCAGTTCAGTAACGATGTCAATCTCTTGGAGTGTCATGCCGGTGCGGACTAATCTGAGCGTGGGTTCAATTCCCACATCACTCGGCCCGGTATGTTCACATGACTATCCGGGGTTTAGGTGAAAGAATAGCCCACTTAAAAATGGAGACAAATAAAAAGACGCAGTTCTCATAGCAACAAATATATTGTTTAACAATATTGTCAATATTAGAACAAAGATTAGTACCAGAATATAGTTGAAGTAGTCTTATACTGTGAATATGAGAAAAATATATACCGTGAATTTCATGTTTGACCTACTTTTGATCTTTTATTTTATAGTTCCCACTAATTTATTTATCGCAACATTTATATACTACAGTGGCGGCTCGCGGGTTAAAAAATAGGTGAAGAGTTAGGATGTGTAAACCGTTAGAAAAAGTGGATTAATTTTTCTTAAAACTTACTTATAGCCAAGCTTATAGCTATCTAATTTTTGTACACCATGTCAATTCTTCGATCTTTTAGTGAGGCGTAATTATCGATTATATCATCATAAAATGGCTGATCTTTCTTTAGTTCTAGCAACAATTATTTCTCAATAGAAACAGTTGCTAAAGATTTCTTCTTTAGAAATGATATTTCTTGAATAGGTCTTTATACGTATAAGATATGAAAAGTCTCTTTCCACTGGCGCACTTGTTGATGGAATAGATAAAATTGTACAAAACAGTTTGTAAGCTTCTGTAAAAATGTTTTTGTATTCATTCCGTTTCTTGAGCAGTTCATGCAGCGGTATAGTTTTGTAACTTTCAACACTATATAATAGGCAAAGTTCGTTTTTAAAGTCGTTGATGTTTGGTAAATATATTTCCATAAATTTTTTTCCAAATTTTCAAAATCATTAGAAGGGAAACACGAGCTATATTGTTCAAATTTTGCAGTATCAGCGAGACAAACAAATTTCAACTTTTCGCAGTCCCGAAACCTGACGTCTATTTCCATTAAAATATGGTCTAATATTTCATAAAAAGATGCTTTATATCTTGTACTAATGGCATCGTTAGAAGGGCCAGCGTATTGTCATTTTGTAATTTCTAATTCCATCATTTTACTTGCTTTATTAAAAATTTATCTTAAAAAAAGTCGTCATTTCTCTTTTTGTTCAATATTTTACGTGTCTGTTTTATTTGATGCACACAAAAATTAATATCTAATTGTTCTTTTTGTAGGATACCATATAGAATATCTGGGCAGAATCGGTATGTTTATATAATTCTCTCGTAATATTTAATATATCTACAAATCCATTCCTGTTCCAAACCAATTGTTTATTAGAAAATAGTAAAGAGGGCCAGCAGTATAGTTTTTTAACATTGGGCTGCTACATAACCATTTATAATAATTTGTGAACCAACCAGATTTGAAATTTACGTTATAAGATTTACCATATTTCTTAATCTCTTTTTTAGCAAATTGTGATAAAATAGTCGTAGGTCTTCCTTCCAGTAACGTCTCTTTTATCTTCGTCTTTCCAGCGACAGAACGGTGTTTCCAACAAATTACAAATAATATCGTTAACTGGATTCATTATAACTAATATAAATTATTGTTTCATTTAATATTGTCACTAACAAAGTTGAAAAATCACTAATTATACGATCACTGAGTTGGTCAATCAACACATTAAAATCAAAAAAGCAAGTATAAAAATGAAAGCACAACGCAAATTCAATAAATCGCTCAAATTCAAAAACAAACCGCGCTTCAGTACATGAAATAGAAGCAAGTCCATTGTGTAGATACTCTATAAAATCTCGAGAAACTCTTCATCTAGGTGGAGGGAGAAGACCGACTAAACGGACGTAGGCTATTGTGTGACGTCACGATACCATGGCAACCCGCTGTAACGGTGCATATTTAAGGACACTTGATTTTCATCTCTGCACCTGCGAGTTGTTTATATTGTAGATAACGCGCGCATGGACTTTTGAAGATTTAAAGGACGTTCCAATGTAAACACAGTATTTTAGTAGCATAGCGGCATATTATGCTTGACATAAAAATATAATAAGTTTTTCATAACAAAATTTGTTTGAATGTACATAAACATAAAGACATGATTATATATCCCACAAACATAAAAAAAAGAAATCCCAGTCTCAATTTCCTTGGTGAACAGGCACTTCACCCACTTCACCTGAATAGCCGCCACTGATATACTAATATGTATATACTGTGTTCCATTAAAGAAATTCGATATAGCGCTCCTGTATTGATTTTTAAATCGATATCCTGTAAGGAATTGGAAAAACCCAAAAGACTATCTGAGAGTAGGTTTTATATTCTTTAAATTTATTGATAGTATCGAAGTGAATTAGTCCGTAATGCAAGTTCATCCACACTATATACATATTTGCAAATAATTATGTCTATATTTCTCTTACGTTACTTACTAATTGATCGATATTACTGTCTTCGCTCTATTTCGTTTTATGTTACCCAACAGCGTATTTCATCATCTCTTATGTAGTGATGTAACTATTTTATCTATTTCAGTGGCCAGCTTAAGTAATGTTCTATCGCACTATACATCTTCATCATCAGAGCTAAACCATTTTTTGTCGACCATTATGGATATCCTTCTTTTCACAATCTTTACAATGTTTCCCCACGCTTCTCAAAAGTGTTTAATTTTTGACATCAGAATATTTTTGTTTGACTGCGATATTCTATTAAGAATAGTCCTGGTTAATATAGTGATTAAAAAAATCCATATATGATATTAGCCCATGCAAATGAAGTAAATTGAAAAACAATATTAAAAGAAAACTTTATATATTATCGTAAAAAAACAAATGCAATAATTATTTACCATATCATGTTAAGTAAAATACATTTTTTACTGTTTAACATCAGTATATTTATCCCATGTCTGTGATATTTTAAATTTGCTATTTTTTTATTTTTATAGAAACCATTTAACTCACAAGTACTCGACGATCTAATATACAACCCTTCAGATGTTGATCATGAATGCATTACAAACGTTACAGGAGAATGCATACCGAACTATGATTACCATGAGCATATAATAAGACCACTATACAGGCACTTACCAAAGCCTCAAACCAATCATGTAACCAACAAATTTACCTCAGATGACGAATGTGATGATGAAGACTGCCTGTACGGTTCTGGTTCTGGATCTGGTTCGGGATTAAGTCCAGATGATAATGACGTTTCTAGTTCTACAGTTACCGTCATTTTAACAACGTCTGTTACTGCCACAACTTCCACTAAGAGTGCCCCTACAACCACTGTAGCTCCTTCAACGTCAGGTACGATCTTGCCTTTCTTTAACTTATTATTAATTTGGTAACTGATTTACCACACATGATATACAACAACTGTACACTATACTACAAGTTTTAATAATCGACATCATTGTTATTATTTAACAATCGACATATTACAAATAAAAGTATCGCGTATCAATTTCTATTAGTTCTGGAATTTCTTACTCTAAGTGGAATAGAGAATAATATTTGTCTCTTGTCTTGTTTCTTTTTTATGTAGATATTTTTTTTAAATCTTTTAATTAAAACTAAACGTCTCATAATTAAAACACGGCTTTTAATCCAATGCGATCCTGTGCTTACTTCAACACAACACAATCTGTCACTAATAATGATCATAGTAGTATGATAAGTGATAACATTACAATAATTACATTATAATAATTATAATGTAACTATTCTTTTACACAAAAATAGAGAAAGATAGAACTATAGCTTGTCTGTCGGTAGTATACAAGTTTCTGACCACCACATTGAATGCAGATACCTATACACCAGCATGGTGAAGTGAATAACATCATCATAGTTAATCAGAAGGGCTGTATGAAACTTAGAATGCAAGACAAGCTTACAATCGATGCAGCAATAACGAACCACACCTGGATTAAAAACATAAACTTACACTACATTGATTACAGTGAAGCATTCGACTGCCTATCGCCAATAACTGAGGAAGATTCTGGCAATATATAAGATCTATCCACTAATATGTAACTTGCTGAGCCGTATGATGATCTAATGAAAGATATTAAGCTCTATATTAATCAGACAAATATTAGAGAGATTAAAATAGCAAGAGGTATTTTCGATAATGATAGTTTAAGCTCATTATGGTTCGTGCTAGCATTAAATCCTGCTAGCACTAAACCGTAGCAAGTCCTCGAGAGCGACAGACGCTTCTTATATTGGGACAGGACAATACTCGCTGATAGAACACTGTATTACAATAGACTAGACAGATAACGTCCTTATTAATAAAGAGCAGCAAAAAGGACACATTATATACCTAGCTTACTCATTCATCGAAGACATCAAATAAAAGCCTAAATTCAAAACCTCACCATAGAAATTAAGTATATCTGTGGCCTAGACAGTAGAAATTGCCGCACTGACAGTAAAAATTATCATCGTGGTAACAGATATAATAACACAGAACCTGAAAATTAATGTAAAAAAGCTGGGACATCCGAACTATATCCTTTATATCCTTGAATCAATGCGGGAGAGCATCGTGTTGCAGACCTATCGCATAAGAAGAAAAGAAGTCTCTGAACCAGGATTCCGTATCCTATCGTCCGAAGCTAGCTCCTCGGATACTCTTAAGAGTAGGTAAACCTTTATCAACTCTTGCCTACTGAGAAAGTAGAAAAGGACTTTTTATAATAATAAATAGCATAATAATAATAACAATAAAAATGAAGTTATTTATTATTGTTAATCAGATAAATAGGAGTGAGACTAAAATAGCAAAAAGCATTTCGTAGAGTGATACTTTAAGGCTGTTATGATTCGTTTTAGGAAGGAACGCAAAGCGGTTACCGTCTCAGTATTAAGAAGAATATTAGAATTAACCACTGATGTTCATTGGTAATATGAAACTTTATGCTGAGAGACCCTACACCTATACCCAATGGTCAATGGGAGTCAACACCAAAATTTGTTACCCTTGGCCGTAACGACATCTATAATGCCGGCGTACCTTCTCCAGTAGCTAGCAAAAATTGTAGACGCGAAAATGGCATAAAAGCACAATCTGCTGTCCAACTCATCATCGCACTACAAATATCAGCCGCAGCCAGAACTCATAGACAGAACAGTGGATTACAATAGCCCTAATATAATCCTCATTGACAAATAACAGCAAAAAAGACACAGCTTTCAGATAAAGTTTCCGTAAACGCCTTTAAGTTATGGTCCTATAAATCTATTTATTTTTTTCTTTGAAATCAACAAAAAACTGATACAAGTTCATGTTTCCTTACAATGCACAAAACATTAAACAAACAAACAATTATTAAAAGTTGAGGTTACAAAACGCACAATAGCGAACAAAAGTAAGATATACTTAACTTTATACACCATGATATAAATCATTAAAATATTCAAAAGAATATTGACGCCAAAATAATTTGATCTGATGAAAAGATTACTTTTACTGAATTTTGAAAAAACTAGGTCGCATATTCAAAACGCCCCTCTTCCACGTAATATTAAAACTTGTTAATGTATATACCATTACAGATTTCCACTGGGTCAATTCCATTTCTACATCTTCTGTAAGTGAGACTACTCCACCAGAAGAAAAAACGATAACCGAGAAAGACACCACAAAATCAATTAGCGGAACTAGTCCCGTACCAATCAGTACTACTGCAAAGATAAACATTCATAGCGTATCTTCATCGGAAATATATACATATCCTATGGATACATCCACCTTACGCGTAGATTATGAACAGACTGAAACTGAAGTTTATACATCCACCGAATCGTATCCTGAACCAGATAACGTTCCTCTATTATCCAAAGAAATGGCTATCATGCTGGCGTTTTCTGTCGGTATTTTAATCACTATTATCGTAGCACTTGTTATTTCTGTCGAGTGTAGGTCACGCAAGAAAAAAAGTTATACTGTCTGATGTAGATACCTTTACAATCATAGAGACTCTTGAGAAGCAGAGAATATAAATGCGAATTTAGGGAGCACAAATAATATAAGGTTTCGATTTGAGAATGAAACCAACATAAATCTTAAACATAATTTAATACGTTGAATTTTTAAAACACACTATATCATCTTGTTGAGAATCAAGTATAGCTTCAATATAGAAAAAATCAACGAGAATTGCCATAACTATATAAACCAGAAAATATTAGTGATATTTTAAAATTTGGGTTATTCAACTTTCTTAAATCGCAACCTGAAACATTGAATATAAATGAAATGTATACACTGAAAAGCAACTGTATATAATTACTAATAATGTGAGTTAATGTAAAATAAAACTTATTTTTATTTAAGACTTATTACAAATTTTATGTTGTTTCACATATTATTTATATTTTATATTAATGAGATATGAATTAATAGTAATTATTACGATAAAATACCTATGTATGGCAAGAAGAATCTTTCTCTAAAAAATGTATATATTATACAAAAATCACAATTATGCATTAAATATATACATACCTATTTATTAACTTATGCATTATATTGTATATAACAAACAATTTAACCGTTTTTTAACATTTATAACTAAATTTATTGAATAAAAGTTAATATAGTACTATTTAAATTTCTCGTTTCTCCGCTTAAAATAAACATTTGAATATTTGTACATTTACAGCATGAAAATATAAACAAATATTAGAAAATGATTGATAAATTAACAAAAATATGTTTCTAACATGTTTCTAACATAGTTACAACATTTACATACCAGAATTCAGTCAGTTGCTGAAATTTCCTGAAAGATAGACGGCTATCTATATATCTATCACACATCTGTCAGCTGTGAAACAAGAAGTTTGTTGATAACTTTTCTGAATATATTAGAATGTTTAGATTTTGAACATATTGTATAAACTATTTCATTTCATAAAATATATTTCATAATTCCGATTGTACACTGTAAATATCTTGACCAACAGCGACATTTTTTACGATTTAAAAAAAAATCTACTGCGAATCTAATTGCAACATGTTACTATACTCGTAAGTCTATTATAAACTAGAAACCAGCACATTATGGCTGTGACAATCATTACAGATATTATAAAGTGTAAGTCAATTAAGTTATTGACATTAAACACTGACATCAACGAATCACGTGTCAGTTGTTGCTGATGTGTTTTTTTCAAACGAAAAGGTAAGATAGAATTAATTTAAATAATCTATTTACGTATTTTATAATATTAAATGTAAAAAATTATTGTTTTAATTTATGGCGAAAATATTTGTTTATCCAAACCTTCATTTTTGCTTTCAACAAAATAAAATGAAACAAGCCATTTTTGAGACACATTTAATGATTCATACAATAAGCAGTCCAGTGAGAATATGTGCCACATATCGTCGAATTAATATGCTTATACCCTGTAAAAATAATAATCACCTAATAATACCCTGTAAAAAATAATCAGCGGACGCTACTGGAAGCGTTCAAATTGGTAGTTTTGTAATTTGGCACATGCGCTGTTTTCATTACTCAGTGTGGACAAAACCGTTGTGTATCTGCTTTGAGTCTTTGTATTGTAACTAATTAGTGATTATTAGATACTATCTGTCAATATTCTGTTATATGGTATATTATATGATCCAAGATCAGTAGCAGTGAGAACTGGAGGTATGTATGTAATTCATATATACATAGGTATGTATGTAATGTGCCTTACATGTACAAATTATAACGGGTGACATATTCGAATTATTTCCGTTAGGGACTAACTATACTTACTTACTGCTCGTCAAGAATAGAAACAAGTCTCTATCGGACCGCCCACGAGGTGCACAGTAAATAGCCGAATTCTGCCATCACACTTTCTTATATGCATACATATAGAAATCTCACACTTTTTCCTGTTATTGACGATCAGTACTTAAGTACCTACGTAAACTATAAGAAAATATTTTATTCTGAAAATAAATATGTGAATATGCAATAAACGTGTATGTAAGTATACTCGCACATATTTATTTTTTAACATTTTAGCAGTTTAATTATTTGTGCGTGTTATTTTAACGTCAAAAAATATATATGTTGATTGTTTAACTATGTATATTAACAATCACGTGTCTACCTAAACGTATTTAAAAATAATAAAATAGGTAAGTAATTGCTCTTCAGATTAGATCTCCAAGATTTTATGTAATTTATTTTAATTTAATATATGTACATTATTTTTTGGTGTGTATTAAAAATGTAAGAATGTATTATTTGTGAATTTCCTGATCTAATTTGATTTGATAATAAAATATACATTATTATTATTTTCTATAAGCAATACATATTTAATCTTAGTATTTTTACTTCATGAGAAGGGATGTTTGGAACACTATGAGCAGAGCAAAACTTACCATATTTATTTATTAACTTAATTAATTAATATCAAATGATCTATAAAATAATGGTACCATATTGTGGTACCACTTTAAGCATATTTTAAAACATGCACAATAATCAATAAAACGCGTATGATCGATATAATATTTTATAATGAAAAAGCAATCATATAAGATCACTTTAGACTCATTATTACCTATATGCGTAATGAGGGGGAAAATACATTCTTTTTTTGTATCATGAACATTACACACCGACTACGACATTTAACTGCAAAGCTGACAACTATGATATACTGTAGAATATTGCTGTAACATAAGTTAAATATTGTTGCAACTACAAACTATTATTGGCCATTTAGTTAATCAATGGTGACTGAATTCATCACAAAAAGTTGTAAATAAACCATAAACTGAACTTTATCAACTTTACTTTTGCATTTTATCAACTTTAAAATGACTATTCGACTTATTCTATATATTCTATATATTAGTGCACTTATTCTATATATTGAATATTAGCTAAATAACAATTTATTGCTCTTAGTAGCACCAACTCTCCACAGAGGTTCATTAAGGCCTTTCGGTTTGGATATTGGGAGTCATTGGACACTTTTGATATATTTTTCAATTCCTTTAAGTATTATTTTATTGTATAACAAAGTTAGTAGACACTACATTAATACAAATGTTACGTTAGAAATCAGAATTTTGGAAATATAAGTTTCCTTGATTAACCAATTGTCAAGTGTCAGATTTCATTTATATCTATATTTTTATGTTGTAATTTCTTCTGTAAGATAAGTGTAGTGAGTATAGTAGATTAAGATTAAAAAATGAAGTTAGTCAGATGTCTTGTCTTTGAAAATAATTAATAAGTACAGTTAATGGGTGAAATAAGGTCAATTTCCAATATACATATTTGCTATAAATATAAAAGCAAATACATTGAAGTTTCGTTTCGACTGTGGCTCACATGATGTTTATTACTTATTCTTAAAATAATAACATTTTAAATTCTTCTTCGAATGGATTTCGCACCGAATTGGGACTTTGTGTCAATCATCTTTGTAGGTGACTTCCTCACGGCAATTTTCTGGGCAATTACTGGGTCGATGTTTCCAATAATTATCAATAGAACCAGTCAGTGGAAGTTTCAGGCCGTGATAATAATATAAATCAAGCTTTTCAGAATGTCTTCGGCAGAAATTAAACAAGTTATTGGGATTTTATGTAAACAGCTGAATTTATTGCTTCATACGAACCTCAAGGCAGAATACTTCAGATTAGCAAAGTTTGATAAAACCGAGGAGAATGTGGTAAATATAAAAACAAATGCTATTACGGGATATATGTAGTATTATATACTGTACCAAATTTATTTTATAATTGGTGGGTATGAATAAATACGGCTTCCAGCTAGTAAGTGTTGATGAATTGTAAAGTTCATTAAGATATCTGATATTTATTAAATACGTACATAAAGTATGGTACGCTAAATATGTACATATCCCTTCTCAAAGTTAAAAATAAGTGTAATAATGTTGCCATCTGGACGAAATGGCAAATAATCTTTATTATCCTACATAGGGATGCACGGCTTGACTTGACTTTCAAGCTACTTGACTTGAAATCAAGTCAAGTTCAAGTCAAGTAGTTATATTTCAAATACTTGAAAAATCAAGTAGTTCTCGAGGACTACTTGATTTTTTCAAGACTACTTGATCTTTTATTAATCATTTAATATTATTAAGAAATAATAATAAAGGAAACCTTGCAATAAAGCCTTTTATTTCCAAAACTAAATATTAAATTATAATCTATATAATAAATATATAATTATAAATGTAAAAAATACTAATAATAAACTATTTATTGGGCATATTAATAACAACATATTATTCTAAAATATTAAACAATGTAATAAAACTGATAACGATAAAAATGATTTTCCAATGTATGCCATCTTCTTCTTCAGTAACATAGTAGTAATAGCAAAATTTAAAAGAGGTCTTTAATATCATCGTTTGCCATCCACGATCTAAGGCACATGAGGCTTCTAATAGAGTTGTCGCCTAATCGGTTACGAGTTTTTGTAATAGTTAGAGCAGCCCTGGAAAACTGCCTTTCAACAGGAGCTGAAGATGCAGGTGTTGATAGAAAATCTTTGGTCATTATGGCCAAGTTTGGAAAAACATTTTCGTCTCTTTTCCACCATTCTAAAATATTTTCACAACTGTCAGTTCGTTTGATAGCCTACTACGTTTGATAGCTAATTTGATAGCCGCTTGGCGGCTTGGTGGTTCCTTTCTCGATTTCCGACTTATATGTTACTGACAGAGATCGTATCGATAAAGATGTATACGCCATAAAGTTCATTCGGAATTTGTCCTGAATCGGCGTACCGTGTACGGCACTGATAAGAACTAACAAGTTCGAAACAGCTGTATGTCGTTCGGTTCCGATCCGGGACAAATGTCGAATATTACCTGTGGCGGGTTTTATTTTTTGAAACCTTATCTGATCGTGCAGAAACACCAGAAAGGGGTCGAGGATCGCTTCTGGATATAATTCAATGCCTGACGGGGCTTTAGCCCGAGGAGTAGTTGTTTCCTAGAGCGATTATGTAATAGCTTTGCTATTCGGGAACTACTTTGATAGCCGCTTGGCGGCTTGGTGGTTCCTTTCTCGATTTCCGACTTATATGTTATTTCATAGCGCCAAGCCATTTCATCTTTTGGGTTGACAGGAGATTTCTTAAATAAACTTAATAGATCGATGTCAAATTCACCGCAATCACTATTTTCATCTGGTTTTTGAAGATGCAGATGATATGAGCAATGAATTAGACCTAAAATACTTTGTTTTGAAAATTTCTTCAAAATGCTTGACTGCATCCATCTGCAAGTCCTTTCCCCAATTTGTATTAGAGAATGTTTCCACCTTATGTCGGGGGTCTAAGATTAAAACAACAGTATATCCAGTTACTTCTCTCGTAATGTCTAATGATTTTGTCCCTTGCCGCTTGAATGCTATATATTATTTTTACATCAGATTCATCTCTATATGGGTTTCTGTCGAGTTCTATAGCCCATTTTTCAAATTTATCCAGAAGCATATTTATACCAATTGTCACCATCGGAAGTGTACAGTAGGCTTCACCTTCTAATGATATACAAATAGTCTTAAAAATATTTAAGTATTTGCAAACTTTCTCCATTACCGACCATTCCGTATCTGTTGGCTTCAGAGTCTTTAATTCGTCTATATTATCACAAAGAATATTCAAAGAATTTTTCACAAAATTCGTAAATGATCAGAATTTTTTTTGCTAGACTGAATTTTTTTACTGTTGATGGTGAATTTAGGTCTCCAATCATTTCATCATCTATATCTAACAGAGTATTCTCTGCCTCTTCAAGCTCCGAATCAAATATTTTCATAAAATCTCTTGCACCCAAATTTAAAATGTGCGCAAAACACACGAAGTGACTATTTTTAGAATCGATGTCAGAAACTAAATTTTTAAGTCCATTAATAAAGGTAAAATTGCTGTTTGTGTTATTGGTCGTAATTCCTTGCACAGAATTTGTTAAGTCGTATAATTGTAATACAGTGAAAAATAGCTTCGCTGTTGAACTACCAGTATGTTGTCCATGTGCCGGAACAAAGTCCAAAAGGATAGAATGAAGCTTCCAATTATTATCGATGAAATGGGCGGTAATTCCATAGTACCCTTTCATACTAAAAGAAAACCAACTATCTATTGTGAAAGAGATTTTTGAATTGCATTTCTTCAAAAAATGTTTAATGGTATTTTGTGCCTCCTCAAACGTTTTCATTGTCAGGGACTTCATTTGGTTCCTACCACGCAAAGTTGCTTTTTGGTTTAAGTACTTATAAACTTTTTCACTTATTTCGTCATTGAAAAAATTAAAAGGCAGGTACTTCTTCGCCATATACTCCACAAGTAGCTTTTGAAACTTGTCTTGTTGAAAGTCTAAAGCAACGCTTTGAAACATAAAAGAAGCTGAAAAACATATTATGCAATGTACAGGGTGTCCAATTTTCTACACATTTGCAGTGTATCTCCTTTATTAATAAAGATAAAGAGATGCGGCTGTTGTATTATTGCGCTACTTTTTTATGAAACTTAAGATGCCGAAAACTGAGTTTTCGTAGCCATATTCGTTTCAGAGATATAGGGTGATTTTAAAAATTTACAATTTTCGGGTACCCCTAGTATCTAAAGACTGTAGTATGTATGTAGTATTTTACGTAGTAGTAAATTTTCTTCTTAATGCTTCCGTTCTCACTTTTGAATATTAATTATTAAGTTTTTTTTTAATAGGATACCCTGCACGTTTTTATTTGGTTGAATTGTTTGTTTATGAATTATTTACCTTTTCACTGTCACTAAGCCAACTTAAAAGTATACTACCCTTACTGGATATACTGGTGGTGCTTACGGAAGAAGTTGCTCGAGAAGTTGATGATTCTGTCTTTCCAAGAAATGTTTCGTACACTTTAATATGTTTGGTCTGCAAACGCCGCCTTAATGATGTTTCGCAATTTTTTATTTTTGAAACGGTGAGTTTCGTGGTGCATAGGATGCATTTTCCTTGTTTGTCGGTCTTTTTCCTGCTTTTTGAATCTTGCTCAACTATGCAATAATCTGTAATTTTTTTCTTTTCATCGCCCTTATTTTGTTTTGGTATCGATTCATGGACGAATTCCATTTCGGAGTTTTCGAATGTGCTTTCCTCTATCACGTATTCTGACCCACTGCTGTGAAACGGTTCAGATTCCATTTCCAGTGAATTGCTCATTATTCGCAGCGTACAAGTATTGCTAATAAAGCATCACATTTACACACACTGGGACCGCACTACTTCCCTATCATCTACACGAATTATTATACTAACTTGAAGATTACGCAACTACGTAATCGTTACTGTCGGCCCGCAACTTATTGCTAAGGCAAGCAAGATCTTGCAGTCATAATTCGCGCGTTCTCGTACATGGTTATTTGGTTATCAAGTAATATCAAGTAGCTTGAAATTACTTGATATCAAGTCAAGCAGTAACGATGAAAAATCAAGTCAAGTAGCGGATTTTTAAAAAGCTTAGTTTTCAAGTCAAGTCATTTATAAAAACATCAAGTTACTTGACTTGATGCATCTCTAATCCTACACCAAAACTGTCGTTATTTTGTCACTACCTTTACTGATCCACCATATTACCAAAACCATTCCATTTTAGGTCCCTATTTTCTGGAAGACTATGAGTCTTCTAACAACGAAAAGGAGTAATGGTGATATAAAAGATATAAAAAGATATATGGAGTCAATTAATTATTCAAGTCCCCTTTTTTATAATCTACCAGAAGACTTTTCTCGGGGAAGTAGAGAATTACTAATTGCTCTTTGTTTCATCGTTGCCACAAAACTACCAAATTTAATAAAGGAAGAGGCTGATAAGTCACCCTTCTGTGACTCATTTAGTCTAATTGATATTACTAATATTCAGTGCACGAGTGGACTGAAATTTCCAACCATTTCAAACGAGAAAGATTATAAATATTTTACCATGTGGATTAAGGGCAAGATTCAACAAAACCAAAACATGTCCGAGGAATATGAAACTCAGAGTGTAAAGATATGTGATAAGGTATTATTGACCGATGTCAATTCGAATATTCAATTATTAAAAACGCATAACTTTTAGTTAAATAAGTCGCTCATTATTAAGGCTGATGCCAGCTTGAATCTGAACGAGATATTAGCGCTACATGTTAAAAACTATTGCAACGAATTCTTAGAAAGAAGTTCTTTTATATTAGATTTACTTGAATGTTATCAAGAATGGACTAAAAAGCAAAGCATATTTTGGAAATGGATGGTATGTATTCGAGTTATTGTATGGTCTGAAATTTAACACGCATTTCACTCTTAAGTGAATTATAATATACAACAAATATTGGCATGTGGATTGTTCGTAGTTAATACGCCTAGATAAACGACAACCAATAAAGAGAATTATTTGTAGTGAGAGGTGCCTTTTGACAAAGAAAGATATAAAACTCATTTTGTCCTAACAGATGGCCAATTAAAATTCATATAGACCTAACTCAACAAAAATGTTTTTTTTTATGAAAAAACATTTTTTTGTATTTATCCTGAATTTATGAAAACAAATCTTGCAACTTTTTTTCAGCCCTCATTTTAATTTTTATTGCTACTGGCTCCTATCACATGCCGGCACTATATGTCTGAGCAGCAGTATTTTGCATAAAATAAGCATAGGTTCATATACGTACCTATTCATTTCATCGCTATTTGCCAAATAAAAACTCTCTTATCTTGCCAATAAATGGAACACTCTACCTGAGCCTAGCCATAAAAATAAGCCGGTATGAGATAAGAGCCGTTTGGGATTTTTTATTTGGCAAATAGCGATGAAATACACTATACGCATATATAATATTTATTTTATAGGTCACCGTTCTTGCAGAAAGAAAATATTATTCAAAGATGTCTGTGGGATCTGTTGAATAACCCACACAATATAATGATGAAATATTTTTTATTTCACATAAGTAGTTTTTAAAATTGTTATTTGCTTTATTGGAAAATAAATACCCTTATGTTGTGTAAGGCTTTAAATTTCATTTATTAATACAGTCTTTCAGCAGGGACGCCCGAAATTTGTTAGGTTATAGTGACCATGTTGTTAAAGCAACATCTGTCAAATTTATTGTGAATTGTTGAGTAGTGTATGGCAAATCACCACGGAATGATATAGCGTTTAACAATGTGTGCAAATTATCAAATTTTATTTTCAAAATTAGTGCTCCGTTCGAGAAAGGTCCGCATATTACGTATTTTTATCCTCGCCACAAACGTCCCGCTGAGTCGACTATTCGACGTTTGGTGGCCAAATTCGAGTCAACCGGGTTGATAAATAATGAGCCAAAACCCGTACGTTACCGAAACGCAGGGTCTACTGAAAACATCGCTGCTTTGCATGACAGTATACGGGAGAACCCGAGGCAACCAATTTCTCGTCATTGATAAGAATTTGGCCTTTTTGCGACTTCAACTTGGCGAATTTTGCGTCGGGACTTGGGCTGCACCCGTATAATATCCAGTTGACCCAGGAACTTAAGGTAAACAACCATATACAACGCCGTGTCTTAACTGATTGGGCTCTAGAGCAGTTGAAAATTTATTCAAATTTCGCCAAAAAAATTATATTTAGCGACGAGGCCCATTTTTGGATAAATGGATATGTGAGCAAGCAAAATTGTCAGATATTAGACGATATCAATCCACACGAGATACGCCAGCACCACATACATTCCAGAAAAGTCACTGTTTGGTACGGATTCTGGTCCGGCGGAATCATCGGTCCGTATTTCTTTCAAAACGAAACTTTCATTGCCATAACCGTCAACGGCGAGCGCTACAGACCTATGATAAGCAACTTATTGTGGTCTAAACTGAACGATATGAATACCGACGACATGTGGTTCCAACAGGACGGCGCTCCGTACCACACAGCGCATGTCACGATGGACATTCTGCACGAATGATTTGATGGCACGGTTATCTCGCGCAGGGGTGAAGTGAACCGGCCACCGAGATCATGCGATTTAACGCCTTTAGCCTTATTCCCTTTGGAGCTATCTTAAGGTGGTCATAAACCTGCGCGCCGTGCGTTCGTTGCTCGTCCAATGTTTGTTGAAATTATTTATTTTGAAGAACCTCCCGCGATCCAGAGGAAACCCACGAACATTTAGTAAACATTTTGCAGATACTCATGTCTCTATCGCACGATAAAAATTACGCCATTTCGGTAATGAATGGTGCTTTCTTGTTAATGGCAAGTTTGTGCAAAAAGAAAACGTTAGTGGCACACTAACCTGTTTAAAAAATGGAATGGTACCGAGATTAATATGGATTTGGACACTTTCATCCGACCACTCCATTTTTATCGCTAAATGGACGCGCAACAAAAACAACGAGCCTCGCGCTCCCGTCCAAATCTGTACTGCGGACACCGGACACAAAGCGTTCGTCGAAAAAACCGACACGAGGTGGATCGTGATGCGCCGTGTGCGTGCGGTTTGCGTGTAATTCGAAAACACTGTACTAATCTAGAGAACTTGCTTCACACGAAGCGGCGCGCATATGTATACCCACCTTTAAATCGCAAATCTATGCGAATAAACCACAAATAATTGATGCCCTCAAAATCCAAGGTCCGTAAACTCTTACATAGGTTGCCTAATAAATTCCCAACCAATCATAATGCATTTGGTCCGTGACGTATGCCAGTTTCCTAGCCTAAAGTATGTTCACAAAGTCCTGAGAGCGCGTCAAAACAAATGCATGCACTGTTCACGTGAACTAACAGCTGCTTAATTCACAAGAGCCATCCATGCGTAAAATTATTAGAAATATACTAATAATAATAATTAATGATTTACTATGATAATAACTATAATTTTGTCTTCTTTTTAAAAAATTTAAAAATTAATTTCAAATACAACCATTGCAACCACATTTTAAATTAATCATTCTTTAGTAAAGTAGTAAAAGTAATAATTATTTTTCTAACAACTAATATTCTGGTGTTTGGTAATGCTAAAGATAATGTATAAAAGATTTTCAAATAGTTTTCTATAAAAAAATATTTAGTGAAAACACTTTGATTTTGTAAAAACTTTTGTGGGAATATGTCAGAAATACAAATATACTTTTACGCAAATTGTGCACTACTGAAGGAACGATAGTCTGTAACTGGATGTTAAAAATGCAACCAATGAGGATTGGGCTACGTCACGCCCACGTGACAATCACGCGCATATGTTTGTTTTGACGTGGTCTCAGAATTCGGCGAATACACTTTAGGTGGGAATTTGAAATTATAGTAACAATACATTAACAAGTAGACAAATTTTAACAGTGATATATAATAACAAACTAGCAAGAAATTACACTCAATTGCTTCTATAATTTATTTCATACATATATATATATATATATATATATATATATATATATATATATATATATATATATATATATATATATATATATATATATATATATATATATATATATATATATATATAATGGTAGAAATATTAAATATCCAGTGTAGCAACAGAATTATCTGTTATTTATATTACAATACAAGAATTATGACATACAATTTTTACATCCTATTATTTTCACATATTTTCTATTTAATTTCTTTTTTCTTCCAGTAGCTTCTGCTCTTTTCAAATTTAAATATTTTATTCTGAAAAATATTCTTAATTTAGTAAAGACAGAAACTAAATCTATAATGTTCAAACCAAGATGGTATAGCATAACTATGTATATTTACTAATTTATAAGTATAGTCTCCCAAATTGGGATACTTTTCTTTAATTTCTTTTGCAATATAACCTGCATTAAGTCAACCCATCAATCTCAACTATTTGCTGCGGTGTTGGTGCTGTTGATTCCTTATCGGAGGATGATGTACTACCACCGTCACTGTCAACATTTTGTCATTATATGATTTTGTGTCAACTTGTGACAAGAACTGATTTCACTATCTGTATTTTTTACTAATTCTGCAGCGAGATGCTATTTACAACTGTACCATCTTCTAAAACAAATCCAGTATCTAACAGCCAGTTACGAACGAGTTTTAAAAGGTGAGGAGCATCATCAAAGATATAGACGCATTGTCATTTTTTAGCATTGAATAAAATGAAATGTTTAAATTATTTTTTTTTACTCTCCAAGAAGTTGTTATGCAAACTGCTACTGTACATCGCTGACTCGGCATGATTCTGTAATATACATCTGAATAAGTATAATGGAATCTATAAAATTATTAAACGCATGTACCATCTAGCTACCTAGCTTATCCATTACTAAGAACTTATATTTCACATGAATTATTCTCAACCTATATTTTGTCCAATTCTTTGCATTTATCACTAGAATAATGAATATGTACGACACAACTCTTTGAACTTGCGGGAATCTGAACTACGTCACAGAGCATCCCGCTCGTCACATTCCTCTCGCCAACAAGCTCGCTTATTGGGTAACCTATGTAAGTTGACGAACCTTGCTCAAAATCAACACAACCAACACCATCCAAAAAATTCGGTCTCCCGAATACGTGCCACCAAGCAAAGCGGCCGGCGGTGGACATTTGAACGACGTTATATTCCATACTTAATGCCGTAAAACTTTCTTTCAAATAAAAAAAAAATAGTGGATATCTCCGTCGTATTAAGAATAATTGTTCAATTTTATTTACGCTATACCTAACTACAAGGATAAGTATAAATCAATCGCAATTTATTTATATTCTAATTAGCTCTAAGGAGCTGACAAAAACTTCGAGTAGGTATACATATATTCCGTGTTATAGTTGTCCATGGCCCGCTCCGAGCTTAGGGTCCTAGGGGGGTGTCCAAATCTCGAGAAATCATTTCAAAACCCAAAGTCAAAATATGTTCAGTAAGAGGCAGCTTGAAGTTGGAGACCCCATACTTATGCAAAATATAAACGTAGGTAGGTACTTACTTACTGTAGGTAGGGATAGTTATTTTATCGCTATTTGCCAAATAAAAAATCCCAAACGGCTCTCATCTCTCATACTGTGACTTGTTTTCAACCAGATCTTTAACATTACTACAAGCTCTAGCCCTACCAAAAATCATCACCTGAGATACAGACGGATTAATTGTGGGCATAAACTTCTGTGAGATTTATACAAGACTCATTGATTCTCAAGCGGTAGCAATCTCATTTTGTTGGAAAAAATAATAGACCTGAGTATCATCAGCATAAAAGTGTGAGTACATTATAAGAAATCTCGATAATTTGCAGTGTACAAAGTAAATAATTAGGCACCCAATATAGACCCTTGAGGCACGCCGGATATCACTTGACAATCAGAACAATTTATCTCTCAGCTTAACTTTCTGCGGTCTACCATCTAAATAATTTTGCAATAAATATACCGAATAGCGATCGAAAGCTATATAATGTATGCCAGAAGCAGTCTATGGTTAATTTTATCAAAACCTTTAGAATAATCCCAATATATAAATAATGTTAAGACATCAATATCAAATGACGCCATGATATCATCAGTAAGCTTTAGCAGTGCTGTTACGTAGCTGTTTCCCGACTGATTGCCGTAATGACTCGTTAATGATAAATGTTCTTTCAATTGATTGTACATTAATTTCTCAATTAAATTACACAATAAAATGGATAATATATTTACTGGTCTTATCTACTTCATTTTAGAAGTTTGACGTGGGCAGATATAAAAAAACGACTCCAAGTTCAGCCACACAAACCATCAATAAGTCACAGATCATAAAAGCTTTACAATAAGTGTAGCCCAAGAAGACTAGAGAAGATTACTCTCTAGTCTTCTTGGTGTAGCCGTTTATAAGCGTCAAACAGTTTGGGATTCACCAAATTAATAGCTGTAGCCAATCAAAAGCGATTATTTATCAAAAAGCTTGCCTCTGATTGGACGGATCTCTTACTAGCGTGGTGTTTTAATATGATAAACGTGATTGTGACATCTTTACTACCTCTACATAAACATATAATGTTCTGTGGCTGCGTTACTCTTTACTTATGATATGAATTATATATATAGGTACGTCGGGTACGTCCTTCCTCGTACATTCCGTGCTCAAATTTTAGGTTAGGTTAAATCTATTTTAGTATGAATTTAGGCTATTTTTAATAGCTATGCATATAAAAAGGTAACAATTTTTCTTAAATAAAAAATGCCACAAATTATGTTTATAATAGCTACCGCACATTTAGTGTATTGCCCTTTCACCAAAGTAGAAGAGAGCTTCAATATACAAGCCATACATGACATCTTATACTACAGATTGAACCTAACCGAGGTAGTATTATCGGCTATTTTTTTTTTATTAAACATGTTTAATGTAACCACTTTTAGTATGATCATCACGAATTTCCAGGTGTAGTACCACGAACATTCATTGGGCCGTTATTTATTTCTTTATTAGCTGCACCGTTTGTTGCCATTTTCGAGTTGTTAAATATTAATAAATTCTGGACTCAGTATTTAGGTGAGACAAATGTTACCATATAATTCATACAAATATTAAATCTATTGCATTATTTTCTTCTGTACTGATTGAATAATACATGTGTTATATAAATCCATTTAAATTATGAATAAATATACATTATTTTTAGTTCATTAATGTATAGCAATTTGTATGGGCATTTTAAATCATAAGGTTTTTAAATTATATACTTAATATTTGCTACCAACCCATAATATTTAAATAATGTTTTTTTTTAGTCAGAACCATTTTAGCATCATGTGTTGTGGGGAGCTTTCATACTTTAAGTAAAACTTTAGAGAAACAATTTGGCACAAGATGGCTTCAGTGGTTCATAGCAATCACTGTGACTCAAAGTCACTTCATGTTTTATTTAAGTCGTCCACTACCTAATATTTTAGCATTACCATTAGGTTTGTTTTTCTCTGATATATGGCTATCGCTAGTTTAAAATTTATATACTTTCAGTTTTGTTAGCACTGGATGGATGGCTGAGAGGCAACAATAAACACTTTATATTATTTTCCGCAGCAGCTATTATTATTTTCCGAGCCGAATTATCCCTATTTCTTGGTATCCTATTACTTCACGATTTGTTCTACAAACGAATATCTTTAAAACGGTAGGTTAGTAAAACAATTATTTGTGAAGTTATTGTAAATTTATTTTGAATTTATTCCAGATTGTTTCAAATTGCAGTACCAGGAGGTATTGCGTTTCTAATATTGTCTGTTGTTATCGATTCAGTATTTTGGAATAGGCCTCTGTGGCCAGAAGGAGAGGTCCTATGGTACAATACTATTTTAAATAAAAGTTCTGATTGGGGTGTATCCTTTTTTAATATAAAAAATATTTATAGTAAATCAATCATTTAATATTGACTATTGAGTATAAGATTCATAAAGTAATAACAGGAACCTAGAACATAACATGCAATACAAGTATCTATTTATAAAATAGGAATTATTGCTGTTACAAAATAGGAACAGCCAGTCATCAAACAAAATTGTGAATTTTGAATTGTAATCATTACATTATAATGCCATTGTGATGAAAATGAACAAATAACTATTGTAAGTCATTCTTAGAATTATCATAGAAAATTATTTATACTATGTTAAATATTTGTGGTTTAGGTAAAAGTTAGAGCATAAAATATTTAATTTTCACAAGTATTAATTCAAATTCGTGTTGAAAAAATGAATCACATTTTTAACATCTTCATTACATCCTTTTTATCAGTAGTAGTTTGATTTTACTTTGTTCATGTCTTACAAGGTAATATTCTTTTGCAAGATGTTTAGCGACAGATTTTACACAGCCAAATAACTTCTAAAATAAGCCGTCATTTCAATTAAGTCATTTAATCGGGTTTCTTAAAGAAGGAAATTTTATATTGATGACATTTGTAAAACGAAAGCTTTTTAAAGCTTCATTAAAAGGAAGATTTGTGAAACTAAAAATTATACTTTTTACTCTTTTTTTATTTTTTTAATGGTATATATTGTCAAATTAACTTCCATGTTATGGTTTGGAAATATATTAATTTCTTGAAATACTAAAAATAATTACATAAAAACATATTTAATAAGAATTGTTAAGCATGAACATGATATTGTACATTTTTTGAAACAATTATATTTTAAACTTACCATAATATTCATTTTCATCAGGCACAATCAAATTAAAAACTGCTGAAAGTTACTTTCTTTAACATTGTATAGACTTCCCCATTTTTATGGTATTTTTACTCAGCAATACCCCGTGGTATGGCTGCTTCTGTATTTTTCATACCGGTAGGGTTGTATCTGGATGACAGGATTCGCAAACTTGTTCTTCCTGCTCTATTATTTGTTTTTATTTTTTCATTTCTACCACATAAAGAATTACGATTCATCATATACGTATTTCCATTTTTAAATGCTGCTACTGCGACAGCTTGTCACAGAATGTAGGTATTAGGAATTGGTAAAATATTAGACTGTTATTTTGATGTTATTTTTCAGATGGGAAAACAGAAATAAAACACCAATCTACCACTTTCTTTCACTAGGCGCAGCAGGCCATTTAGCTGTGAATGTACTGTTTACACTCTTTCTTTTAAGCATATCAGGGACAAACTATCCCGGTGGAACTGCAATCTCACGCTTACATCGCCTAGCTAGAGATGAGCCACATGTAAAAGTTCATATTTCCAATCTAGCAGCACAAACGGGTGTCACGAGGTTTACGCAAATAAACAGTAATTGGACGTAAGTTAAGATTGTCATTGTAGGCGCCTCAAGTCTAATGAACTTTATTTCAGTTATAGCAAAACAGAAAACCTCAAACCTGGAGATTATGAGTTGTACCAGTACACCCATCTCATAGCAGAAGCTAAAAGCAAATTTTCTTCAAGTCTGAAACCATATGCTGCTACGCATGATGTCATAGATACTATTGAAGCTTTTCATCAAATTTCATTCAATTACTTAATTATACCGCCTGTAAAAATCAAGACTAAGCCAGTTTTGTTTATATTAAAACGCAGAGAGAACTACAGGGAATTACTGCAGTTATCACAAGAGAGTTTAGAAAATGGTGATTATATTGATGAAAGTGGACTGTCTAGTGAGGATTATAGTGAAAGGTTAGATGAAACAAGAAGTTATTTAAGTGAAGAAATTAATAGGGGTGTTGGAGAACCTAGACAGAAGGAAGACCAATATATTAGTAGAGCCAAAGATACCTATATAGAACCTTTAAAACATATCAGTAAGACTTTAGAATTTTCTGAGCACCAAAGCAGTAATATACAAAATAAATACCTAGAGAGTGATGAAGATGAAGATAGTGAGGAAGTAAGTAAAATAAAGAGTGAGGAAGTTGATAATAAACCGTCCAGTGATAGAGAAAACTTAGAAGAAATTTCTCGCAACATAAAATTAAGGAAGAGACAAAAAACTGATGTGAATATAGATGATATTGTAGTACCAAAGTTGCCAAAACGTTTGCAAATAGAGAATGAATCAAAAGACGATTTATCTAAAAAGCATCAGCTGGATACAAGGTCTGAAGAGAAAAGAACCGTGCCAAAGTTGAAGAAGGTGACAATTGAACAAGAACTTGAACAAGAGCCTATTAAAATACAAAAAAAGTCATCAGAAACCAAGAAATTTTTAACAAAAATACCAAAAAGGGTTAGTGTTGAAGAAACGAAGACGATGAAGCAACCTATTGCCAAATCTGCATTGAAACCGATGACAATGACCAATGAAGTGGCTATAAGGGAGAAAGGTTCTGACAACAGACAAAATGTGAGACAAAATATAAGAAAAATCATACAAAGATATAAAAGAAAACACGTAGATGAAGAATTTATTCCTTCATTGCCTTCGAAAGAAGCAGGTCATACTAAAGATATGATTAAAAAAATCATTGATGAGGAGCGTTCAAAACGGGAAAAGGAGGAAATAAATAAGATTCAACAACAAATTATGGATATCATTGAAAATAATCCAAATATAATAAATAAAGAATTCATAAAATCGAAACTTCAAGAGACTGTCCTTAATGAATTAGTTAATGCAATTGACCATAAGATACATGATAGTGATGTGAAAACAAAACCTGTTGATGATTCGACAAAAAGACCAGAGATGGATGAGGAGAAAATGTTGGATCAAGGATCCTCTCGTGAAATTAAAAAAGTTAAAGATTTCCCTAAGACGTTACCAGAACGGGCTCCCTTGAAGAAAATTGCAGTAGAGCATTTTACTGTCTTAAGAGATATAAAAGATAAAATACCACCCTTCTCCGAAATTTCTTTTTCAAAACTAAGTGTGGACGATTACATTGAAAGTGATGAAGAATACGAAGCAGGTGAACAAGGAAGTGCCATAGATTGGTTGGACAGTACAACTTCTGAAAAGTCTGACGATGGTGAGGTTCAAACAGAGAATGACGATGAAGAACCTCAGGTTGATGAAGAAAAATTAGCCTTTATAAAACGTTTCAAGAGAGCCAATGAAAAGTTAGATAATATCCTGACAATCATTGATGAAATTGTTGATACAATTGAAATTACTGATGAAGATGAAGAAAGCTTCAGATAATATTTTGTGTGTAATATTTGTTGATATTTTGAAATAAATGTTTTATTGTTTCTATATGTGCATATATATTTTTTATTTAAGAGTAATAATGTATATGTTACGGCTACAATGGATACTTAGTTTTAAAACTAACCAGCTAGTTTGTAAACTAACTAAATAGACTTATTTCGAAGGAATTGGGAATTGAACTACATGCTGTTATTTTGAAAAAACCTAACCTAACCACACAGATCATAATGTTTTAGAAGCTTTTACTAACCAGAATTAGTAGACAGTTAGGTTAGGTTCCTTCAAAATAACAGCATATTTAGTTAATTTACAAACTAGCTGGTTAGTTTTAAAACTAAGCATCCATTCGAACCGTAACATACATATATAACATAATATATTTTTCATGTTTAGCAATCAATGATATTATCAGAAAAAGAAAATCTGTAGCATCAGTATAGATATATTTTGCTAAAATTGACAACAAAAATTATTGACACTTTATTCTGCCTTAAAATTCTTAAACAAAATTTTTTTATTTTAATATTGCACATTTCTGTTACATTTTGTAGTGTCATAATATCGTGCTAAATTTTAATTTTGAGTTTATGTTAATTAAAAGTAGTTATACAGCAAATGACAAATTGTACCAAAACTCTCTTAAAATAGTAACTACTATTTTTCATGTCCTAACTGGACATTTTTTGTCGGTACATTGAAAAAATAAAACTAACGTTACAATTAGATTATTTTTATATGTGCTAATTTTTTAATGCTCAAGTGTAGGTGATATTTCCACAAGTTTCCGTCTTTAAAACTGAAAAAGAAGACAGGACAAATCAAATATTTGATTTGTCTTGGTTTTTGATCATTTATAAAAGTGAAACCAATAATTCCGAAGAGTGCAATGACCGAGAGAAGTAGAGAATTTTGTCTGGAACAGAGACATAGATGTTTTTATTTTTTGGCGGGTTACAATACTATACAAGTTCTGTTACAATTATTGATGACTGATTTTATCGACTATTTGCATCTATTTAATGTATCAAGGCGCGGTCTGTTTTTGAATTTGAGCGATTTTTTTTGCATTATATTTTCATCATTTTTAGACTTGTTTTTTTGATTTTAATGTGTTTATTGACCAACAGAGTGATAGTATAATTAGCGATTTTTCAACTTTGATAGTGACAATATTACATGAAACAATAATTTACATTATTTATCATGAATCCAGTTAACGATATTTGTAATTTGTTGGAAACACCAACATGTCGCTCGGAAGACGAAGATAAAAGCGACGTTTTACTGAAAGGAAGACCTACGACTGTTTTATCAATATTCTCCAAAAAAGAATCTGGTAAATCTTATATCGTAAATTTCAAGTCTACTTGAAATTTACGATATAAGTCTGTTCAAAAATAATTATAAATGGTTATGTAGTAGCCCAATGCTACAAAAACTATATTGCTAAAAATTTGGAAAAAAAACGGAACACTATAGCCGACAGTTTAAGAGAGAACATTAGACTTTTTAAACTACAATTTAATGAAAACGTTTGTTTAAACAGAATTTTTCTTAATGACGGTTATTAGCGCAGTTTTGTATCTTAGCAAGCAAGAATTAGGATTTCGTGTCCACGATGAAAGCACAGACCCCATAAACCATAGATATTTCAAAGAGCTCTTAGAATTGCTGTTATTAAGGTGTCCTTTAGAAAACAGAAATCATTAAGAAAAAATTAAAAATGTTTTCAGTGGAAATTCAAACACCACTCAAAATGAAATTAACAGTTGGATTTCTCATTATATGAATGAATATATAAAAAAATACATTAACGAAGCGTTGTTCTTTTCTATACAGGTTGATACTATTGATATCAGTGAAGGTCTAATAGTAGTAACGCTTTTTTGGCATTTAATGATGTAAATGCCGACAGAACATCAGAGGCTCTATATACCATGTTGGATCAAATTTTAAATCAATTTGATTATAAATATAAGTTAATAGGGCAATATTATGATGGATCAAGTGTCATGTCTGGTCACCTAAATGGACTTAAAAAAAAATCAAAGATAGAGCTCCGCAAGCTGTATTTGTACATTGTCTAGCACACTGTCTTAATCTTGTATTACAACAAAGTTTAAAAAAAATATCTTTGATATTGATTTGAAAAGTGTTTATTATACCTTCTGAAGAGTCGAACCAGAAATCGATTCAGCTTGCTAATGGACTTTTAAATGATATGAACGATTTTGATTTTACGTTTTTGGTAGTAGTATTTAATGATATTTTTAGTGCTACAAATATTTTGACATCTTACAAAATTTTTTTTAGATATTATTCTGTGTGTGCATCAAATAAAACACACGTGAAATATTAAAGAAAAAGGGAAATGAGTTTTTTAAGACAATTTTTAATACAGCAAGTAGAATGACTAGAATTAGAAATTACAAAACGACAATACGCTGGTCTTTCTAACAAAGCCATTAGTACAATACACTTATTTGAAATATTGGACCATATTTTAATGCAAATAGACGTCAGGTTTCAGAACTGAAAAAAGTTGCAATTTGTTTGCCTCGCTGATACTTCAAAATTTGAAAATATAGCTCGTGTTTCCCTTCTAATGCTTTTGAAAATTTGGAACAATTTTATGGAAATATATTTACCAAACATCAACGACTTAAAAACGAACTTTGTCTGCTACATAGTGATGAAAGTTACAGAAATATATCGCTGCACGAACTGCTCAAAAAACTGAATGAATACAAAGACATTTTTACAGAAGCTTACAAACTGTTTTGTATAATTTTAACTATTCCATCAACAAGTGCGTCAGTAGAAAGAACCTTTTCATGTTCTAAACGTATAAAAGCGAACTAAAGAAGAATCAGCCATATTATGAAGATATAATAGATAACTACAACTCAGTAAAAGATCGAAGAATTGATTTGGTGTACTAAAATTAGATAGCTAGAAGCTCGGCTATAGGTAAGTCTTAAGAAAAATCAATCTACTTTTTTCTAACTGTTTACACATCTTAACTCAGGGCGGTGGTAATTGACTCTTCACCTATTTTAAACCCGCGAGGCCCCACTGCCGTCCAATGGCCGTCAGCTGTTCAATCTGAATTACGGCGTGCGCATCCAAAACTGTCTAAATGACCGAAATAAATAATATTCTTCAAATGAGGGAAACAAAGAGAGAGACAACAGCGTGGATAACTTGGAAAACCGACGTTGCCATTCTTTTCCGAAAATCGGCGAAGTATGAGAATGAAAGAAGTAATCTTTTTATATTTGACAGACATGACATAAGTTTACATGCGCTATGTCGCAGGTAGGCATTATATAATTGAATTCTAACATTTCTTGTTTAATTTTGATTATAAATTGCAATTAAATTTAATATTACCGAATTAATATAGAACATATAGGTAAGAAATTTAGGAATTAAATATGACAATAGCGCCTATCAGCTTTTTAGATCATTGCACTCTTCGGACTTGGTTGTGACTTCGGATTTGATTCACAAGTTTTAGGTATCATATGTTTGGCTTTAATCATCATCATCAAAGAAACAACTAAAATTAATAATAGGTATAAATTATAACGTTCTTATTATTAAAATTATTTTTTGTATTGTGTACTTACAAAATGTTTACTATTTGTATAGATGTTATATTAAATACTTTGGCTTAATTTAGTTATGATAACATTTCCCTCCGGTTAGGCATGTATTTGTTCATATTACTAGTAAATAAGCATAGGTGTAGTAGTAAGTGAGGTAGGTGAGAGTTTAGATATGTTATTTTATTTGCCTATTGTATGTAGGCAGACGAAATTTACGTATTAACCCACTAAAAATTAATTTTAAAAGATTAATACATGTGTCATTTAAATTCGCTGCAATTGCAGCTGTAGCAATGCAATTAGCTACGTCTTTTAATCCATAGAGTCGCGTCCACATTTTGCCGAGCGGTCTACATTTAGACCGCGCTGATTTTTTGGAAGTGGACAGATATGAGCGATTCGGATTATCAAGCCGGTAGGTATCTCGCGACGCATGTCTACGGCCATGTTTGCATTATTCCGCCAAAAGCTGGGCGGCCTAGATCATGACATGATATGATATAAGCGCGATTTAACATTTCGGATATTGTTCGTCGGTAATAATTTGTTTCTTTTCCTAAAACACGAATGTTATGAAAATTGAACGTATCGTTCTGGTCTATTACATATTTTGTACGAGCTGTTAAATTTTAGTTCAGTATTCCAGTATTATATTTAGGTACATTTAATCTTTTGTGTAGATCTTGTTTTGATTGGCAGTATTTAGGCGAGACAAATGTTGCCATATAATTCATAAAAATGTTAAACCTAATTTGATTCCTATACCGCCAAAAGCTGCGCGGCCTAGATCGTTGGATGCCACACGGCATCGATGGGCAAATCTCAAAGCAATGAGTGGAAGCAAGCAGGGGACCCAAGAACAAAAAAAGTTGCGAAAATCAAGGTCCATTATTCACTAGGAATTTGTCCCTCCCGGCCAGACAGTGAACGGAAATTTCTATGTTCAAGTTTTGAGAGGTCTCAGAGATCGTGTGGCCCGTGTTCGACCGGATTTTGCACAAGGGGGCAGGTGAATCCTTCACAATGCGCCCGCTCACACGTCGCTCGTTGTGCGTGAGTTTTTGGCCCGAAGCTCGATCACCATGACAGAACACCCGCCTTATTCACCTGAGCCCCTTGCGACTTCTTCCTGTTCCCGAAATGCAAAATGGTGCTTCGGGGGCGGCACTTGGGGGATGTGGAAGCCATCAAGGCAGCAACGACATGGCAACTGAAGAGCCTCACAACTGAAGACTTTCAGCGATCCTATCAACAATGGAAACAGCGTTGGCAGAAGTGCATCTTGTCTCATGGCAAGTACTTTAAAGGGGACTATATTGAAATACCTGAATAATTGTAAAATGAAGTTTTTATTCCACTTTTATAACGTATTTTCCGGACAAACTTCGTAGTGTCTTATGTACTCTTTGAGCCGGAGGCACATCATCAGGCCAACAAATTAAGATATATTGTTTCGCCAAATATTTAAACAATTTTTATATTTTTCTCTCTGAATCAATTCTGATAATGATCTTGAATATTGTTCACAAATTAATAGTATTATGATTGTTATTGTTAATCTGTTGAATGTAAAAAATTTCTGTTTATGAACTCTTTTTTTTTCAAAAATTATTAGTCTACTTTTGAAATAAAAAAGTAACGAAAACGATAATAAAGTAAATATAATACAATAAGAAGTAATATAAGACAATAATAAAGTAATTTAAAAATAAGTCTTTATTTAAAGGTGTCTAGAATATGTCACATCTATATGCACATAACTTGATGCCATGTCAAATTAAGTAATAACACACTATATTGTATAACACATTTCTAATAAAAATAAATAAGGTTTGCAGTGTGAAACCAACATTTTTTTCTATCCACACTTCTTTTTCATTTTCTATACCCAAAATATTTTATTAAGACTATTTCGATTGAAACTTTCAACTATTAAATATAATAAGTTCACCACAATTGTATTTCGATATTTTCTATTTCTAGCAAACTATCTTATTTCCATTCTAAGGATGGCATGATTGTTGTTGAAATAATAAATCTAATTCACCTAGTTATAATTTATTTAAATGAAAATAATAACGTGCTCTTATGATCAAACAACAAGACATAGATTATACTACATTACATATAAAGACCACATTAGTTGGCCTTGGGGAAAGATAACTTATACATTGTTTCCCCCGATAATCCCAAACCCACAGCAGTTAAAATTACGGTGGCGAGATAAAGAATTTTATCAGTATATCCTTTTTTTATATAGATTGGAGTTCCATCATCAACCTGTAACAAAATTAATCGCTACTAATACATATAGTAAAGGAAACTAAATAAAATGGGGATATATTATATGTACAATATGTGAACTATGTATCTCCATTTCTATGTTATTTAATATAAATCATAGTCAATGTACTAGATATCAACAAAATCGTATGACTATTTTTAAAAAAATGGAAGATAATCTTCAAATTTAAAACTCGTATAAGTAAATCGCCTATTTTGACCTACATATATTATTATATATCGGATACATCACACTGGGTACATATATTATTCCTGTTTCACTGGATGTGCCAATTATTAATTTATAATAATACACTTTGTATGTTTCAACAGATTCTGTATGAAATTTCTATACAATGAACCATTTTCCTTATATATGGTGGCCTTATAAAATCATTTTAAAGAATAAAACTAATTGAATATTTTTGTATCATGAAAAATTGTCCAGTAGGCATTAGAAATGATAATATTGCTCATTTTTTTGTTGAGTATAATATTGAAGAGAGTTAATAAAATTATTTGGAAACATTTAAAATGAATTTAAAATCCCGATATTTGGATAACATTGTGTTTCAAATAGTATCTCCTATTTTTTCTTCCCCTATAGGAATCACAATTTATAGAAAATTTAACAACTATAAGTTCCATATGAAAGATATAGAGTTAGCCATTAACCTAACATTAAGTATTAAAACAAAACCATTTTACATTTGAACAATTCATGTAGTGCATATCCAGATTTCATAGGACTAAACTCATATAACAAATAATTATGCCATTGCTTATATTAAATTAAAAAAATAGTACTAATAATTTGTTAAAGGCAAAATTTGAGTTAATGGACTATTTTCTGAGTATTAGTATATTTTCATTATTCATTAATATATGCTTTCTATAAAGTATTGGAGTAGCAATAATTAATACTGGAGTATCTGCTGTAGATTAGGAAGAACATAGGTTAGGGGAAAATATAGGTTGGAAGTATCTTCATGATAAAACATGTACATATATGATGGACTATCTTGTCACATTAATACCTGATAAGATTAACTCTATGGTGTTTGAAAACAAAGTTGAGAAATTAAATAATCGTTCACTCTAAGGCAACTTCATAAATTACTGAGACAGAATGCCAACATATATTTACCCTACTGATAACATGGTAGATCAAATGTACAATTCCACTTATGATTCTAATCATAAATTGTTATACTTTCAATGTGTTAGTGCAATAAAAAAATATTTTCTAAGACTTATAAGACCGTAGACAAGTTTCATGTGAATTGTTTTCAAATATCAAACTACTGTTAATGGGCTTATAATATATACCGTCTATAAGCATTTAAGTTTTCTTAATTGCTTTAATATAATTTACAATTATATTAATACAAATTCTTAGGTCTAGATGACAAGTTTTTATAATTGAAAACGGCTACATTTAGATTATAGCTTCTGAATATTTAAATCGTTAAATACTCCCTTTTATATTACACCGAAGTATAGTCTTTATTTTTTTTTTTTATAGCTACATAAAATTTTTTAACCATATATTTAATAAATTATTCAGTTTATGCACAATTATATCTACTCACGGATCCCATAATTCATTCTCACCTGAAATCTTTTCTGCGTCTCTTTAAGCCTGTTAAACCTGGGTGCTACTTTTTCAGTGGTTTGACTCAACTGCCTCCGACATATTCTTGCAATAAAGGCTAGTTGCTGAAAATAGTGAAAATAGACAGAAATGAATAAACCACTATTACGTAAAAGCGATCTTTCCGATATTACGTTTTATTACTCAGAAACATACTTCAGTATAAATATGTAAATTAAATTAAATTGTATTTATAAAACCTTTTAGTCCTTTTACCTTTGTATTATTCATCTTGCACAAAATTCAGAAAACTGTAATGTCTCAAACGCTCTGGCAAATTGTCAATAACCCAGAAAGTATGCGCTTGTGATATGCGCTGTATTCTAAATATTTCGGGGTTGCATAACTTGCACACGAGGGCAAATACCAGCAATGCCAACATAGAACACCAACATCATGCCAAATTTAACTTGATATTTGTATTATTCAAAACCCAATTTCATAATATATCTTATAGTAGTTACAAAACAGTAGTTCTTTACTATACATAGATGTATATTCTGTAATATTTTTTAGTTAATTTTTTTTACTTGTTTAAAAATATTTTACAGAAACTGTATTTCTTTATTTATGTTACATTTGTAGAATATAAACATATTTGTAAAAACAGTGAGCGAAATTTAAATTACACCGGTAATATAAATCTAATATTTAAGACGGGTGTATAAAATTGCATATCGTTCCTAAATTCCTGTTTTTCAATAATGTTAATGATTAAAATGAGCTGGGGAACTGCTCATTTTTCGAACATAACTGATATTTTAAGTTTAGTGTTGATGTGACGTTCTCTGTGTTTTAGGCTAACCGCACACTGGCAACTTTTTAGTCTCGGTGATTAAAATATCTAGTTGGTTGAAAGTTGCCCACTATTGTTCCAAGCGGCCGCTGGCAACTGAATAGTTGCTTAACATCAGTTTCAAAATGGATTTCGTCGAAACCGCATGCGTTTGTGCTCTTGTTTTAAGGAAGAGAGAAAAATACAGAAAATCTTGCGTCCATCCATTCATTAGCATAAAGCTTATAGATGGGCAATGTTATAAATTGTTTGATAATTTAACCTTTTTTTTGGACTATTTTAATTGCCGCAACTAAATAATCGCCTGTGTGCGAATTCTCATAAGAAATAATGTGTTCTATTTTTGTGATTAAAAAGTTGCTTGACTAAAGTTGCTAGTGTGCGGCTAGCCTTAAATATTCAATTCTATGTAACCAAATGTAGCACTATACGCTATTTCTATTATAGTGACACAACGGCGCCCATTATAAAATCTAGACAAAATAGATTTCTGACATCGAACCTAAATCTGATTTATGATGTTAGGATTAAAATGTTTAAATTAGTAATACCAGAAAATTGTATCATGTTTTCCGTTGGTACTAAATATTCTTGTATAATATAATGATTCAGAGTAAGCAATTCTAGTCATGAAATTCCCGGTTTATTGTAATTTTAAACTTCCATAGCAAATCAGTTAACTTTATTCATATATCGTACTTTCTAGAGTAGACATCTTTGTAAAAATATATACGATATTAATTGCTGTAATAATGTAACTATTTGTTGACTTAACTATTTACTAGAGTATTAGACTATTTGTAAAGACTAAACTTGGTACATAATTAATTAATCAACTAATTAAGTCACCACAAACTTTTATGATGTAACAACATAACGTAGTAATTTTTTACTTTATCTGTGGCAACAAAGTCTGTATATTAATCTCAAGAAGACTAGAGAGGAAGGAGACATAGCTCCTCGAAAAATCAGTGGTGGGGGTGGCACGAAAAACGTCGGCAATATGACAGGCTCGCGTAGAAGCACGCGGGATCTGCGCATGCCGTTTATCCTCATCTATCGCGGTTTCTCTCTCACACTATCAAAATATTGGGTTCCATTGAGCCACGATCAAGGCTTTTGCAGGAACAATTCTCAACGCAGCAGTATCTCGACGCTTTTGACATATTCAACAGAAAAACTGGAAACGCTCAAAACACAACAAACAAAAATAACCTCGCTCGATTCTACGCAATGGCCTCCATGATAAAGCACACCATGTGATCACAGTGCGGACGTTTTTCGTGCTACCCCCACCACTCGTTATGTGTCCTGTTCTAGTGTTCTCTAGTCTTCTTGATTAATCTGTACTTTACAGATCAGTGGTATTATGAAGAATATTTCTTCTTAAGGGATTGGCACCATTGATTTAATGTGGTATTAGTAAACTCTATTTCATAGAGTCTGAATAAGGTATATATATTATTTCTACGATTTCTACATCTTTTCATGCTCTATGAAAATTACAAAAGCTCTTAAAGGTTAGGACGTGAACAAATTTAATTGTTAAGAATTACTACCTACTTCGTACCATATCGAAAATAAGCGAGATGAGGGGTTTTCTCACAGCAGCGCTTAACAGGTTTATAAAATATATGATAACGTGATTGTTATTCCATTTTATTACATTTCTATATAGGTTATCAATTTATACTACTTTGGGAAAAGGAACTAGTATTAGGAATATAGTCACCAATACTCCTACAAATTTTAGAGTGTCTCCAGTTCTATTGTAAGATTTAACTTATTTATTCTAAGTATTGTTTTATCACATTTTATTAATTGTATTTTAAGAGCAGAACCTTTAAAGAAAAAGAAAAGGTTAGATCCTGCGATTATTCGTGCAAGAGAAGAAAGAAAGAAAAAGAAAATTGAAAAACAAATCAGAAGACTCGAAAAAAATGCTAGGCAACTTAAACCAATCGAAGAGTGTGAGGTGCCTTTAGCAGTTTTAGATGAAAGATCGTAAGTACAATAGATTTGCCTTGCAGAAGATATATATAACTGTCTAATAAATTTCTATTAGAAAAAGAGAAAGACATTTAGCTCCATTATCAGAAGATCTGTTGGATAAGAGGGCCTGGCTAGAAAAAAAATGGTGTCAGTATAAAAGGGACCAGCATTTAGCCGACATGCAAATGTTGGATCGTATATCATTTGCTCAACAAAGGACCCTCGATGAATTGAGGAAGGAGTCTGAGGAGTTATATCAAGAAGCTATTCAGGTATAATGCTGCTATTGTATATATGGTAACTAATGAAAGGTTTTCCCTTTTTTTTTTTAGTTTGATTATCACTTGTCGCCCTTTAAAAGTGATGGACCTACAAACACTCCAGCAATAGAGAATTATAATCCACCAGATGGTGATTATTTAGATGTATCCAAGAAGTGGTGAAAATTTTAATTTGTGTTTTAATTATAAAAATATAAAGTTCTTGGTTATTATGTTAAAATAACTGTAGGATTAAAATAATTATAAACTGTTGAAGTGTTATACTTATCCCTTCTAATTTCTCATATATTAAGAGCATTACGTTTACATGTCTGATTTGGAGTACCGAAATGTGTTTCCACTAATTGTAAGCTTGGTTTTAATAAGTTATAATAATTTATATATATATATATATAGATGACACTATAAAAATAATGATTAAGTACATAGTTTATTATAAGATTATATATGTATATAAAAAAATTATAAATTTTCAATGCAATGAACAATAGAAAGTCCAAGAATAGGAAATTAAAAGTTTTTGAAGTTGGCATTGAATACAAAAGCTTACGAGATGAACCATACAGTTTTAGTATATTAGCCATCAGAGAATCCTTGAAAGGCCTTTGCAGATGATGAAAACTGATGTTTTAATCATTGCAACAGTCAACTTGGTTGATGATACATAGGTGAACCAATGTACAATCTTTTGGTACTCATGGAAAACTGGTCTCATGCTTTTGTTGCTACATCAAATGTTCCAACCCTCCCCTAAAATCGTATATAGAAATAGATATATTGTTTAGAATTTTCCAGGAAAAAGAAAATTTCAAATGGGGAAAATAATTTGTTTTGAAAAATATAAATAATGGAAAGTTAATACAATATTGGTCTTGTAATTATATTTTTTATAATTATTTTTGTATATGCAAATGTAAAGAGGTATCAACTATATCATATAGTTCTCTATTCTGTACTTGCATCTTTAAAGGCAAATATATAATACGAGGGTGAAGCAAATATAAACAAGTCTTTTGGTCCTGGGCATGCAATAGTAACGCGTGAGGGTTCCCTCTTCATGGGGTGTTGGGTAGGGATGTCAGGAGGAGAGCAGGTGGGTGACCTCGCTCATTCCTTTCAGTACCTGCCGTGACAATGTCTCAGCAGGAGGTGCCTTCATCAATTGCGCAGTGTGTTATCATCAAGTTTCTTGCCACGGAAGGTGTAAAACCATCTGAAATCCTGACGAGATTAACTGCACAGTTCAAGGAAGAGACACTGTCCCGAGCTAGAGTATTTGCATGGCATAAACAGTTTGTGGAGGGTCGTGAGAAAGTTGAAAATGAGAGCCATGACCGCCGACCTCGCATCAGCGACAACATCGTCCGCGTTCAACAACTTAAGGGTGATAGGCGTCTGGCCACCAATGAGATTGCATTTAAGGTTGGAATAAATTATGGAAGCACCTTTTCAATCATCACAGAGGAGCTAGGGTTTCGTAAGGTGAGCGCAAGGTGGGCCCCTCGCCTTCTGACAACAGCAGAAATTGCATCGTTTTCAGGTGTGTGAGCGTCTTCTAGCCTCTTCTTTCGGGAAGAGGGAGACTCGTTTCTCATTCACGTTATCACCTGCGATGAAACATGGGTGCACCATTATACCTCTGAGTCGAAACAAGCGAGCAAGGAGTGGAGACGTCAAGGCGAGGCTGGGCCAGTGAAAGCCAAGTCAAGGCTGTCAGCAGGCAAGGTTTTGGCTACAGCTTCTTTTAACCAGCGTGGCTTGTTGCACCTCGATTTTTTGCATGATCACAGGATCATCAATGTGGCGTACAACTGCGACATTACTCTTGCGGAGGTTACTCTTGCATATTGCCGCAAACGACGTGACCTACCGATGAGAGAAGTGAAACTTTTCCATGACAATGCTCGTCCTCATACAGCAGCCCTGACCAGAGAAAAATTGGAAGAATTGGGCTGGGAGACATTTGAACACCCTCCCTATCGCCCTGTGACTTTCACCTCTTTGGTCTACTCAAGGAAGCCATGGGAGGGCAAAGATTCAACAACGATGAAGAGGTTGAGGCCTACATGCGCAATTGGCTGGAGACACAAAAAACTTCATTCTATTAGCAGGGCGTTACAAAATTACCTACACGCTGGGAAAATGTGTTTCCAGATCCGGAGATTATGTAGAAAAATGAGTTGTTATTCTTTTGTTTTCAAGTTCAAATAAAAATAAAAAAAATAAACAGTACAATTAAAAAAAAAATTATTATTTGTTGCTATTGTTACCAATAGAACTCTTTCTTTTTCTCTTTAAATTCTTTCTTCTCTTTGCAGATATAGTTTTTTCCAAATCTAACTTTTCTTCTTTATTTACAATTTGTTTTAATTCTTCCAGGGACTTCTTATACTGTTCACCTAGAGGTTCTAGGTCTTCCTCGGATATAATTAACTAAAATTAAAAATAAATGTACCAGTGAAGTGTTAACAAATTTAAATAAAATTACCTCATCAATATCTTGTTTATCTGCCTGTTGCAGCATTGATTTAAACTTGGAGAGTTGAGATTTATGTAAGAGAGTTACTGCCAGCCCTTTTTCTCCTGCACGAGCTGTCCTACCAGCTCTATGAATATATGTTTTCAAATACTTGGGAGCAGAATATGATATAACACACTGTACATTGGGAAGGTCTATTCCTCTTGCTAATGAATCTGTGCAAACCAGTCTAGAACAAATTGTAATGTGTTAGAAAACAATGAAAATGAATTCTTCCCTTAAATAATTAACCCCACATTCTTTATATTATTTCATTTATTCATTCACTCTTACTTCTTATTAACTTACAGATCTATTTCTGCATTTGAAAATTTGCTGATAAGGGCTGCCCTGTTTTTGCCTTGCAAATTTGATGACACTTCTTCAATTTTCAATTCGTCTTTAAAAAGAGCCCTCAACAATATTGCTAATCTATGAGTACTCTCTACAGAATGAGTAAATACAATTGACCTTGTTAATTTCTCCAATTTAATCAACTTATATAATAATAAAGGTTTCAAGTCCATTGAGGTTACAATGTATTTTTCTGATAATTCCTTTGGTGTAGTATATTTTCCTACAAACGTTTCTGAGTTTATTTTAACATCTGGTTTTTGATCAGAATCTCCCACAATGGATGTAAATAGTTTTGGTTGAAACAGGGACAACTTCTGTAATTTTTCGGGGTCCTGGGATAAGGTAGCAGAAAATAATAATTTCTGGGGAGATCTTTTCTTTTGCAATGAAATCAGATTTAAAACTTTGCCCATTTGTGTGCTCGAATCTAAATAAAAAAAAAAATCTTACTGGATACTAATTTTTATGAGATATTTACCGTCTTGAGCTATGTGTTTTTCCAGATGGTATAACCAGTCATTTTGGACATTTTCAAGTACTCTGTCCGCTTCATCAATAATTAGAAATTCTAAATGTTGTAAACTGAAACCTTTTGTCATTTTCAAATGATCGACAAGTCTTCCTGCAGTACATACCAGAACATCTATTTTACTTAATAGGCCAAACGTGGTATCTGAAAATGGCAAGGAGCATTTATACATTAAATATAAATTGATTAATCATGCAGCATGTTATGTTTTAATTAATCTAAATATTTCAACTAATGATAGAATATAAATTAATGAATAATTTGAATACTACTAATACAACATAATATTAATTTAATAACTTAGAACCACAATCGATATTTTTCATATGTATAATATAAAGAAAGCATATTTTTCATTTGTCTTAACTTTAATTGTAAATATTAAAAATGCCTTACTCCGTGTTACAAGTTGGTTCTGTTCTATAGAAAATGGGTTATTTCCTGTTATTAAACAAACATCAATATTTGTGTTCTGAGCATAAGTTTTAAAAGTCTTAAATACTTGATTGGCCAAGTCTTGTGTAGGTAATATAACAAGCGCTCTTATCTTCTTTACTGTATGCCTCTTTAATGCCTGAATAACTGGTAATACAAACGCTAGCGTTTTCCCGCTTCCCGTGGGAGCTGAAACACAGATGTCCCGAGGAAATATTATATCAGCTTGTTTGTTTGCTGCTAATAGCCATGGAATGACTTCAGCTTGAACAGGAAAAAAATATTTTATGCCATTGGCTTTCAACAGTTTGCGAATTCCTTTGTCAATTAGCTTCACTTCTGATACTTTGGTGTGTAGATTTTGAAGATTTATTGAAATTACTGTGGGATTCGTAAGCCACTTTGGTAAAACTCTTTTGACCTAAAATCATAAAACTTTATTTAGAGACACTTACTAATAACTATTTTCATACTTTATTTTTCTTTTTAAAATTGTCATCTCCTAATATTGTAAAGCCTTGTAAGTTATTAACTTCCAATTTAAGTTTTTTATGTTTCTTAGACTCCTCTGCATGTTTTGGATTTTCTTTCCTTTCATTTTTGTCTGTTTCATTTGGAATCTCTTCAGTAATATTTCTATCAATGAATTCATCGTTTATATTTTCTGGAACTGGAATTATTTTTGCTTTTAATTCACGTTTGGCTTGTCGAGCCTCTAAAGTTTTTTGTTTTGCAAAGTTTATTTTATTTTCACGTTCCTTTTGTTTACTCCTTATTTTTTTATTTCTTTCAATCCTCTTGAGGATCTTATCTAACTTAGTTTTTTCCTCCTCTTCGGTAACATATTTTTGGTTGTCCTGGTCATCACCTCCATGTCTAAAAATTTAGTCATAAGTAATAAAAACTATAAATAACACTAGTTTATTTATAGTTTTTATGTAAATGCTAATCAAATGTACTTGCCTATTAACTACAAATAACTCCATATTTTTATTTGAGAAGATGAAACGAGTTTAACCTCACATTACCAACATGTAAGTGTGAGGTTATACTCACAGAATATATATATAGAATATACACAGAGTTGAATCGTGTTAATACCATAGTCACCATAGTAGCTCCATTTCATTACACCAAGGTGTCTAGTTGTATGAATATACAAGGTGATCTCATGCTAGAAAAGTGCAATAATACGCTATAATCGATTTAAAATTTCACGTTCATATTTCTTCTATAAAAATAAGAAAAGAAAAACATAATTAACAAAAAATATGGAATATCAATTTTTAATAATTAAAAATATATGGATAGTGACTGGAAAACAAAAAATACAGTGTGGCTTAGAATTTCTATTACAAACAATAAATCCGTTATTTAAATATACAGAAGATAAAATAAAAACCAGTTTAAATAAAAAATACTACCCAGTTTCTTCAAGTCTGGTCCCTATTTTTTAAGTTGAATCTATATTTCATGATACAAATATATATACATATAAGTATACATTAGAGTTACATTTAAGGTAAAATCAAATATATATTATTATTATTTGATTTTACATAGTTTACATACATATTGTATAAAGAGTATGAGATACTATCATATCGATAAGTTTGTACTCATATAACGATTCCTAATATATTTTTTATTAAAAACTGTCGAAAGAAGATCAACTGCGGAACTATTAAAAAGAAAGGGGATTGAATTTCAGTAGAAAAAAAGGGGTGTAGTTTAAAATAGTTGGAGGTGGCTTCTTAATGAGGCATGTTTCAAATGAGCTTTAATACATAAAATATGAAGGAGTTATCGATGCTAAACTCTTTTTTTTTTCTAATCTTTTTATAATATCAAATAAAGGCTAGATATTGAGTATACAAGGTATTCTGAGATACGAGTACATTGTATATAACACTCTAGATTCAAAAGAGCATCATGAGGTTAATGTTACCTGAAACATTACGTACCCTAGGCAATTTTTCACGTTGGACACATAATTTATTAACACCGTAAACTAAAAGAGATGGCCAACCAACCACATCATAAATTGTTAATGTAACAAACCTAATAAAGCCAAAGTGTTATTTAATTTTCGAGAGAACTAGACGAATTTTATAGTGAATTGTATCCGAGCCGAAAAATATATAATGATATTCCCTAGTCAAGCAAATGTGTATAGTACTATCATTGCAGAAGTTTGTAGAATGATAAATTAACTTCATATTAATGATATCATGAAAACAGACTTACCTCTTTAACTTAATTAGTTTATTTTTTATATTATCTGTATATATTTCTTTGTTATGGTTCTGTTTTGAGATCATATCAAACCGTTAAAAGAACAATTTATATTTGTACACTCTGTCGATGTACAAGAGTTCACTTTATATTACTTATATGATATATTATACCAGTACTTGGTTGTTAAAGTAGTAAGTACTTATATACACTGCATTTTTGAAAGTATATATTCATTCATTATATTCATTATTATTTGGCATTTTTTCTCGAAAGAAGTACGTGAGGCACTACCGGTAAACTTATTGATAATGAATAAAGTTCAATGCGTTACAGAGGATTAGCATTTCTAAAATTGGGTTTATTATCTAAGTCGATACAGAGAGAATTAGTATTTTTTCTGAGCACGTGGGAATATTGGGGAATTCTGTGTGTTTAAACTTTTTAAAATTATCTTCTGGAAATCATTTTATATGTTCATTTATTTTTGAGATTAAAGCATCTTTAAAGAAATACTTGGCATTTAAAATGATTGTCATGTTAAAAGTGTTCAAAGAAAATTAGGAGATTAATTGAATGTACTTAATTTCTCTATTAGTCTCACTGATAGAGAGATATTCAGTGTGATATTAAAGGATACGAAAGATTATCTACAGCTTGTCAAGAATAGGGAAAATGACGCACTTTACGCGCGGCCAGATTGAACTGTGTACATTCATATTACTCGATATTTACTCTGCATATTGCACTGAGTTAGACTAGGCTATTTACTGCGCACCTCGTGGGTGGTACGAAATGCCAGTTTTGAGACTTGTTCCTACTCTTGACAAGCTGTATATACGGTAACGCCAATTGCAAATTGTTTATGCATTAATCAATTTTAGTAAATATATCAACTTGATGTACATGTTACTGTTAAGTAATTAATTAGTTTAAAGGGTAATTTAGGTTTGTACAGCTTGTCAAGAAGTGTGAGCCAGCATTCGGAGGGAAAAGGACGCACTTTACGTGCGGCCAAATCGAATGCTGTGTACATTTATATTACTCCGTATTCACCCTGCACATGTCTCAATGCGACTGAGTTAAAGACCAGGCTTTACTTACTGCGCACCTCGTAGGTGGTCCCATATCACAGTTTTGAGACTTGTTCCTATTCTTGACAAGCTGTATGCATCTCTTCAAGAGCATTAAAATGTGTTTTTATAAAATATATCGTTGTTTATACACGCTTATATTTTATTCCATTCAGATATTTGTTGATTTTATCTTTTATGTCATGCATTATTTTCTTAATGTTTCATTCAGAAACTATGTTGATTTCCTTTCATATTCACCTGGGTCGAAAATTGGCTTCTTATACGAATGTACCAAGTAGAGCATCAATATTTGCGTCCTGTTTTCGGCCAACACGTGTTGTATTTCAACTTAATCATGAATTATTATTAGCTACCAAAATAAACACCATCTCACAATTTGTATTACGTCCCTTCTAGAGTGTGCTGTGCTGTCTGAAACGTCAAACTGTACGTCATAGTTTCTCGGTATTTATTAAACTATGAATGAATCCCATTACAGACGTCTTCCGTCACTTTTCTTCACTATTAACTGGTAGGCGTGGAAAATATGTATGATAGTAACAATTTACTTCACACGTGGGCCTACTAAATCGTACAAAAATTCTTACAAATATTTTTTTTGTCAAGTAATATTTGAAATCTTCAATACATGTAATGCATACAATACATATATGGAATTCTTCTTCAGGAAATATATCAGATGTGAAAACTTTTAGGACTCTTTCATTTTCGTTTTATATATTTATTTTCGATATACGAGTACTAGACAACACATTCATTGTATTTGGTTATGATATGGAGTTTTTAATGTGAGCTAGAAAAACAATTTGCGTTTAATTGAAGTAAGGAAACTTGTTGCGAACACATTTCTCACTTTTGGGTATATTTTAAGTCGTCAATTTAACTTTTGGATTTCTAAAATAAATATAAATAAAAATTAATGTGCCAGAGATGTACACCTCTGAAAGTTGTCAAAATTGAGGACGTTTTATTGAACTTTTTATGAAATACGTCGTCTCCAAATATTTTGGCTGCCGTGTGAATTTATTTAGAAGTCATATATTATTGTTATTAAGCAAAAGTAAATATAGTTTCAACGACACAGTGTGGTTATGTTTATCAGTTACAATCTACTATATATACGTACTTAATATCTAGTAGGTTTATCATTTTACGAGTACCTAGTGACAAATCCAACCTACCAGTATAAGAAAATATATTCAGAGAAATATGTATTTCTTATTAAAATTAATTACAAATCTGAAACAATTAGACATATCAGATCATTTAAAGTAGAGGAAATAACATATAAAAAAATAGGCATTTATAGATATATTAAGACAAATGATCAGTTCTTAGATCTATGGGGTACTAAGTTAGTCAAAATAAAATAAGAAATTATTATTATATTCTTATATTTCCTCGTATTACATTAAAAAATACTGCCAATTCGTCAATTATTTTTGGTTGTTAAAAGCGCCCATATTTATAAAATTTAGAAATTAAAATGTTTTGTATATTATTACAAGTATTAAAATTTTTTAACAGTATATATTAACCAATATTATAATTATTTATTAGAGGTGTACCTGAAGTACAAAATCTAAACAGAAATTCAAATAAAATTTATTGATGAAATGTCGAAACTCACTGCGATATAAATTAAAATAAATCTGTAACAGAAAATGGCTTCTACTCCTTTTAATAATGTACATTTATGCTTTTGTGGTCCATTTTCTGCCAGAAACAAATTTCTCCGTTCTAATATAACCTATGGTAACGAATATATACAGAATATTTTTATATTGTTCAATACATTTCCTATAATATTTTTTCAGTAAAACCCAGTTATTTAAGGATTCCAAAAACCTAGCCAATAAGATGTTGAGGCAGATGGTTATCTAGGCAGATTTGGCGTATATATATATATATATATATATATATATATATATATATATATATATATATATATATATATATATATATATATATATATAATCGATATCAATTGAGGAGTGATCAAACAAAACGCAGTATATCCACTTTTCTGTTATTTAGAGTTAGGTACAGTGCACCTGTTTTAGGTATGAAATAAATCCATCGGCGACCTCAGATTTATTCAAAACGTAATAATTCCAAAGTGTTGAGAAGTCATTACAGAAAATCCCTTTTGTCAAGTTCAAATTGGAGTACAAAAATATATATTCCAACTTTGGTGTCGTCAAGGAACTTGGCATGAACTGAGATTTATACGATATAAAAAGTTTAGAAAATACTTAAAAAAAATTGAAGGAATTTCCTACTTGAAACGAATTTATCTGATAAAGTAGGAAACAAAGAAGACAACAATAATAAAGGTGGTTGGTTTCCAGAATTTCAGATTTGAATCGCTAACAGAAACTCCAACAAATTTAACTAAACGGGATAAACCGACCGAAACCTAAGACTGAAAAAGGTGGCACTTAATAACGCCATTCTAAAAATCTCTAAAATATCTCATGGATGAACAGTTCGGTCCAGAATGGATGGATGGATGACCAACAGTTTTCTTGGTATAGAAGCCTTTGCCTTTTAAGTGCTGATGTGCAAATTCTTGAACGAGAAGAGGCAGAAGAACATGAGCAATGTAACTGTTTAGAACCTGACCATGGTGCTTACAATTAATATATTTGTTTTCTTGTTTATTGCTATTATTTACCAAATAGGTTAAGCATTAGTTTTTTAGCAACACTTTTTTTTATTCAAATAAAACATATTAAACCCTCAACTGCCAATCAATCAAAACGAAATAATACCATTTTTTTTCGTGATAATTACTCCTCATATCATACAAAAGCTACAAAATATATTGTGCTGTTATTTTTTATCCATTCTGCGCATTATGTCCAAGTAGCTTTTTTTTATTCCCGAAAGCCTTTCCAATAAAAGTTTTTTTCGTTTTTCCATATATTTCTAAAAATGGATATATTGCGTTTTGTGTGATCACTCCCCAATTGTCAAGCAACAGCTGTAGCGAACGTTACTTACGTGGACTTCTAGAAGATATATAAACTTAGGCAAGGTTTGTGTAGAAGACATACCATCCCTCGGATAGGATGTAAAACTAAAGGTACATTTTATATTATATTAGACAAGTAAAACACCTACCTCACTACAAGAGTGAAACAGCGGTGATTAATATAGGTTAAATATAAGTTCCGATGTTAAGTTGTAACATAGTATTAAATAAGGTTATTAATTAATATTAGGAAATGTGTACCGTGAACCGTGAACAACAAGTAACCTTAACGGTTGATTAATTAACGCCTTAGCAAATCGGGTCAAATTACCATAAAGGGGATACATATAATATGTATAGTCAAGAGGCAATTCAGAGTCTTGTCGAAAATATTTCTAGAACTTAGTTGAGTTATAGTTAGCCGAGAAGAATGCTTAAAATTATGTTTTATAGTGTAGAATTTTATAACTAACATATTATGTGATTATTTTTAGAATGTTAAGAAAGTTCGATATTAAACAGTATTGTTGTACACACTGGCATTCACTTGATTGTTGTATATACGTATTTATATTTATTTATATGTGATTGGTTAAAGTTTTTTCTAAAAAATTATATTACATGTAATATAAATTAAATGGCAAGACATACATAAACTACCTAAGGGATGGATAATAAAACTTTTGGGGTCAAATTATTAAATAAACTTTGGGACACGTATGTAATTAAATTGTAATATTAATAGGTAAATTAATTACAATTTAGTGTACTAAATTAAAAACATTGGTAACATTATCATTCATTCACTCGCTACATTACTGAATCACCTTGAGGGGTTGTAATTATTTATTAAGGTTAATGCGATCGTCATTTCTTTCACAATGTTTTTCCTTATGTGGGTAGACGGTTCCTATACGAAGTTCTCTCTAATTTTCTTTATAGCTTAGCTTAACCTTCTTCGCTGTACTCTTGTTTCAAAGCATATAAAATGAAAAATAATTGCAGTTGCGAGCCGCAAAAAGTAGCCATGATGAAACACTATTTATCACTACGCTTCTACGGTTAAAGTATAAATTATTTATGTTAAGATACAATTATAATTTTTTACTTTTCCGCACTCCACTATAGGCGGAAAAGTAATGTAATTGTGTAAAAAGCAATTTTTTTCTAGGGTTTATTTTTCGTTTTTCGGCCTAAAAACCAAAAAAAAAAAATGGTTTTTAAATAATTTAGTGTGTCGTTGTCGTTGTCGTCGGCATTTATTCTTGTTAGCACGATAACTCAACTAAATCCTGTCGTATCGATAGGGCTTTGACTGATTCTGACCGGGGACATCTCCCAGACAACACCTATTGATTTTGAGGTGGATAGGACACACCCCACCCTGTCCATGGATCATGAGAAAGCACGATGGTGGACTATCTGAGAATTTTTTTTTGTTAACACGATAACTCAACTAAATTGTGTCGGATCGATCGGGTTTTGATTGATTCTGATCGGGGACGTCTCTCAGACGACACCTATTGATTTTGAGGTGGATAGAACACACTCTACCATGTTCATGGGTCATGAGAAAGCACAATGGTGGACTATTTGAGAAATTGTTCTTGTTAGCACGATCACTCAATTAGGTCGTGTCGGATGGATCAGGTTTTGACTGATTCTGATCGTCATGAGAAAGCACGACGGTGGACTATTTGAGAAAAATTGAAAAATGTAAAACTGTCGCATAAAATACATATTCTGTATTTATGCGTTGGTTTATTTTTTCTCGGCCACTCAATTTCGAGATAGAGATGTTCTACGTGGGTAAAAGTCCGTTTTAAGGTTTTACACTTAGACTGATTCTAATCGGGGGATCAGAATTTCATCATCAGGATCAGGATCAATCGGGGGTCAAAACCCGATCGATCCGATACGATTTAGTTGAGTTATCGTGTTAGAAAAAAAATTTCTCAAATAGTCCACCATAGTGATTTCTCATGGCCCATGGACAGGTTGGAGTGTGTCATATCCACCTCAAAACCAATAGGTGTCGTCTGGGAGACGTCCTCGGTCAGAATCAGTTAGAACCCGATCGATCCGACACGATTTAATTGAGTTATCGTGCTAACAAGAATAAATGCCGACGACAACGACAACGACAACAACAACGACGACGACAACGATGACAACGACGACAACGACGACAACGACGACAGCGACACACATACACACAAAATGGTTTAACAACCATTCGTTTTCGGTTTTTTGGCCGAAGAACGAAAAATAAACCCTAGAAAAAATATTTTTCTACACGATTACATTACTTTTCCGCGTATAGTGGAGTGCAGAAAAGTAAAAATACATTGTATCAAATCATTTATTGGAATTTTTCCACATCATTTTTTCTATGGATTTTATAGTCAAATCAATTTTGTTGATCAATTGGCTAAAGTTTTAATATTATCAGTTATTTATTTAGTATATAAGTACATAAATACGCTAATGTACTTAGTATAAATACAATAGTATTTATTCACTAGCGATATTTATTTTATTTGATGTTTATGTAACCTAACGTTATTTATTTCTCATGGCCTATTCTCTGTATTACAATGTCAACGAGAAACTAATTATAACTTGAAATCTAGCCACTTCCGTCATATACTTACTCTTTTCTTTATATTGTTACTAACTACTTGTGGGTATTGTTATAAATATAATTAACATATATGAATAACTCAATCATTTCGAGATAATAACCAGAGAATTAAAGCTGATGCAGGTAAAACATATTAAAAATGCTCCTTTACTTTCACATGAGAAAGTATATTGCACATTATATAATAAACAACCCATTTCTGCAGAACTTGCCTTCAGGACTCTTATTATCAAAATAATTTACGTCTTGCAAACATATGGACTGTTTATCTGCGGTTTTTTATTCTACCATAAAATTGTATATTTTTAGTTGTTATTATGCCTTCTCCAAAATTCCTTCGATTCTATGTAAACACTTACGGTTTCTTCACAAAGAGTCGTTATTAAGATTATCATCTGTAGGAGTCAACTTCTTGACTGGATCTGGTATACATCTGTAATATATTAATTCCTCTTGATTGCGATAATCATTATGATAATCATTAGAGTATATAACATCAATTGGGTGGATTCTGTTATTAATGAATTTAACGTGTCATTAACAATTTCCTGCATTCTTTTGGCTAACTTCGGAAATTTTAGAAAATCCATTATACGGATATTAGGCTAATTTTTGGTAATTCATCTTTCATTTGTATGAATGGAACGCCTATGGGGTCAAAGGATCCTACAAAATTTTGATTCAATGAACGTGTATCATCTATACCATCTAGTATAAAGTATATAATCTATACTATGACATATTTTTGGTATAGTCAATACATAGTTTTCTAGCTTTCGCCCTTCACTTTTTTTGTTCCTTCACAATTTATTCCTATTGTGATTAATTGCGACTATTTAAAATTCTCAGTTCTGTATATTTTTGGATTATTAATGTTGATTTTGGTAAATAGACAATTATTTTGATTTTTAGTGTAATCAATGGTGTAAACAAGTTGAATATCGCATGGTTCGCCAAATATTCTCTTCATAATTGAATTATGTAAATATACAAATCTTTTTGTTTCTGTTTCAGCACATTATGTATCTATAAGTACCAATGTGGTTTCATAAGTAGATATTTTCTCCGGGGTATAATTATAAAGTATGATAAATTTACATTTATTGGTAAAGGATACAATCTGTAGTATTCATAACGTGTTATTTCTATTACTGGAATTTCTATGATATAATATGCAAGGGAATTTTTCTGATACGCTGATATTTTATCATATATTTTCATATTTTAGTATATTATATTTAGTATATTCAATTTAGCAACGTAAGTTCAGACGGTTGTCCTTGTTATTTTAAGTAATACAAAATATTATTTAATTCTAAGCGTAAAGCAAAAGATATAGCTGCTGATATTTCTTTGAAAAGATTACTGATGATATACAGTGAATACGATAGCTGATTAAGTGTATTTTGCGCTACAAATAAATTAATGCAGAAACTTATTTGTTTATCTTATAATATAACTCATACCCGTAGTTTATAACTAATATTATGTATTGGTATTAGTACTGAATAAAGTCTTCTTTGCACCTTTCACCATCACTGGCTTCGAGGGTGCCAGTAATTGATTTTTGAACTGTTCTAACTTAAATACTTCTTTGGGTTATAGAACATGAGTGGGTGATCAATATTATTGAGTTTTTTTTTCTATTTTATATAGTAAATGGTCTATTGATTTGGAGTAATAAGTAATTAACCATAGACATCTACTTATATTCCTAATATGTTAGAGGTTGTTGTTATCGCAGTTTCATAATCATATTGGTTATAATTTTTATAACTTTATTTTTATCTTCCATAAATGTTTCCTGTAAGGATTGCAAATGTATAACGTTAATTATTTCCCACTTAGAAATGGTCAGACTCAGAGTCCATTTTCTTGTAATGACTTTATTTGGACGCTGTTGGTTCTTGTAAACCTTGTTCCTGTGCGGGTTATTCAAATGGAAATTAAAAAAATGATAAAAAACATTACTGGACGGCAACGGTCTTGTCTGTCAATGTTTGTTGGTTTCCTAAAGTTCATACTGTGTTAATGTAACGCAATATTACGTGACTAAAGATGGTTTATTTAGCTTGTCTTGTCTACAGATGAGTTGTAGCTTGGGCTAAGCTTTCGTGTACACGAGTTAGGGTCACGTGTGGCCTTAAGAAATAGAGTGCCTCGTCTTGGTTGCCTGAAGTTCTTGGTGAGTACATCAGATTTTTTATCTCAGGGGATGTACGGATAAATGGTAAGGATAGGTATGGCAGTAACGGGCCAGGATTTCTAAAATAGGTGGACACAAACTGGTACAAAATTTTTAGGTTAGGCACATATTTGGGATATGTGTTGGGGGGGGGGGGGGGGAGGGTTAATTCATTATCAATACAATCAATACAAAGATATAAACATATTAACATAAACACAATTTACAAATGAAATTAGTAGTACCTTAGGTAATAAAGTTAAAATATTAAAACTATTCCAATTTTGTTACACATTCCTCAACAATAATATCCAAATCCAAGCTTTGAGCTATTTTTTTTGTATATTTAGTACAGCCAAATTACTTAATCTCTCGTGTTTCATTTTATGTCTTAAATGGTTTTTTAACCTTTTCAAACATGAAAAAGGCCTTTCACATGCCGCACTTGATATAGGAATTGTGATACATATTGAACATAATTTATAAATCTCATTGAATGCTAATCTGTATTTATTCAGCATGTCGGATAGCTGTAAAATATCGTTGATTTTAACACTTTGTTGGTTTTCAAATTTTGAAATAGTAGTAGTCAAAATTTTATATTTATATTTTGTTTTATATTATAATTTTGTAGATAGCAAATTTTTTGGGTAGGCACTTGCGTGCGCACTGTTACTGATTGGGTGAGCACGTGCCCACCCAGGTCCCCCCTGGCGCCGTCACTGAGGTATGGCTAGGTATGTACACATTATTTTACTTCTTTTCTTGATTTTTCTTAAACCTGGGGTTCTTGGGCCAATAATATAACTTCTGAAGTTGTAGAACGAAAGTATGGTCCTGGTAGAGTTCAGCTAATGTTCCATAGTTATACAAACAGCAACATAACTATAAATAAACAGTTTTAAAACGGACTTTTCCGCACGTAGAATATCTCTATCTCGAAATTGAGTGACCGAGAAAAAATAAACCAACACATAAATGCAGAATATGTGTTTTATGCGACAGTTTTACTTTTTTCAAATAGTTCACCCTCGTGCTTTCTCATGACCCATGAACAGGGTGGGGTGTGTCCTATTCACCTCAAAATCAACAGGTGTCGTCTGGAAGACGTCCCCGATCAGAATTAGTCAAAACCCGATCGATCCGACACGATTTAGTTGAGTTATCGTGCTAACAAACAAATTTCTCAAATACTCCACCATTGTGCTTTCTCATGAGCCATGAACATGGTAGAGTGTGTTCCATCCACTTCAAAATCAATAGGTGTCGTCTGGGAGACGTTCCCGATCCGAATCAGTCAAAATCTGATCGATCCGACACGATTTAGTTGAGTTATCGTATTAACAAAGCAAATTTCTCAAATAATCCACCATCGTGCTTTCTCATGACCCATGGACAGGGTGGGGTGTGTTCTATTCACCTCAAAATCAATAGGTGTCGTCTGGAAGACGTCCCTGATTAGAATTAGTCAAAACCCGATCGATCCGACACGATTTAGTTGAGTTATCGTGCTAACAAAAAAAAATTCTCAAATAAACCCAAGGGAGGGGATGGTGTATGCTATCCACCTCAAAATAAATAGGTGTCGTCTGGGAGACGTCCCCGATCAGAATCAGTCAAAATCCGATCAATCCGACACGATTTAGTTGAGTTACCGTGCTAACAAGAATAAATTTCGACGACAGCGACAAGACACACGCAGCAAAAAATTTTTAAAAACCATTTCTTTGTTTTCAGGCCGAAAAACGAAAAATAAACCCAAAAAAATTATTGATTTTTCACTTCTTTCTCTTTCACGATTACATTACTTTTTCGCTTATAGTGAAGTGCGGAAAAGTAAAAATATACATGAATAATGAAAGTCCAATATACATAATATGGATAATGTAATGGACATAACGATTAATAGTAATAACATCGCTGACTCAAGTAAAACTTAATTAATGCTCCATAGTTATATAAACAGTAATATAACTATAAATATGAATAAATAATGAACGTCAAATGTCCGTAATATATTCAATATGGGCTGTATACTAAAAAAAAAACAATTTGTGTGAGTTGGTTTTTCTGTGTGTATTCATTTACTTTCTAAAACATAGATAAAACCCAGTACGGGAATGTTACTTTCCCACCTTAGCTCGGAAAAGTAACTTTCTCGTACCATTTTCTGATGATTGCTTCAATCTAACTGATCTAAAATTGTACCTAAAAAATAGACATTCTAGACCGATTTCAGAAAAATTATATTCTTTAAAGTGTTCAATCCAAAGGTTTGTTTCTAGCGCTGGAGGAATTTTGATTCATTTATTTACACCTTCAGATTTGGCACGAGGGATCTAATGAGTAACAAATCACTTATTTGAACCTTACTTAATTGACCTCCGTTGATTAGACGGAATAGCTTAGTAAAGTATTAAGAATTAAAAATAAAAATCAAAATCAGAATTCGTATTCACGCTTTATAAATAGACTTGGACGTGGTCGAGTATCCGTTAATATGACCGTTAAAATCCCAGGCTCCCACATTACACTTCAGTCCAGTTCATAACATCTCGAGACGCCGAACTAACCAAATCCACGTCGCCTTATTGCCCCTTAGTCCGCCAAAATGGTTTACGAATCCGATTTCTACACGACCAGAAGGTCGTACCGTACATCGCCTTCACTTACGTCTTACACAGTTTCGGTAAGTTTTTTAGACTTATTTTAGTGTTCATGCATACTTCATTTATAACGCTTAGTTGTCGCTCTAAAACCAATACCTGATCATGTGCAGGGTGTGAAAATCGTCGCCGGCTACTCTTGAAATAGAAAAGACTGACGTGCCATATCGCGATAATGTTTACGGTTTGCTATCAGTTGAATAAAAAAAAAGGGTTTGAACGGTTTATGTCAAATTTATTTTTGCGTATCAACTTATTTGCTGCATACTTTAACAACAAATTTAGAAACGACAAATGTCGAGTTTTTGTTGTCGAGATCTATTGTATACACCCTTGGATGCACATATTTTATTTAAAACAAATATAAATTTGTATAAAACGTTGTATTATCAGAACTTTTTAATTATATAAATTGTTAAAACTTATAAAACACATACTTGTTATTTCAATATTTTAATAGCAACCAATAATGATTCTGTATGTCGATTTCCCATCGTCATGAATAAAGATGGAATGAAGAAGAAATAGATCGATAAAGCAAAAGCATAAAGCTGCGTTTGAATCTCAATAATACGGTTATAGTTCAAGTAATATATTGTAGGCAATTTCTCACTATTTGATTACTTCCTACTGAATTGAAATAAAACAGATATCACCCGTTAACGGACCAGAATCCTCCTTCGATTCCCAGAACATCTCAAAAACAAACTGTGATGTAAGCAAATACAAATTTAAATTTCGTTGCCGTACCCTCAGTTCGAGCTAAATTTGGATTGTTGGAACGCAGGACTGCGTATGAGAGGCCGTGTGCGAAACCTTCGACGGCCAACTGCGATTGTTCAAACTGTAATTTTTGCGAAGCGATGTTATTGTGCATTGATGTGCCAAGTATTAGAGAAAACATATATAATATATAGACGCTTTGAAACATAATCTTTGTCTCATGCGCTGCCAAGTATCGCTTTAGTGTTGTATTTAAATACAGAAGTCCCTGGCATTTCTAAAACTCGAGTTAGAAGTCCCACGATATTCACGAGGAGATTTTGTATGTTTGACATATTTGTAGCAGAAACTGCATATTATCTTTAGAGTAATAGAGTTAGAGTTATTTTTAGTCACAACCCGAACAGTAATAAATTAATAATATATTTATTAATAGCACACATACAAGTATATTATTATTTCCATTTTTATATGCCACTGTCGTATTAACGAAAAACAAAATCTAACAAGCAAGTACATAACAAATAAAATGATATTAAGCTATTTAGCGAAGCTATATATAATGAATGTACATGATTATATTGTGTCAAAAGACTATTTCAATTAAATTTTTATCACTACAGTTTTTTATCGATTAAGCACTCAATATGGCTGTCTATGCGATCTGCATGGAGTAGGAATATATACATACATACAAATTTCAAAATACTTAACTTAGCAAACAATTCTTATATAAAAACCTTGACTTTTTATAGAGTTAATAAAGCACAAGACAAGAAAAAAATCCTTTCATTTAGTAAGAAGTATTTATGCTTAAAAAATAACTATCTAGGTCTTATTACTAGTGTTATTTAGACAATAAAAGTATATCTCAGATTAAATAAAAGTATATGCATAATTGTACATTAGAGTTTGTGTTTAACTCTAATGCAAGTCAAGAGAATATTGGAAATGTATCAGTATTACTTCTTTTAATAGTTTTAAAGATATTTTTGCTATAGTCAGTAAATTCTCGCAAATGTAGCACAACACAAAAATTAAATTTATTTTATGGCACCTACACACATGTGAAGATATGAACATAGATAGCAATCCTGTTAATTTTTGTAGCTCAGTTAACAATATTGACGGAAACTTTAATATCTCAGTAATGGCGTTAATTAAACAATTTAATCATTTGAAACTATTTTTCTATTTTCAGTTAAGATCCTCAGTTTCTAATGATTATTTTATACTGAAATTATTATATATGTATCTAAAATTCATTGAAAAACTATATACTCAAAGAGATAAGTATCTTAATAAAATACTCAGATCATGATACCATATTGAAAAAACTTTCCCCGATATAAATTGTTTTGTTTTCTTCCGTTAAAGTGATTATATTAGTGGAAGAATATACATATAAATAGAAAAATTATAATTCAAAGTAACTTTTTCTAGAAATTCCACTTCTTTTCGAGTTCTATTATGTGTCAAAAGTTTTTCAGACACATACGCATATACATACCTCAAAGTTGTTCATTCATTATTAAAAACAGTTCGTTGCCAATTGTCAGAAAAGATACCATGTATATTATAAATATCAAGATTTAAGATGTTTAATTGAACGTAGACGTAAAGAATCACATAGCATTACGAGTATTGTATAAAAAGGCATTGGGGTGGGTACGGAATTCATTACTGAATTTGAGACATTAGTAAACATGAAATTCTACAAATAAATAAATTGTATAAATATATAAATACATCATATAGCACTATATAAGACATCAACAGTAAATAGAAAATAATAAATTAATACCTTCAACCTGTAAAAGTGGCTACCGATTAAAAAGATTTCCATCAAAACTTAATACTGAATAAACTTAAAATGATTACATTTCATTATTATCTATTACATACATTATATACAAATACGGATGATTTTATTTCATACTGATGTAATACAGAAATAGTAAAGTCACTGAAAAATATGTGGTTTATAACCAATAACCGTTTAGTGAATATTTAAAATAAGTTTTCAAAACATCAATATATGGGAAGAGTAACAGAAATTCTTATAATTATTTACAAAATCTAATAATTATTTACAAATATTTTTTATATACCTTGACAATCGTTAAGGTATCTAAACATACAAGGTATATATTCCTCTGGGGTTGTTTATTCTTAATGAGACGAAAGAGAGTTGAAAATAATTCATTCACATCGAAGAAAATCATTAGGTGTTATAGTTAATACTGAAGTTGGAAAACCTGTAAAATAATGCAAAAATGTGGTAAAAGAACTTTACGAAGCCTTACCTACCACGATAACTATACATTTCAGAAGATCACTCTAATATTAGCAGGAACTATTAATGTTTAACTAGTTATTTGAATATGAAAGTCAATTTGCTGAAAACAAAATTAATAAAAAAATAGAAGGCTGAAGAAAACTGTAATGTTATTAACGTTTTGTAATTTGGTTCTCTGGTAATTCTCAATATTATTAATATGTCGTAGAACAATATATTTTTTATATATCTGAATTCAGATATTTGATTAAGAAAACTAAGTCTCTGCTAGTTGGTCCCATTGCTTTGATCCGCTTGACAGTTATTTCTATCAAATTATCTATATTCCTTATTCATCTCGTAATAATAATTCCAGAGCTATTTTGAACCAGGAAAATTACGTCTATTTATATAAGCACTTAGCTCTGAAATTATCATTACACTAACCGTGCTTGTTTGTCCCAATTCCCTGCTTCTGTTATTTTGAGTTCCTTTCCCCTTGGCAGGTTCGGAGTGGGACGAACGGCACTGATTTCTCCAATTCTTGCAGAAACGTGAGATCCCCTGGGAAAAAGTGCCATTCGTTCCGAGGCCGAGTCTCGTCCCAGATCCCGTAACCGCATTTGGAAAGAGAAAGCCGGAAGCGCAAGTGAAACAGGAGAGAAAGTCCATCCTGTCGGCGGAAGAGAGGGCGAAGATCAAACCTAAAGCTTATCTCGAGCCAATTAAACCGTACGTCTCTGCCAGAGATAGTACTAGGGAGAAGGTTTTCACTAGCATTATCAGGAACCATACACAGCCTAATGCTGATTCTATGGACCACGTCTTGCCTAGACTCCATAGAGTCGCTGAATGCCCTGATTTGCCTTATAAACGTAGGATCGTTTCTGCTTCCGATCTGCCTCCAGTTTGGTAGAGACAGATTCGGTTAAGTTAGTCGATTAATATTTAAGATCGCTAACTGCATACCAAATTAGTGCTGCTATATAAGATTGAATTAGAAAACGCTGGCTTGTATTATTTTAACTCATAGTATTATATATTTTTGTTGTCTTCTACGATATGAAAAATAGTTTTCGAATTTTATTTGGCAGCAAATTTGACCTAATAACTGTATAAACAACGTATGGAGTTACATTAACTAAATTTCAACCTGATAGCAAACTGACTTGAGTGTAGTAGACAACATTTCATTACCGTTCCGTTTTGTAGTATTGATAATGCATTTTTCTATTTTAAAGTAACCGCTACGCAGAACCTTATTCGCATTTTGCATTGTGATATGTACAGCTTTTGTGATGCTTATTTTTGGATAGATAATAGTGCCTATTTTTGTTAATTTATACACATATCATATTACTTCACAATAAACGTTTTGTAAGGAGCAGTACAGTTTATTTTAGTACGAAATTTGTGTTTGTTACATGTCAGATAAAGTGAATAAGATATACCTACACATACAAAACTTCTACATGAATTAACCTCTACCTCATTGCCCCACATCCTTTTAATAGACATAAGTTAGGTTAGTTTAGATGGTAGGTGAGGCAGATTCGCCAGATCGTTTTTGAAAAGTCAGTTAGGACAACTAAAGGTAAGGTTATTAAATACACTAACTCATCATTTAAGCATTCAAATAATTCATGTTATTGTGAAGTTAAAATCAAAGTAAATGATCATGAGTTGATGAGGATAAAATAAGTATGAAAGTAACAAGATCTTCCAATTGACAATGTAGTGTACACCAGAACACTTTCTTAATCCAAAAATATTTACGTTTTGCTATTCTATTTTCAACTGTGCTTTTAACGAAATAGCTATGAAAATTAGACCTACTTTAGAAGCACACATATTGAGTTATTCCATTATGTGTATTATAATATAGTCATAAGCATTTTTATAGTAGTTTCAGAATATATAAATATTTTTTGTAAAGACTATGTCGTTAATTCATATGAAGATACAAAGAAAACAGTTGAGGAATAATGGTTTATACGAGTATATGGTGGTCATTAATTTTATTCAGAGGTTTAAGGAAACTATGAACACATTTTAAATGAAAGAATAGAGAATGGAATACATATATTACTTCAGAATTTAATATAATGACTTATTTAGAATTATTATTTAGAAATTTCAACTATTTAAGTTTATCTATTATTCAAATTATTCAAACGGTCAAAAAACTCTAACGCCAAGAATGAAATACAAATTATGTTACTTTATCAGCTCGTTACAATTCATAGAAGGGTGCATTCTAAGTGAGAAATGGCATCGATTGAATATCATATTATTTAAATTTCATTATGCTGTTACGAGATATATGTCCCAAAATGCATTTTAAGATTCACAATCATCAATTGAAAACTCTTAATTTATTTCATATTTGTTAATATTTTATAAATAGTTAGTTGTTACTGATACGCCGTTTTGTACTTTACTTTTAGTACATATTCTTTTGAGATTTTGATTTATTTAAACAAATATTCTGAATTGCTATTTCTTTCACCTCCACACATATTTCTATCTTCACTTAATGAATATTTCAAGAATATTTCTTTGAGAAGAAATTGTTAAATAAGTTTATTGAATTCTAATTTGGGAAACTGAGAAATTGCTAATTGGATTATTATTTATCTTCTAACCAAATAGTTAGGGTAGCCAGCTTACGCAAATTTTCTTCCCGAATAACACATTACTCAAAAAAAAAATTAGGAAAAGTTCTCAGTGAATTTTATGAAAAATGGTCATATCGAGTTCAAAAAAAACATTTGGAAGTTTGAAATTTCAGTATTGAAAGGCAAATTGTGAGTAGAGTAAAACTTTTTTTCCATCTTGCTAATCATTAAATGATATTTCAAAGCAATAATCTTGTTCCCTTAATTCTTTTAAAAACTTCGATCATTAGGAAAAAAAACGGTTTTATGGGTCAATTTGAAAATTCACAACGCTATTGGGAGTATACTAAGGAAAAGAAAAAACCAAGCAGCATGTCTTCCTCAACATTTAACCAAATTTTTACCAGTTTATTTTAAAAAACCAAATTAAAACTAAATAAACAAGTTAACCGCTCTTTGCATTGATTTACTTCGAAAAAATTTCCTGAGCTCGGGGAAGCTCACAAAAACAATTTTTTGTCTTCTGGTACTTCTTTGGATTGCGCAGTAATCGTAGCTTAGAAAAATTTTTGTCAGAAGATTTCATATTTAGAAATCTCAAGCTTCGAAATGGGGTTTTCACTTCGATACTACCATTTTTCATAAAGTTATAGCTTTCCAAAAATAACTGAAAAATTTTCGTAGTTTTTTTGTTCTCTTTATATTTTTTTGAGTAGTGCACACTAGGGCGTAATTCTTTAGAAACTCCACGTGTCTCCTTCGAATTTCTCGACTGTTGTCTGACCAGAGCTACTTACCACGGTGATTAGTCATGTTATTTCAAACTTCATTTCTCAACAAGTCAATTCAATGAACACAATAAAAGAGCGTGAAAGACTGCAGAAGTTATTAAATGACAGGTCCACATCAGATGTTCATTTTCAATGTAGTCACGTGGTTGACATTTAATTTTTCTCATGAGTGATTCTCTGAAAAGGCATCTAAAATGCTTTGTGATTTTTCAAATTGTATATGACGACCAGTTCATTTTGTGTATTCTCTAAAACCTCCATTTTCTCGTATAATATTCATATATTATTCTGCAAACAATTTTTCAGTATTACTTATGTTTTCATGAACGCATATGTGTCATTTTTGAATATATGCCTTCAGAGAATATAGAAAAATGAAAAACTATACAGAATTCACACACGATTAATTGACACCCAAAAAATGGATAAAACTTTACGCGACCAATGTTGGCACAATATATTTGTTCTGATCACGGAATTATTTAAAACTAAAGAAACTAAATATAAGAAAACTTATAATCTAACTTACGAAGCAAGAGATGTAACGGGTCCTTCATAAGACCAAAACAAACATTTGTTAAAAAGAAGATAAGAAGATTATAATAAATAAATTAACTTTATAAGAAAATACAGAGATAATAAAAAGGGGATTTAAGAATTAGAATTAAACATGTTATCAAAATATTCAAAATTATTTTGTTACTAATCTCAATACAGGATAATTAAAAAATTGTTTAAATATTGTTTATATCTAGTCTATATCTAGAGAGAAGAAAATACACTACCATATGATTACGTCAAGTAATTTACTCTCTTACAAGCTCAGATTAGTTCTAAAGCTGGGCCAATATTTTATCAATACTACTGGTATATATTTTATTATATATAATATTTTAAATAATAATATAATATACATACACCATCCAATGTCTTAAAAGTGAAATTTCTTTAAGCCATAAAAATAAAATCACTGTAATATTTCTTTATTGTCAACAACTTAAGGATTCATTCAAAATCATTTACTTTGATTCATCTAGTCGCAGCTTCAATAATTAATTCTGGCTTAACCTGCAAGCATTAGAAGTCGAATGATTAAATATATATTTTATAACTACACATACATAATAAATAGGAGGCGAATTAAGCTCAAGGTCTGCACTATTTATTACTGTAGTGCTAATACTAACAAGCGTGTAAATTCGAAATTCATATTTTGAAAAGGTTTTGTAAATTTTCATTATGTAAATATTAGTTAAGTCGTATAGTTGAACAATATATAAACCAGACAAAACCATAAATAAGAATTTATAAATAAATCTTAGCGCTTTGGCCTATATTTACAGAAATATTTGGCAAAAGATCCAAGACTTGCTCTTATTTTATTTTAGTTTTTGTTGCTTTATTTTTACAACGGAAAACCATATTATTTAGCACATCTAGTTTAACTGTATTTTACTAAATTATTGTCATTGGTATTCGAAGTGTATCATATATCTGTGTTGGATATATTTGCAGCACATGAAATATATTATCATATTTCAGAACTAATAAAATATATCTTAATAAAAACTTGACCAACTCCACTACAGTGATAAACAATATAATTTAATTATTCAGTTAAACTTCTAATATATACAATAAATATCTCAAAGAAATATTACCACTGAAGAACACCATGCAAATGTCTAACTTGATGTTACTGTTATACCATTGATTTGAAATTACTCAAAAAAAAAAAATGTCAGGAAAATTAATGTAAATTAACTAACATGGTCAATTAACATTTTACATTAGGATTAACTACATATGTCATCTTCTTTATTGTTGAATATAGAATAAAGTAAAGACTGAAGATTATAAGAATATTAAAAATAGCTATATATTAGCAAAAGGATCGTGGTACAAATATATTAATTCTTTTGTCTTCCTAACTCAAGAAAACCTAATGTGTCTCAGTATTATATAATATTTATACATGCAACTCACTTCTTACATTTTTTTGGATAATTAATATAAAATGTTAGTAAAATAACGAAATTCTTTCAAGACTCAATATAAACCTCAACATCTTTTATACCCTGTTTGCAGCAGCATAATTATATAAAATCCAACATAACTGTCATTTTCTAATTCAAAATTTTATTTGGCTACCTTATTTTATATTTAAAATTATTTATATTGGTGAATAGGCTAAGATAAACCAATTTATATAACTTATATGCAACAAGCAATAAAAATAATACAAAGTATTTCAAAATTATGATTTTTTTAAAAAGTTCCTCATTTCTCTTCATTTAAAATAAACGAGAGCTCATGCAAAGTTCCTTAAGTGATACTAATAATAGATTGGGTTCTACTTATTCCGTAAAATTAGGTCATATCCAAATTTGAGTTTTGTTACATTTTGTAAATTCATGTCAAATCTGACATGTGTCAGTATGCCTGCCAAATTAATAAATAAAAATCTGATAGACAGTTTAAGTATTTGCTTTGATGATTGTTTATTTTATGATTAGTATTTTTCATTTCTAAAGAACAACGCTATTAATTTAAAATAATTAAAATATAAGATTAGAAATAATTAAAACATACCTACGTAAAACTTATATATAGAATTATTAAAGATGTCAAAACATTACTTATATATATATATATATATATATATATATATATATATATATATATATATATATATATATATATATATATATATATATATATATATATATATATATATATATATATATATATATGATGGTTTATTCGAAATATATACCTAATATACCTACGCTGTTGATAGCATCCTTAATAAATACTTTCACATTTACTAAGTGTGAACACCACTGAAGCACCATAATGGTGGACAGTTTTACTAGTTACACACATTTGATACTGATTCAATATGAATGTTATGAACTAAATCATAAAGTTGTCTTACCAATTTCATTTATTTGATCAATATTTCTCTGATACGCTATTTTTCATTTCGCCAAGTATTGACAGGAAATCATTCTGTATATCGTTTTTGTTAAAGAATGTTAAGCTACATTTTATGTTACTAATTTTTTTATTGGATGAAAAGTCGTTTTTAGTTTAGAGCAAGTTAATGTCTACTGATAAAACAAAATTAAATTAACAGTAAATAAAACTGCATCGTAGTTGGTTTGCTTTCTTATGTGTGTCCTCATGCGGTATTTAAATAATGCAATATTAGTAATAGTAGAGTATCACTAAAACAACATCATCCATCACTAAGGCCATTTAGATACACATAAAGAAAAGAACTGCTAGATTATGTATTATATAGATATAAATATATAAAAAACAAATTTATAAATCATGCAAAATTAATTACTTCATTTGACTCATATTCCTTTACAAGTATGTGAAGGCGCGTTGATTTATGAGTACCTAGTTATTTTAACACAATCGTTCGTGATATTAAACTGAATACTTTGTATAGTGTTTTAGTCTTTTAGATGCATTTCCTTATAACTATAACTATAAGTCGTATGACTATTGCACAAATTGATATTCCATTAGGACTATTGAAACGATAACCAAGAAACGACCAAAATTTGACAACACGGATATGTAGGTACCACATTGACCAGTCCAATTTTATTTAGAAATCGATAGGAAGATTTAATAGGCCAGTTGTCTCATGGTCATCCAAATATGTCCTTTGTATCTGGACGAGAACACATACAATTTGTATAATGGATATTGTATGGTGTATCAGTGCGTGTATCAATTTAGTGACGACGCACGGATCACAGGCTACACCACTCGCAATTGTTACTAATATGCCACAATTACCCGCACGTATGTCTAGCAACATATGTTTCAATCAACTATGTACGGCATAGACAGTTAATAATTTGCCGAACAAAATGGAATTATGAAGTCACGTCTTAGCTTTATTAATTTAATTCATTGGCGTTTCAATATTTCTGTAAATTTTATTTAATTTTTGTTTCATTTATTTTTATTTTTGTTGAATTTATCTCATTTACTTTAATAGAAACATCACTTCCATTGAATATTTTTTTGAAGAACCTTTACATTACTCTGTTATAGGTTGACGAATTTGTATTGTACTAACTGTTATTCTAAAATTCATTTTCTGCACGACATTGCTCAAAAATTCAGTTGATTGATTCATACTATTGTTACCTGTGACGCACACGCAAAGAATCATTATACAAACCATACATATGCCTTACGTTTTATTTATTCATGGTATGCACTAAATCTGGTTCCATTGGTTTTTCTATAAATAATTTAATACACTTACAAATAACGTAGAAAAAAAGAGTTTTAATAGACACGCATATTAAGAAAAAGCAACTTTACGTTACCTGACAGCAGTTTGTCTACAATGATAAATATATATATTTTTATAACTAATTTCAAGCTCTACACCAGTCACACAAGCGACGCATGGAGTTTCTTGTGGTTACTAATTTAATAATCAATATGCCTTCGCCCGCTACATTTCTCTCTCTTATTGTCCTCAGACTCCAAGACATTACGTCGTCCGAGAATCACCAGACCGTAGTCACAGAACGGCCGAACAAGTGTACTCCTACTCCTATAACTCCAACTTAGATTCTTCTTCTAACCGCTATGGCGATCCCTATTCTGCTCCTGTGAGCCGCTCCTACACCTCCAACGAGTCGGTCACCCGCTCCTCAAGCGGTGGTCCTGGAGGCTATTCGTACTCCACGGAGCGATCCTCGCGCACCAGGGGCGATGGACCAGGCGGGTATAGCTCCAGCTACAGCTCCACCACTTCCGGTAGACTACCTGGAGGTACCACCTACCGCCACTACTCTTACCGTGTTTAGATGTAATCGCGTATAATCGCTCAGAGTGTCGTAATTCGCCATTTACTGTAATCAATCTGCTTTAGAGTGAAGACTATTGTACATTCAGTATCGTTGAAATATTGTTTATGTTAGGTTATTTAGATGCAACACTTGTATTATTAGAAAGTATAATTAATTAAAAGAATCTGCGACGTGGATAAAAAATTATAAACTATTTTAACGGTACTATATTTTAGATTTTAGGTATTTTATTTTATTCAGTATACATTTTTGTTTACAATTGTTTCACTATAGTTTCATGGTCCTAAAAACATTAGAATAAACAAGGTTAGGTTAACCGCTGTGTAGACTGTAACATATAGATATATAGAAAATTGTATTTTGTATATTTATTTTATATTTTGTAACCCTTTACACGTATATCTGTTTTTCGTAATATATTTTTTTGAAAGTTACCTGGTTATTTTAATTTAGATTAGTTTACGAGAATCCTGCAGTCCTTATCCATACACCCCAGAACATATTCCTGTCTACTAACAAAGTGTGTGTTTAGATTGTTTCAGAAATATTTTTTTTGTGCAAACACAAATTTGTACGTTTACTGTATATGTTTTTTTTTTTAATAGCTGAACTAAAACATTTGAATTATTTAAAGATGTGTGTTTATTTTTTTACACATAAAAGAGACTAACTTTTCCATTGTTCTAATTCTTCCTTTCTTTTTCCTATGGGGTTTCCTGCAGAGCGTGCCTTCCCGTCAAGTTAGAGTTCTACCGGGTTTGGGAAAGGTGAGTATTCTTGTTACATCAAGTCTCTATAGTCAACAATAAAAATCAGTGACTCAAATGTGTCTGCTTTATTGTTGATTTGATTCACACAATGCTCTGCCTGCAAATGACATGAGACGAACGACTTTCCTTTCTATTGTGTATACTTTTATATATCTCCTTTAATGCTAGTATATCAGAATATCAGATTATTTTGATGGAAACGGCTCTTGCTTTAATTTAGTTTTGTGATTTTAAAGTTAAATTATAAATACTTTTAAATTAAACTGTTCATTCTTACATTCTAAAAGTTGAGAAAACGATATTTTTACATTTTATATATAAATCTGACTACATAAAAAATATATGGATCATCTCTAAGAATTCCATTGTTAATTTATTTGCAAGCAAGAGTCAGGCTTCTTATTATCGCCTTACGTAAAGACAACATATAATGTATTCGAATATTTTAAACTACATAATAAAATCTGTATTTAATTATACATTGTAAAAGTAGCTTTTACTAGATATTTTCTAATTATAAATAGGACTTAATCGAGGAAGCCGTTACTCTGTGGTAGTTTATAATTCACACCGGAAATGAGTAAAAGAACTACTAAGTTTTATACCACTATATTTTAACAGAAACGTGACTGCAGTTTCGACAATTTTTATGTCATTTTCAAACGATGTTCCATTCTTAGTTGGATCATCGTTAGAAAATGACATAACAATTGTCGAAACTGCAGTCACTTTTCTGTGAAAATATAGTGAATAAAACTTAGTAGTTCTTTTACTCATTTCCGTTATAAATAGGACATTCACCAAATGAACTATTTAAACATTTTTAGCTGTATTTTTTTTCTGTAAAATATCTTGTTAAATTAAATTAAATAGTAAGAAGGCCACCAATAACATGTAATATATATAATTGTATTTGTAATGATACAATCTTAAAGTAAATACCTCTGGGAATGTTTAAATTTTACCATTTTATATCACTGTATAATTATACACGCTTTAGTACGAACCACCGCAAGTGATTTTATCTATACAATTTTCAAACGCCACTAAATTTACAACGAAAATTATCTTATCAATACGACTATTGCATTACTTCAATAATAAATTTAGTAATAGAATCGGCGGAAAAATAATAGAGAATATAAAAATATGACGACTGTATTGCCACCAACGAAAATATGTATGAGATTTGGAGTTTTATACATTTACGGAAGTAACAATTAATCAGATCGTTTTACTAGACTGATCTTTTACCCAGTGCTGTCAGCTATCGATTGAATTTACTATACTGAATATCATATACAGCATGTTGTAAATATAATGTACAAGTATTTTGTTTTCTGAAAAATACTTGAAACAGTCTTGCAAACTTAATTATTGTTAGTTCACTTCATAGTTTATTGTTAGTTGCACCTACTCTTTATAACATATATTATACTACTGTGATATCATTAGTATATTTTTAACAGAACTCTTGACTTATGTATGTATAGTCCTTTTAATATTACAAATACCTAAAAATAATGTTACGTAAATTCTATTAGGAGTAAGAGCTAAATCGTCTAATTTATTTATAGATGAAAAGAGGAGTTCTGTGAAAAATATTCAAATTACTACAATTAACAAATCGGTGATCAAATCAGTGAATTGAGTTTTGAATTACAACTGGTGGTATACTGTCTACATATTGAATTGCATTATGTGATCTTATAATGCCTCGATAATCGTCTTTCGGCTTTTGTCTATTGACATCATATACGTCACTATCAAATTACCCCCAAAAATAAGTATACTGGGCTTAAACCAAGAAAGCGTAGTAGCCATTACGGTCGTCATTGTGTTTATTCACCTGCTTTGAATATGTTGTGGAGACAATATCAGATATCACGCTTAAACTGAAAAACAAACTGTATTCTGTTGAAACAGAAAACAATTATCACGAATATCTAAAAACGCGTGTAGAAAAAAATGTGTCATGGAAAGCGGTCACGTAACGATGATAAACTTTCTTACCTATCAAGTATTAGTATATATGTATCTACTGCTGAAGGACAATTTTCAGACTCCTCCAATGCGCAGTCCCGGAAATGTCAGTTGGTTATTCTCATCTTGAATTTAACCTTCTAATATAACGCAAAATGTTCAACACAGTCGTAAAGGAGAAGAGTATTGTAGTTGTTCTCTGATTACTAACCAAATTCAGTCCTGGTATCATTCAGGAAATTGGCACAGAGACATCCAACATTGATTCACTTGCAACATTGCTTGCGATCATGGACATTTTCTCAATATACACAGATTCTGGGCAGCCAAATCACATCTCTGCTAGATTACGTCTTCCATGAGAAACCAGATTTTTCAGTTACTCAACACCTTTTATATATTGAGATGTTTCATTAAAATGTTCCGTTTACGATTTCAGTAACAATTTTGAGAGGAAATTTCAGCGATAATCCAATTTCTTTTCGAGAATATTGGATGTGGAGTAGTATACCATATTCTTTATAAGTGCGTAGATTGTTGTCTCTAACTAAATAATTTTACAATACTGATCGAGTATACAATATATATATATATATATATATATATATATATATATATATATATATATATATATATATATATATATATATATATATATACATATCGAGTATACTCTTACAATACAATAATCTTCTCGCACTGCTTTTGTACACTACTACTTCACACTACTACCTCACACCTTCATATATAATCATGTTGAAGTAATATCACCTATTATAATATATATAATTCATGAAATAACATTTATTAACTTTATTTTCTTCAGTTTCTGAAATTGAAAAATTAGTGAAACAATTGATTTAGATCTTTTATATAATAATGCCCTGTACAAAATAATCTATTTATAATAATATAGGAATATTAATAATGCAGTTAAATTATTGGCGAAGGCACAAGGATTAATAATTGTCTTTGATCTTTCTTTATAGATTGATTTATTACGTCAGTAGATCTATTACAAAATTTCAATAACTACAAATAATACTGATATAAAAACTATCGCAGCCAGTGTTTATGAAGTTGACTGGAGCTAGTTAAAAGAAGTTTTGTGACATTGATTGTAGTAACCACATTTACTAGATATTACATGCTATATTTTTCAAAAACGTTAGATAAAACAATCACGCATAGAAACTGCACAAATCTGAGGACAGTATACAATCTTATAATGATTACTATGACATAAAATAAAAAGTAGTATAGACAAAGCTCACAAAAATTATAATAATTGAGTTGAATGAAATATTCCGCTTAACCAAATCTGCTTTTTGGAAATATGTATCAATCACGCGTTTTTCCATAATAGAACAATGCTGCTATTAATAAATTGGAAATTCGTAATAGTGCCTGCTTAACTGTCCGTCAATTTTCAGGAGAGATGGTATACGAGGCAATAGAGAAGTTGAAATCAAAATTAAAACATTGCCTCTGACATCGATTTTCTGATATTGCTTGTAGTACGTGATTGTGCTTCTGTCATTGAGATACTCTTATGAACTCTTTTCAATTTATTTCTTCAGACATTAATATTTCCCCGTGGCTGAAAGAAGTGGAAAATTAAACGAGCTTTTAAGAAAAGATATGAAACATTAATAACTAATTAGCGACCCGCTGTTATACTGAATACATTCTCTAAAATTATAGAAATATTGCTACATAAACAAATTTAATCGCACGTGAAAAATCAAATCACTGAATATCAACATGGGCCTTATAAAATACCAACAAATCTAAGTTGATATAATTTATTATACTGAACTCAATATTTGTCAGGTTCTGTTGGTGATGGTCAACAAGTTGATGTAACCTATACAGACTTTTTGAAAGCCTTGGATACATTAGACTACAATATACTTTTATAAAAATTAGATACTTTAGAATTTTCTACCTACTTCATCAATTATTTCTCCTTTCTTCTTGAAAATAGAACACAATACATATTACACGATGGTAATGAATCTGTTGATGTCAATATCAGGTGTTCCACAATGGTCTGATTTAGGACCACCCTTATTTAATATTTTTATTAATGCCGTGGCTCACATTGCTATAAATGGTCTTTTATATGCAGATGACATAAAACTATTTTGCAATATTTTATGTTTTGAAGGCTGGATAATTTTGAAGCAATATCTGGACGATTCTTGGTGTATAAATAATAAATTTTCTCTTAATACCCGGACCAAAAAGCGAAACTGAACACGATAGTTTATGATTATAGACTTGAAAAGAGCATACTTTCTAGATCGGAAACATTTACTGATTTAGGTGTGAGACCTATAAAAAAAACTAAATATTTTAGTTAAGCATCAAATTTAGTACCTACACATACGTAACATTAGAAAAGGAAATAATTTACCTTGGTAAAACTTTTTTTATGAGTTTTAAGAAATTAATCTATTTTCAGCGACATTTTTTGGAAATAATGTCAATTTTGACAGGTAGCTAAAGTCACGCGACGGATCTCGAGTAGGGGAGTAGGTTTGTTTAATCCTTGTTAAAGCAAAACCTAATTCCAACGTTAAATTTTAAATAAAACTCATAATAAAAATAATTCTATAATAACAAACGAACTTCTTTGCAACATATGATTCAAAAAATTTTTGTATCACATGTTGCAACCTTTTTTTAGAACACTGTACATATGTACTTCATTTTTACTTCAATTGCGGCTTACTTTTTCAGTTATATGAAACAAATATTCTTTGATTTATCTATGAAATGTGTCTCTCTATTTCAATTATTCTAATGGGATCTATCAATAGATAATTTGTCAACAAGATTGTCTGCGTATATCTATCGTATCGCAATTTGAACTTGAAATATATTTTTATCGACAATGAATAACAGTTGTTTAGCCAGGAGCTAATGTTTATTGTTAGATTAATGAATATTATAGAATATTTGGTAATTTAAACAGAAATGGAATCAATTAGAAATATAACAAATATTATACGTATTATACGTAGTATACGTAAATATTATACGTAATATGTATTTTATAATAATCGCACATAACTGGGGTAGTACTTGCAGTAGTAAAAATGTAGGAAGGAATTGTTTCTCTTTGTCACTTTGTATCGAGTCAAAATATCTGTTCAAATCAAAACGAGACAACTATAAATTTAATATTGTAGAAAAATATACTGCAGCAAAGAGAATTACAATGATAAACTACTTATATTTTAAATAAAAGTTTCTTAAAAGTATGGTTGTACTACATACATATAATAAATGAAACCAGAAGTTTCGAGATGAATAAAATGAGGATGCCATCTTATACGTATAGCTTAAGTGAAATCCCAGCAATTTAAAACTGTGCTTACGTGGTGTGTTTTATTCGAAGATTAAATAAAGCAGTAACTGAGTTCGTCGAGTCTCTTCATATTTACTTTAAATCACGCGAAGTGTGCAGCAAAGAAGAAACGAAAGTGTCAGCAGATATAATTTTATATATGTCTATAAGGGGATCTCTTCCGTTCAAATAAAAAAAGGGGAGAGGAAGTTGGTGGATTATAGAAAAAGAAAAACTGACGAAAGTGTGTCACTCTCCTTCATGCGAAGACGCCATATGAAACGTATGACTTAATAATTTACAATTAGCATTGATGTATGTTGTAACAGCTTTTCTTGTACACTTAAAAACTCATGTATGGCCTTAAACTATTAAACTATTTTTCAATTTAAATTACTAATATAAAATTTGGTTTGAATATATAAAATCGAAAACGTTTTCTGTTACAAAATTATTTCCGTTTAGCATGCTGAAGGTAGATAGATAGATATATAGATTAAAATCGAACAATTCCAAAATTATGAAAAGTTTTAAATATATAGTATATATACAGTATGGCTTACCTTGGCTGCATATATTCATATCTCGGATATTATCAGAGATAAACAGACGGTTAAATAAGGAAAATTTAAAGAATTCTATTTGTCTTTATCTGCATTATAAAATGTTACCTAATTATTTTCACTTTTTAATGATAGAATAATATACAGCGTACTTCTGGAAGGACCCGGAGTCCTGCTGTCATCATTACCTATGTATGGTGGCTCTTTCTTCCTTTTGGCAGAATTGTCAGTACCACCACTAGAAAGATAAGAAAATTTTAAGCTAGCGCAAAAAAAAGGTCAAAAAATTCCAACTGTAAGCTATTTTATAAATGTTTGAACATTTTTGATATTGATAGGTTTTTGAAGTTCATTTAGCGCTAAAGAACAATTCGCTGTGCGTCAGTGAGGTGTTTTCAACGTTTTCCCCCATATTTGTTCATCGTTGTGAGTTTCAAATTCGGTTTTAGCTGAGAAAATTAGGCGGGAGCAAAAAAAGCGGTAAAAAATACCGCAAATTTCCTAGTACTCACAAGTACGCCCTTCCAAGTACTCGTGGAAGAATGCGAGTCCTTCCATCAGGACAGATGAATACGAAATGTGAGTGCTTCCAGCAGGATGTAGAATACGGAGGATCGCTCATGTACAAAAGTCCTTCCGGAAGGCCCTTCCGGCAGGACGTAGCCCTGTACACTCTATCATTAAATAATTGAAAAGAAAGCAGGATGAGAGAATTTCAACAATGCCTCATATCTCTTTAATTGGAGAGGTGGAGATATTTTAGCAAGTATACTCTTAAGGTACTGTCCAATGCCCCTTTTAACTGTATCAATAAAAATGTCTACTGTCGTTTGGTTTTGAGAAGATGGCATTAACTTTTGTTTCTCATATGAACGCCATACTGGGGTTTTCTACGAATCGATAGAATTTTTTTTATTCTTTTTTCAGTGATTTATTGCATAATCAGAAACCTTGGGGCTGTAAATTAAATTTTATTTTTAGCAGTTGGTCATAAAAAACAAAGTAGACCATTAAATAAGTGTTAGGAAAAATGTTAACCTATTAACAAGTATGCGTCAAAAAGTTATAATAGTAAGCACTACATAAACTGTTCAATATATTGCCCTTCTTGAAGGATACATTTATTGCGCCTCTTCCAAATAGAGTTAGACACTTTTGTCAAGGTATTTCTATTAACTGAAGCTAAGATATTTCTAACACGTTCTTCAACAACCAACATGGTTTCGGGTACCTCAAAGGAGTATACCTTATTTTTGCGTGTCCCCATAAATAAAAGTCAATAAACCAGGGTGAAAAGATTTCGCTGGCCAAAAGAGGTTACTATTATTTGCAATATCCCTTTTATTAAAAATACCTTTTAAATATTCAGCTGCAATGTGTTTGTAATCAGCTGGTCAACCTCGTGTTGAAACCAAATTTCGTTAATGCCCTTAAAAGTTTCTCTGAGAGCAGGTATTATATTTTCTTGTAGCCTTTGTAAATAAGTGTCACCGCGTACATTATGATTGAAAACTAATGGCCCAACTAGATGGTTGCCTACAAAAGGTTCAAGTTTAATGATTTCTTAATACAAGGGACATATGTTAGGTACCATACCAAATATTAAAGCCAAGTCGAGTTTGAAATATGTGGCTAGTTATCTGATTGTTAATAGCTCAATAATGTATATTATGTCTGTTATAAATTCCAGAATTTGTGAACCTAGTCTCGTCAATCCATAACAGTTTTGAGGAACATTTTTGTTTACACCATTCTCATATTTTAAGTCGCCTTTCAAAATCATCTTTATGCAATACCTGAACAATGGTATTTTTTATGGATAAAAGTGATTATTACATAAATTCATTTTTCAGTTGTTCTGGGCATCTCGATTAAATTTGATATTCCTCTTGTAGAAAGTGTAGGATTTTCTACTACGTATATAAATAGGTTATTTGCTCTTGCATTACTGTCTCACATTTTCTTATTAATATTATAATTTTCACTTATTCTTTGTTCAAATATTCCACATTTAATCTGGTTTATTATCAGATGTTTAAAATACGTGATATTAGGCTAGTTACTTTCGAGAAACGTTCTTGATACCTTCTTGGGGATTCGGTATTCCTATTTAATTTAAAATAAACTTCTAACATATCTACTTCTTCTCGCTTGTAAGTTTCCTCGGCATGATAAAGTAGAATAAATAATAACCCATAAGTAATAGGTAATAACTAATAAATAAAGAAAGAAACTGACGAAAATTCCTGACTGATGCGTAAATAATTTTTTACAGCACCCAATTAGAAATCTGTTCTTGAGTATCATAGACATAATATATAAAAAAGAAAATGAGATTGATAACCCCAAATCCTGATCATGTTATTGAAAAGAGAATAAAATACTATATCGAATCATAGAAAAATTGAATATAGCGTCCATATGAAAAAGAAAAGTTAATTTTTTGAGAAATAAAGGACCGTTTTTTTAAATTTCATTAATAAAAGTGCCTTTAAAAAGTCCTTTATAGCGCCTATGGAATGTACTTGATAACATGTCGCCAAATCTCCAAATAAGGATGAATTTTTGAATATTAATAATTCAGTGAAAAGAGAAATAAAACTTTTTAAAATTTTATCCATTTAATCAGCTTTCTATCTCTAATAATAACCGAGATAGCAATAGCAGCATCGACAGCATGCAGCAGCAAAATGGGCAACATCGTATACAAGAAAACAGTAAAACAAAGTTAAGCCAATTTATACAGGGTTCACCAGGGATGTATGGTGTTTTTGATACGAATTTTATGAGCGCCTGCGTGGAGGGAATGTTTTCAGGATGGTTGATATCTACTCGCTGCGAGATGCCATTCCAGTAGCCATGGAATCGTGGTCTGTGGCACATCGTGCGTTTATTTACAACACTTTCATTGAAACTGGTCGTTCTGTGGTGCTCTTTGGAACGTTTCCCTGAGCGCCTGATTTCGTTGCGTGGGGATGTGGAATGGCCTCCTCGGTCACCATACCTGTTACCTTGTGACTACTTTTTGTGGGGTTATTTAAAAGTTAAAGTTTACATAGACAAACCGCGAACTCTTGCAGGTATTTCCGAAGCCATAACGCCCAAAATTGGAAGGATTCCTCGTGCCATGCTCGAAAGAAGTATGAAGCTGACTCATGATATGTATTATTCAATTATAATACACAATTAATGTATACAAATAATTAATTTTAGAATTCGTTCAAAAATAAGCTTGTCATTCTCTTCAAAAACACCATACCTCCCTGACGGACCCTGTACAAAGTAGCCTTTTTCCAATCTATCATTACGTTAATTAGAATGTTATAGATATCACTGACTTGATATTTATACATCATCAGCAAGGCTTTTTAGATATGTTCGTCGCTTTTAAGAAAATTTGTTCTAGTGATTTATAATTCATTTATTTGCAAATTTTCCGGTAGGATATAATGAGATGAAATTCAATATAAAAACACTTCAGCCGAAGTTATAGTTCCGTAATTATTATTATTTTGTTAGTAATCATTAGTTGAGCCATTGACTGAATAAATGTATACTAAAAGCGAACAAAAAATTTGTCAAATAAAAGAACGTGTTCTAATTGTAAAGAATTTTTTTCTTACCAACAGCGAACCATTTAAAAAAATGCTTTTTGAAAACGATTAGCGGGAATAGACAAGAATCAACAGTTCTGACTCTTAAAGGGTTCTGTGAATATATCTTATTTAAATGAGAGGAATGCGTCTCATTTAAGACGAAAGAATTCCGATATTTTCATAATTTTGGAGTACAGCTACTAAGCTCATGGCAGCTTCCCAAATAGGGCACACTGTATATATTTTGCTTCTCATTATAGACATTGAAAAAAGTTATTAGAAAAGTTATTCAAAATATAATTCTTTACGTAACGAAGAGTAACGGTGAGATAAGGGTAACAACATTTTTGCCTTAATTTCACATACGATTACAATTTTGTTTTTCAGTGAATTTAATAAGAATATCATGAAACAAAAAAACAAAATGTTCCGAATTAACAAAATTAAAATTTCGAGGAACAAGAATACAAGCTATTAACTTTTATTACCTAGTTAAAATATGTAAAACAGTATAAAATAATAAGTAATTTTCGAAATAATCACTTATTGCACATAGTTTATTTTTTTCACTCTATCAGTTAGTCCTCTTCAATTTGATTGTAACATCTTTTGTTTTTTTAGAAACTTTATTCTTGGATATTTCCCTAAGAATAAAAATCTGAGGATGTGACATCGAGGGGCCCAGGAGACGGTAATTTAAAAGCGCTATTTTTTCCAGCACAAGAAAAAGCCACTGATTCGATCTCTTAAAGTTCAAAACCGTACGTCAATTTTGTGAGCTTACGTCTTTACGACTAATAATTCAATCAAAATTTTCTACAGCCAGTATATACGGCCTTTAAGATAGTAAATGCAGCATCATCATCATCATCATTAATTTAGTACTTTGTTAGTTTTGATCTGCTTCAGAATCTCTTTCCATCTCTTTGATAAGTGCCCACATTTTTTATGTTCTTACCCTGATCGCCGTTAGGTCCTTTTTCTGCATTAAGAGAAAACGTAATATTATATATTATTTACTTATTTTTTTTGAGAATCGTCATGTAGGACCGCTATTAAATTTGTAAATTATTTTAGTTTATAATATGCTTATCATGGGGAGAATATACAGGGTCTTTCAATAGGGACGAATCGAAATTTGTTAGGTTCTAGCGGCTATGTTGTCAAAGCAACATCTGTCAAATTTATTGTGAATTATTCAGTAGTGTGTGGTAAATTACAGAGAAAAGCTATAGCGTTAAACAGCGTGTGCAAATTATCAAATTTTATTTTCAAAAGCAGTGTTCCGTTTGAGAAACGCTGCGAGCATTACGTGGTTTTTATTCTCTCCATAACCGTCCCGCCGAGTCGACTATTCTACGTCTGGTGGCCAAATTTGAGTCAACCGGTTTGATAAACAATCAGCAAACACCCGTATTGCGTCACCGAAACGCAAGGTCTGCTGAAAACAACACTGATGTTCACAAGAACTTGGTCTTTCTGCGACCTCAACTTGGCGAATTTTGCGTCGGGACTTGGGTCTGCACCTATATAAAAGGAAACTGACCCAGAAACTTAAGGTAAACATCCATAAAAAAACGCCGTGTGTTCGCTGATTGGGCTCTGGAGCAGTTGGAAGTTGACATAAATTTTGCCAAAAAACCATATCTAGCAACGAGATCAATTCTTGGATGGATGGATGTGGGAATAAGCAAAATTGTCGGATATGGGACGATACCAACCCACATGAGGTACACTAGCACCAATTGTATCCCGAGAAAGTCGCTATTTGGTGCAGATTTTAGTCTAGCGGAATCTCGGTCCATACTTCTTCCAAAACTAAACTGGCATTGCCATTGGCATTGCGCTACAGATTGATGATAAACACCTTATTGTGGCCTAAACTGGATGATATGGATACCGACGACATGTGACTCCAACAGGGCGGCGCTACGTGCCACACATGCATGTCATGATGGACATTCTGCATAAGCGATTTGAGGGCATGGTTTTCTCGCGCAGCGGCGAAGTGAGCTAGCCACCCAAGATCATGTAATTTAGCACCTTTACACTTTTTCATTTGCGGCTATCTTAAATAGATCTATGCGAATAAACTGCAAACAATTAATGTCCTCAAAGTCAACATAACGAACGCCATCCAGCAAATTTAGCCAGATTTATGCGACAAAGTAATCGAAAATTGGACCTCCCAAGTACATGCTACCAAGTAATACCGCGGCGGATATTTAAACAACGATATACTCCATACTTAATGCCATAAACATTCTCTCAAGTAGAAAAAATTGAGTGGATTTCTTACACACAACTTGCTTTATTTACGTTTAAAAATCGAGCATCATTATTGAAAGACCCTTTATGTTAACTATCACTGGACCTTGGGTGCTATGGAATAAAATGTTTGATTGTATAAGAAAAGTATGAATACATAGAATTTCGTATGAACACGCAGAACACAAGCGTCCCACATAAAGCCAGAAGGCTGCGTAGGGGAAAGCTTCATAAGTTGATGCTAATGGACCGTGACATTAATTTTAATTACATCCGTTGGAAATCAATATGTATGATACCAAATCAAGTATTTAGAGTATCTCGGAACAAGTTTACATTATTTAAATGAGAACGGAATACACAGTAAATTTTAGAACGTAAATAATATTGCAATAACCCAGAAATAAAGACAAATATTGACCGTGGATGATTAAACAGTACCGAATTAGTTTATTAATCCAAAAAAAGATTAAAGTTTAAAACTCGTTGGTAATACATTTTTCTATTTCACGATTATTTTGTTTAGTTTGTATGCTCTTTTTGATTTAAAGTATTACAATCGTAAATTCATTGACACTAAATGGGTATCAAACATAAACCAGCTAGTTTAGACATATGCACTATACCATTAAAATAAGGAATCAATTAAAGTCATTTTACATTACATCCTTTTTGTAATCCTTGTACTCCCACTCGAGATTAATATCAACTAGTATTAGTTGCATAGTGTAGAAGAAATACATACATAAGCCTATGGTATCTCACTTAATAAGGCTGGTTCTTTTTTTTGTCAAAGTAAAGCAACTGCTTTACTTTAACAAATCAGTTGCTACTACAATAAATTAAGATGCAACTAAAATCTGTTTATGGTTTGTTTATGTATTTTATTTTGCAATTACAAAATCAATTACAAAAAACTAAGATACAATTACTCTGTTTATAGTTCATTGCTGTATTTCAGTTTGCAGTTAGTAGAGATTTTTTCCAACATTTCATATTCAATTTACCTTTTAATAGGAAAAATCTTGTGTGAATGTCCAGATTTTTAAATGATCTTTTAATTTTATTATGATTCTAAAAATTCTGTTTCGGAAGGTCATCTTACATCAGTTTTTAAGTATAGTTAATTTTTTATTCTTTATTACTTTTCCGCACTCAACTATAAGCGGAAAAGTAATGTAACCATGTAAAAAAAGTGAAAAAACTAAATTTTTTTTGGGTTTATTTTTCGTTTATCGGCCTAAAAACAAAAAAAAATGGTTTTTAAAAAATTTTTGCTGTGTGTGCGTCGTTGTTGTCGGCATTAAAATTTCTTGTTAGCACGATAACTCAACTAAATCGTATCGGATCGATCGGGTTTTGACTGATCCTGATCGGGGACGTCTCCCAGATGACATCTATTGACTTTGAGGTGGATAGCACACACCACCCACTTCCTTGGGTCTATTTGATAAATTTCTTTTTAGCACGATAACTCAACTAAATCGTGTCGGATCGACCTGGTTTTGACTAATTCTGATCGGGGATGACACCTATTGATTTGGAGGCGGATAGGACACACCCCACCCTGTCCATGAGTCATAAGAGCACGATGGTGGACTATTGGAGAAATTTGTTTTGTTAATACGATAACTCGTGTAAAGGTAAATCGTGTCGGTTCGATCGGGTCTTGACTGATTCTGATCGGGAACGTCTCCCAGACGACACCTATTGATATTGAGGTGGATAATACACACCCTTCCCTGTCCATAGGTCATGAGAAAGCACGACGGTGGACTATTTGAGAAATTTCTTTGTTAACACGATGACTCAACTAAATCATGTCGGATCGATCGGGTTTTGACTGATTCTGATCGGGGACGTCTCCCAGACGACTATTATTGTTATCCTATTGATGTGTGATTTGACGTGGAGAGAACACACTCTACCATGTGCATGGATCATGAGAAAGCACAATGGTGGACTATTTGAGAATTTTTTTTTGTTAGCACTATCACTCAATTAAATCGTGTCGGATTGAACGGGCTTCAACTAATTCTGATTAGAGACGTCTACCAGACGACATCTATTGATTTTGAGGTGGATAGGACACATCCCACTCTGTTCAGTGGTCATGAGAAAGCACGAGGGTGGACTATTTGAAAAAAGTAAGACTGTCGCATAAAGCAGATATTCTGCATTTATGTGTTGGTTTATTTTTTATCGGTCACTCAATTTAGAGATAGAGATATTCTATGTGCGGAAAAGTCCGTTTTAAGGTTTTAAAACTGTTTATTCTTTTTTAAAATAGAATTTTCTAAAAAATTAGTTTGGCACCTTCCTGTGCATAGGTGTCTTTGTCTATATATAGACGAATATTTGGATTGCTGGGATAAAGATATATAATATGTCACCGTACATGTCACCGGGCAATATTCATACATTTTGTTGATTTGGACATAGGAGGACGTTTGAAGCTATAGCATAAATGCTTTTGAATATGTCGTCACCCTGTGGATTATTACTTAACCCTAATCGTAAATATCCAGTTTTCTTCACGATGAGTCTTTACAAGTTATTGTTGTATATTTCTTTGTTTCTTTGTTGAGAAGAGTTCATAACATTGAGAATTATTTCTGAGCATCTCTTATTCCTTCTAGTCATCATATGTCTTACGACCTCCCCCAGCTAAAAAAAAAATGAGGTATATGTTTACTCCTCCTAATTATTTGAAGATGACTGAAGATGAAGTTGGCCATGCACGCATAACATACACGCATGTATCTCGGTGTTCAAAGAATTAGATGATGGGGAATAATTGGGTATAAATAAGTATTTTTATTTATTACTTTTTTTAAGTCAATGGTACGTCGTTGTTGTTGGTGTAAGTTCACAGTATATATTTCTTTACGATTTCTCTCTTATCATCAGTACAAAACTAATGAGTTTAATAACCATTTTCAAAAATATATTCACAATCAATATTAATTTTCGCAATTACGTTGTTTAAATCTTCAAAGAATAATCTGTGTAAATTTCCATATTTTGCAGTTTTTCAATTATTTTGTTAATATAATAGACTATGGATGGCTTTTTAATTATTTACCGAGACATATTAAACAGCAAAATTATTATTCTGAGGTCTATTCATGACAAATAGAGAAATATATAATTTTTTGTTGAAGATATTTCGTATAATGAACAAGTTATCTACAAAAATGATACGAATCGGCGAAATAAACTTTGTCACAATATTACCCATTTACGTTACCTAGTTATAGTATCCATTTGAGTAATAAGAAAAATGAATTGAACATAAGAAATCTAATATTTTGTTAAAAGATCAAATAGAAATAGATTTGTCATCGTTTTTTTCTAAAATTAATATTTATTTTATTCTAGTTATTTTATTTCATTCTATTGAGCAATAGTGTTGAGAAATTTAACCAAGCAAAGTATAGTAAACCTTTTTTAAAGTTTAAAATAAAGTTTTATTTTAATCTAATTATCTTTTAGATTACTTTAATTCATACATAAATTATATTACTTACATAATTATATATACAAATTAATGGTTTATTTATAGTGAAATAATTATGATTCTCTCCTAATCATTGAGGAGTAAGTACCTATTATTTACTTCTTGTTGACTTCAAGGAAATATTATACTTAAAAGCTCAAATGCGAGCTAATCTAATAAACACCGCAGAAAGAATAAAAGTTCCAATTATAAAGTTTCTGCCATTGATTCGTGATTTAATTTTCTTTTGAAATGTGATATTGCTTGTTGTTCTCTTCCTGTTGCGCTTAATTTCTATTAACACAGTGAAACATGAGAACATAGAAGTAAAAACTTGATACGAGTATGTTGTATTTTCCTTAAAATATGTATTTTCAAGATTCCTTGTTTTCCTAGACTTTTTATTTTAATAATATCTACATTATCATTTAATATGTAAAGTTATTTATAGAAATGTATATAAGCAACGAGTTCAAATTAAGATCTTCTTGTTATTTCTATTTGTTTGTACAGGAACTCTGGGTATGTTTATTTTTATAAAAATTGTAACCTGTCTTTAAACTTACCTGGAATGCTAATTACTCCATCTTTCCTGTATAAAGTCAGGAAATATAATAAAGCGTTGAATACTTGTTTTCAATAAAAATGTCTGGGCATATTGATTTAATTTTTGAAAATTGTATAATTTTGATAAGAATACATTATTTCTGAACCTTTATTTATTTCGTAGTTTCGAAATAATCAGCATTCTATTAACAACAACTCCATACTTAAATGGATTTCACCGTAGTTTAAAACTGATTTTCGCAATGTAAAAGGGAATACGGTGGGCATTTAGGTCAGCTGCATGACACAGAGCTACTAACAGTACAGCAGATATATTAGCTTCACAATACAGTATAACCTATAGTAATCCTTGACAGAGATGGTTGCGGCAATGTCCTTCGTACTCCATGGTGATGGGCTAGCCCCAGTATTAGGCATGTTCTATACTTGGATTCGAATCCGAACAGAGGAAGTTTAGTACGTCTCTCTCAGTATGGGTGTGCTTGTCCTGGTTTCTATGTGTGATGTTCTCCTCCATAGTCTGAGGATTTACAGAAAGAAAGTTAATTTCTATGTATTTAAAAGGAAAAGCAATCATACCCTTGGTGTCATATAGTTAATTTTCACTTATCCCTTATGCGTCATATATAGAACACGGTGTAACATTTCACATCAAACTCATTTGAAATGGGGTACGTATGGTATACATAAGTTTCATGTTAAATGAACACATGAATAAATTATATAACACCTAACATGCTATGTTCCCTCGTAGTGGCAAGGAGTAATTCTTGCTGGCGGCGAGATGATAATTAAGTAACTCAAATATATGCTAGCTGTAAATACTGTAAAAAGACAAGACACACTATACTAATTTTAAAGTAAGGTATACCTTTTGACGTTAAAGGCCTTAATCATATTGTATGAACAGCCATTTGGTGTAAACTTTAATATACATATGGTACCCTCTTTGAATCTCTTATGGTGTAAAATATATATTACAGTGTTTACGGTCACCAATAATTAGTACTTCAACATTGTTTAAAAAAGAAGAGTAAATAACATGTGAGATTGAACAGTCAAATAATTTTTTCCATATGCTGGTAACACAACACCTTATAATTATTTACTTCATAATTAGATACATTGTTGACTGAATACATTGTTCAGTAGTCTAGGTAATCCTATTTAATAAACTTGACCATCACTCTTATCATTGCTTCTTGGGATAGGTTGGTTATAAATCATGAATAAGTATTTTACTTCAGGTTTTAATTACTGCGAGTATCCCTGTATCTTCTTAATGGAGGAAGGGCCCTAATTTGTATGAGATGCTGTGTGATGATAAACGTTGAACATATCCTGATAGAACGAGTACTATACAAACTCTTTCGACAATTACTCATCATCATTAGGTCATCAGTCCTAAGACTGGTTGGACGCTAACCTCCAGCTTCTCCTATCTTGTGCTAACCTACGCATTTCGCTAATTGTGCTACAACCTACATCCCTTACTATTTGCGAGCAGTAGTCTAATCTAGGCCTACCTCTGCCTTTCTTCACTCCTATTTCTGCCTCCAAAATATCGCGGACTATTCCCCCATGTCTCAGCATGTGGCCTACCATTCTATCTCTTCTCTTCTTTAAGTTTTTCCACATACTCCTTTTCTCGCCGACTTTCTCCAATACTTCTTCGTTTCTAACCCTATCAGTCCATGGTATTTTCATCATTCTTCGGTAACACCACATCTCAAAAGCTTCTAATTTCTTCCTACTTGCTTCCCCTACCGTCCAGGTTTCGCAGCCGTAAAGTGCCGTGCTCCATACATATGTTTTCAAAAATCTCTTCCTTGTTTCTAAGTTTATTACGACAATTACTATGCTTATGAAACTTGCAAAACGTTTTAGAAAACAAAAAAGACGCTGTGAAGGGATTATGTGTCAAATCAACTAACATCTTTAACAAAATATAAGTAAAAGTGAAAAAAGAAAAGCAATGAAACTATTCATAACTGCTAACAGATTTTCCTTATAAATAGCAGCTTTCATCTTAATTGAAATTATAAATTTTAATACAAGCAATTTTAATGTGGTGAGAATGATGTGGGTACCTACATAATTAATTACTACGTAATTAAAATTTTGTGACATTATAAATAGTAGCGATTTTAACAGCACGTTAGTTATTATAGTCTAACAATAAAACACTTCATTCTCGAGAGATTAGTCTGAGAATAAGTATACTAAAAATGCTTGGTAATACGAGTATATCTATACTATCATGGAATATGGAGTTTAAATAATAATGAGAAGATGTTAAGCACCATTCTAGTGTTCAATGTTTTCCTAATTCTGAATAGTTTTGTATAAATTAAAATAGCTTGGTTAGACCCTATATTGAATTATGTGAACAAAATTCAATTGTGGACACTGTCTATCGTGCACCGCCTATTAAAGTAACACCATAATTTGCAGGTCAAATTTAGAATATCGCGATAAATTTTTTTTTCATAAATCAATCAGTAGATGCGATCAAATTGAGTGGTCAGTAATTCACTTGATTTGTCCCCACTTGACTACTTTATGGAGTTATTTGAACAGTCTACTTGAACAGGTCAAATGACGTCGATGAGCTAGAAAAGGCAAATCGATGAAAATATCCAAATATTCTCAAACTGATGAAATTAATACTAATTAATAATACTAAATTAATAGAAAACACCTTGGAAACGATGCAAAATGTTTTGGAATATCAACAATGCTCCTCTTTTTGTCAGTAAGTAATCGAGTCTCAGTTTGAACATCTGATTTAAACTTGTTTTATTTCAAAATATGTTTACAAAAAAATTGTTGGAAATACAATATGTTTCCCTAAATATTAGACGACTTTAAAATAATTCATAATACTGAATAGAGAATTGCAATTATTTTCTTTAAATGAGGTATCACATGAGCCGTCATGCTACTTAAACAATTTAGAAGTAATTATCATTTCAAGGGGGTTGAAGTTCAAATATTATAGAAATCAGAATGTTATATATTCTGATTACTATAACATTTCAACTGAACATTTCAACTAAAATATATAACATGCACTTAAACATGAATCTATAACATATAACTAGGAAATCCATCGAGGAAGCCGATACTCTGTGGTAGTTTATAATTCCGATGTAATTGAGTAAAACAACTACTAAGTTTTATACCACTATATTAAATATAGTGGTATGAAATTTAGTAGTTGTTTTACTCAATTGCGTCGACATATAACTAGGTTTAATAGAAAATTAAGTTTTAACAGTATAATTTGTTTTTTTGCATTGCGTATAAAAAAGATTTAGAACGAGAATTATATCATTGTTTATTTAAAGGATCAATAAGTTAAGTGTTAATTAAATAACTAATGGTTCAAAATCACAAAAGTGTAAGATATTTGCTGAATTTATTTTAAAACGAATAAATTAACATATTTTTAAGCTATCGAATTTCTACTACTTTGACTGAAATATAACTTACTCAATTTTATAAATAAATTTAATTACATAATTATTAATATAATGCAAAGTTTTACTATCAGAGGGTAACATTCAAACTACAGAAATAAGGAGTTTATACTCCAACCCATCTGCAAATGCCTTATATAATAAGGACTAAACAAATTAGGTCAAAACAGCTATCCTCCTGGTTATATGCCAAACGCCGAGCACTGAATTACATGACAAAATTTGTTGTATTTTTGTCTAACAGAGTTAGAACTAAAAATACAGTGATTGTTCTAAACCATCAAGAAAGATGCAAAGTGTCACCTATCTCAGGATATCGTTAACTGCAGACCGGTTTCGACCTTTCTATTTTGGGTCTCATCAGTGCAGTGTAAACGAGGATACCTTCGACAGATAAAGCTCACATCTAGTAGACGTTGCTACGTTCCAGACATGGCGTTTGGTATGTTCTACTGCGGTGGAACGTAGCAACGTCTACTAGATGTGAGCTAAGGCATTTGCAGATGGGTTGGAGTATAAACTCCTTATTTCTGTAGTTTACATAATTATTATTTCAGAGTCCTTTGATTATTTTTGTTTTAAAAAACATTGACTTTGTTTGAGTTTTCTGGTATTGCTTATAAAAAATGATCTAGAATGAGAATTAAATCAGAAAGAGAATTTTTTAAAGAGTCAGTAATTCCAAAAACTAAGTGATAATTAAATAACTAATGGTTCAAGATTACAAAAATATAGGTTATTTGACGACTTTATTTTGAAAGGATGTTCTATAGTTTAAAAATGTGATAATTGACACAACATTTTTAAACTATAAAATTTCTTCTGCCTTAGCTGAAATATAACTTATTTAATTACATAAATAAATTTTATTATATAATTTAATTACATAACCAAATTTAATTACATAATTATTATCCCAGAATCTTTGAAATGAAATCAGTGTTTATTTGAAGTAGCAATAGTTCTAAGAACTAAGTGATAATTAAATAACTAATAGTTCAAGATCACAAAAATGTAAGATATTTGATGACTACTTTAAAAGGAATACATTATCGCATTTTTAACCTATCGAATATCTACTGCCTTAGCTGAAATATAACTTATTTAATTACATAAATAAATTTAATTATATAATTTAATTTTATAAATAAATGTAATTACATAATTATTATCCCAGAATTCTTTGCTTATTGGCCCTTTAAAAAATATTGAATATGTTTTGGATTTTTGGTACTGCTTATAAAAAAGATCTATAACGAAAATTAAACCAATGTTTATTTGAAGTAGCAATAATTCTAAGAATTAAGTGATAATTAAGTAACTAACGATTCAGGATCACAAAAATGTAAGATATTTGATGACTATTTTAAAAGGAATACATTATCACATTTTTAACCTATCGAATATCTACTGCCTTAGCTGAAATATAACTTATTTAATTACATAAATAAATTTAATTATATAATTCAATTTTATAAATAAATGTAATTACATAATTATTATCCCAGAATTCTTTGCTTATTGGCCCTTTAAATAATATTGAATTTGTTTTGGATTTTTGGTACTGCTTATAAAAAAGATCTATAACGAAAATTAAACCAATGTTTATTTGAAGTAGCAATAATTCTAAGAAAGAACTAAGTGATAATTAAGTAACTAACGATTCAGGATCACAAAAATGTATGATATTTGATGACTATTTTAAAAGGAATACATTATCACACTTTTAACCTATCGAATATCTACTGCCTTAGCTGAAATATAACTTATTTAATTACATAAATAAATTTAATTATATAATTTAATTTTATAAATAAATTTAATTACATAATTATTATCCCAGAATCCTTTGATTATTGGTCCCTTAAAAAATATTGAATTTGTTTTGGTTTTTTGAATTGCTTATAAAAAGATCTAGAACGAGAATGAAATCAATGTTTATTTAAAGGAGCAATAATTCTAAAAACTAAGTGATAATTAAATAACTAATAGTTCAAGATCACAAAAATGTAAGATATTTGATGACTATTTTAAAAGGAATACATTATCACATATCTACTACCACATACCTATCGAATATCTACTGCCTTAGCTGAAATATAACTTATTTAATTACATAAATAAATTTAATTATAAAATATAATTTTATAAATAAATGTAATTACATAATTATTATCCCAGAATTCTTTGCTTATTGGCCCTTTAAAAAATATTGAATTTGTTTTGGATTTTTGGTACTGCTTATAAAAAAGATCTATAACGAAAATTAAACCAATGTTTATTTGAAGTAGCAATAATTCTAAGAACTAAGTGATAATCAAGTAACTAACGATTCAGGATCACAAAAGTGTAAGATATTTGATGACTATTTTAAAAGGAATACATTATCACATTTTTAACCTATCGAATTTCTACTTCCTTAGCTCAAATTTAACTTATTTATTTAATTACATAAATAAATTTAATTACATAATTATTATCCCAGAATCCTTTGATTATTGGTACTTTAAAAAATATTGAATTTGATTTGGTTTTTTTGTATTACTTATAAAAAAGATCTATGTTTATTTGAAGGAGCAATAATTCTAAAAACTAAGTGATATATATATATATATATATATATATATATATATATATATATATATATATATATATATATATATATATATATATATATATATATATATATATATAACTAATGTTTCAAGATCACAAAATTGTAAGATATTTGATGACATTATTTTAAAATGAATAAATTATCATATTTATTAGCTACTGAATTTCTACTGCCTTAGCTGAAAAATAAGCTTCATTATGAGATATCCCTGAGAATATTTTCTTGAATTATGTTTTATTCACAACATGTACTATTCATTTCATTGCTATTTGCCAAATAAAAAACTCTCTTATCTTGCTGATAAATGGAACAGAATACCTGAGCCTAGCCATAAAACAAGATACGGTATTAGATAAGAGCCGTTTGCGATTTTTTATTTGGCAAATAGCGATGAAATAAACTATACAGCGAAGACGTACTTCTGCAACAAGACAACAGTGCTTATCTGCTTATCCGCTTGCCGCTTGTGCTTGGACATTTGATAAAACATGTTCTGAGATATTAATCATTCTGATTCCCTTAATAGGTACACGTTTCGTATACATACGATCGTGTCGTGCCGTATGTGGGGCACAAGAGGCTGACAGTGGTAACAATGCCGCCGAAAGTATTCTCGACGCGCCCGTCCGTTTTACAAAGAGAATACGATAGGATCGAAAATAAAATACGGCCTTGGACCGCGTACTCCGCGACAAACCGCTACCTCAACTCCAACTCTGCTGTGGTAAGCAAAAAATTGATTGTGAAACATTGAAGTTTTTGAAAATACTTGAATCTCCATTTGGCTACAAGAGCACAACTTCTTGAGCCAAGTCTTCCAAACGATGTCTGATTGGTTTAGGAAGAGAGGATTTCAAGTATTTCCAAACATTTAACTTACTGTCAAAAGGGCAATCTAGTGTGTTGATCATTGTTGTGCTTTCCTAACTCCGGCTCAACATATTTTTGATATTTTTGAAGATCACTTTCATGCTTCTACCCCTCTTCATCAGCGCTTTTGCTTTTTGTTTTTATACAATTTTTGAACGCTTAATATCACGCTTGAACGAAAATGGTAATTTATATTAAATAAAATAACACTAAATTAATATAAAAAATAATGTGTAGGGAAGTAAGTAACACGAAGGCCAATAAAGTCCAATAATATGAATTCAAGAATGTTCAAAATATTATGCATAAAAATAGTGAACTTAATAATTATTTTTAATATAACTGATTTATTTAAACCTATGATATGAAAATAACTTGTTTCCTCAATATACAAAAATATTATTTTTAATCGACTATAATTGCCCAGTTGTTTAAATTTTTATTGATTTGTTTTCAGTGATATTTTTAGTTATACTATTCTATCCTTAATCTTTTAATTTATTCAGAATCTTTTTTTTAATCTGATCACAACTGCACTTCTTTGGTGTACAGGACTATCAATTATATTTTGAGTGATCCCCAAATTTGCAGAATTCTAAAAAAAAGTAAAATACAAAAATCTGGTTACATTTAAATATTTTGTTTGGAATATAACTAAAGCGTAACGTGTGTAGGTTATATAATACAAAAATAAATTATATATTTTTTAACCTTGCATATTTTTACAATTAGAATTTTTTCCCTGATTTCAAATATATGAAGCTTGATAGATCTAGCTATCATATCTCTATTCAACTTGAACAGCTAGTATCAAAATATCTCTTTTCTCGAAATATCTATATAGGATTTTATGAATAGTGGCAGAAACGCAGTAATTACTTAACATGTAATTAGATGTATTCGATGATTCTATAATAACATTGTTAATGTTATTACAGAGACTATTACAGAGAAGCAGGACAGTTAGAAATATTTTTCTCTTTATGTCATAAATAATAACAATAAAAAAGTGGCAAGAACAAAATATCTAAGATTTTGTCAAAATCGTCCGATTGCCAGCCAAAAATATAGATTTGAATATGTATTGCCATCTCAGAAGAACTAGAAAAGTCAACATATGTAGAACAAACAAAAATGAAGAACTTAATATTTTATTTTATATGTATTAAACGAATAAATGATGATGATAATCCGTTGGCACAAGGTCCGGACAATACGGTGGATGCTGAAAAATTACCAAATCTATAGACGTTTTCCACACATCAAGTGTGGAGTTTGACGTAGGTTTGGTGCAAGATGACTTGGACTTGTTGATTAGGTTTTTTCTGTCTAATAACTTCATTCACTTAATGCAAACGAGTATTATAAGAGTTCTTAACGACCGTGTTGGACTTCTCAAGCATCATTCAGTGCACCAAACTTACCCAATCCCATAATGCAGGTTACGGCCTTCTTGAGATTTAGGTCTCGCTTTGTCCCCGATTTTGGCGTATATTCTGTGGCCAATCACACCTTTATCTGCTGGACTCCTTTATTTAATGAGCTTATATCGCTACTTATGCCTCTTTGTGGATTGATGCCAAGAGATATGTTGAGCGGCAATGGTAAGCTGTTTCCTGTGGTTTATCTTGGTGAACTCATGTGACATCGAAGTTCCAAGTTCCAAGTTTGAATGAAACGTATCGACTGTATGGTTCGGGATTGTCGAATGAGTGTGGTTAATTTTACCTGTATCCCATACCTGATGTCCATTTTCTGCATCTTCTTGGCGGCTCTTCATTCAAACGGTTCCGATGAAGATACTCGTCGAAATCGTAATGTCGATCAGATTACCAGTTGTCATTTTTTAACTTGACAACTAATATTGAGCAGTTCTCTCAGCTATAGCGTCAGCGTATATGGCGCATATGTTCCTGGCTGGTTTGTATGTTTTTGACCACGGTAAATGAAGTTGTCAATGAGAGGAACTAAAGATGTTGTCAAAAGTGGCGTTTCTGCCTCCTAGAATTTCTATTTGGAGAGCTTCAAAGTTAGGTAAAACTAAGTTATCTAGAAAAATTATGATAACAGAGTTGAAGAGTAGAAAAAGTAATTTCGAATAGTGTGTACACTTGGTCAAACGAAGACATATCACAATGAAGAAGAGAAAAATAAAAATTACGGAATACGGAAAAATAAGTAATTACTGCGCTTCCATAAATTTCCATAAATAAAACAGTTACATGTAAAAATATACAAAATGTTTATCTAAAAAAATTAATTTATTTTTAGTGTCATAGATTAACGTTTTTTTAGTTGTATTTTCAAGAAGATAGATACAACTCCAGGATTATTTGTGTTTAATAATAATCAATAAGCATGGGAGGTCAAAGTATAATGAAAAATTAGTTATTGTATGCAAATTCGAGAATGACGCTTGGCTAAATATTTCACCACGAAAACATTTCTATAAATTATCAATTTTTTATTACTTCCTTGAGAATATGATTAGACTTATGTATATGGTAATGCCTTATACATTGATAAATCGTACACAGAATACCAACGATTATGCTCTGGTGTTTCAACAATATAATTTTTAAAATAAGAAAAATGATGCGACTAAGTAAATAAATATGTTAATATTTACTTACTTTACAACAGTATTTTAATGGAATGCCTTAATTCGTGGAACTTATTGAATAAGTCTTCTCTGTCTTCTCAAGAACACCACAATCAAGGAGAGATCTGATGTAATATCCCAGAATCTGGGTTTATTAAGACATGCAGAATACTGGCAGTGAATGGAATTTAGGTATTTCTGTCTGTATATAATACATAGGACTCTGCAAGAAAAAAGCTAAGAACTAAAATGAATAACTCTAAAGGATTGTGAATATCATAAGAGAACTACGTTTATTGATGCTGTCAAATTGTGACCTATGTCATAACTATTACATCAAAAGTAACTTAACTATCAATATAGTTAGTTTAAACAAATTTATTCGATATAATTTTTATTGAAGTATATTTAAAAATATATCGCAGTATTATAAAAATAATTGTGTTAATATGATGATGTCCTGCGGCAATTTTAGACATTGACGTACCAACTACAACTACTATTGAAATGTGAAAGTATTTGCCACTAGTCGAAAACGTAAATATCGTGGATTTATTACGGATACAAGATTAATAGGGGAATAATGTTTATTTAACTGTTAGATTATGCCAATTACTTCGTTACAAGTCCGTTTATACTGTGATCGCGGAATGGTTACGGTGTGGCAAAAGTATCGCTACATTAATTGAACATCTTAGTACAATGCTGTAGTATCTTCCTTGTTTCATATATCAAGAAAGGATATTGCTGTTATTTTCCACATATATAAATGTTACTATAGCGGCAAGACTATGTCACTGCCACTATAATTTTGATTAATAACCACAATGTTTATTAAAATAAAAAAATCGACTTTCATCGAATCATTTTGTTGGTAACTTACTCGATACCGATTGTATTGAAGTTGTTCTAACTTTTATGCTTTCACTGTATATACAACTATAATGACTATTTCCTTTTCGTCCCTCTTATTTTTATTTTTTATGTAGCCTATAGTCTGCACACTTTGAATAGATGTAATAAATTAATAATAAATGAATTATAAATCAAAGTGAAAATGAAATGAATTATACAAACCTTGAATAAATATAATACTTTATAAGAAATATGTTTATTATTATTATTATCGCACTTTTGTGTATTAAACACAAACAAATCTCCACTATATTATCATAGATATGATAAATAGATATATATTTGTTAATTTAAATCAGTACAGTTGTTAGTTGTATATTATTCAGTTTTAAATGGATTTAAACTTTTGCCTGGAGACTTTAAGATTTGATACACAATACTTAAAGGCACTTATAAATTGATCAATAATTGATTTTGGCTAGAAAGAAAGAACATCTAAATTTAGATCTTAGATTGGCTAGCATCCAAAGTTGCCAAGTTCTATTGCACTATATGAATCACTTTAATAGAAGATGGTAGGATATTTGTATCAAAGTCTGGTCGTATGGAAACGCTTTTATTCCCCATTTAAAGAATTTATTTTATATTGAAAATATTTAAAAGAAAAGCTCAAGAGTCAGGCATGTAAACTTAAATTTATCAAGTACCGGTGTTTATGTTTATGGTAATTCGTTATTATTAGCGACTTATAGAGTATATATACATAGTAGAGTATAAAAATAGCACAATATTATGAAACATAGATATGGAAAATATTTATAACGTAAGACCTATATTGCCTAATATATACAAAGTATATTACAACAATTTAGTTTCTGCTTGAATTTCTTGGTTAAATACTTTTACAGATTTCTCAGTTTAGACTTGGACTTATATATTATTACCAACTTAAGCTGGAAACATAAGCTGGTCGATTTTCGATATCGAAATAATCCTGCATTAATTACACCTACCCTAAATAAATTTTGGAATGAAACAAGTTTTATTACATTCTTGTAATTAATTATAGATGCATTAGAATTAAATTGCATTCAGTAAATATGTGTTCAATAAATATGTATTAACTAATATAATATATTGAATCTATTAGCGAAATGCGTAGGTTAGCACAAGATAGGAGAAGCTGGAGGTTAGCGTCCAACCAGTCTTAGGACTGATGACCTAATGATGATGATATGGAATCATTCAGCGTATCAGCTAAAGTTATGCATCTCTACATAGAGAACAGAGGTTCTTTATTGTTTTTGTATACTTTTTATACTATTAATAAAATATTGTTTATTCAAACAAAGTGCGCTTGTTATATGAATAAATCGTTTATGTTAAATGCTAATTATACTTCTTTTATTTTAAAAAAATTATACCAGTTTTTCCAGTAAAGAATTTTATTAATTGAAATCATTATTTCCTTAATATTCTGAAGACATCAGTTTTGTGTTTGAATACATGAGGCGTTCGGTTTCAAAAGTCTCTAAATCCAAGTCCTAAAAAGACACCGGTAACAGTGATGCTGCCATCTAATACCTGTATTATGTATGATTCTTAATTATATCTGTCGCAAATGTGTCTGCATCCATTCAAAATTAAATTACGAAATCCAGTTACAGTAACAAGACTCTCTCAGTCCTTTGTAAATACTGTTTCAAAACTTTTTCGTTCCATTCTACTCATATGGGTATCAAAACTTCTTACATCCAATAGTATATTAATCCAATACCAAAAGTGGAATGGTGTCAGTTTGCAGTAGTGCCTTTTTAGCAATTCTTGGAATTTCGAGATTCAGAGTACAAAGTTTGAGCAAAAAATTTTCGTTTAGCGGTTGTCCACCTAAAGAAAATCGAAGAGGTGACAGGAAAAGTAATCTTTATTTCGAGAAAAAGCAAAGAGTTACAAATTTTATTAAAACGTTGACATGTGTATAGTCGCACTACACAAGAAATAACTCTCAACGTCAACATATGACAAGTGATTTAAGTATTAGGAAAATATGGAAGATACATTATAATAAAAATGGAGACCTAGAAGTGAACTATGATTATTTTAGAGAAATTTTCACGAGAGATCTCAAAATAAGCTTTCGAACTCCGGCGACAGACGCATGTTCTGAATGTATCAATTTTAAATGTCAAATAACAGCTGCCTCAGATGCTGAACTGAAGATAGAATTAATCTGCAAACCACGAGTTCACAAACTTAAGGTCAAAGCCTTTTATCACGTGCTCAAAGACCCAGAAGAAAATTGCGTTAAACTAAGTTTTGATTGTCAAAAGAGCCTTGTGCTTCCTCGCGTTCCAGATCAATTAGCATATTATTTAAGACAATTTTATTGGTACAAATTTACCATATGTGAGGGCCATTCTAAATAAAAGCAGACACAAGATAGTATTACTGCGTACACATGGTCTGAAAACATAAGAGGCAAGGAACCTAATGAAATAGTATCGATAGTTAATCCATAAATTGCCCGCACTAAATCTGACAGACGCTACCTGTATTAAGCTTTTTTGCGATAGACGCCCCAGGCAAAATAAAAACTCTATTATGATTGGAATGCTTATGCAGTTGCTATATTGTACATCATCTTCAGTTGAGGTTATTCACATAATATTTCCCATCGTTGGGCATTTCTTCCTGCCATATAATAGAGTTTTCGGAAGCGTTGAGAAACAAGTGAAAAAGAAGGAAGTTATTCTTTATCCAACGGAATATCATGCAATATTATCAGATCTGAACTGTACTTGAGATTATGATGTATTTGATTGGAAAAACGCTATTGATGGGTGTGTGAAGTCGTCGATTCAATGGCATTATAAGTTTTCAGCTGCCAAATGAATATCGATTAAGAAGAAACTCCAGCAAGGAGGTGAAAGTGTTGTTGTAAAAAAGAGAGGTCAACTGCAGGCCAGATCTTGGTACTTATAAATCGGTACTAAAAAAAGGGAATACCCTCAGTGTAATCAAGCCTGAGCCTTTACCAAAGATACATTCAGTTAAAGCAGCTAAAATACAAAATGTAGATGTCCTTTTAAAGAAGCACTTCGGGCCGAACTGGAGGATTATTCCCAATGAAGATTCAATATTTTACAGACATATTATTGACAATAGTAATGCTGTTGACCAGAAAGAAAATGCAGATCATGAAGAAGCCGTTGAGTTTTTTGAAACAGAAGAAGATGGGCTTAGAATTTAGTTTTCATGTATTAAGGGAATTAAATATAACCCTAAGTAAAAATCTCATCTTAATTAATAAAAAAACCTTACTATTTCAACAGCGACAGTTTCATAACTAATTAAATCCGTTGCTTGGTTACAAAAATTTTTTAAATTAAAATTTTTTATTAACATATTACCTATTTTTACGGTCTAATATACTTTTTAAAATGAAAAAATTCATTACAAATACCTTATCCTCGCATATACTAAATGTAAAAACTTAATTTCGTATATATAACAAATTATACGTTTTTTGGGTTCTCTGTAAAAATCCTTATCTAGGATGTAAAGAACTTTGAAACTGGACGCCTCACATATATTTACCCCTTTGAAAGAAATGAAGCTTTTCAGAAGCATCGAGTACTATTTAGATACAAAGAATTATCTTTCTCTGTATATTAAAAATATTTAAAGAATTAAAATGATACATGATATTATATTTATTTACACAAACAAATGATACTGTCTATTTACTAATACGATACCATTGTATATAGGATTATGTACTAGAATGAATAATATAAAGATATTGATACTATTTAAGACCATATTATGTTGTTCACATTTGTGCGGACACAATTTGCATAGTAAATTACGGCACTAGTAAATTATTAAAATATACTCGTAATATTGTGGACGATCGCAGAGGTCATTGAGTGACACTTCTTTTACTTATCCAAAGATCTAAAAAAATACATTTATGCCTATGCACCTACCCTAAAGATTCAGTTGATAATTTTTGAATTGAATATTGGCATTTAGGCCTACTTTTTTACTTACATTAAGAAAAATAATGTTGTTAATAAAATTGGGATTTTAGTTAAGGTATAATGTTCATAAAATTGTATCGTATGTTCATAAAATCGAATATGTTAACGGTATTCTTGTAGTAAAGCAACTTTGCAATAAATGCTTTGCGTTCTTTTCTACAATGTATTTCATCACTTGAAGTAAGCTTTGTATTCAATCTTCACTTATATTACGTTATTGAATGAGTTGAACTGAGTAGTTGATAAACTCGTTCATTCTTAAATTCTATTAAACAATATTCATAATCTGACATTTTAAAAAAGTGCTCTAGCGATTTTATTAAAAATTGACACTTAACAGAAATTTTTTCTATAATATACCATTAAGATTATAGAACTATTATCTCATATCATTACGACTTCCTCTTTATTATCGTATGTGAGACTTTCGAATAAACGTTTAGTCAGTTAAATATTGGATTAAAAACAATTGGCATTTATTAACAATCGTAGGAAGGGGCTGGAACCGTCGATGCAGCAACAAAAATAGGAGACCCGTTTTCTACGAACACCAAAATAATAGACATCTCGACGCGCGTTTTGCCAACCAAGTTGGCATGATTGAGAAATGATTAAAATTAATTTCTTAAGTACCTGTAATTTCTATTTATACCAAGATTTGGTTGCTGAGGCACACGCCGAGATACGTGTAATATTTCGGTGGTCGTGGAAAACTGATTTCTCCTTTTAAAAACTGTTAATAAGTTTATAATAACTATTTTTTGCTATTATCAGTTACTGTAACATGTTGGAATAAATTGGTACCTTATATTATTAGAGATAGAGATTATAGACATTTTATATCAGCTGTAATTACAATAACTAACAATACTCTGGGCTGTTTCTAAATTGTTTCCTATTCTCCTTATTACCATCAAGATAAATTTTAATTTCTTGTCTGCCACAAAATACGTATGTTATATGCGATATAACTGTAACTAGTTTTTATTGACGTATTGATGGTTAAAACTTTTTAAAGTATGAAAAGAAGACAAACTCAATATTTCCACATGTCAGATGACAATACTTTTCGAAAACAATTAATTAATTAATTCATATTTACAACCATCCAACATTTAAAATTATTATACATAAATATCACCTATATTATTACATAATATGCTAAGTATACCTACTTTTCAAAAAAACGTTTCATAAACATAAATCAGATCACATTATTACCTAAATTTTAAATTTGCTATAAGTCACTTTTTACATTCTTGTTAATGATAAGATTAATTTTAATGTGAATATGGTAAAATGTATTTATTTTTAGTGAAATAAGTTAATACATGTGTCAACAATATATACTACCTCTCTTTGTGTAAATACCGCCCTTAGTATGGGGTTATTTGGGAGACTGTCGATAGTTTATGTTTTTTAATACTTTTTTCGATAAATTAAGTACGCCTGATACATAGTATGCGTTACTTGTTACGTACTCACACTGTGAAAAAATGAATACTATAATAATAATAATTAAAATAATAATGACAATTCAAAGGTTTCAAGTGAAGGAATAAATCTTTGACATATTTCGTTTCAACAATGAAAAGTGATATGGAGTATATATAATAATATGTATTATAAACTACGCAATGGTACAATATCATTATACAGAACTTCACGTAATATATTATTTATACTAAATTTAATAAAATAATAATTAAATGCTCATAATTAAATCAAACTAAAACAATGAAATAAAACATTATTTTATTGTTTGAACCCGAATAATTCACAGCGTACAACAACAATAATATTTTGAATAAACACAGTAAGTAATCAATTTATATACTAAATAATTTAATAGAGATTATACAAAATATATTTAGTGTTATAGTTTAACAACAAATAGTTTAACAATAAGCAAAAATCAGCTTTTATTTTATGAATATAATGCAAAGTTTTACTATCAGAGGGTAACATACAAACTACAGAAATAAGGAGTTTATACTCCAACCCATCTGTAAATGCCTTATATAATAAAGACTAAACAAATTACGTCAAAACAGCTATTCTCCTGGCTATATGCCAAACGCCGAGCACTGAATTACACGACAAAATTTTTCGTATTTTTGTCTAACAGAGTTAGCACTAAAAATACAGTGATTGTTCTAAAACCACCAAGAAAGATGCAAAGTGTCACCTATCTCAGGATATCGTTAACTGCAGACCGGTTTCGACCTTTCTATCTTGGGTCTCGTCAGTGCAGTGTAAACGACTATACCTTCGACAGAAATCTCACATCTAGTAGACGTTGCTACGTTCCACCGCAGTAGAACGCACCAAACGCCATCTCTTGGTAGTTTCGAACAATCTAAATCGAAGTAAAAACTTGAGATCATCAATATAATGCAAAGTTTTACTATTAGAGGGTAACATTCAAACTACAGAAATAAGGAGTTTATACTCCAACCCATCTGCAAATGCCTTATATAATAAGGACTAAACAAATTAGGCCAAAACAGCTATTCTCCTGGTTATATGCCAAACGCCGAGCACTGAATTACATGACAAAATTTGTTGTATTCTTGTCTAACAGATTTTGTCATGTAATTCAGTACTCGACGTTTGGCATATATCCAGGAGAATAGCTGTTTTCCCCTAATATGTTTAGTCCTTATTATATAAGGCATTTGCAGATGGGTTGGAGTATAAACTCCTTATTTCTGTAGTCTTATTTTATGAATCATAGAAAAATAAATTTTGAAGTAAATTTGTATTTTACTTCTTTTGTTTGTGCTACATTGATTATTAATTTATAGACAAGGTATATCTATCTATCAGACTAAATAACCAATACTTTGTATCTCATTAAAGAACTAAGGAATTGATTAACACCTTCTTGATACTACGTCTTCTGAAACATATAACTTCAATAAACTGACATTTATGGTAATTATTTCAATAACAGAAAAAAGATAACAAATTTAAAAATTAATATTACATTTTTTCTTAACAATAGCAACAGATTTATTTAGGGATAAATCATTTTACCAATAAGTGATTGCGTTATTAAAAAAAGTGACTTATATCACTTTATAGTACGTTTATTTTGGAATCCTAGGTAGGTCTTGTACTTGAAAGGAGTAAAATATTTATAACTAAAAATAACTAGACATGAAAATATTTTTTCGTTAATTCAGGAAAATTTGGTTCATGTCAGATAATAAATAAATAAATAAATAAATAAATAAATAAATAAATAAATAAATAAATAAATAAATAAATAAATAAATAAATAAATAAATAAATAAATAAATAAATAAATAAATAAATAAATAAATAAATAAATAAATAAATAAATAAATAAATAAATAAATAAATAAATAAATAAATAAATAAATAAATTTTGTAAAGTTGTTAATTAAATTTGACACGATATATTATTTACCTTTGTTAAATTTTATTGTGACATCAAATACATGGTAATCAACTGTCACAAATACTGCGCATTTTTTATAAGCGATTAAATCATTGTCATTAAAGGTTTTAATAATAAATGTTGTGAAACATAGATAAAAAATAATTCAAAAATTGTATGAAAACTTTGTCGTAGATTGGGCTTATAGAACAGTATTTATTTCTTAGGAAAATTTTATATTTTTTCAAATCACGATATCTATTAGTATCAGAATTTTTATTTATTACATTTAAATATATCTATAGAAAGATTTATAGATCATGTGGGAAGGCTACGCCTACTTAATTCAGCAACTTAGTGAATAGTATATTTCAGCAAATGATTAGGCCGACATGGGATTTACATAAACTAGGTTACACTTTAGTATACCTTTTCGTACATCTGAACATTTAAAACCCTGAGCTTTAGTTAATACGTACCCGATTCCGTTAAGAATTAATGAATACGCCAACGGACCCGGTTAATGAATATCTGCTTATTTATTACATAACTTCTAAATATAGAAAACGAGCAAACACAATAGCTTTAATAGCACAACAGCAGCAATACACTTAATTCTACAAGAAATACTTAATACCTGCTCTCCGTAACTTGCTTCCAAAATGGCTGCGTAGGACGTTATAGACTAACATTTTTCATCACACTTACTAAATGCGTCTTTAAGAAAATTGAAACGTAAACGTATGAAAGTAAATAAATGAGAAATTAATTATTGTATATTGTGATGTACAAAAATAAAATTCAAAAATCAGGTAATATTAAAGAATGCCGTTTAATTTTCTTCGAGGCTATGGGCTTAACACACGAATCTGCCTAATAATCATAAAGTATACATGTTTAATTTGACACTGATATTTTTAACTAATACGTAACTTTGCTAACGTTTTAAATACAACAAATTATTTGCCCTTTTGAAATGTTTACTGGTAATAAACTATATTCTCATGTTATTGTTGTTTTTACGCACGTGGTGAAAAATGTTAGTAGTCCACACATAAATGCAGCCAAGAATTTCAGATATTCACACGTCAGTATCCTGGAAAAACAGATTTTTAATATTGGCTGGATATGAGGCGACGAGATTCAAGCGACTTAGTATTTCGTCAGTGATCCGCAAAATTGTGTTGGATCCACAATTAAATTTTATGGTAGACATGAATGCTATTTTTGAGAACATGTACTTAGAATTATGACCGTTCGTGCATATGCATAGCCTTTAATTATCTACATTAAATAGGTCGACAGCTAAGATAGGCAAATATCTAAAATTTATAACTTTCGGGGGAGTGAAAATCGTAAATTTATTAGTGGCACAAATTCGAGACTGGTATTTTCCTATAATAGTTAAACGTTTATATGTTATACATCAGAGTCCATAAGTAAGGAATAAATTATTTGCTGTAATTTACGAAATTTAATTAAAATACTGAAAGGCCTCAATATCTAATTTTACAACCTTATTTGAACAAAATTGCATATCTATGATCGCTCTGGACTGATATTTATTCCTTTAAAATTTTAGTATATGGAGCATCACATACATAACTTGACATATTTCTTAATTCTCTATTCTGTAGAGAATAATTCTCTATACTGTAGAGAATAATTCTCTAATATAAGTAATATAAGTAATATAGAGTTTTCAATTTTTTTATCATGAAAATTATGTTTCAAATTTTAAATTGGAGCTAGGAAATGTTAGATAAGGTTTTTCCCTATTTAAAAAATATTTCTCTAAAAGTAGGCTCTTTAATTCTTTGTAATATTAATTACTATTACTATACGTATATTTAATACTTAACTCATACTTAAATTTAGGCTACAACACAAAGTTGGCTTAGGGTAATATTATGTCCCGTTGCATTTACAATAAACTTTCTTTTATTATATTTATGTGAACTAATGAATTTAATTATTTATTAATTAGAAATTAACTATTATAGAGTAATTTAGAAGCGAAGGTCTATTTAAGCTGAATAAAAACAAAGTTGATGTTTGAAAGAGAATATAAATTCCGTAAAATTAATTGAACTATCTCAGAAACGATACAAACCATTTCATAAGCATTTAAACAATATCTCCATTATCGCCACTTCCAGTTTATATAATTGAACAATTTAAGTAAAGCAGTTTCATTACAAATTTTGGCTTCAACAAAATTTAGTAATATTAAAAATATAATAGTAGAAATTTAAAGAACCTCATATTACTGGAGCATAAAAGATTAATAATTTAAAATTAAGTAACGTAATTTTGTTTAAAAAAAATTGTAAAAGAATATCTGTTCTAAAACTGTTTTCCTTTTTAAAACAATTGCAAAAAAAAAATCACAAGATGATGCATTTTAAATATCGCCTCATATTTGTTTTTGGCGAATTGGAGATGTCACGACATTTTAGGAACTAGATACAAAACTAGCAGGTACTCTAAAGCACTTTCAATTGTTTTTATTCAGAACAAAAGAAGACCTACAGTCCGTTGTTTGTGAGAAAATGACATTAACTTTATTTTCCGTATGGATGCCATATTGAATTATTCTACAGTTCTATAGAATTTCTTATTCACTTTTCAATTATGTGTCATATGATCAGAAAATTGAAGGTTCTGGGGGCCATACATTTTATTACTTTTTTTTCTGTGTTTGTTATGACCCATGAGAAACTGTATATCTGAAAATGTAAAAATATATGACCATACATTAAGGAACACTGTTAATGACATATCTCGAAAAATGGTGTAACTTTTCAAAGTCAATATACGTCACTGAATAAATTAAAACAACTATGAGAAGTTATTATTATGACTACTTTTTCATGCAACATTTAGTTTCACCATAAATCAGGTGTGCTGATATATTAAAAATCTTATATACAGTGTATCCCAATTTTGATGCTTATTTAGATCTCGGGAAACATAAGATCTTCGATGTCGATTAAAGTGGAATGAATTTTGAAAAATTTTGTGCTGATTGCTAATCCGTGAAAAAACACAATTAACCAAAACCGTTTGTTAGATTCTTCAAAAAGAAAATTTTGTGATTTCTTTGGGCTTTTAATGTAATTTTTACATTATTAAGGTACTCTTTAAAGACCAACATTTTGGTCTAACAAGAAGTCTTCTTTAGTCTTTTATTTTTGAGAGAACGTAACTAACTTTGGTTTCTCTTATGGAAGCCATGTGTAATTTTTCTACTTTTAAAGCATCCTAAAAATATTTTTTTAACAACGTATCACATATTTGGGACAAACTAATTTTTAAGGATGTAATTTAAAACAACTATTATTACTTAATGAATCAAAATAGTGGTTTATGAAGAAACTAAGTTTTCTTACATTTGTTTTATTGTCATCGCAAACATATTATGTAACATTTATAAAATAATGATTAAGTTACACCTTTAATCAATATTAGGTTTTCTTAAAAAGCAACAAAAATATTATCCTAAATACCAAAATGACAAATTTAAATATTGAACATTTATATAACAACATAATATAAAAAATAGCAAAAAATATGAACATTTAAAAAAAATTAGAAAGTTGTTCAATACAACCTCCATTATTTTCAATACATTCTTGGCCTCTCAGTACATCTACATCTGTTAGAAGAACATCTCTAGCCCTGGCCTATTTTAGCTATTGTATATCCAAAACAAAAACACTGTAGAATACTCATTATTACACCAATATGTTGGTTTTCAAATATTGCCTTCAAATGTAAAAATCTAGTACCTGTCGTACCAAGCATTATTTAGTTACAGCTCAAAAGAGAAATCACAAAAATTTCGTTTTTTTTTAACTTCAAAAACGGTTCTGATTAGTTGTAATTCTTTAACGGATTTTCAATTAGCACAAAATTTTCTAAAACTCGTGCCATTTCACCGACGTTGTAGTTATTATAGTTACCAAGATCCCGCTTGTGAACATAAAAATTGGGGCACACTGTACATCTACTTCTTCTATAATTATACTAAGAATCAAATGAATCACACGTGTAAGTTCACTTAACCACATCTGCTTAAAGATAAATATTGTATAGATTATTGCCAGTAAACCATTGTTAAACTCTCACCTGGAGTAGCATTTCAAGTAGTTGGAATGGGACGATGAGACAAAACAATGTGCAATAGACAGCCTCGAGCTCTGCAACACAATACTTATGTATATTTTATCGTATGTTTACGGTTGCTACCCGCATATTGATCCAGGGTGAGAGTCCTTTTAGATAGATAAGAATTTCTAAACAAATAGGCGAGGTTTCGAGTATCATTGTAACTGAATAATACATGTCAGTACTTGTTACATGTCTTTGTGGCATTTTAATGAAGATTGTGTCATTATCATTGATTTTATTTAAGACTATATGCTCATAAGTTGAGATATAACTATTTGTTTGCCAATATTATTTCGAATGCTCATAAAAATATCGATTAAAAGTCAAAAATATAAGGTTATTTTCTTTAAGAATAACGTAAATTCTATAGCGAGATAGATAACTTGATAGATAAGGCAGAAACTTATTTTATTCATCACTTTATCGGATATTATGTATTATAAGTTAAAGAGGAGTATTTTCTTATTAGAAAATTAGTATGCTATAAACATATTCGACACTAGACTCTAAACACTTTAAAATAGAACTATTTGGGAAATATAGTTTTTATCAGTAATAAAATTGCTCATAGAATCATTTCATATTTTATCTTAAACAATAATTAAAATGAACATATTAGATAATAGATGAGTACTGCATACTCATCTAATTTGACAGCAGAATATTATTGGTCGAATCATTTTATGGGAATCAATAATCATTAATACACGTCCCTTACATCATTCAATTTTAAATAATTTATAAAACAAGACACATTATTGTTTATTTGGAAATCTCAAATAAAACAAATTCAATGAATAATATTAAGAAAATAATTCACTAATATATAAATCCAAAGCCTAACAGCTTAATAGTAACTAGTGACTTTACGTAAATGCTTTTATAGGAGACTTTTACTCCATCCAGACTGATATGAGACTAAGCGCTCCTGTTTGTTAACTCGGTCTTCCTTATTTAAAAATAGGATAACCCTAATATCTATATATCTAAAACATTTGGTTAAATATGGAATATGGACGATATTTGTTAATCAAGTATTTATCATTATTTTTTTAGACACACATATGTGTCTAGTGGTAACCCATATGGGTTACCACTAAAATTAATACATCGAAGTGTTAAATTTTCATGGTGCAAGATAGTAATTCACTGGATATGTATCTTGAATATTTTTCTAGCAAATGTTTTTATTACGAGAAGGTAAAGAAATTTCTAAAGGAACGTAAATAATCTACAGTATCACAGTACAGCAAAAAGCACAATTATTAACATATGTCTTTAAAAACGCCACATAAATCAACTGTTATTTGTCAGAAGTATACACTTTATGTATTTATATTTAGCACAAATATATAGAGAATATATGTATTTAATTCTTAAAACGTCTAAAACGAAAGTGCAGAAGGAATATAATCAGAAACTATTAGTAGTAACATTCCTATATTTTCAATTAATGTACTAATATATCTTTAAAATGTTATTAAGGCATTGCCTCGGTAATATCGTGACCGAAAATTATAAAGTCAATTTGCGTCAGTGAATTACGAATGAATTTATGAATATAAAATATTTGGTGAAGTACGCCATTGATGTAAAACAATTTTAATTAAATTGTCAGCTAGTCGAAGAATTCCTTGTAGTCTTCAAGATTCAAAAGTTATGTAAATTGGTAATTGGTATTATTACCATAACAGCTAAAATATTGTTATCAAACAATTACAAAATTATTTAAATTTCTGAACGTCTAATATTGGAACGTTTTCTTTATATGAATCTGTATAAAATATATTATCGCCACGAATACAGGTTTATTTTCTACAGAAAATTATGCAAAATATAATAAATAATAAATTTTACTGATGTTGTACAGAAGATTATATACCATATTAAATTAACGAGTTATATGTTCCAAGTGGCTAATAAATTACTATAATTTTCTCCTAAAAATGATCAGTTTCCAAACCTAATTTTATTGTGCACTTTCTTACTGCCTTTAATATTTCTTTAGCTGTTCATTGCGTGACAATAAACAAGGCGGTCGTTAAATTCTCGGAAGACATTTTGTATGACCTGAGGGGTTTATGTTTTGAATCCTCTCGGTTTTGCTGCTATTTTTTAAATTGTGAATATATTTGAATCGAGTTTATCCTATTCCTTTGATACAAAATAACTTCATATAAAGTAATGCATAGGGGTCAAATCGGAAGATCGAGGTGGTCGTTCAACGATCCACCGAGATCTTTTATCCATCTATTATGGAAGACTTTAATTAAATAAACTATCAGTCTTCGTGAAAATTAAGAAATAGATTCATCTAAAATCTAAATAAACGTCCCCACATACTGTGCCGCCAAAATAATACAGGCCAATAAGTTGCATATAAAGTTGGAATAGCTGCATATAAATTAATGCATACGGGTCAAATCGGAAAATCGAGGTGGCCGTTCAACGATTCAGCGAGATATTTCATCCATCTATTATGGAAGACTTTATTTAAATAAAATATAGTTCTTCGTGAAAAATAAGATATAGATTCATCTAAAATCTAAATAAACGTCTCCACTTACTGTGCCACCAAAATAGTAGAAGCCAATAAATAAGTCGCATATAAAGTTGAAATAGCTGCATATAAAGTAATGCATAGGACTCAAATCGGAAGGTCGAGGTGGCCGTTCAACGATCCACCGAGATCATCTATCCATCTACATATTATGAAAGACTTTATTTAAATAAACTATCATTCTTCGTGAAAAATAAGATATATATTCATCTAAAATCTAAATAAACGTCCCCACTTACTGTGCCGCTAAAATAATAGAGGCCAATAAGTTAATAATGAATAATAATAATCATTTTCAGCAGCAATTTTTCTAGTCGGGTTATGTGTATTTTTCTTAATCTATGACGAGTATATCTAACTATTTTTCTTCATTAATTCAAAAAGCCCCAGTTATTATTTGTTTCCTTGTCGAGTTTCTTAAAATTTGTATTCAATTTTATCAACTGTACATTGTGATAATTAATAAGCAAGGTATTTATTATCAAACATTTCACCTACTTCTTTAAATTCTTATGCTGTCATCACATCTAATCATAATTAAATAGATTGTATATTTTCTGAAATTCGGATAATAAAATTAATAAATAGAGATACCTTATTACAAATACTGACGTTTTTGATAAGAACTTATTAAGACAGCGAAGTTAACTAGATACAATATTTTTTATTGAATAGACAGTCAATAATCAAATAAGACAGTCAATAATCGAATTTTCAGATGCCTAGTCATTTTTCAAAGACAGTTAAAAAGGGGGCTAATCATAAGGTGGTGATAACATCTCACTGTACATAATAAATATGTAAAACATATATTGAAAATATCGAACATATGTATTAGTAAATATTCTCAATAATTAGCATGTCAATCTATAGAAGTAAAGACTTGATTGAAGAGACATATTGAAACGATTTATTACTCCTATTTATGTTCCATAATATAGAGTAATATGGAAATAATGGTTTCCTTCAAAAAATATTTTGATTGAGATTTATTCTCCCACTTGAATAATAATTGATTTTAATATTTATAGACACGAAACGATTATGTGTCAAATGTTTGTTAGATAGCTGTGATAATAATAATTACTGATAAAAGTTGAAAATAACATCAATGATAAGTGCTGACATGTAATATAAAGTGAAAATACATATCCAAGTGAATATTCTTTTGTGATTTGGATACAAATGCAGTCATGTTTTCTACAATACGTTTAAAATATTCAGTATTACATAGTCATAAAAATCAACATGCCATACTTACCGATCATCTTATTAAATTCATTTACATGTTTGTGGAAAACTAAACCCTTGTATCCAAGTTCATCGAGACAATTTTTTTATTTACAGTGGTCCTACTCCTATCCCGTTACAACATCCAACTATTATTCGTTAAACCTACCGAGCAATTCTAGCTCACCTAAGGTATACAGGTGGTATTACAACTGGCCTAGGGCGTTCCAATACTACTGGCCCTACTACAGGTCCTATTTAAGCTCCTACCTTAGGAGCTATTTCTTAAACAGTTACCTGCCCAGTTGGTATTACTGGTCCAGTTATTCGCCATATTACCGTTCACTGGATTACGAATTCAGCGAGTTAGAAAATAAGATCGATAACTTACGAGTAAGTACCTGTGTGATGAATATTTTTGCGTGGTTTGATGAGAGGCGGACGATGGTTTCGATAGATAATGCCACAGTATTAATTATGCGTTCCAACGAAAGGTTTCAACAGCTGTTCTTCAGTTCTTGATATGATACAACTAACAAGTTTTTTACATTATACAATTATAGTATGAAAAGCGCTTGGTGAGTATAATCTGAAAATATTTAACTAGAATTGCATACAAATAAATCCGGTTAAATAAAGTTACACTTACTTGTATTAAAAAAAAATAAAAAAATAAAGTATTATAAGTATAAAATAGTAAGCTGTATTTATTAAAATATAAAAATTTCATTTAACTACCATATAGCATGTCTCAAAACTTCTTTCAAAAGCAATATATTCGTTATTTGAAAATTAGAAAGGTGAAATGAAGACTAGCTTGAGTGGCATCAAAAACTCCCTCCAATTGTATGTTTTAAGTCGTTGGTTATTGAAATCTCCATTAAACGACTCGAAACAATTTTGTTAAATTGCACCCTATATTCTTCTTTTTGCAATGAAAGCAACTGGATACAATTTGAAAAATGGCGGGGCGGTTTCTTAAGTTCAATAACTACCGAAGCTAATACCAGATGGCATATTTAACTGATCTCTATTTTCTCATTTTCTGTTTGCAAATAATAAAATATTGCTTTCAAATAAAATTCTGATACAATTATACATATATAAAATTTAAAAAATTTTATTATTTTATACTATTATCTAAATATTCATTATAAATTATGAGTATAGTACATTACTATACATCCTACAGATGATATTAACTATACGTTAAATTATAAAGAAAATGGTGTCGCACTCTCAAAACACGGATTTCTGGAATTGTAATTACTTCCGGGTTGTTTAATTTCCTGATATATTAATTTTAGGGTGGTTACTTTTTAGTTATAATTTTGAAAAAGAAGTGAAAAACTAAGCATCCTATTTTTTCATCGTTTATTATTCTTGCTTATTGAAGCGAATAGTACAAAACCTGAATGTACTTGTTGTTTTACGAATACATAAAATATTGTATGTATTTTCTTGTTACATTCTATTATCTTGTTATATTCTAAGTTAACATAGGAATAAATTGCTTTCTTACAGTTTATAGTTTTGAATTAATCAAATGCATTGAGAAGATCATCGTTATTCGTTATTGAAATTCCTAATATTATATTATTATGTTGATTATTTTTAGAAATATATTTAACAGGCAGTTTCGTAAACAATTTTTAGCTTGCCCATGGAACATTATTACAATATTACTCATTTTAGTAGTATAAACATATTTATATCACAAAATAATTAGTAAATTCAGGAAAAAAGGTGCATTTTTTTCCTAAAAACAAGGAAAGTACCAGAGAATATCACTATATCACTATCACATAGTCCTGATAGTCGAAGCTGTTTGACAAACACTATACTGTTTTCTTTCAAATGATTGGCGGATACGCCCCTGTTACTCTAATATATATATTGATGGATATTTCATCTTCTTCAAATTTATTTATATATTTCATGTTATGTTTTCTATCACCAAATATTCATATGCAACGATTACATATAATTATAAGCCAGCGATGGGATGAGTATTAAGTTAGTTAGTAAAATTGTAGTAATAAAAAATATACACTTTATTGTAACTGTGGTACATCCGCCACTGTTTTAATATTGTCTGTTTGACTACTATCGTCATGACATAATAAAATCAGTTCGCTCTTGCCTTTCACCTACTTTTTGCTGTAATTCATCAATTCTATATAATTTCAAGTTTCAGTACTCGTTTTCAATAAGTCCAATAAAATATGCTGTAGAATAAAATATACCTAATACTGTGAGAAGAAAATATCTTCTCATAATACCTGATAATTAAAACGTTTTATCATAATACAACTACAATATAATAATTATTAAATTGTGAACATCGTATCACTGAATACAAACCTGAAATTTACCATAAAACCTAATTCAATACACTGTATTTCCAAAATAATAAAAAAGACATGTTAAAAACAAAATAAAAATGTGCACCGGATTTTAGCGTCCATGTTGAAATTTGTACAAAGGACTATTATAAGAAATTGCTGACATATGTTTCTGTGTAGATCTGAAGTCTTGTTTACTTATACATTTCTTCTATGTAGATAACTTTACTTTTCATGAAGATCTTGGAGTAAATTGACAGTAACGTTTTGCTTTATAAAATATTCTATTGTACAAATTCCACAAATCTTAAGGGACAATAAAATTATTTTATACAAATTAAATTATTCGGAAGTACTATTCTATTATTTAACGAATTCAACCAGTTTTTACTTTTATTTTTGGCGTACATTTAGCTAACCAGTTTACTATTCTACTCAAGCGTCAAGTTATTATACAGTCCACTCTTCTTAGGCCTTTCTAAGGACCCTTTCCTTCCTATAATTTTGAAACTTTGAGATCTGAAAGAACGAAAATAATACATACATTATACCGGGTGACTTAAAGTGGAAGGCCTACTAAAAGTATTCCAAGAATGAATAAGCATACTTCTCTGAAATTGTAGGTGTGCATATAATCCCTAAAGTTCTCTAAAATGAAAATATTTGGATTGTTGTAGCACTTCCGGTTATACCGGAAATCGAGGTTAACTTCCTTATTTTGAATAGAAGATGCTGTGTATTATTCCATATATGAATTATACGCAGAATTTCAAGGTAAATTTCATAATACTTCCATGTTACCAAGTTTAAGTTTGAGAAAATTTGGTTTTTGTCAAAAAAATTGTATTTTTTATACTGTAGATTAAAAATGTCATTCTCTTTCCATCGATAATATTCTTTCTTATACCTAACTCTTGTGGTTTTTAACACTAAGCTTATTTTTTATTTATTGTTTATTGTGAAGTTAGACACTATTAGACACTGCTAGAGAGGTAGGTATACTAGAAACTAAAGTTAACTTAAAAACCACAAGAATTAGGTATAGGGAAGTATATTATCTATCGAAAGAGAATGACATCTTTAATCTAAAGTATAAAAATATAGAGGGTGTTCTATTTAAAGAAGTCAAGTTTTGATGGCTTGTAGTTAACCAAACACGACGTCAAAATTTCAACACCCTGTATGAAATCTAGGAACTTATATTAGATAGAATCAGAAAGCTTAACCATCGGGCCATCAAATCTGTAAATATTGCCGCTTTAGTTCTCATACGGTAAGAATAGGATAATTTTAAGTTAGACAGTGAATTTACCTTTCTTTTGACAAAAACCAAATTTTCTCAAAAACGGCTAAACTTGGTAACATGGAAGTATTATGAAATTCGCCCTAATATGCTGCGTAGAATTGATATATGTAATAATATACAGCATTTTCCATTTAAAATAAGGAAGTTGATCTCGACTTCCGGTATAACCGAAAATGCTACAACAATCGAAATATTTTCGTTTTAGAGAACTTTAGGGATTATATGCATACCTACAATTTCAGAGAAGTATGCGTATTAATTCTTGAGATACTTTTAGTAGGCTATCCACTTTAAGCCACCCGGTATATTGAAGTGCAAAAAATACGTTTTGTTAATAAATAGTGATATAATCATTAAATATGGCGTTACGGCGCCATCTTGAAAATTATTTTTAAATGGCAACAATGTGCGAGTAACACAATATTTCGAAGCTGCTTCAAACAATTATTCAAACTTTGTTTTTATTTTAACATGTCTTTCAGTTCTTCAAACATCAAAAAGCTTACATAAAAAAACGTTAACAGATATTTAAAGCAGCTTTCAAATGAGGCAATACGTACAATATTGCCATTCAAAAATAATGGTGCCGCAAAGCTATCAATGAAGATTATATTACTATTTAATTATATCATCTTATTTTATCTTTAGAGATAAGGGACTAGAAGTGTTGTATATGATGAAATTAGGGTTTTCAGAGGGCATATTGGAAGTGTATACGATCTTTTTTGTATGTTCTCTCTAAAAATTTTGTTAATTCGTCATTAAAAATCCACAGCACGCGTATAAACAATATTAGGGCTCAGTTACATTTAGAGCAATATAGCAGAGAGTGTAACGGCTTTCTGTGTTGGATATTGAGATTTCAGGGAGCCTACTGTGGATGTGGTGATTCTCTTATTTATTCTCCTTTATAGTTTCCTTTCATTAAAATATCGTAGCGCCTGTAAAACAAAATTAAGGCGGGATCAAGCAAGAGACTAGATGCGCACTGTATATAGAAGTCCACTTCAATTTAGTGGAAACGTTCTATAAAAAAATGATGACATTATAGATAATCCTCGCTAACAAGCTCTAACTAGATGATGGGTTACAAAAGAGAAATTAATATTAGGTAGTTTATAGTCGGATCAATTAAATTATATAAAAATGAGAAAAGTACAAAAAAATTCCATAAAAATACTTATGAAGTTGTTGTGAAGGTCAAATCAACTCATCAATGCGACATAAATACGTCATTATCGTTAATATTGGTTAGACGAACATAAATGAGGACAAACTGGTAAAAATTGAATAAAAAAATCTTCTTCTGTATAAAACGGTCAACACACACAATGCTAAAAATGTTCCATATTATCTTACTAATAAGTAACCAATAATTGAAATAAGTCAAATTCCGATTAATTTGTTTATGCGCAGTAACATTAACATAAAAACGTTGCTAATATTGGTTACACGAATAGAAATGTGGTTAATCTCTATATTTGTAAAACTGTATATCAAAAGTGTACACCTGAACGATGTTGATTTATGTTTCATATTGTCTTACTCATATTTAAAAAAGATAATTGAGATTATATAAATTTTTATATTAAATTAATGTATGACATAAGTCTTTCTAATTATTTATATTTAAATATATTTATATTTATAACACAAATGAGTGATTTTAATTATATGTAAACAATGAGACCAACCAACGCTTTTTCTATTTTGCATAACGTAAAGTGCCAATTTCTGAGAGTCATTATATTATAATGAGCTCTATCACGCCTAAAAAATGTACAACCCTAACTATTTCATTTAAACGTCACTTTATTATTTATAAAAGTTCACTTGATTCTCGTGTAAACGTTCTATAAACAGCTAATGACGTTGTGCGTAATCTATGCTAAGTAGTATGCTTAGCCAGGTGATATATTTCAAGAGAGAAACGACTAATAGGTAGTTTATTACGGGAGAATTAGTCATGCTCTCCGGTGCATAGAAGTGGGGCTTTTATTAACAAAAATTGGATCTTACCCAATAAACTTCGTTCAAATACTTGCTTGCCTCTGGTGTTTGGTAGTCATAAGATTAGTGTCACCGCGTGAGACACCTCGTATAAAAGATCTGTGATATCGTCTTCAATATTTCCGTAAGTAAACGATCGTCTAACGTTTGCCATAGGATTTCACTTAAAATATATTTTGTAGAAGATGCTTACTTATTTGAGGAATCCAATCAGTGGCTACGAATATTCTTTTTGGCCTGATGCACAATTTTTCTACCACTACAAAATTTATCGGCCCCTTAGCTTCCACGTCGATTGGCCCATTACGTCCAGGGAATATTATCCCGAGTATTGGCCCAGCTATAATTCATACTGGCATTATTTGCGGGACGTTCCTTCAGGAGAATCGTTCAGGCAGCTACGGGTGAGAAATGTTTGGCAGCACTAATACAGTAATCACAACAACATTAGCATTGTAGGTGAAGAACAATCTATACTGGTCCGATTCGATTATCGATTGAAAAATATATGTGATACGGAGCCGAAATGAATGAAGAAGAATAATGTACATAGTTGTATATATTGTTTGGTGAAACTTATATTTTTGTATACCAATATTATTAATAGATAAACAACAAGTATGTGTTGAAAGTTTTATTGAAATCCATTTATTATTTATAAATCCTTCAACTTTAATACGATACCTGCTTCCTGCGTACAATGACTCGTAGAATTTCTATGTTTTGTCAATTAAACAATTGTTCTCGAGAGTTCAGCCATCTTTAGTGGTGTATTCACTGCGAATTGGGGTGTAGGACAACAGTAGATAAAATATTACTTACGTAAATAAATCACATATTTCGATATACATAATTTCATCTTCAGGTAATACTATCAATATATTTTATCTAACATGGTTCATGAAGTGGTTGGTCTATTGTTTAAAAAATTGGAATCTATGAATCAGCTGAATGTATAAGTTTGCCCAATATTAAATTCTGTAGCAGTTTGGTTCTGTAATATTTATAATTTTTAATAATTTATTTACTATATTACGATATAATATATCACTGTAAAATTATTGCAATACAATTCTTTATGTTTTTTAACAGCAAACATTTTCGTCAAGTTTAATGTTTTATTTTACAGAAATATTAAACCATTAAACCATTACTTCTTATATTTGCAAGAGTATATTAACTTAAGATTAACAACAAACGGTAAATATTTATTATCCTCATTATAAACATATTTTATTCATGTATTGTAAATACTTGAGTACCTTAAGGCTTAGGGTATGGTAAGGTTACATTTCTACTATGAAATAAAAGACTAACACATGACAAGTTCTTCTTAGCTAAACCAAGCGTACTCCATTATGTATTATAAAACGTTATGGCTAATTTATTATATATTTAGTGGTTTCTATATGAAATTTTTAAAATACCAACGAATGCAACTCTACAAAAATAGAAAATGTACTAAAAATCCATAAAAGTACATATGAAGGTTACACAAAATAAAATCAAAACGTTGCTAATATTGCTTGGAAAAACATAAGTGTAATAATAATAATAACAATAAGTATTAAAGATTTGAAATTAAGCAAATTCCGCTTAATTTCCTCAAATGAAGGAACATCAATTTACATAAAGACGTTAGTTATAATATTGACTAGACTAGATGAATGGAAACGAAAACAAACTTTGTATATGTAAAAGTTTATCCTCTATAATATGTCAAAAGTTACACCTACAACATTCATACTAAAGTTTTATACTCTTATTCGTAGATAAAATATATTTCCAGATCAATAAAACTTTTATATCGACTTGATTTATAACATGTAAACCTTCTACTCATTTCTAATTATATTTATTTACTCAATTTTCAACACAAATATAGCTAGTTAGTGCTAATGAAGCAGCAAGAGATTAATTTTCGACATCGTGAATAATTAATTATATTCTCTGTGAAACGAAAATTGAATATGGTTATTATGCTTGAACAACGTTACATACGTTAATCAAAATACATGCTGCACAAATTACTTTATATTAAAAAAAAAAAGAATTTTCAGATATTCCAGAGCTTTTTCCATATTCGCATGGACTCTGCATTGCCTTTTTTCCGATTTGGTTACAAAATACCCCTAATGATTTTTTTGTGGTTGTTTCAAAGACCTCCATACCAATATCCTTCACAGCTATATTGTAACTTTTTGAGGAGCGTGCAAAAATATCATTTTATAGCATCTCAAGATACACATATATCAACAGTCACACTAAATACTTAGCTGCCTTAGGTAACTACTACCTTCTTAGTTATTCAAAGATTTTGTGACTATAGACTTCATTATATAGACATATTTATTATAATTTATCTATGATATATATATATATATATATATATATATATATATATATATATATATATATATATATATATATATATATATATATATAATCTATGATGGTTCACTGAATTTTTAATCTTTACAATACAATAATTCTTACATATGTAGTACTATCCAAGAAAACGTTTTCAGCTAATTGGCGGAGGTGCCACTGTCAATTTAAGTTGTATGTACCTTATTGGATTCGGTTTATTTTGGCCATTGGCCTTCCTAATCCCTAACCGCTACATACAACAACTGTCCATGATTATCCACTTATGGTGGTTAGGAGTTAGAAAGGTAGTTATCAGCAGTAGTAAAGAGATACTTAAACTGTCTCATAACACGACATACCTTAATATTTTATAATTACATTAGCACCTTCGTCATTTATTTAAATATTCTCTATTAGAATAACGCATTACACAAAAAGTAAAACATTTTTATCTGGCATATCATAGCCATTTTAGGAGATACAAGTCTGTAATACGTATTATCCTTCGGAAATTTGTCGTAATAAATAAGTATAAAATCTTGAGTTTTACCTCTATTTTAAAATGTAATAATAATAGATATAGGTAGCTGTTGCAATAATATTGTTAAATTCTTGGGCACCTCAAGAATATAACGTTATAACTTCTTCATATGGTGTTAGGTCAGGTGGTTTTTTAATAAAAATTAGAAAAAGGTATCTATGCACGATAACAATACTTCCCTATTTAGAAGTTGGAACCTATTGTGTACTGCATATTTTTATCACGCAAAGGGAACTGACAATGAGATACGCTAGTTATGGCGGAGGAGTCAGGGTTTACTATTGAGATTCCTATTGAAACGGTAGAAAATACTATTTTTTTAACATTTAATGTTGCTAAATTCGTTATAAATTCCAATTGCACGCACTATTTAATCCAAATTATTATATGTATCATTGTAGTGAATATATGAGATATCAAATAGTTTTAGTAACTTAATATTTTTTGTTTGTGTGCAAGAATGGGACATACGCAGAATTTTAAAGGATTTATGACACTGGTATTCATATTACATCATAGAAACCAGGTGGTCCCTCGTTTGCAGGGCACTTTTATTTACAAGTTCAGTAACTTCAAAGAAAAATATAAATACAATAACTAAAACTTTTTTCATCTTGCTGTTTTGTGTTCCACCAATTTCATCAGATACGAAACATAAGACTAACACACTACTAACTGTGAGGTGATAGAAAAGTAAGTTTGATGAAAAGATTTATTAAAATATGTTATATTGTGTAAACACCTACTAGAAAAGGAATAAAAATATTACTATTAGTACTGAATATTAGTGCCAGATAATAATTTGTTTATGTATATAGTAAAACGTACAAGAGTAGAATAATATTTGTTTTACTACATGTAGTTAAAGTATAATATTTTTCTACTACCACACCTCATAGTATACTATACCTCGTATCTGTACCCTTTATTTTGTATAATAATGGCAAGAAATAGCAGTAAGATAAAGTAGTGATAAATACACTTAATAAAACTAATAACAATAATAGTTGTACGTGTTATGGTCGATTATATATATTTTGGTCTAATTGAACGTAAAATAAATATAAAAAAGGTGGTTTTGCTAATCATTGTTTAGTAGCAGAAAGCAAGCATTATTGAAAAAAGTTAATACATTTTATCTTTATATTACTTATAATACATTTTGTCTTTCGAAAACTTGTGTTGTGATAAGGAACTGCAAAATCTTTTACATCTTTATTAAAATATGTAAAACGTTTATATAAATTAATAAATATTTGCTAAAGCAACTGTGGTAATAATATTCCTTAATTCTTAAGAATTTCAAGTATGTATACCTTTTTCTTTGTGATATTTTCAGGTAGTTCTTTTAATAATAATATATTACAGTTCTAGAAAGCTATTTACGATAATTATACTTCCTTATTACAAGTTTTAATTCGTTATTGAGAACTTACTTCGTGTTATATGTTCCTTATCATGAAAAGAGAACTAACGAGGTGCTGCATCAAAGAAATTCTCATTTATGGTGGAGGAGCCAGGATTTAATGTTGAGATTCCTGTTGAAATGATAGAAAATACTATTTTGTTAACTTCTCGTGTTAGAGTCTATTTGTTATAGATGACAACTACACTTACTACTCAGTCAAATTATTATATGCATCATTATAGTGAAGATATGAGGTATCATATAATTTGGTAGCAATATTTTGTACGTTTGTTTGCAAGAATGAGACAAACTCAACATTTTACAGGATTTATGATACTGGTAGTATCTAGCTATAATGTGTTATAGCTGAGGAATCGCCTGGTTTATTTTTCGAAGAGTAACTTTATTTATTAGGGTAGTAATTTTCCTTCCTGCCCTCAATATGAAATATGTTACCACAATGTTTTTTAATTGGTCGAAAAGCGCATCACGTAACTTAAAAAAAATATATAAAAATTATATCTGAAGTTTTTTTCATCTTGGTGTTTTGTGTTTCACCAAGTTTTGAAACACAAGATTAACAGTTCGGTGACAGGAAAATAAGTTTAACTTTACCCACTGTATTGTTCTGTACACTGTACATACCCAGTAGAATAATAATAAAAATGTAGTTATTAGTACACAATATTTGGGCTCGATCATAAATTTTTTTGTATAATAAAACGACAAACAAAAAACATTTTTCAGATAATATATACAATAATAGTATAATACTTAATAGTATAATAGTATAATCCTACATGTATTTAAGGTAGACTATTATTGTACGACTACACCTCCATAGTATGTATACCATGCCTTGTGCTTGTACCTCTTATTTGGTATATTAGTAAAAATAAATAGTAGCAGTAACAATAATAGTATAATAAATAGACTTATTAAAACTAATAATAAATGTGGTTGATTATATACATTCTAATATATTTGAACGTAAAATAAGTATAAGAAACGTGGTTATAGAAAATAATTATTTTAATAAGTTTTTTGGCTCATCTATCGATCATAGCCCAATTTCATAGCACAAATTGTAATTCATTTTGTCTTTCGCAAATTGGTGTGACAAAAAGTGCAATATAGTTTACATCTAATTTAAAATGTAAAACATCTAAATGAATTAATAAGGAATTTGTTACATATAACCATTACAATAATATGCTTAAGAGGGTATTCTGGTATAGAGGCACAAATTTTAGGTATTTTTTCAAGTGCGATAAAGAAAAAAATATTTTTACTATTTTCATTTCTTACCAGGTTTTTATTCATATTTTAAGAATATACAAACAAATTACAGGCTGTGGGACAAAACGGACAAAAAAAATGGGTGTGTCTTGGTTGATACGATTCAAACCCTTCTGGTTATCTGAAACAAAAGAAGAAAAAAGATTCTTGATTAGTAAGAATGTCGTTATAGCCCCTAACTCAGAGAAAATAAATTTTTGTTTGCAAAATGGCGATTGCTTGAAAGAAAAGTAATTATTTGCCATTATTTTTTCAGTTTTTCATTTTTTAAAAATAATTTTGACATAAGAGACGATAGTGGATTATATAGAGAAAGTTTGTACCAAATTTCAAGTAAATCGGTTCATTAGAACTTGAGATCTCATGTCAACCGTGTTAAAAAAAGTAGTTTCGAGAAAAAATGCGTTTAAATATTCGAGTAAAGCTTCTGAAACATACTCTACCTCCATTCTCTACCCCAGGGCGTATCTTATACCTTTTAATGAAAATCCCAACCATAAAACCCTGGTCACTACGGCACCAGGGAAGCACCCCATACCCCCACTATTATTTTATCTTATGGAACCCCAAACTAAATACGTCCTCTAGCGAGAACTTTCCCCCCTCAGAGGTTATATTAATATCACACCTGCAGAATATGATACCAACGAACTCCTGCTACTCCTGGCTGACCCCCTCCCCCAGAGAATGGATGTACGAGTTCCAAGATTCGGCCTGATCGTTTGATTTTGTCTAGTGGTAAGAACCTTGCTACGTTGTGTTTTAATTTTTACTCCTCAGATTCTTTATATAAAGTTTGGTATTACTTGTTTCAAGTTTCTTAATTATGGTTTGCTCTGATTAATTTAATTTAGGGTTTAACGAATTTAATTTAGGATTTTATTTATTTGAATTTATGTTTGATTTATTTTATATGATTAAATATTAGAAGAGGGCAATGAAAAGGAAATTCAAAATCCACTTTAATTTTACATTTATTATCAAAACTCGAATATATGGAAGTAATGTTCTTGACAAACAACAGAACTCTGTTCTCTGTAACGAAAACCTCCGTTTAATTGAAACAATGGCTGGCGTATGCAGAACTCTGCGATACGCCGAGAGGGACTCCTCTCGCCAAACACTCTGCGAGTTTCCCCACTGGGGAGACGCTAACAGATGTTCTACAATATGCAATAAATTTTGAACAGAGGATTGTTAGTCGGTCATGAACTTTCCTGACGGTATTATTTACATTGGCGCAAATTAGGTCAATACAGGGACGTGGGACCCACAATAAGAATATAACAGTAAATCAAAGATAAGTGAAAATATAACAGTGAATGGATAACAAGTGAGTGAATTATTATTATGGCAGAAATTACCTAGAAAGTATTGAATTCTAAGTGAGTACCACAGTGAAATAACGACGTATATATAGAGTCATTAATTAGGTAAATCCCCCATCCCCCTTAACGAAAATGCGTGTTCGCGATAATTTGACTATTACTGGAAATGCGAATGATTAGATACCCTCACCTACCAAGGAACCCGTATTCACGGCTTCGGAGACTTCTCCCCCAGGTTTGCAACCTCCGCTCCCTGTGACGCCCATGACGGAGGGCCCCAGACGACTTGGTGGACTTTGGGATGACCGCCCAGAGCCTACGAAAAGCCGGCCCCGTACATCCCTAGTGTGCTGCGTAGTTCGAACGGCGAGACCCTTCCGAGGCGATAAGGTAGTGGATACGAAATATGAATTTCGGATCGGCGGTCTTCTATGCTCCGGCACTTCAGCTACTGGCGTCTTCGGATCTTCCCAGCCCCCAATCTTCGGTTCTTCTGGTCTTTTTCGGCGTCCTCTTCCCGGATTACTTCCAGTATCCTCTTCCCAAATGACCCCCAGCGGCCTCTTGTTGGGTTGAACGTTTCCGAATCTTCCCGGCTCCCAGGCTTCGGCTCATCTGGTCTTCTTCGATGTCCTCTTCCCGGATTACTTCCAGCCTCCTCTTCCCGGATTACTTCCAGCTTCCTCTTCTCGGTAGCATCTTGTTGAGTTGTTTTTAAACTGTCCTCTTACCTCGATTCCCTCCGCATTTAAGCAAAATCTCGGCGTCATGTGAGCGAGAACGCATATTCCCGAAAACCCCCGTATGACGAAAACAGCTAGCACGCGCCGTACTAGTGCATGCGATTTCTCTAAGTCGACATTATCTTTAGTATCGTAAACATATGGTTCCATCCTCTGGACTCAGTTCCCATATGAAACCTTAACGCATAAGGGCGATACTTGTTTCACGGACTACCTGCATCGCTTACCTGAACATCCGGTAAGGGCTTGAAGTTTGTAGCCGAGATACATTCTTACTCAAATATTCTGCTGTCATGATCTGGATATTTTGTATTGAATATTTTAAAACTCTACTTTCGCTATGAAAGTTAATTTAAAACATGCCTAAATCCTTTTACTAATTAATAAATGAAATGAAAATAATTTAAAAAGAATTTTAGAATACGAATTAATAAAATGAGAAGTAGTTTGGTCATATTTTATAAGCCAACTTAATTTAATAATGCTACGAAAAATTGGAAAATATCGCGTGATCTTATAGCCCATGTACGGGACGTTTCACTTCAGGCAGTCATTCTAAGTCTTATAATGATGCGTTATACTTACATTTCGTTAATCGGCGATTCCGGATCCATACAATGGGCTTTCTCCTACTAAATTTACAAACTGTACGTTTTTTGAAGTTCTTTCTGCTAGACGAGTAGTTCTAGCTTCCTTAGAAGCATTAGAATTTCGTAGCTCAGAGCGCTCAATCATCCGAACTTCGTCCCGTCTGATAGCGAACACATGGACTTCAGGACCAATAGTGATTCCCATGGCGTTCATATTTTAAAAAATATTAAAATGCCTTCATTGAAAATGCACACAGCTATATAATTTTTAATTTCAATTGTGTGTGTTCCTACATGGTATGTTTTGATGCAAAATTCCAAAGATCAATGAATTTAACGATTAATTATTATTGTGGGTTTCTAAGCCCAAACGTCGATGTAATAATGCAAAAAATCGATTTTTTTTCAAAATTCTAGGCCAGGACATACCCTTAAATTCCCAAGAACCTCAAGAATATACATATACCTTTTCTTTGTTACGTTATGTCTGGCAGTATTTAAATTAACACACGTTAAATTTAGAACAAAAAATTATTTACGTTAACAATACTTCCAAAGTGTCAGTTATAATACGTTATATAGACTATATATAAGGGAATATAGACTATAGGGAAACCTATAGTCTGTTTCATGTTATTAACACGCAAAGGGAACTGACGTCAAGAGGCGCTATACCCAAGATCTTCTTAGTTATGGCGAAGGAGCGAGGATGTAAAATTCAGAGTTCTGTTGAAATGGTAGAAAATATTATTTCGTCAACTCTTTATGTTGTTAAATTTGTTGTAGGTTCCAGATGCATTTATTACTTAGTCAAAATTATTATATGCATCATTGTAGTGAATATAAGAGGTATCAAATAATTTTAGCGACTTAATATTTTGTATGTTTACACTACATCTTAGAAACTGCGTGACTTCTCTTTTGCAGGGTACCTTTATTTATAAAGATAGTAATTTAACTTTTTTCACTCCATCTGTGATATATGTTACCAAATTTCCTTTGAGGTTGGTACAAAAGAGTGCTACGAAACTTAAATGTTGCCCCATAGCTAAATGAAGTGGGGCAACAGAAAAATTAGTAACGATGCTTAACATGACGAAGTTATGATAAGTAATGAAAATATTTATTTAAAATATGTTATACACTGTACATACTTAGTAGAATAGTAAAAAATATAACTATTAGTACTGAATTTTGGAATAAAAGTTTTTGTAACTGCTGTATGACTTCTCTACGTTTTTTTTACCATGGGTAGATGTAGGGGAGAGCTGAAAAGAAAAAGGTTAGCAGCAATAAAAATTGAATTCCCATTAAAAATTTAAAACCGGTCCTGGCAACCAATAAACTGAGCGAAAAATATATAAGACAAAAATACATGTTTCGTGACCATTATTTCTTTTCTAGCGGTGAATAGTTATTATTGCTCTACATGACGTTTCCCACGATGAAATGTTGTTTGTGCACCACAACACCCAGTATACGTAATCTGGTATTACGTAAGCAACAACCTCCGAGCTTTCGGATTCTCTGAATCGACTGATTTTTTATAAATAAAAGCGTAAGCTAACAAAAATAAGTTTAATAATATATCATTCAAACTTTTGGCAAAATAAAACAGATTACTTTTTGGCAGGGCGCGCTGGAACTGTGCGATATATTTTGCCGTGAACAATAAGCGAGTGCGATTGTGTCCAGTTCGTAGTATTTTTTGGTATTACATCATGTCTACCGTAAGTATGATAACTTATTTTTTGTTGAGTTAGCGTTTGATTACATGAAATTTATGTAGTGGGTGGAGTCGATGGGAATAAGCAACAGTGTTACTGGATAAATGTGTGACATGAAATATGATAGGGTGTCGAAGTATTTATGGCTGAATCATTTTTCTAACTGTTTTATAAATTATTTGCTTCAATAGTGGATTAATTAATAGTTAGTAGTAATTTATAGTCTTTTTATGAATATATTTCAAGAAAACTTATAATTTCAAAATTTATACGATTTAAAAATTTGTTTTGTACTAATAAGGTTTCAATATAAAAATAGAATATTTGTCGAACATGTTGTATAATAACTAGTCTAACAAATATTAATATAAAAAAAATTAACAATATTCACTAAACAGACATTATTAGTTTCATTTACTGTGTGACATTGTCCAGCGTTATTTGTTAAATATTATTGTTTAAAATTCTCATTGTATACACATATATAATTTTGTTATTAAATGAATTTTTGAAGAATTCCGAACAATCTTATTTACTATTTTAAAAAGACGTTCACTGGTGCAGGCATACTTTACTGGTACATAGATACTTTATTTTATTCTTAGATTTTGTGTTTATGCTATGATGATCTCTCTTAAAGCATGATCTCTTTTAAATAAAACCCTTTATGCCTTTAACAAGAATGAATCTTTTAAAGTATGTCAAGTACAATGGTATCCCATACAAAGTACTTCTTATTTACAAATACATTATTTTTAACAAATTTTAAAATTGCTAAAAATGTCTTCCATGTACATTCTGACATTGGCTGACACGCGTATAAATATTTTGGATTGAACGTTCAATAATTTCCCCACAAGAATATATTCAATGGGATCAACTCAGGTCAATATCGTGGCTATTTACTTGAACACTGTTACCCTATTAATTTGACAGGGAAAGTCAATACGAAAAAAGATGACGGAGCTTGATGAAAGGATGACCTTCTTAAAATAAAATTCCTTAAAGACGCACATCATCATCCTAATTGCTTGGATACAAGACTAATAAAGCTGTAATTAAGTCGGAACGTAAAATTTATGAATTTTTAAAATGTAAAATATTTAGCAACAGTTAAATTTTCGTCGAAAGAGAAAGGCCCTACAAAACGACACCCTATCTTTCCAGTCGATCCAATTTTCTTGATACCAATCATCAATTCACTTCCTCAAAAAAAGAAAAAAAAATGAAATCCCTGATATGAGATACCTATGTAGTTATATTTTTCAATGCAATTGCATTTTACAATTTTAAATTTAACATCGTAACCCTTGATCGTAGAAATGGTAAATAGAAAACCTCTAGTAATGGACACAATTGTACTTGGGAAATTATAATTAAATAATTAATTTTTGTCAAAAAGTGAAGATGCAATTTAAAAATTATTACAATGGCACATATTTCAAAAAGTGAGTACGTCAGTCAATGTCTTTTTACAAAATATATTGATGTGCTTCAGATTTTTTCAAAAATCATTTAATAACAAAATGATGTTTATGATTAAATGATTAAATATTATTCGAGAATGTATATGGTTTCCCTTTACTAAACGTCTCCGTATATTATCTTAAATATTCTTGTCTACGGAACATCAGAAACAAAAATGTGTAAGAGATAGATTACTATATTAATGTAGAGATAATTTAATAGTATCGTAACAAAAATTTCCAAAGTTTCCTACTTTATAATTTTTGGTAATAGTTCAGATTTCTTGTTTTTTCTAATTTTGAATATATTTAACCAAAACTATATTTCTTAGTTTCTACTTTTGGATTCAACATCTCACGAAGTTATATACTGTGTAAATAATATCACCATGATGGCTAGAGATCTAAATAAAGTGATTTATTATACTCGGTATCAAGTACTTTTCACTTAATTCATGAACATATGTCACTGATGAAAAATTCTGTTTCTTAATGCCACGACTCTTCACGATACATACTTTCTTAAAAACATAATAAATAATTATTTACAGAGCAGTTTAGCATTAAGATATAACCACGTTTATGGGAGACAAGTACGATACGCCCCACAATCTAGATTAGACTATGATGATATCTTTGGAACCTTCTGGCCCTTAAGAACTCGCCGCCAGTACCCTTATTACTGGCCTTTGTCAATATACGATTTGTGGCCTACGGAACATCATCTTAGGAAGATCAGAGTAAGTTGGGCTCATATATATTTTCAAGCTTTTAGAATTAATTTTATATTTAATCTGATATTAAATTAGCTGAATCGGGTGATAAGTTCTTAGAGCTGATATTGTTTATAAAGTTTTCGGATTGATGATAGTAACGTTAATTCTTAACTGTCTTCTTTATGGGTTAAATCTTCTATACGATGGTATTTTCTATATGATATATGTTCTTTGTTTTAGGTTCGTAATAATTTATATTCTATCAGAGTGTGATGTTTGGCAAGCAGATTTAGAAGTATACGTTACAGAAGAATGTACAAGTTACAGAAGAATTTTAAATGAAAAATCATGTGATGTTAAGAACTGTTACATAAAATAAATTTGTTATTAATATTTTCCTGGCTATTTGTTTGTGTAATTACACACATATACTTATGTAATTATTTTTGTACAGTAAAGCAAACAGTTTAGAAATTTTGGAAATAGTAGCAATTTTGGAAATGGAAGGTGCAGCATTCGTGGGCATCGTTACTATGATTTTGTTAATTTTTAACTCATAGACAGAAAATATCATTTGTGCTAAATAATATACAGGCCGTGAAAAAAGTAACTTTGCATTGGTGTTAAGTTAAAACTACCAAAACTGATATACGTATATACTACTCTCTTTTTCACTTTTTGATAGAGAATTTAATTTAATTCGTTCCCTAATAGCTTGTCCTATTTACTTCAAATTATTTTGCCGTTGTTAAAGATTTTTATTGAAACCACCTATAATAAATATACATTGTTATGATTTTTATAGACAGCTACGAAAATGACAGTGTGTCAAAAATACGCAGCATGTGGGGCTAGTTTCATAAAAAGTTAGTTCATTACACGAGTTCAGTTTTAATAATATTTAATAATAACTTATAGCTAATAAGAAATATGTAGTTATTACATACTTATTACTAATGAATGTAGTTGAATAAATATAATAAAATACGCCTTATTATTGTAGAATTGTTTCTATATCAATTAGACTCATTATTATGAGAAAGAAAAAATCCTGGATAGAGGACTGGAACCTTCAATATCAACAATAAATAGGATATCAATTTATATATCGATAGTATTCGACGCACGCTTTGCTAACCAAGTTTGTACTGACAAGAAATGATTAGAACTCAGTTTTTCTGATAATCCTACACAAATCTATCAAATGAGGTTGGATCTGGATATCATCGGTCTTTTATGTCTCATCTAACGACTTAAAATATATTTGTAGTTCCTCATGAACTTAATTACTTTATTTAGTGGCCTGGGAAAGGGCTCGAACTTTCGATGCAGCAACAAAAACAGGAGATCAGATTTTTACAAACACCAAAAGGTGACACTTTATTCGATGCTCGTTTTGCCAATCAAATTGGAATCACCAGGACATGATTAACAGTAAACTGAGTTTTGATCATCTCCTGATGATGACATATTGGCTGGCCAAATTAGTGTCGAGAAACGTGTAGTATTTCGACGTTTGTAGATAACTGGTATTCTGTTTATTTTTTTCTAATATACCAAGAAGCTCTGGATAAAGTTGTGTCATCGATACAAGCACAACTGGACTCCGGAGGATACATTGTCGGCACCTTACTTGATATTGAAGGAGCCTTCAATTTCACATCCACGGGGGTGATTAGCGGAGCACTAGGTAGATGCTATACCCCCAGAATAATCGCTGAATGGATAGACCATATGTTGGGAAACAGACAGCTTATTGCCAACAGAGGCAAGACAACCATCAAGGGCCGGGTCGACTCGGGCTGCCCTCAAGGAGGGGTATTGTCCCCCCTTCTATGGTGCCTGGTAGTGGATGAGCTGCTTGAAAGGTTAAAGGATTACCAAGTAATTGGCTATGCTGATGACTTAGTAATAATAACGAAGGGCCCTTTCCTGGAACCGATTCTTGATATAATGCAGGGAGCATTAAACAAAGTTAGGAATTGGTGCAGGGATAAGGGACTCCCGGTTAATCCCTCTAAGACTGATGTGATGGTGTTCACCAAGAAATATAAATGGAACAGAACATGTCCGTTGACACTTGGTGATCAAGAACTAAGCTATAATAGCGAAGTGAAATACTTAGGAGTAATCCTGGACGGGAAACTGTCATGGGAAAAACATCTAAGTCACATATGTTCCAAGATCACAGCAACACTTTGGCAACTGAGAAGGGTCATTGGTAATAGCTGGGGCTTGAAACCGGAAACCATGAAATGGATGTATGAGGCAATTCTCAAACCCAGACTGACTTATGGAACACTGGTCTGGTGGGAGAGAGCCTGTCTAAAGTCAGAAGTCAAACGACTTAACAAGCTAAGAGGATTGATTCTAAGAAGTATAACCGGAGCCTCAAGATCGACACCGATTGAGGCGATGGGGATACTGACGGGAATACCACCTCTTGATGTCACCCTGAAAGCGGAAGCTGCAAAGGCAATGCACAGGGTGGAAAACTTGAACAGGAAGATAGGGAACCTGAATAGACTCTCGAGAGAGCTAGCTGAGGAGGTGCTCCTATGGATGTCCTCTGACAGCATGGGTGTCCACTTCCTGTTTGACAAGAAATATAAGACCACCCTCACCAGTAAGACCGACTGGATAGAGGGTCGAGCTGGATTACCGCTCAATGGAGACATCTGGTACACGGATGGAGCCAAGAGTGAGAACAGAGCGGGTGCGGGGGTGTATAGGCGACGTGATGGGACAGGTAAAACCTTCCCCCTGGGTAAATACACTACCGCACTCCAGGCCGAGCTAGTTGCAATTACATACGGTGTTCTGGGGGCTGACCAAAATCGGACCCAGGAGAGGGTATGTATCTGCTCGGACAGCAGGGCGGCGTTGATAGCCCTGAATTCAGCAACGACAAAGTCGAAGTTGGTCTATAATTGCTATGAAGCATTGAACCACTTGGCAGGGACGGGACCGGTGGAACTCTTATGGATACCTGGGCATAATGGCATTAAGGGAAATCTAATTGCAGATGACCTTGCCAAACTAGGGACCAGGGAAAACCTCTATGGACCAGAACCTGCAGTGGGAATAAGTCGGAATCTGATCAAAGACCGCATCAATGACTGGGCAATAGACCAGCATGGAGAAAGATGGGAAAGAGTAACGGGTTGTCGAATAACCAAACTCTTCATCAAATACTCAGAGATTGAGAAATGGGCCCAAGAATTCATTAAATTGAACAGGCAAAAAGCCAGAATCCTGGTAGGAATCATAACGGGCCACCATAGTAGCTTGAATGCATATAAGCATAAGCTGGGACTGACTGACAGCCCGGCATGCAGATACTGCAGAGAAGACGAGGAAACCTCGATTCATCTTCTTTACACCTGCCCTGCACTGGAGGAGAGGAGGTGCCTTATATTAGGGACCCCTGTTATCCTAGAAGAAGCGAGGCTTAAGGCGAGGGACGTGCCCAAATTGCTCCTTTTATGGGATAGCATTTTTGGAAAATGACCCGGACAGGAGGGGATCGCCAAGGGACTACCCATGCGATCAGTGGCTGATGAGGCCCAAACCCACAGAACATAATAAATAAAATAAATAATAAGAAGTTCTACACTGACGAGGCAATTTTGTTGTACGTAATGAAAAATATTAACGTTAAACGGGAAATATTAAATAGGTAATCCACTAAATATATAAAGAAATTAATTTTATTATTTATAAAGTACTATGTAATTATTTATAATAATAATATTGTTTTTTTCTGGAATTATACGTATAATTTTCTAAATGAATTTATAAATTCATTCACTTCTGGCCTATGTACTTGTAAGATGCAATCTTTATAAATTTTCAGGATTCAAATTATTATACTGCTCTTTTATATGAAGGACTCGTGTTTTCAGGAATATAGGAAATATTTACTGAAATATTCTATTTTCTGAATTGGAATTAAAATGTAGTAAAGCGATTCCGTCTCTATTTTGTGAACTGAAACTAAAGTATAATGAAAGAACATAGTTTTCATGTAACATTGTATAATAAACACACTTACACTTCTACAATAATCTCAAAATAGAGTACAAAGATTTGGATCCTATAGTGCATAGGCGTACCAGCACTTGCCAGCGAACTCTTATAGTACATTTGCCAGCAGCCAAAATGCAATATTTATAAGTTTTAGAAAGCTATTCTAGTTGAAATAATTTATTTGAACACACATACTACGTTCCTCAATTAGAAATTACATACTTCTAGTCCTATTTGTTGTATGATTATAACATCAAAGTCCTGTTTGTTGCATAATTACTTTTACATAGTTTCGGAACTGTGTTGACGAATGTATTTTTTTATATGTTCAAAAGTGCACAAGACTTACAAGAATTTAATAAAAAACCTAGGGAATGTGGTTTTAAAATACTAAAATTATATATTGGGCTATGTGTAGCCATTTATATCGCCTTATATAATACCCAGTTCAATGTTCATAAAATTATGATTGAAAACTACTATGATAAGTACTACAATGCCTTAATGTATTAAAATATATGTTAACGATTGTTTATTTATTTTATATTATTGTTTTTTCTTCGACTTTAGGTTATTTATATTATGATCTTCCCAGATTCTTTCCAAGCATACTTCAAAACTAATGTAAAACGTTCATATTCGTTTTGATTATTGAATATCTATTTTACTTTCAAATTTGCTTTCTGTAGAACTCCATGCAAAGAAATATAATAAGGTTGAATGTGGCCACGATTCCACGATATTTTTTTTGCGCCTTGATTTCTATGGTGGCGAAACGTAGTGCTATATCAATACCACTAATAGCGTAGTACTCGTCCTATCTAATCTCTGATATTTTCATGGACATACACAGAAACACCCAGCCTTATAAAGAAGAAGACTTATATGAGAATCGAACCCACACCCGAATATATTGAGCATCAAGGCCAGTTCCAAGTAATTGGCATCATTACCCCAGATTAATACAGGAAATTTGGAGACCTTAGTGGGATAATTATGGGATAATTTACTCTAAGACGATTTGGCCATACATATAAACATCCATGTCAATTCGGATTCAAATTGAAAGTCGAGTTGAACAAGGGACGTCGCAATGGCACGAAAAACCAGAGTATGGTGTGCTACACCACTTGACTGACATTTTTTACCGAATTTCTTCCTATATGCATTTTTTGTAAAGACTTCATCCAAATATTATACGAATCGGTAAGGTAAAATGGGCGTCATTCCCATTTTGCTGGAACGTTATCCTCTTAAGTAATATATCAATAGCAAAATGCTTTAGGGTCGCTAAAACTTTAAAATTTCTAAAAATCTTCTGAAGTTCGAGATAAATTCCTCTGTGTTATTTTCTAGGAAAAGCAGACCTATCATACGGGCACAAATTATGCTTACTTAAGAACTAATGTTCATTGGTCTGTAGAATTTTTTTCAACTGTGATTCTGTATTATACAGCATCTACAATTTTGTAAATTTAAAATAAAATGTACATTCATTAGAAAGGAGGGACAACCTTGAAGTAGTTTCTTAAAATATTTTAAAATTTATGTTTAAGTTACTTAATTTAAACCAATATACAAAACTGAAAATGTACCAATTTACCACACACAGACCAGAAGATAATATATTGCACCCCCCGCCATCAGTATTTTAGTCATTATATCTTTCTAATATGAAACATTTTTATTTTTGTAGTATTTAAGGATATAGGAAATAATGACAGACTGTATTTTTTGAATAGAAAATATCGTGCATTAAAACGAATTAGTTTTCATGTAACCCTGTATAATACACACACTGATATTTATTCAATAATCTCAAAATAGAGTACAAAGATTTGGATGTTGTAGTGTACAGGCATATGGACGTTTGCCAGTATTTGAAATAACTTGATAAATTTGAAATACTCTAACCAATTATCTCATTATTTTTCAAGTTCAACTAAATCGTTTGTTTACAAACCTGAAATTTAATCATTTTCTTGGCAAAACATTGATTATATAATGTTTAAAGTTTATATAACCTATATTTAAATAGGACAAAATATAAAAATATATCAAATGACTACTATCGAAATATCAGTCAGAAGTTTATTAATTCTGCTAAATATGGTTTGTGTTAAATTAGAATAAACAATTTAATTTTGTGCTATTTTCGTTCGATAATACTTGCCAACTATTACCATCTGTTAAAAACTCCACTAAATTAATTTAAAATTTACATAACAGAATTATACAGGATGTTTCATGTATTCTCATCCAAATAATTCATGTACTCGTATAAGTAATGTTTAGTCATTATTTTCTATGGATAGGAAACAGTACGTGTTACTTTGTTCCACAGAGTTTCTTTGTAGGATGTCACATTAAACTATATTTTATTCAAATTTATGGATGAAAATGACAATTTCCACAGTATTATATTATACAAAAATGTTATTGATTATACCTGAAGAAATAGAATAAAATACAAAATGACACTAGTTGTTTAAATAACATATCAAAATAAGTAATATATACACAAGAGGTAAAGTTCACTTTTATCAAATTATTAAAATTTTTTAAGTTGCTCTAGGGAGGGTTGGGGGAGCAAAATTACGGGACATGAAAAAATATTCTTAAAATAAGTATTGATATACAAAGACATTTTTCTAAAATTGATATTACATTCTTTGTCAGGTTTTAATTGTATTTTATTTGTATGGCATTCAAAATGAAAAGGAAATAAAACAAAGATTTAGGATAAATTGTTAAAATATGTACTTGATTAAGAAATTGAACTCATACAACAAATAGACAATATGCATTCGTTAGCTTATTTACTTGTATTATCGTATAATTTTGTTTGTTGTTGCCTATTATGAAAGTTATTATTATAAATGCTCCGAAATAGTTTATAGGAATACTGTTGGATTTGATGTCGATAAAAATTCATCGACCCATTAAAATAAATGTTGTCAAATGAGATTATTTTAAAGCACTAAACTCGTTTCAGAATATTATCGTCTTGCGTAGTTTAAGTGGCTCACTTAAAGTATGAAATATTATAAGAATCTGCTCACCTACCATCTGTTTTTGTTACTGCATGGAAGGTAAAATCCACACCCATATACTTTCTTCTAATTTCAAAAATAAAATATATTTTGTATATAAAAATATTAAAGTAGTAATTAGAAAATATTTTCAAGATAATAATTGCACATTATCATATTTTATTATATAATTTAACAGCATGACGTGCGTCATAATATAAATGATAGGTGGAAAAATGAAAGGAATAATGCAGAAAAATTACGCTAATGCACTATAGAAATAGTTAATCGAGTCGATGTAATATGTTGACTGTTCTTAAATCAATTGGTTTTAATAGAAAGAGAGAAGAACGTTTTGTATAATACAATTAACGTAACCCCTTTAGTTATTTTTGTTAAGATGAACAAGGAAAACATTTATAAAAAGAAGATAGAGAAAATACCTATTAATCTCCAATAATCAATAGCTGTGTCTCTTTTTACTCAATATAATTTTTAACTCAAATAATAGTTGTATTTCTATTAACTCTTCACATTTCAGTTATTCTTTATGCTGATTGATTGCAATTGAACGTCTATCAGCACTCAGACGAACTGAAATGAAAAGAGATATCAGGTAAAGGAAACACAGCAATTAGCATGTATGTGTTTAGTCTATGTAGTTTGTAGATATTAGTTGTTGTATCCAAGTATATGAAACAGTTGTTAAAGTATGAACTTAATACTTAACTAAGTGCATGCGTAGTTCGAGATTGAACGATTACTTTTTCTACATTTCATACAATCGTTATTAAATTGTGTTTTAGGCAAATTGTTAAGCCTAGAAGATATAAATAGGGACAAGAGTCAGCCAACAATTAACGTAATAAATATCATTCGCCTTAACAACGATTGCAATATGTTTTTCATAGTTTCTTCTTGCATATTTAAGTGACAACTTTGGATCACGTGTAATACTTCAGTATTCATGGAAAACTGACTGTTCTGTCTTTCCCTTTGGTAATATATGTCGACAAAAATAAAAAACAAAGTTTAAGGGATAATTAATTTTATATAAAATTACCTTTCATCAAGTCACGATCGAATGTAATACTCGCAGTAATTCAATCCTTTAATATTTTAGTAAAAGACTTTCCTTTCGTGTAATTATAACTACAAATAAAAAATCATATAGTAGGATATACTTTCTTCTAATACAACTGTACTATTCATCTCATCGCTATTTGCCAAATAAAAACCTCTCTTATCTTGCCGATAAACGGAACAGTCTACCTGAGCCTAGCCATAAAAACAAGCCACGGTATGAGATAAGAGCCGTTTGGGATTTTTTATTTAGCATAGCGATTAAATAAACTATACCTATTTATTTAAAAGCAACTGATACATTTTGCATTTAATGTACAGGGTTAAGAAGTACATGGGTAATAGATATCTTAGAATTGCAAATGATTTCTTTTTTATATATTTCTAAAAATGACAGTTAATATTTAACATTTTCAAAATATTTAACATTATAAAGGATTCTGGCTTTAATTATCTTGAAGTTTTCTCTAAGTTAAGTAAAGGTAATATATTCTTACCTAAAACCATAACTCAAAGGATAATCTATTTAAAAACATAAAATAAAGACAGGTTTATGTGACCCGTAAATATAATTGTTTAAATTGCAATTGCGTGGTCGTGTAAATGTGGCTTTTAAAAGTTAGTTCAAGGCTGCATCTACCAACTTTTAGCAAATATGTATTTATTTAATGATTATTGTCTAATATTACTGTATGCGACATGAATTTCTTCACTCAGTTCGTGCATGAAACACAAACATCTCTTCGAGTTAAGTAAACCAGTTACTCTACGTTCGTGGCCTAATTTCTGTCTCTGTATTAACCTGGTTTCGATATTTAGCAGTGCATCAAATTATGCAACATATATGATAGTTGAAATGAAAACATATTTTTTTATTATGTGAATTTTTCAATGGGACGAATTTAGAAAAATAAATATAAAGCCTGTGCCAACTGCCCGGGATATTTTCGAAAGGAGAAACAGATGAGTTATAGTTTATTTGAATAGAAGTTGAAACTTCAGGATTTTTAAAATAATGATATTTATGTATCAGTTCTACAAATAATCGTAGTTATATTGCCAATGTATACATACATTTTGTGCAGTTAGAATAATTATCATAAAAATATTTTACGGTACAGTGCAGGAATCCTTAATAACCAGGAACTTCAGTTCTTTAGTGACAAATCAGAGTGTGATTTAGATGACTAGTAGTGTGACGTGAAACATCCAAAAGACCTTTATTATCGGCGCATTAAAAAATGTGGACTAAATGGAAAACAATATTTTATATTTTTGTTTGATTTTTTAAGCCAATAATATCGCCAATAGTTACGTCTACAATATTTGAAAAACAAAGACACATTGTTATTTAAACTTAATTTAAATTAAAATTTGAACGTTATTTAAATGTTGGTTACTTGAAAATGAATAGAAAACTTATTCTTATCTAGCTATTTTTTAAATTGTGAAAAGGCTCGAGTTATCTTGATCCTCTGATAAACATAATGTCTTGTGTTTGATTTACTTTCATTTATCATCCACTAGTAACGATATATAATTACTTTTTTGTATTCTATAGAAATAGTTATAAATTTAAATTTGTGAATTTAATATTTGATTTTGATAATCAAAGTTTGAATTTCAGTTGGAAATTTTTTCTCGTAGGTAAATCAATAAGTTATAATCATATATATTACAGAAAAATATTGTTTCACTTCAACTATTTTAGTACAAAGTAGTGACTGAGATTACTGACATATTATAAATATAATTTTAAATTATGAAGATATTAGAAAAATAATAATTTATAATAATGCACTATAGATCATAAATTTAAATTTGTTTTTAAATTAAGTTTCTTGAAAAGTATGTGTATTTCAAGACCAAGAATGTTACGAGACAAGTAATTCATTTTATGAAATATGCTGAAAGTGCTAAGGGACTCTCCTACATTTCAGTAAATATATTGTTGGCATTATTGCTACTCTTTAAATTTGTTACCTTTACTGGTCTTGGGGTATCTTAAAAACATATCATGTGAATGAGCAGAATGCGGGAATCTAAAATATTAAGGTTTGTTTCCAATTTTATACTATATTTACAAACTTATTACCGTATTTCGAGTAATTCTTTTTAGATGCTGATCGAAATATAACAATATTGTTAACTGTCTATGTTAATTTTTCTTTTCTTATTTGTTAGTGAACCTACCAGCGAATTACTTAGTTGCTAACGTAATTGTCTTGTTCATATTTTTGCAGAACATAAGCATTTCTGTTGTTTTTAATATATAAGCATAAATATTATCATATAATCATTTCCAGGTGATGTATAATTATTTATTAAAAAAATCCAGACTTGAATTGGTCTAATTGCAACCCCAATCATTAACATCGATTTTTTTATTTAAAATGGCCAATCATGAGTTATATTTTTATTTACTCATAGCTGCGAACTTTGAAATTAATTATTTAGGAATATGTATCCACGAACCAAAATCTTTCTTGTTAAGTATTGACATACATACGTTACATATTTAAATTGCTTTAAGTTCGACAAAAACGCTTAATAAATAATACTGATATTGTTTGAAACCATAAATGGTTATTATTATTATTATTATTATTATTAATCTTACCCCGATTGTCACTTATTAACATTATTGCCGTGGTTATTGTTTAACAAAATAATTTTCTTAATGAATCGGTATCATCATAAATATATATATATATATATATATATATATATATATATATATATATATATATATATATATATATATATATATATATATATATATATATTTTTTTTTTTTCTCCAGCATAAAAAATATAGAAGCTGTATTAATAAATCATATATTAAATATTAATAATGCTGAAAGGGAAAGAAAAGTTGAATGCCCGCTCTTACACTTAACTCTAAATTAACGGTTTTATTAAATAGTAAATTGTTCAGAACAACACAATCATATTATAACTACAAATTTTCAGTTAATATAAAAATAATACACATATTTATAATAGGAATAACTTAATATAGGAGATATTTAATAACAAATAAGAATTGTGTTATTAAAAAATATTAAGAAGGTTTATTAAAAATTATATTGCACAATATCAATTAGTATTATAAAATCTTAAAGGAGGAAATAGAATATCTCTAGAAGCCAAAAATAAAGAATGGCAATGGTTATATTTTTATTAACATGGGTAATTATTTCTTGCTATAATTATTTATTTATTGGTAAGCATTCAATTAAGATAGTATTTGAGGTCAGTGCTTGATATGGATTTTAGTACTTACAAACATATTTTACAACAGATTTCCACTGAGTAATAGTTATTCATTTTAGATTTAAAATTGTTGACATTAAGATATATTAATTCAATTGGTAATGTATTATAATATTTAGAAATTGAATATGAAAGTGACCTTTTGTACAAAGTGGTAGAATGTTTGGGAATTGTTAAAACTTTATAATTTTGTTATATGTACAAAAAGACAACTATATAAAATTCTGCAATTTGCCATTGTGAGCCAGTTTAGTTATTTAATTTCATGTTTCTAAAACCAAATATAAATATAATATACGTATTTTGCAACTTTTAGATTCGTTTTTTATCAATACTTGTCAAGCTAATATGATGCACTGTATTTGTATAACCAAAGTGGTTTAAAATTAATGAGCTACATAACAACATTTTACTCTTTTGATCCAGTATATATTTATATCTAAAAAGTAATTTCAAATTACACTGTGCTTTCTTTATGCATTTATTTATGTAATCATCATTGTACTTTAATAGATAATCAAGTTGAAGAATTAAATTATATGCAGCAGTACACACTTAGGGTTCATTATATATTTTAATAGTCAAATTCGGAAGACTATTTTGATATTGCTGTTTTTTTTTACCAAAAAGTATTACAGTGGACTTGCTGGAATTAAGCACTAAGGAATTATCATCAGAGACAATCATTAAAGCTTCCAAGTCTTCATTAATTTGCTTACAAGTATTATCAATATCACTAGCTGTAAAATAAATATATATCTTATAATTATCAGCGTAACAGTGCGATTCAGAATATATAATATAAGTGTAAAAATGGCCTTAATACGGAGCACTGAGGAACACCTCACTTTATTTTTAAAGACTCAGAATATTTCCCAGCAAATATAACCCTTTGTGAATGTTCCACTAAATAGTTATGAATTATGTACACAGTATGCCTCCCAAAACCATAATAATTTAAAATTGATAAAAGTAACCGATAGTCTATTCTGTTAATGACCTTAGGACAATCAAGTAAAATTAGAGTAGTTAATTTATGACTATCAAGTTTCGATAGAATATCATCAGCTAGCTTTATCAAGGCAATTGTGCAATCATAATTACACCTAAATCCAGACTGTGTGTACAGTAATATAATAAACATTTCCAAATGTCACCCTATTTGCATATTCAAAACTTTTTCTATTATCTTAGAGGGGACAGAGAATATGCTTAATCGTCTTTAAACTCTGTTGGATATCCAGTTCTGGGTAGGGGTGTTATATGAGCTATGAGTTATATGAGTTATATTTTCCAACATGATGGAATTTAGTTTTTTCGATGCAGAAATTTGCGATAAGTGTATCATATATCGGAGACGACATGTCTAATTATTGAAAGATAACACTAACTTAGTCGATTGTAGTGTATAGTGTTTTGGTGTTTTATGGAAAACCAAGTTAGTGTTATCTTCACACCAAAGGCTCCAACCTACTCCAGTGCAATTATTGAAAGAAACTAGGGGTTCCAATTCAAACATACATTATTTGCACACCTTTAAGTCTCTTTATAGTTAATGTTCTATTAAGCATCTGTTAATATATACAAATTTCTCTCAAAAACATTGAGTAGTTTTTTAGTTGTCTCCTATCTCTTCAAATAAGCGATGTCTTATGGGTGTATGGGTTATGCGTCTCACCCGGTATATTAATTGTGGTGTTAATGCATCATATCGTTAGCCTGTCGTTGAAGTTGGCTGTGATTCTTGTTAACATATGTATCTACAATTGTCATTAATACACTTTTCGTTATGCTACTGACGTATCACTGATGATTGAAAACAAAAGCCCGAAAACAATCGCTGCCAACATAAGTAATACATTCCACAGAACATCTGTAATAGTCTTCGCTATCTAATATTATATCATGCCATTTATTGTAATGTTCTGGTTGGATATCATTCTGGCAAGATTCCATTGCATGTAGTATAAATTCATTTCTCTTTCATTTTTCTGGTCAAGTTTTTTGGTGACTCGTGCAACGCGTTCCCATTTTATATTGCTAATAAGAAACGTAAGTAGAACGAAACTGTCGATTTATTCCATTTAATAGAAGGAGATATTTTTAGAAAATGTTAAAGTTACGATACGATCCCACCTTTGGAAGCCGATTCCAATATTTGCCAGTACCGTCTTCTAGATTTTATTGGGATTATAATACTCTTGATCCTTTCGATATTTACTATAACCCCATAAGGTATAGATACTGGTATCCTCATTACTGGTCTAGTCACCTGGCCAGGTATATCTCTAAGAAGCAGTCTCTCAGTAGAATACGAGTAAGTGTATAGCTGAAATTAGGAGAATATAAATTAATAATATTAGGTATTTCAGGTGAAAAAGCTGTATAATTCATTATCGTATAGTTCATCTTATTGATTCCAAGGCTAGAGATATTTTATGTAGACAGTTTTCAACAGGACATAAATATGATGTTTTACATTAATTTGAATAAATATTTTCTTTTATAAATGTTATATCTTTAATACGTTATAGAATTCCTTAATTATTTACTGAACCTTTTAAACAAATGGATTAAACGTCGAAGAGGATGAGTAATTTAAAAGTTTTTACGTGCCAATCTTATTTATGGAAAGCTTTACTTCCAGTTTAATATATATATATATATATATATATATATATATATATATATATATATATATATATATATATATATATAATATACGATTTACATAGAAATGTATAATATACTATTTTATAGAAAACTAAATTAGAAATGTTTATAAATATCACTAATATTAAATCAATACTGTTTCTAAATTATAAAACACAAACACGAGAAATTACAAATGAGTTTTAACATCTGTCGATATTGCTAATTATTTATGTTGTATTATGGTAATCATCTAATGATAGCGAAATGTTTATCGAGTGACATGTAATATTTGTTGTTAATAGAAATTGTTGTTAATAGCTCCAGCACTTTCCCAGGATGTATGGGACGATTCAATATTTTTAATTAGGTAAAGATTCTAATACTGAATTTTTCACTTTACTTTTTAATTCATACATAACAATTGAAAGTTTTATACTAACAATAGATTAGATTTATTAGAAAATGCTATACAGCTCAACAAGAATAGGAACAAGTCTCAAAACTGCGATATCGGACTACCTACGATGTGCGTAATAGCTTGGTCTTTACCCAGTTAAATTGAGACTCTTGAAGAGTGAATATAGATGAATACATATTGAATGTGAATGTACACAGTATGTGAATGTGAGTTCGATCTGGCCGCACGTAAAGTGCATCCTATTAGCCCCGAATACTACCACACCCTTTCTTCTACTCATACCTACAGAATCTCACACTTTTCCCATTTTTAATGAGCTATACATACAAACAATCCCTGAGACAAATATCAATGGTTTCAGTGGAGGACCGAAGCTGAACATTAGACTCTATCCAACAATCGATTCCTCTCACTCATCGGTTTATCAGTTGGGCTACTGAGTTGCAATATGTACTCTTAAATACTCTTATCAGGTATACTTAATAACAAAACTTCATACGATAATGGTTATGTATTTCTAATATTTATATGTCTTTGTCTTGAATAGACAATCAACATAAATTTAAAATCCTATACAGAAAATATTGTTGAAAATACTATACAGAAAAATGTCAAACAAATATTTATTGAAACGAATGAATTCATTCATGAAAATTACTCAGTAGATCGTCATAAAATAAAATTTAAAATCTACAAATTTTGTATTTTAAATTCTTTGTATTTTATACTTTATACTATTTTGTACTTTCCAGAATATCGAACTTGAATACAAAATAAAAAGTATTTATTCTAACACTTTAGTTTTAATCACTATCTTTAGATAAAATACAACAATTAATAAACATACCGAATTAAGAAGACAATCTTCTGAGTTAGTTTATAGTTCTTTAATTATGTAAGTTTCTCTGAAGATGGTAAATAAACTCAAAACGTTACAGTAAAAACTCTTTATATCAATCTAATTGGTCAAAATTACAGAAAATATAAAACTTGTTAAATGTAATTCATACCTATGATCAAAAAATAAGAAAAAACATTTATATTTTATATTCATATTCGATACATAAATAAACAGTTATTTAGTTAGTAATGTATCGCTTATATCTACTAAAAAATACGTATGTCGAAGTTTCAACAAGGTATTTCGTCTTTCAGAAAGACAGTTTTACCTTCAAAAATCATTGCAATTTTATGTCGTTACTCATTGTCAACAAGCTGACTAATTTGGCAGATCTTCAGAAAATTAGGTTTAAATCCAGGTGTGTCCCCTTTTTTGTTCAAAGTAAAAACCACCTGTGCGAGCAGTATTATCCGATAAAGCGACAGCGACGTAAGTACAATAAGAGATGCAAAGTTGCGGAAAAAATATTACTATCCTTTCTTCATATTATTTTTAGAAAATGTTGAAGTTACGATACGATCCCGCGCACGGCAACAAATACCAGTATTTACCAGTTCCTTCCTCTAAAATGTATTGGAATGTGAACACCTTCGATCCTCTTGACATATATGAGCCTGTAAGATATCGCCTTTGGTATCCGCATTACTGGCCTTCCTATTTATTCGACTACGTTCCCACAAAGTATTCTATCAGTAGCCTACGCGTAAGTAAATTAAACATAATTGGATTTGATTAATATGTAACTATTTCGTCTTTATTTTAGCTAAGGAATAATTTATACAGCTTGTATTACCCGTAACTGTCATCACGAGAAATAAAAAAAATCGACGTAAAAATATGAACATTATTTTGGTTATACTGTTAATAATTTTATTTTAAAAATAAAAGGATGTTAAAATGTTGTATACGGAATTATGCATAATGTCCCACATAACTAGTCAGTTGTATAATAATTATTGTATTAATATGTTTATTGAATTTGTTGAGAAAGTTTATTGAATCACATCTCTCCAATAAGCATGGCTTTGACTTACGTAGTTTATTCTTGTTGAGAGGACATTCACTTAACAGTAAAAGGTAATGTACTTCATTGTTGTACTAACCAAGAACAGTGGTCTATTAATATCAACAAAAGTGTGTTAGATCCCATAATCCTCTTTGGTTAATTTATCAACGGACAACGAACTGATTTAGAGAAGATTTTTGAATTAGTCATTAAATATAATCAATTATCATAAACATTATTATAAGCCGCGGAAATAAACAAAAAATGCTTTAAATATTTTAAACCATACTATAGCAAGTATTAAATTACAAGTGTTGGGTTTGTGCGCAAATATTCTGTGCAGCGTAATGGCCTCTTGGTGAGGTGTGCAGGCCAAGCAGGATTATTGCTCATTGACCATTTTAGTGATTGTATACCATCGGAAACCTAAGTAATGAAAAGTAGGTATTACTGTGGTATAATTGAATTTCGGGTACCATTTTATTTACGATTTTACCATTTATCTAGTCTACTGGTAGTTCAATGATTGATTCAACACATAAGAAGGCATGCTTGGTTATCATAGTTTTTGGGGGACTTTGGGGGTTTTTGTACCCCCCGAATATGCCAACTCTGTTGCCGAAATTATCGTTGAGAGACGCACAATTATTTGGTGGCGATCGAAAGCTAGTCTTTTTCTTTGTGGAATTGTTATCAAAAATGCATATTTTAGTTTTAAATTTTATATTTTAAATTATATATTCAGTATAAGAGTATCTAGGATATTCTAATTAGCATGGAAAGTAGTGTCACTTTTTCACTACTTTTATTTACTTTAATACTTTCTTTTGATTTAGTATACGTATTGAATATCATAAGAACTATTATTTTATTTGTTAACTCAACTTCTTTCATTACTTTCATTTCAATCTTCATAATGTAAAATAAACATTTTTATTTAGAAACATTTCATTGTACATAATCAATATGATAAAATTATTACAATTTCAAATAAGTTAAAGTTTACGGCAAGGTATCATCGGTATAGTTTATTTAATCGCTATTTGCCAAATAAAAAATCTCAAAATATACCGTGGTTTGTTTTTATGGCTAGGCTGAGGTAGACTATTCCATTTATCGGCAAGATAAGACAATTTCTTATTTGGTAAATAGCGATGAAATGAATAGTAACTGTCGTAATCTGATCGGTCAACTTTAGTTTCTGGCATTCCAAGCCTTCACAGTTAAATAAGTATATGAACAAAGTGTAAAAAAATATTAAATGGCTTGAATAAAGGTTAAACATGATAGAATTACTTTCAGATAAATATGTTAATTACTTACCGTTAAACGAAATTAGCTATTAGAAACATTTTTATAGAGTATTCTAGAATATTGATTCTAAAACTTTGAATAATTAAAATCAACTTTAGTTACTATTTAGAATATTGTAGAGAATGTATTCCTGAAAAAAACTAAATTCACATTATTTTTTTCTGTTTGTATTCACAAATAAAGTTGTTACTTTCTTGGAGATAAGCTTCAGATGGGTTTTTTTAAGATAAATTTGATATTTATAATAATAATATAAATAGAAACATAAACATGTTTTAATTATATTTATCAAAACAGAGGTTTCTAATATAATTAATATATTTTATAATGTTTTTATGTTCAATCGTATATGAATCAATATGAAATTTATCTGGGATTATTGAAACCAAAGATTTTTATATTTTAATTTGCTAAATAAAATAAAACTAGAAAAATAACGCGAGAGAGATGAAAACAACAATAAATAAATATGCAGCACAAATGTGGCACAGATTCCGTCGAAAGCAAATTAAGATATTAAATGAATATTCTCGACGCATTCTTTGTTACTACATTTTGATATATAATATACATTTTCTGAAACTTTATTTACTACAATGTTACGCAACGTAAAGCTGTTGATTGCTCATCCTCTTGGCAAGTTATCAGAAAATAGACTTTAAATTCTCTATGCGAAAGTGTATTGTTCAAAGTCCGCGCAATATTAGCAGAGCATCCTATACCGGTTCACAAAAACTATTGTAAGTACCCATAATGGCTCAATCCATATTTCCTGATATACCGTTACTTTCAGAACATGTTAAAATTATGGTACGACCCTATACATGGTAGCAGATACCAAAAATTAACTACTCCATCAAGGGGTTATAGAAATTATTCTCTCGAGGCTCTAGATGTATACGAGCCTGCAATATCTCGATACTGGACTCCATGGCGTTGGCCTGCGTATTCGTTCGAGTATATTCGCGCTAAAAATTCGGTTAGGAATCTTCGAGTAAGTTGATACGTATAAAAATATTGCTAGGAAATTATAATTGTTTTTTTTAGCTAAGGAATAACCTTTACGCCCTCAACTTAAGCCTAAGTTAGTCCACTATCATTATAAATATAAAATATTAGTATAATGTTTAGAAATAATTGAAATAAAATAAGATTTACATTTGTAATTCTTTCTTTGATGTATAAAATGTTAAGGTATGGCATATAGGTATTGTTATTTCATAGCATAATCATTTATATGCTGTATTATTTTAAACATGTATAGATATAATCATGTTAATTATCTTTACGGAAACTAACGACATTATTTGAAAATCTCCGAGCTATTTGAAAATGCTCTTTAAATTTATGGAAAATTGTCTTTCAGAAGAGATTCACATAGAATTCTCAATGCTTTTTTGAGAAACCGTATTTGTTTTAGCTGTTTTTAAAACTATGCTCTACAGTTAGTTCAATTATAATTTATGTGCGAGATATGCCAGTTTCTTATTATCTTTAATTATTATAATTGAGAATAGAGACATATTTAATATATATATATATATATATATATATATATATATATATATATATATATATATATATATATATATATATATATATATATATATTGTTATTTAACGTCGGTCTATTTCCACTACCACAGTCTAACATCGACGTCAGGAGACATGAAACCTCTGGAAATTTTGCCAAACTCCCACTTACATATACAGGTACCTCTTTTACGTTTTATATCCAATCTAATGGATGGTATATCTTCTACATATCTCTCACTTAATTTCATTAAAACGTATATAGGTCACTCGACTAGAGCCCATCGAAATGTCAACAAGAATGTCGTATTGAAACCTCATTGGTTTTCTCTTCTGGATGTAATTTTAAAAATTCATATTTATAAAGAAAAATCTAAGTTCAAGTTGCAAGTGATTAGAATTAGATATGAATTTCAAGCTAAGACAACCAAGTTATTTCAAAATGTTATATGCAATTTTTTAGATAGACTACAGGCATAGTTTTGGACATATATTTTAATTATATTATTGGATTTGTTACTTATTTAAACTATACTAGTCTAGTTATTCGCAGAACGAGTCTTATTCTAGGACACTTTAATTATATGATAATTATTACGAATACTATGACGAATGTATACATAAAATATATCAGGTATTGTACTTAAAGAAATGTAAGCTTTGTAAGTTATACTTATACAGAATATCCTATATTTTGAAATGATGTTTTGAAGTGTACCTCCTTTAATCATCTATCTAAACCCTTAGCTAAAGCATTTTCTCCTAAAAGCTAAATCTTGAGAAATAACGCAACTATTAACTCTTTCTGATGAATTCTGTATATACATCTTGATATCTCACAAATCAGTATAATATATAATGCAATGTAGTGATTATGCTTACAGTATACCTTTATTAAATGCAAATAGTATTGTAACAAATATCTATCAAAATCTTAAATAAGCATAAATAATTTAATAGACAAAAACACTTTATTATTATTGTTTCTACAATATCTCAACACCCAATTTTACAATGAAAATAGTAAATTTATATATATACGTGAGTGCCTTTAAAAAATTGGAAACACGAATGTTTGTTAGCTCCGAAAAGTAAAGTGTGCAAAAATAACACGGACTCAAGTACTCTTTCACCCACGCGCGAAATGTGACCGTAGGCTCGTTGATAACTAAATATTTTGGAAATCATACAATTTTCAACGGTCTGCGGTAACAAATACGTTCTCGAGATCGCTATCGAGGTCTAGCATACACATCTCACAGTCTAAATCCGTAATGGTGGACTCATTCTTGGCCGGATCCCAGTAGATTTCAGTTTGGGTGTCGCAAAACTATTGTCTGACATAACCCCCGGCAGTGTGTTGAAAAGGAGTTCTTACGAATACTATATAGTGTCTTAATTTTTGGACGTAAGTAGGAGTGAATACAAACAGTGAATGAGTTCTATTTCTGGTATGCGGCATCAGCATCTATCCACGTTTTGTCATTTTTGAAACTATCTTTAGTACTGCTGTTTTCATAAGAGTATATCTCTCAAAAGTATATATAGTAATAAGTCTGGATCAAATGTTGTTTTAACTTTGAAATGCTGATGCCAGTCCCACATAACCCTTACTTATATCAACGATAAAAATTATCTTCTAGATAATGCTTCAAATAAAATATTTTCCCGGAGAGGGGTATAACTATCAGTTTATGCCTGACTACAGATTTTACTGCGATGAAAAAATACAGAGGCCCTTGAGTTCATATTACGATTATCCCTTTAGAACTCGTATTTGGGTTCCATTCAGAAATCTAAGATTGTATTTTGATTATATGCCTTCCAGAGTGCCCTTCCGAGAACAACGCGTGAGTAGCTTAAATCTGATTTTATACTTCACAACATTATCTAATATATGTTTTAGACAAGGCGTGTCATGTATTTCCAGAAACTGAGAGATTAGGTCGTTACACTTGAGGGAACAAAGTATATATATATATATATATATATATATATATATATATATATATATATATATATATATATATATATATATGCACTCATATCGTTTTTGTAATATTTTGTATTGCATCATTGTCAAGCCTATAGCCTACACCATCAGTTTAATATGTATTTTTTATGTATATTATGTCGATTAAAAAGTGTTATCTCATTTCAATATTTTATTTCGGTAGTCATTAGTTTACTCAATGTTAGAAAATTTATGATAAATAACTTTGCTTTTGTATGAACTTCTAAAGTACAAAGTATTCAGCTATGATATTGCATTTCTAGATTTTATTTAAGCTTGCATAATAAACTTTCGTAAAATTTCAATTTAAATCCAGTTAATGACAGTATGGAGCTTAGAAATTTATAGAAACTACAATTTTTCTTTTTTGATATATGTTTGTCTTCTGAATGTTCAGAAAATTTTAAGTTACGAAAAAAACTTTGACAAAACTGCTAAAAAGATTATGCTTCATCTAAATCTACGTCGTGGTGAAAAGTTCTCGTACAATATTCATAGTTCTGTTAATAAATGATTTTGATAAATGCTGAAAAATAATATCTTTGAAATTTTACATTTTAATCAATTTTATATTTGAGTTGAGATGTCATCGTATTGTTTTTTTAAAACAATAATCTCCATCTTTTTTTTAACAAAAATTAATTCATTAAAATTTTTCAAGTATAACTATACAACATATCAAGAGGTTCCTATTTATCGTTTATGAAATAGTACATGCTAAGCTTGTGTTAAACGCTGTGAAGTAAAGATATAGCGGAAAATAAAAAAAAATTAATTACAGAAGTATCTCTTATCTGATAGATATTTTGACTAAACACTATTTTTGTACCGTTATTACTTTTAACTCTGAAAACGTAAATCAAAGTAATTTGTTATTGACAAAATAAGTTAATGTTAAATAAAGCAATTAACTATGAGCAATTTCATGCTCATAATTAAAATAGTAAGAAAGCTATTCTAAATCAAAACCGATAAAGAAAAGTTATATCACAAAATTTATTAATTATTCTGTTACTACTATTGACAGGTTGACTTTGTCAAGCAGTAGTTTTTGAAAATTATATTTAATAAGCAATAATACGTGAATAAAAATGGTTCACTGAACTGAACGGGGAACAATTAAAGTGTTAATGATTATTCGATATGTTGACAGAGTAAAATCACACGAGAAAGTCTGAGTTGTTTAGTATATCACACCTAAATAGACCACCTCCTTCAATGTCAGTAAGTAGACTTATTCAATAATTTCGGTAGTTATAGTGTTACTTCAACAAGGCACACTTCAAGTCAAAGAAAACACTAAATTAAACATATTGCTATAAGTACAAGATATTCAAGATATCCTTACCCTTCTGCCATGCGACTAAGTTTAGTCAGTCGTATCAAGAATTTGGAAAATTTTAATAGATATAGAACTTTCACTCTTATAAAGTAGGTACATTTAGCATAAGACTTGAGTGAGAATGATTCATATTGTCCCAAATAATATTGCGAAGATATGTAATGCGTTATAATAAGTAACCCCACTTAAGTTTGTTGTTTTTTTCCAAAGCAACGTTTTCCTTGAATGAAGCAACATCATAGCTGCAGATAGTGGTCCAAAAATAATTCTCACTCGATCAAGAATCACACAATCAACATCAGGGTAAAGTATTCGTTACCTACTGCCATATTTTTAGAATTTCGAATATATTAACTTAGATCAACATTAGCAATTTCTTATCCAAACACTGAGGATGATTTCAGTAAGATCGATCTCCTCTTTATTTTTATATGTCCAGTCATTTCATGATGATATTTTCTATGGCAGATAGCTAAGGCGAGGTGGCGAGGACCAACTAAATGACCAACGATCACCTGACTTGACCCCCTTGGATTTATATTATGGATTTATTACTATATACAGAAATGGGTTTACAACAAACATAAAATAAAACTTAAAAATCGAAAGTCGATTTGAATAGGTCAAGGATAGTGTAGAGGAATTGAATCAATGAATTTAAATTGAAATGACAATTAATGAAGTAATAAATGTTCAATAGAGTGAAGATAGATTTAGTGATAATAAGTGATGAACAGATGAAGATAGTGTAGATGTTTTGCTATTAGAAAACAAATCATTTTTTTATTTTGGATATGCATCAGATTTAAATACGATGACGCAGTATTTTGTGAACATTCCTTTAGTGTGAATTATCCGGCTAATGGAGGTTCATAACTCTAGTACATAAAAATGAAGATTAAAACCTAATGACTGCGATAGACTTCAGTTTACTACCACGTAACTGGTTTGGTCGTGTGCAATTTCTTTAGTATTCTTCTTACATACCTTTTTATCTACATCTCTTCTTTTAAAAAAATATACTATAATGATAATGATGAAAATAGTAACTCTTTATTTTGCTTTCCTTTGAATACACAAACTTACACAAAGTTATCACTTAATATTTTAATATTTTATGTGTCCCTATTCACATTGATAAAGATTTTCTCCGGTCACTATTCGACTACTACCATTTTTTTTAAGTTTGAACACAAAGAAATCAACCCTTACTCTTAACTAACCTTCAGTTGACATATTTATTTGTTTAGAAATCTCAAATAGATACTATTCACTTCATCGCTATTTTTCAAATAAGAAACTCTTTTATCTTGCCGATAAACGGAACAGTCTATCTGAGCTTAGCCATAAAAACAAGCCACGGTATGTTTTGAGATTTTTTATTTGGCAAATAACGATGAAATAAATAATATGTGTTTTATATTTTTCCGTTATTATACAGTAAGCACGCACTTTTCTTTGTTATACGCAAGTTGCTTATTTTAAGTTGCTTGGAAGTTTAAGCAAGTTGCTTTAAAATTTTTGGCATTTCTGTTCGCCGGAAAAGCGCTTGCACTATTTTTTTATTATCGTAGTGGAAATTTACAGAGCGTTAGATAAAAGGAAACCTTGTTTGTGTATAATTCTGGATCTTATAAAAGCATTTGACTTTATCTCACAAATGTTGTTCGAGAATTTTCAAGGTCTAGGTTACCATCTACCGGATAAGGGCCGTTTGTACTTATATATTATTCCAAAGTTATTTCAACTGTCATACAGGTACAATATACAAAATTAATGATACCTTAAGCAGTTTAAGCCATGCAAGAAAAGTACACACCGTGTAGTAAGGCCTATTATATTTTCTATTTAATTAAATAATATCTAACACTATAAAAATAGAAGTACCAGCTCTGCCGATAACTTATGTATACTTCATGAGGTTACTAACTATAAAGAACTAAAAATAAAAATAGAAAATGAAATGTCAAATTTAATAAATCAATTTAATTATGAATTATTAACTATAAATTTCACAAAAACTAAATTTCTTCCTTTCAGTTCATCTGAATATGGATTATTGAATTATGCCTAACATTATATTAAAAATAATGAACATATCATAAATATAAATAGTCTCGAAAATATCAAAAATCTTGGCATTTATATATTTATATACATAATTTAATATGAAACGCTCGTATAAACGAAGTAATAAAAACCTTGAGTATGTAAAAACATTCAAGTAACAAAATTTTATTACTCTCTTATTTAATCCAAGGTCTTCTACATAAAATTATGATGGGATAGCTTCGTTAAAACACACCTGAAAAAATAAAAAAAAATTGTACTACACAAGTTGTTGAAAATTTTATTAGGAATTGACTGTAGATACCGTACTGATGAATTACACAGCAAAGAAAATGTTCTGGATATAAGGCAACACTATTTTTTACAAGTCGTGTTATTTCAACATAAAAATAAAAATATACTGATACTTACATCAATTTCTTACACTAGAAAAAAAAAATAATTAGAAATTGTTCTAGTTGCAACAAATATAATACGCCAGTGGTCTTACATATTTATTGCTTTACGCTATACAATGTATTGTCCTTAGAAATACGCAACTCTGAAATATAAACATAACATTAAAATCGTTTAAAATCAAAAAACAAAGGAAAATAATTAAAATATTTAATATTAAAAATATACGTGTCCAAATTCTCGCTTTTATAATTTAAATAAACTGAACTAATTATGTTGAAAACTTAACTTTGTTCCATCCGATCTCTAGTCATTAAATTAATCTCGTTCTCACTGACCTATGGGTATGTACCTTTTCTTTTAATATGAGTTATTTGATTCAATATATATTTTTTTATAAACCCAATTTATTAGAAACCAGTTTATTTTATTAAATCTCTCAAATGACAGATAATCTGCTAGCAGTCTTCGCCTTTGTAGCTTCTTTTGTTTACTTACACTTCATTATGTAATTTCATTGTGAATATTTTTTAATATAATTTCTATAGTGTGAAAAAAATGTGATTAGGATTATTATTTTTTTAAACTAAATTTCAAATTTTATTTATACAAGGGAAACTAAAAGACGTTATATTTGTATATATTATAGGTATATCTCAAGTAATCCTCGATTTTTTACAAAACACTGTAACTATTTGAGGTTTTATTAATCCAATTGCTTACCTTATTCAGTTTTTCACGTCTTCTGTATTATTTGGTCTACTGATGTGTAGTTTGAATTTGAAGGAACCCTACAGGATATAATTTAGAGGACTTAAATCAGGAAAATTGGATTTTCCTTAGATTCTATTGAACCTTATCTACTAATACATTAAATTGAAAAAACAATATTTAGGTATTCTTCTAGTGAGTACATTTAATATGTTGGGGTCTCATCTTTGTGATACCACAAAGTAAACTTGGGTATATCGGGATTTTTAAAATTTGGATACTGTAGAGCGAGCGCCAATATTATCATAGTGATAACTTGGTCCGCAAAAATTCCATAATGGACGAATCTGTAAAAATTCCAAATATCTTTCTCCAGTTAAAGTTCCGTCAAGGAAGACGGACACAAAATTCTGTTGTTCAAATTTACTACTTATTATTATCATCATTGTTACATCTGTTAATCATCATTTCATGAAAATCTAACCATCTATAGAACTGATTAAGTTCATTGACTAGCTAGTGATTTTATAAGGATGGCTTTTATTCTAATTTAAATACTTCGATATGGATTTTTGTGAAACTTGAGGCTCTAGAGTAATACTACGACTCGTTTTATGTTTGTTTTTTTGAACGAAGGATATTATATTTAACTATACATCTTCTAAGACTATATACTAACCTTTTATATAAATGCCTCTCCCATGATTCAGAACTCTATTTGTTTTTCAATTCTGCTAACAATATGTTGAGATACGAGGGCTCTGTTGAGGTATACATTATTAAACAGTTAGCAAATCTCCAGTTGGATATGATGACGAAAATTACTTAATTATAAATGATTTTATTCCAATGTGTAAATATTTACTGTGTATAACATCATATTGAACGATAAAATACGGAAATTATAGCTGTGTAACGTTATTATTTTGAAATTATTATCAGCACGCATAATGTTATCTAGAAATCTTATTGAAGATATTGTAATACGGTAATTTCTTTGCATTATTACGGTATTTTTCAAGTAATATATTAGAATGGGAATCAAAATGTTTCACTTCATTCTCGAGTAGATAATTCTCGCTATAACTATAATTTGGCAGACCATTTTTGTAATAACTGATTAACCCTTACGTCTGATATCCTTAATATCCGTAAGTGTAATATCTGGATGTCAAGGAAACATGTTAATAATTTATCCTTATGTTTAATTAATGTATCTGGATCTTTCGGTATAATTTAATCTAACAGAAATTGACACATAAATATTGCAATAACCTACATTTAATAATAAATGGAACGGTTTACTCTCCAGGATTAAACAGATGACTAAACTGGTGAAATCATTCGAATATATTCAAAATATGCGGGACACACTCGCGATCTCTTCGCTATTTTAATACCTATGTAAAGTTGGCTTATGCCCAATAGACTTCCCTCTAAATTCGCGGCAATTGTTTTCTTCTTTTCACAAACTTAGTGACTGTTCGAGTTACCTGATTGGTAACACAGCGTGATATCCATTCCAAGCGACGAAAGAAAAACGGTAAGTAAATTTTGCGTACATAAATGTGTATGATTATTTCAAAATAGCCTAGAAACTGCTTAAAATTAACAGATATTTCTTTAATATTTGGTTATTATATATTTACTTATCAGAATAAGAAATATGCTGTTCCCATTGTAAGTGGTTCCAGGCAAGTTTTGATGATTTCTATTCCTAAAGATCAAAATGTTTGCAGAAGATGCTTAAATTAAAATACGATCCCGTTCACGGCTATGACTATGCGTATAATGCCAATAGGCCTTACGTTCCCGACTACAGAATTCACCGCCCCTATGATTTTTATTTCGATTGGCCATGGAGGTACCGCGTTTGGTTACCTAATCGTCCTTTTCGGCGTTTTTTGAATAAGGAGCTTCGCGTAAGTAAGTATTTTTTTGTCGAATGTTTGCCATACTAAATTGATTTTTTTCTTTTGTAGCTGAGGGAACTCATCTATTTAATATAAATGTCGTTCGAGTATCGTAAACTAACCGGGTGATAATCGTGAAGATATTTTTGTATTTCGACAGAAAAGCTGTTGTATATTTTTGACTAGATGTACTAAAAATTCTGTTAGAATTTTTGAATAAACTTACATGAAATTATCCGTCTCTTCTTTTTTGTAAAGCTCCTTATTACATACAGTTTTTAATCAATAATAAATAATTGGTTAATGTATAAGCATCTTTGGCAGATAAAATACATACCTATAACTGTTCCATACAGTTCAACCAACACATACTTTTTATGAATAATATTAAGTGAAATCTCCAAATTTGTGCGAGCATGGAATGTATTAGGTATCGCAACAGGTTTGTCCTGGCTATTTTCCAACGAATTATATATATCTACCAGCCGTATGATTGTGATAAACACAAAAATTTTAACTTCGTATCTTAACGTTCTATTCAGTGTTTGTGTAACAATCGTAAGTAGATTTTTGAAATACGTGTTTACGTACAGTTGAAGGTAAATGAAAATCGGTTATATGCATATACATAATACTTTGCTAGTACATTTATTTTATTCAATAATTTTAAGTAGAGGAAGTTTTAAGAATTTCATGTGTTTTGCTTTGAAATTTTATTTTTAGAACGATTGACAGCAAAACGTTAAAAGTATATTTCACCAGTATCTACATAATTTCCAAATATTGGGTACAGAAATAGAACGGAATGCTCTCAGGTATTAAATTTTGTTGGGTTGCACTAAAACAATACAACGAAATTCTCGAGGTGCTTTTAATAATCAACTAGTAAAAGTACGTTTCGATTTTAATGTAACGTAAAATTATTTGTAGGAAAATTAATGTATTGAAACATCAATCTGAGACTGTGCCTCTATGGAAAATGGAAAAATTATTTTTCTTAATCAATATAAAAAATAATATATTTGGAATAAATATTGATCAGTAATAATGACTTTATTGCATATAAAACATTACAATTTGTTGCAAGAAGACTGGCTTACATTTATATAAAAATTACAATTCAATACAATACATGAAATATAAATGAAGTAAATTTGCAATTAATATAACTAGGATGGTAAAAAAATGCATTCACCTTAACTACATACATATATAAACTATAAATTCCGAGTCCTTAAGGAAGAAATCTTAAATTATTCATTATAAATACAGTCATTAAATGCCCGAACGTTTATTATATTATTTGATGCAGTTATTAATGATTCAAAATTACTCATAAAGTTGCAGATGATTAATTTAATTCCACAATATGTAGGGCAGTCCAAGTATAAATGATAAATAGTTTGTTGTACGTTAGTATTGCAGGCACTACACATTTCCGCGGGATAATACTAATAATATAATTGATAATATAGTTGATGTATTGTGATTTAAATTTGCATTTTAAACATAGACATTGGTAAAAACTGATTCACCACTATTATAAAAATATTGTTTGTTGATTTTGATTCTATAAATATTTTCTTCATATATCCTTCGTTATTTTGAATTTAGTATATTTGAAAATATTTAGGATGGCGATGGCGAAATGTTTATTTTTATGCACTTTTAGACTGCCTTTGCGCAATAAACATCTCCTATTGTTTATTTATAACATGATAACGTCATGGTCTGAGAATTAATTAACCGATCGAGAAAGGGTGAGAGCTAAATCAGAGAGTCCACACTTTAGATGTATTTTATTTTCTGTAACTTTATAATAATTTAAAAACATATACTCGAAAAATAGTTAAGTACAACGTGATTTTCAAAACCAATATAATACAATACTTTTGGATATGATCATAGTCTGATCTTAATGAAATATAGGTACAACAGATATTGAAATATTACAACAATTAATTCCATGTGTCATCAAAGTCTACAAATAATAAACATTCTCAATCTGCTTTGCTTAAATCAATATTAAAATTGGAGCCTGCAGGAAACCAATTTTTCCAGGTATTCGTAAACCAATTTTTTATAATCACAATATATCGTATCTATAATTATATAAAATAAATCAGATGCTATGTAATTATATTGACTTGAGTTTTTATTTATTTTTCAATAAAGAAAATTCTATTAAAAATTTGGCCTTTAGAAGTAAATACATTTTAATATGACTCCGTGCCATGTAAATAAAAGCCATGTTGCAATAATAATTAATTTAATGTGTCTTCTAGAAGCAGTTTGTTTTAGTGACTTTTTAATTGTAATATTAGTTGTTAAAACATACACTTTCAGAAATGATGTTTATACACATAGACAGATGTATGTAAAATCAAAAATAATAAAGAATATTAAACCTGTTTTTAAATTATTATTAATATTTACAATACAGTTGCTTAAATTATTAAATTACTAAGTTTTATTGTACATATACATATTCTCTTATTCTCTTATTCTTAGTACTTTGCTTCTCAACATTTCTCGTTGAATATCTGAAATATTTGTTATCTTTTGATTGAAGTTCCTTTACGTAACTTGAATGCCAATCTTGCATGGCTTTAACACTGTCATACCTCCTTCCAAATATTTCGAAAATATTGTAAAATACTTGTGAATATCTATTTAACTGTTTAAGTTTGGGGTTCTTGAGAAAGTTGTACTGTCAATGGTTTTTACCCCTACGAAAATAGTAAACTTTTAACATAAAAATATGAACTTCTCAGTTATTGAATTTATTTTCAACTTAACAGCGTATTAGGTGAAGTAATTTGAGACAAATTATTTTCAGTTTTTATTAGAAATTAATAGAACTGTGGGAATACCACATTCCTTGTTACAAATAACACTGTATTTATTTGAATCATAACACGATGTAAACCATTTATATTCTCAAAAAATATCTACTTCATTTACCTGATGCTTCTCACAAAATAGTTCGAAACAAATTTTTATCACTTACTTTATAGATGTCGAAATTAAGATACGACCTTCAAACTCCTTATATACCGTTTCGGAATATAATAGACTACGAGCATGTACCATATACCAAGTATTTTTCGGTGGATGCTCCCAACTACAGCACTTACAGGCCCCTCCATCGATATGACAAATGGCCCGCCTGGTATAATGCCTATCTGCCAGTACCAGAATTCAGACACTATTTGAATAATTTACTTTTAAGGGACCTGGGCGTAAGTTGATCTTGCGAACTTTTTAACGCGAATGGTGTATTTAATACATTTTTTTCAGATCACCCGTCATAAATATGTCCATACTTATTGGTAGTAGATACGCCTAGAATTACGGCTCAGGATTACCAAAGTAATACAATAAGTTAGGCATTAAAAAAGTTGATACAACGTTTTCCATTGATCAGTTTAAAATGTATAATTGAAAATTTATTTAAGATTAAATTGAAAATTAAGATTCCTAGAAAATGTTTGCAATATTATGTACAGGTATTGATTCTTTGTAATTCTAATCTTGTTTAGATAATAACTTTAAAATAGTCAGCTGACATGTTATTCTAATATTAATAATTAAATATAATAATATATTGTATCCACGTAATATTATTAAATAATATATCTAACATTATTAAGAAATATGTATTGTATTACACCATAAAATAGTTTTGAAGAATTATTTTCAATGGAATGTTATAAAAACTAATGGATACTAATAGTTATAAAAACTCTATTACTCAGAACAAATATATTCTATTATTCTACTGTTTTCGTATATTCTACTACTAGTATTACTATTATATTATTCAGAAAGAAGAATAAACCACCCTCATTATTAATAAGTTATTTATTTAGCCTATATAATTACCTAAGGTTTGAGAAATTGCAGCTATGGACATAATGTTTGATTTAATCTCATAATACAAGCTAAATTGTTTTATTTATAAAGTTGTAATCTTGATTCTAGTTTAGTGAACTCAGCAAATATATTTAATTTAAATAATTTAAATTAGACAAGATAACTAAACAAAGTACATTAACGATTGATAAAAAAGCGAGTTATATTTCGAAATGCATCTGTGAAGTTATTTATATTTTATAAAAATACACAAAATGTTTTGATAACATTTCGGCGGACAGCGGAGACACTTTTACAATTAGACTTGTTTATATACTCGTACATACAATTGACTTCCGCGTATATTTTTTTACAAACTGATATATTATGATACCGCGTATAGTATATTACAAAGTGCTACATTATCACCAAACTAGCTAATTTTCCGTTTGTTTTCAGCCACAAGAATTCTTGTGCCATAAAACTTAAACGTGTCATGTATACCTGTCTCATATCGTATATGTGTAACATATGATAAAAGATATATAATAAATGAATACATTTTATCTTAATCTTGGTTTCTGATAGCTTTTGAATTTACTTGTTTAATATAATTTCTTAAAAAAAAATCACTGACAATATTGTCATTTGTTAAAACATTTCTTTGGATCATAAATACTAAATCAATTAAGGTTGTATTCTGCTAGCAAGATTATGTATTTTTACATAATCCTGCTAGCAGGATTATGTAAAAATACAGAATCCTACTAGTTTTAATTAAATACATAATCCTGCTAATTTTTACATATATCATAATTTAAAACTATGTTTAGAATAGTTATTTTAACGTTTTTTTTAACGTTATGTTCTTATTGGACTCAAGTTTTGATTGCCCATGGAACTGTTCTATAAAACACAGGATTATTCAAAATTCCTGCTTCATTGATAATAGATATTCATTAATAGATATTCATCACTATTTCAAATTACAATAAAAACATTATTATTAACTTGTAAAATTTTTAAAACTGTGCATAGTCCTACTTATAAAATAAACGATGTAAAATTTATTTGGGAATTATTTACGTGTATATTTAGTTCTAATCAGACTAAATTAAATATTACTATAGAATAGTATCTACCCGCTAAGTAGTCATAGTGTTATTTTAGTGCACTTAGACGCTTTCATCTAATTATCTCAGGATGACAGGCCTCAAGTACGTTTCATTGACTATTTCCAATAAGGATCAAATAGCGATATGCAGCTCTCGTGCCTGAAGATAAATTAGACGGCACAATTATCTTATAGAATCAAATATTATTAAACGCACCCTATGGAAGCGATAGGTTTGCTTATCATATCTTACTTTATGATATCGTATGATTGCCTTTCCTATTTGTATCCCTAGGACTCGTTATAATATATATGTAAATTAAGAGTCCGAAAAACACGACCTAATATTTGTTTTTGAGGAAAATGCAATAAAAAGTATTCTCTACTTTTGCCGAATGTCAAACACAGATTTTTCAGATTTCAGATAATCGAGATTCGTGTAATCGAAGTTAACAAGGACATAATGTACCTATATTTATATTTACGTGTTCATGTCGATGAGAACCAAATAGGGGCTGTTATTTGAGAATTCTTCAGCTTTGTCTAAAAATACCGAAAATATTTTAATGGTTCCGTTACTATCGAAATTTGGAATGTGGCTATCCTCAGATTAACGTTTGAAGGGAAACTTGTTTGCATCTCATTGGATTATCATAACAGACCCAGTACCTTCACCATAAAAGAAGAAAAAGTGTAAAAATAGTTTAGTTATAATCAAAAATTATAAAAATATTTTTTAGAATTATTTTTATTTAGAATAGGTTTTGGTATCTAAACCTAAATCTAAGAGGAAGTTTAACTAATTATTGATGTCCACTCATTAAAATATTTACTAAATGATTATTAGTAATTCATTCCTATTAGATTAGTTACTTATCGTTAATTATCAATTATTTTTTTTACTTTAGTAAAGTAAATTGATACTACTGAAAACGACAATTACTTTTTCTTGGATTCAAATGAAGGTTTTCTGAAAATCAACAGAACAAAATTTGACAAATTGAAGATATATAATCACTGCTTTACCACAGTGAATCCCATTGTCCTGTCATGAGTTGAATATAATCTACAAATTTATAATTTAAAATATCGGAGCCTTTAGAAAAATTGTAACGCATTCAATCTACACGTGTTCCATGTGCGAGTTATGCAATTTTAAATATTGTAATTTTGGTAGATTCAATGATAATACATTTTTTAATACTACTATTTTATTTTTGTGACTGAACAGGGTATTCTGTATACTGTATTCAAATTAGTTTATGTCGTTGTCTCATTTTCAAATATTTTCTATACCTGGCATATAAGATTACTCATTATTTTCTAAGTGCCCTTCAAATTTAAGTCACAACAATATATTTTGATTATGATACTTCTCAAAAAGTAAAATATGTACTCTAGATCGCGATGCATATAAGCAGAAATTAATAAATTAAACCACGTTTACATTGTTGTTAGGTGCGTGTCTAAGAAATAAGGCATTTCATTTGTGTTTGAATATATTTCCAGAACATTCTGTTACTTATATATTTATAGGAGAAATTGACCGAGGAAGCCGTTACTCTGTGGTATTTCATAATTCCAATGGAATCGAGTAAAACAACTATTAAGTTTTATACCACTATATTTAGCTTCGACACTCTTATGTTATTTTCAAAACGATGATTCAACTAAGAATTTTATAAGAATCTAAGAATATTCTTAGTTGAATCATCGTTTTGAAAATGACATAAAATTGTCGAAACTGCAGTCACGATATTTATGTAAATATAGTGGTATAAAACTTAGTAGTTGTTTTACTCAATTCCGTTGGTATTTATAGGAGATTAAGGTCTATAGTGGAAATCGATTTAGCAGTTAATAAAACTTATTATTACATCCATAACTAATAAATATATCTCTTCCATATTTTCCAATGCATCTTTTTCTATATTTAGCAACATAAAATTTATATGTTACCGTAATTAGATTTATTAGTGCTACAATACTATCAGATTACATCAATACATAAGAAAACATAAGTAAAAATCATCGATATATGTGTATTTCTTATTGTGTGCCAAAAAATATCCATATATTTCACTGTGTCTGAAAGTTCTATTACTCTATTACTGTTCTCTCTAGAGATTCAAAACTTTTGTTGCTATAAATTCCAAATGTAGATCCTTTTAAAGACATGGTTATTTATTGAACTAGAACTATACAAAGGATTAGATGGTAAAGTTGGGTTTTGTGAAATAAAACTAATACAAATTTCTGTCTTTTCCATGGTTTGAATATATATCGTCGACCATGATAAGTTTCAAAACTTGAAAAGAATTGCAAAATATAATATTCAGGTTACCTATGTTGCTTAACATCTGTATTTAAATCCTACTTTACAAATCTTACTGTTTCAACTTGTTGTATACTCTAGTCGTGTTACTCTCTCTAGTTTATGAATCCGACAGTACTTTGATCTCCAAAGATGCATAATCGGTATCTGTATAACCATAAAATACAAGAGACAAAACTGTATAAGTCCGCAACAGGTATTTGGCAGTTTTCCATTTTTATTCCCTCTAAATTCTCGCTATAGGTTACATTCCAACATTAAACTTTCGACGCCGCGTCTGATACATTGTGTTGCCTGGTGCATCCAGTTCTCACGTAAGTGATTATTTTCGATGGAAGAACTATTTTTATATTTTTGTATACCTTTTGTAGAAGATGCTCGGTGTACAATATGAGCCAAGTTACGGCATTATAGACTACGAAACTTGGCCCTATTCGAAATACGTTTCGATCGACATTCCCGATTACAGAATAACTAAATCTCTGGATTATTATGGCAAATGGCCTGAGTGGTATCCCATTTACTTACCGATTCCAGAGTTTAGGCGTTATTTGAATAATTTACTGCTAAGGGACCTGAGGGTTAGGTTACTGAAAATATGACGTTAAAACGCCTACATTTGACACTTTGTTTTCAGCTGAGGCAGTATAAGTATGTTCACACCTACTGGTAATCAAGTAATATATCAAACAGAATTAACCCTACTTTTCGTGTGGCTATGGATTATATGTATATAATTTGTTGTAAATATTCAGACTAATAAATATTAACTTTTATAAATGTTTTACAAAAATGTTTCAGTGGGTATTTTCCCATTACTCTTAAATAAAAATAGAAATACCTGACATTCTATTTACGCCAAAATAACCCGACTAAAATAAATAAACCTACAGGTAACAGTCAGACAGTGATTCAGATCCAGACAGATATTTGGACATAAACCACATTTTCGAATACAATCATGGTTAGTCACTATATAATGCAAAAGAGGGGTACGGGAAAATTTTGGCGAGATGCCAGAAATTTAATACTAAAATCTCAGGTACTTTTGAGTGCAATCATTAGCTTTGCGAGTTTGGTCGAGACCAGTGCGAGATCTGTGATATTTTTATAAACAACCGCCGTAAGTAATCAAACCCTTGCCCATGAAAATTCCGTAACGACGTAAAAGGCGTGTGAAAATTTAGAAATGACTAAATTGTTGGATATGTGTTGTTCGAGTAAAATTCCATAAGACCGGTGAGAGAAGTGGGCGGAGAAGACTTTTCATTTCGAAATGATGAATAATTGGTGTTAGACGGAAATAAAGCTGTGAATCATATTTTTCGTTACTCTATATACTAAGGTTACTATGCTACTGTTCATCACGTACTTTCCAATCGATATCGCTATGATGTAGTTACAATGTAATAGTCTTCATTTTATAGCAAAATAGCCCGATTCATTCTGAAATTAATTTAGCTTTATTGGTAATAATTTATTTAAGAATATACTTTTTGCTATTAAGTCAATATAGCCTATGGGAAAATGTTAAAAACTATTTACAAAATTAACCCCTAACCTAATCAAATTAATTATAGTATATATGGTACTATTAATGTTATTATTATTATCATTCCGGTATACATCTTTTTGTGCATAGAGATAAGTACATAGTTACACATAAAATAAACTTAATTGTTTCTTAGTGGTTAATACTAGTTTTTATCATTTCTGCAAAAATCCATGGTAATTAGAGATTCTCCATTTTATTAGAATATATCTTTTGCATTGCTTTTTTGTACACAAAATTTTTTTGCTATTTTAATTAGTATGCGAATTGAACAAGGCATTTTCTATTTTAATATTAGACAATTAATATAGTTTTATGGACAATGGAAAATACACAAAAATATATGCCCATTTAATATAATATTTTATAGATTTCCCTACATGTTCAGATCGTTTCATATTATATATTTTCATACTACAGATACATACATAATACTATATCTACATATGTTATATGTCCTCAATACTCAAGAATATTTGAATTATACAAGAATTACGAAATTTTAATGTTAAATGAAAGACATAGTCGTACATTTTTAAGTAGATATACGTTAGTAATATTACTTGTGTTTAAAATTTTTATATTTTTATATATTTTTTTAAACATATTTTTACAAAAAGTATTTAAAAATATCTTTTTTATTGTATATTCATCGCCAAAATATCGAGTCGTTACCATATAGTGTGTGTATATTAAGAAAAAAATATTATTTTCTGTTCTTTCTAATCTTTATTTATTTATTGCTTTATATACTGAAAAAGTAATTATTTTGAGGATAAGAATAACTTAAAAGGTATAAACCAACAATTGGTATGATTACAAAATATTAAATCATAACATTTTAAAGGCGAAATATGTTTCTTAAGATAGTAAAAGGAGAAACTAATTACTAAGTTAAATATCGTGCAATTAAATATAGAAAGGCCTAATACGTCCTTTCATTGTAACTTTGTTATCATGTTATAATTTGTGAAGATACATAAAATATAAACCACTCTACCAAAATGACAAATTCTTTATTGCAATGTGCCCTTAAAAATCTTCCCAACGAACTTAATTAACGAAATTATTTAGTTAAAGAATAGGATGCAGATTCGTCTGAATGTTTTTTTAATAAATATCATAAGTATGTATGAACATACACACTTACAGTATTAAATATAAACACATTTTTTTATTTGGCTCGCAAAACTAGAAACGTTTTTTTTTAAATATTTTACGTTTTATTGATTGATATTAGAAAACGTCTATCACTTTAGTTTACATTTGTAAATAATATAAAAATAATTCCAGTAATGTCACACTGCATAATGTGTAACAGTTTACTACAAATGTACATCTAGTAAAGAATCTATAGGGGCATACTTATCTCAGATGTCTAAATTACTTAAATTACATAGCCAAATTCCCTTATCAAGGTAATATTTATATCAATGGACTGCTGGCATTTGTTAGTGAGATATAAAACACTTCCCTCTATAATGTATTGTATTAATTCCATATCTAAAATACATAAAATTTTACTATAATAAACAATATTACAAACTGACGAGATATTAAATTTTATAATAGAATTTAGAATTGTACGCCATTTCCATTCTACAAAAAGTTCACCAACGATGTTACCAATGTACTACATCGACATTATAATAACTGGGACTTTGTCGGCACATAAATTAAATTAAAGTTAACTGATTCTACTTAATATATCGAGATATTTTCATTATGTGCATTTATCATTATAAAAATTATTCGGAATGCGGGAATTCGATTTTTTTTATGGGCTTAATCATAATGTTATATTTTTAGTCATGCAACAACGACTAAGTATGAAAACCGAAGTTTTGCGAACTGAATATTATATGAATGATAATATAATATTTTAAAATACTTCAGCATAAATACAACGTATAAGGGGTTAATTACTTATTTTACTTATCATAGATCAAGCTTAAATTAAAACCCCCTTACATTTCAAGCAAACATATCCAACAATTCTGCGTATATAAAAAAATTACACAAAATACCTGTATAACACGCCTTTATATCGTTGCGAACTTTATATGAAAACAATAAAGAAATATGCGGTAACTTTCAGAAAATGGTCAAATTTGAAACCAGATACGATCCCATACACGGCTACGATTACACGTACTTCCCAGACTCGAAATATTTCAAAAATTATAGATTTTCCCCACCGATAAGCTGGTGGGACGATTGGTCATATCGATCTCGAATCTGGTTTCCCTATTACTGGTCTACCCGTCGACTTTTCGAACACTACATGGACTATCAACCCTCAGACCGCTCTATCAGAGAACAACGCGTAAGTTAATAATACGATTGTCAGGATATATTTTAAATTTCGACAAATTTCAGTTGCGAAACAATCTGTATTTCTAAGTGACGAAATCATGAAGACAACGGCTGACAAAGTATGGGTAAATTCGACAAAACCAAATAGGAAAACTTAAATTATATAATATTTTCGCTTCTACGAATACAAAAACGATATAACTTTTTTACACTATTTTTTGAAATGTAATTTTATTTATATAATAAATACGTGTCTCATATTAGTGCGTTCTTTTATACAAAACAATACCTAAATGCCTTTACAAATCTGTTGCGATATTAATCCATTTGGGTAAATAGAATATTTACAAATCTAGTGAAGTTTGGTTGAACGTTTCCAATTTATTGTAACAATATCCTCGCCTGAGTGTTATGATGCAAAATGATGAAGTTATAAGTATAATAATAATTTTAAAATGCTATTTAGTATATAGGAGTATCAAAATTGAACCAATTTACAATAAAATACAGAACATTCATTTTATATACATGTTATAGTCTGTTACACAACATATGGGTATATGTATTCAAGATGGAAACATTTATTTTGAAATAACTGTTAAGATATAGGAGTATTAAAAATACAATAAAATGGAAACTAGGAATAAAAATTGTTACTGACTATTATAATTGTAAATAGAATAACAATCATTTATCGTCCAATGACAACTGTGAAAAACTAACTAGCTTATACAAAAATCTTGTCATAGTTATTTAGTTGCTCTAAATTTACATGAATTGTTACACATTACTGAAATTAATTGAGTTCCAGTAATATATTTGAAAAACTACATTAATATAAATATGCATGTATACCTACAACTTTACAGTCAAAAGCGTAAATACCATAATTTTGATGTCCAGCAAAAGTAACATTGGTATTTTGATTATATTAAATAAATATTAGAATCTAATTTTACAAATTAACTGTTCAGTAATACGTGATCATTATTTCATCGATTATATGACAAATAATGCATTGCATTTATTTAAAAATCACCTCTCAACAGATATATTACTTAATGAAAATTAATACTTGATATAATACGCTTGTATTAAAGATAAAATTAGAATTACTTGAAACTCTAGAAGGTAATAATTCAAGGTAAAATATACTATTTAATTTATATTTAAATAATAACAATTCAATAATACATATAAAGGATTTAATATTTATAAAAACATTATATGAATACTGTTTATTACAGTTTCAAACAAAATCATCCACCTCATCATTGATTAGCCTATTTTTATATAGTTTTTGTAAACTATTTATATTTACATTAACAGTAATTATACAAAGTTGTGTTTGTAAATTTGATTTATACAAATTATTTTTAGAAATAAAAACTCAACAACTGGTACAATGTTTAAAAAAGTATTAAATAGGGTAGATATTTATATTCAATATTTTAATCATATTATCAATCAAAAAAATTAAGAGGAGAAATAATATATACTTAGTAATAATATGAGTATAATCAGACAAATGATTTTATTTCCATCTTTTATTAAAATATTAAATAAAGATATCCATTTTTACTTTACCAAATGTAGAAATAAATGTAATAAATACAATAAGGGTACCCTGTTGCGTAATTCGCCCTTTCCATGGTCCAACCCATTCTCCAAGCAAGGTTATTTAAATAGCTTTGAAACAGTCAAATAAAGATTAGATCGATTTGAATTGTCAAACTTTATCTTGAATTTAAGGTAAAATTTCGATCCTTCTGTGATAATAGCGACAAAGAAGAGAAATAAACAATGATACATACAGTGGTAAGTTATAAAACTTTCATATTGTGATAATCCAAATAGTTAAATTATATTTTACTAAATAATAACATGTAATTAATAATGGCCCTGTTAGAATTATGCCATATGTGCAATTTTTAAATTTGAATGTGATATGAATATGATCGGTATTCTTGTATAACATTATATGATTACTATGTAAGATCGTATATATATATATATATATATATATATATATATATATATATATATATATATATATATACAACAATCTGTCTGACTCATATATGAGCAAAGAGTGTAAATTATTTATTTTTACAGCCATTGCAATGTCAAATGTTGAGTAGCCGAACAGCTTTTTATAACACTGTGTATATTTTATATCAATGTAGTAGTTCCTTTGTAAAGTTAAACCATACAACATGACAATTGAATCATTAAAGTTCAAATTGTACTATCACTATCACCTATTAAAGAAGTTGACACTTTGTATGACACGTTTTTAAACAGTATGTTGTCAGTTATACAGTGTATTATAAAATGTACTTTACACATACTATTACAGTTATTCAAGAAGATAGAAAGATGAAATACAAATCAGTATGGATGTCATCCAGAACACATGAGAACTTCATATTTTAAATTTCATTGGTAATTACATTTCCAAAGAATTTAACACCAACTTCTTTTTTTATTACATTTTTATGTTTCGATGAAATTAAAGGGCTTGTTCTTTGTGAATATAGTAATGTATAATCGTATCATAGTAGGAAAGAGATTTATATTGCGTAAAGAATATAGGGGGTGTAATTAAAACAATTACCAACCAAAATGCCATTTACACCAATTTTTACTTCGCGTTTTTTCACTTTTTTTTAATATTTTCTTGTATGGATAATTCTAGGACACCATATATACAAGAAAAAATTTTTTACCTGCAAACGCGAGAAGAAGCAATGTCATGAATTAGATATTTTTGAATATAACATTTCGTGACATCACTTTATTTTTCTGTAAAACTCCTTCACTTATAGTAAATACAGTTAACAATATAAGTACTACTAGTCAATTCGTTACTCTAAATGAATAAATTACAGAAATATTAAGAATATCAAAAACTTTCAATGAAAGTTTCTGTGAACTTTCACAGAAACAAACGATTTTTTTTTATTTAAAATATGAACTGAAGTCATATTGTACGAAAATTACCATATCTGACACCAAAAAAATAGATTTTATTAGAAAACTAAACATCGTTTGTTGGCAATAATTGACCACTTCGGGCTTTGCTTGATGAAAATATATCCAGTTTAACTTACTGTTTAGAGAAACATTTTTTTCAGGCTGTCAGATTATCGCTAGTTTGTCTATTATATCATTTTGTACCATATATTTGTACAATTGTGAAAACGAGTTACTCATTTCTCTATTCAATTAAGTTAAGGTTTGGCGATACAATTGTTATGGTATACATATGGTATACATTGTTGTGGTACAAATTAAAAAAAACCTGTGAATATCAGAAAGAAAGCGTTTCCTTTAGTATCTTATTGTTAAAATATTAAAGGAACAATTATTTAATCTTAACAATTATTTGTTTTATCTAAACACAAGTAAACAATAGGTTTCATTCCTTTCTCGGTAGGAAATAAATTAAATGTTCTTTATTGGGAAATAAAAAATAACATTGAAAATCTGTACATCTCTTCTTGCTTAGATGCAACACTAAAAGGTTGACTCAATATAAACGAGTTTCATAGAATAATTATTCATAGTATGTATCATAGTATTTATTCAATTAAAGGTACCTTGTTTGTATAACTTTTTGTTACTATTTTACTTAATTAACTATTAAAATTTCTCTCTTTCAATATTGTTTACTTTAAAATTATATACATTATTGAAAAATAGAGTGTAGTTACATTTCTTTATGAAACCGTCTACGTTTACATCCGTACAATTAACTGTGGCATAATTCTATTGAAACCCTGTTTGCGAACAGAGTACATGGAAGATGAACCTCATTAATGATTGTTATAGACCAACAGAGATTGAATAACCCATAATTGACTATTGTTTACGATAATTTTCAGAGAACGATTTACTTGGATTACCCATATCCGATTAAGGCAGTCGATTATTCTTATTATCCGTACTCCACCAAGACGTATAAACCACTTTCCTTGTACTATGACTACTACTGGCCTCTTAGTAGCCTCAACCGTTACTACTGGCCACGTTACCCTTATTACAGATACTTGTATTATAAATATACTTTACCTTCTGACAGATATTATCACCTGAAAGGAGTAAGTATTGGTATATGTTGGACATGGTGTTTGGTAACTACAATTAATATTGAAATGCAGTCTTCATAATGCTTATGAAATTCATTTATGCATTCCTATTACCCACCATGGCTTTAGAAAGACTATAAGAATGCTATTCCTGCAGTATAAAAAATTATTATTTTATTCGTTCTATATTCGGGAAGCTATAAAACATTTCGTCATATATAAATAAATATTTTAAACTATTTCCAAATAATATTAAGTTGTAATAAACATAATTCAAGTCAAACTTATATCAATTAAAGGAACTATATTCAATTCTTAATAGAAAATGTGTGATATGTTATTTAAGTTTTGATTTTAAATATTAAATAATTTTCTTTATATTGTTGCTTGATACTCCATATGGTTACTTGTTCTGGCTTGATTTGTTTATTTTCTTTACTTCAAATTTATATACCCCTTGCATAATATTTTATAAACTCAAATATCCTGTTTTGTTGGTAAAATCTATTGCTATATTTATTTACTTAAATTTTGTTGGCAAATTTATAAATGAATAATAATATAATTTATGAATAACAAACTCATCAACTTTATGAATATTATATGGAACACCATCGCAACGTAATGTGCTATCTTATGCTGCAAAGTGCGTCCAATTTTGGGCTGCATGTATTGTTACCTCGAGTATGATAGAGGAATAGATAAATGGGGAAAGTTTTAAAGAATCTCATGACCATGCCTCATATCTATTTTTGGAGATATAGCGACATTTTAGAAAGTACACTCTTAAGCTACTTTTTATTTGTATTAATAAGAAAATCTACAGTTTTTGTATCTGATAAAATGGCATTAACATTTATTTTTCATATAGATGACATACTGAATTTTTTTATGATTTCAAAGCATTTTTTACTTTTTTTTTAATAATGTACCACACAATAAAAAAATTGTAGAATTTGAAGTTGCAAATTTAATTTAATTTTTTTAATAGTAGGCCATGATATAAATATGTAAGAGAAAATAATGATTAATCTATTAACATAAATATCTAAAAATATATAAATATCTTCATAAATAAAAGTCCAAAGTGGTACCTTGGTCCAAATAACCCTTTAGCCATTAAAAATACACTTCAAATATTATTCTACAAAAATAGGAAAATATTCAGTTACAATACGCGTGTTATGAGCTGGGTAACTATGCTGAAATCAATTTTCTTAAATGCTCCCAACAGCTTCTCTGACAACAGGTATTATATTTCTTCCAGCACTTCCTACTTGATTTAAAGTAAAGCTCTCACTTTCTCTTCGATTGTAAATTCCCTCTGCCTAGTTACGATAAAGCTAAATATAGTAATAATTCGCAATAAATAACTAACACATTATTAATAAGAAAGAGAAAAATGGACGAAAGGGGTTCGTAAATAAAATATCAAATATGTTCGATTGTTTTATATTTTTGTTGAGTGTTAGCCAGGCCAATAGCCAACATAGAGAAAATTAAATTAAATTTACTATCCCAAATCCTATACTTTCCTGATGATGTGTTATATCATTGAGAAGAGAGTAAGAATACTAGCAAATCGTAGAAAAATCCAATATGGCGTCCATAAGAAAAATAAAACTTAATGTAATTTTCTTAGAAACAACGGACTATAGATGTTTTGTTAATACAACTAAACCGCCTTTAAAAAGTACATTAAGAATGTACTTGTTAAAATGTTGACACATTTCCAATCATAGAGATATGAGACATTATCAGAACTGCATCGTACTGATTCCTTTTAACTACTTAAAAAACGAGAATAGTTAGATAAAATTTGATAATGCAGTGAAAACACAAATAAAACCCTTTAAAGCTTTCCCCAATTGATATCCATAGCTTTAGAAATTTTGTTATTCTAAAATTATAGATTTATATAAGTGATAATACATCACTATATAAGGTGTGTAGATAGTTGACAACATAATGATTCTAACGTATCAGTATAAATATTGTAACACCGAGATTTAATTTTAATGTCTAATATGATCTGAGATAAAATATGATAAGTAAATACGTAAATTTTTAGTTTTTCCGGGTTTTATACACATGTCGTGTATAAAATAAGTATTGCAACAAATATTGTATTGTAACAAATATTTTATAATTTACTATAAAATATATTATTTATTATTTATATACTATTTTATTATTTATATACTATCAATTAACAATTCAAAAGGAAAATCGGCTAAAGACTATATAGAATATTTTATTAAAATTTGATTATTTGAACTTACAATGCAGACATTCACAAAATATTTTATTTACACATTCTATGAGTCTAAATTGTCATTAGCTTTAGAACCTTTGCTGTTAACATTTCTCATAAGGAAATAAGTTAAGTACTGCTTTATCTAATTTTCCACTAACCATTTTTACATTATATTAATAATAAGAAAAAGCTTACTTATTATTTAGATATATTATTAATTTATATAAAATTATAATTACACATAAGCTATGGGTACAGTATGTGGAAATTGCAAATGTACGTTTGAAATTTGCTTAATATTACTTCATTGAAACAATTCGATAGTTTTTCTACACTTATTTGCCACATTTTAATTTAAATTTTATGTAATATACTACACTTAGATAACACAAACGTAAGCCCTTGTTATAGAATACATATGAGTATCTTACATATGAATTATATATATATATATATATATATATATATATATATATATATATATATATATATATATATATTTGAATACAGTAAATATAACTATGAAGCATTTCAATTCAATTAATTTCAAATCGAAGGTGTTTTGTTAGAGATAACAATATGCACTTATTTTGTGAGATCTATCTACAGTCAATTATGAATTTCTCAAGTACTTAGATTTGGATTAGAACTTATTAATTTGCAATTTGAGGAATCTGAAACAATTCCCTTCCCCCTCTCTTCTTTGAAACTGAGAAATTTAAAAGAGCGAAAATTAGCATACTCACATTAAGGTGTAAAAGTAATATTATAGTTAATAAGTGGTTATATAATTATTAAAGATGACATTGCAGCGCCATTTTGAAAATAATTTTTCACAAGTATTGATGTAATTACGAAGTTTCATATTTTTTCGTTTGAATCATACGCAATTTCTAGTAAAATTCAACACGCGGGCAAGGATCTTGGATGATCACATAGTTGAACCTGTGTATTTAAATTGAAATTTAACGAGGAACTTGTATTTGGATATGTTGCAAAAACTATCGAATCGCTAGGACAGAAGGGGAAGGAACATTAGATACACACTGTATAGAAACTTGTTAAAATATAGCAGCTCACTCTCAACATATTCCAATACTTATAATATTATACAAAGAATCATATAGCTTTTTTATATTGTAGAATTTTTTCTCCCACTTTTTCCAACTTACACATAAATATAACACAAATATTGATGTATGCTTGATCTATATTGCTCTTAAGTTATCAAAAATTGGCCACTGGGTTATCGATTCCAATGATAATCGAAATAAACTTAAGGGTTTGTATTTTTGCGAAATTTGAGCACCTCCTGCATCATTTTGTAACTGTTTGCAAACTCATGTTTTTGTTTTACTTCACGCCCCATGTTATTCTGCACCAGAACAAATATCTGAATCTATTTGTGCTTATACATAAACTTTATAGGATAAAAATAACAATGTTGTATTTTATTATTTTACACAACGCAGGGGATTCCGTTGCAGAAAAAAAAATCCACTTATAATTATTTAATACTTAATTTTCTCCAGAGGTAATACCATTTCATCTTTAATATCCATAAAACAGAATGTCTTTTAAAAATAAACATCCTTTCTTGTAGTGTTACCTTCTTATTTTAAATATTATCAATCGATTCACTGAAGTTATATTCATTCAATATATTGTATAAAGCAGAAACATTATTTAAATTTTTAAGAATAATTGTTTACGAGTATATCCTCTGTTTGAAACTTTCTTTTGAAATTTAGTTCAAACTTTCTATTTCATTGTTTCCTTATAAACATTGCTCGAGTGAACATTGCATCACCTTATTATCGAAAAATTTGTCATTATATCTAGATCCTTGTTGAACTAAATCAACTTAACTGGTCTGACGATAAAGACGATGAAGACGATTTTAGACGATGACAGTTAAAGAGCATCAGTCTCGTGTAATTTAATTTGGAGAAATTTAAAATAGAAGTAAAAGAATAAATTAAGAGTCTCTGTGAATACTTTCAATTATTAGAAGATTTTGAATTCTATTGATGTCTGTCTTGTGTGAGAACCACAACGGAAATTATTGTGTCTGGTATGGTATATAATCCTATAGACATTCCAAGGCAACAGACTATGGCTCGCCAAAGCTTGTACAGTGAGAGTATAGTATCTTTAAAAACTGAAGTATTACAAACATAACAATTCGTTACATGAAATCTCTCTAAATTATCTACAATCAGAAATTAAGACAAAATTCAAACAATAAATTGTTTCTCAAGCACAGCTCAAAACCAGTGTATGATTGTTTGATAGTGTTTGTTTATTATTTTATTTGAATAAATGTAGAGACAAAACTTCCTGATTATCAAAAAAGGACTACTACTGACCAACTATTCTGGAAACAAAACATAGATATGCTTAAAATAATTAAATCATTATAAATTAGATCATTCATGTTCTGGTACATAATAACTTGTCTATTTCTGCTTTCCCCTTGTTATGCTTCTTTCAAGTGAATTTTGTTTACAGAAGATGCTTTTTGTAAGAGATCCAATTAGCGGACTTTTGGAGTACAGAGTTTACCCCACGGCGCCGTATCTGCGTCATAAAGTTTATAAACCTTTAAGTTTATATTGCGATTATTATTACCCAATTAGGTCACTTTACTGGAATTCATCGTATTGGCCCCTTTATAGATCCGCTAGTTCTTTTATTAATGATTTGCCTAGCGAAGGTGGCCGGCGCTTGCAAAAAGTAAGTATGTGAGTGTTTGAAAAAATTTAATAACTTTTATTTTACGAAATCTGATATACAACAAAAAAAAACATAACACTAAGTTCTGTTTAAAATAAAAATATTAGTTCTATAGAATCGCCAATATTGGTTCCATCAGGTTTTATAAATATAATGAAATAAATGCAGTGTAATCTCGATAATCTGAACATAAAAATCCCGCAGGCCGTTCACGATATCGAGAGTGTTCATAATAAAGAGGGCGTTGATAACGAATTATAAGTCTGTAGTATATAGTATATGTACTTTATTTTAAAAAATCAAGGAATACATATGTTCATACATTTTTCATAAAATTTTAATGTAAATAAAGGAAATATACCCATTTATTTTTCTGAAAAAAGTAGTTATTTTTGTTTATTCTCTTTTTTGTGTTATTTGTGCTATCGCAGCTCTTTCGTGGATTCTGTTCAAGATGATTATATCACTAATAGGGATTTCATTTTGTTTGAACCATTCTATAGCAGTATCTCATGCCCTTATAGCTGCAGCATGCGTTATTGTGATGCTTGGTGGTCTATTTTCTTCACTCTCACTAACGTGTAATTCTATCATATGTCCTTCATTTACATCTTCATTTCACCTTTCCACATCTGAAGTTTCGTATACAGCCTGTAATCAATTTAATTATTATTATAACCATACTTTATTTTATAAATTATGGTTATAATAAAAATTAAACTTACGGGCGCTACTTCTTCTAACAGCGAAATTGTATCCCTTAACTATCAATACTATCAGAATTTTCTTTTTCGGTTTCATTCCTCCATCTGTCTCGCAAAATATTCAGAGGTACATCATCATCTGCATTGACCATCTTCTCCTTATTAGCTATACCAGCTGTAGGCATTACATTATTCCAGCATTTCTTAATGGTTTCTGGTGTTTATTCTCAAGTGGACGACAAATGAAGAATCGCATCTCTTAATGTAATTTTTTTGAATGTAGTTCCTATTCATTCCTCACTTGCAGCGACGCAACTTAGCAAGCTATTCCTGTAGTATAGTTTTGTGAGTCTCAGGATATTCTGATCCATTGGCTGGATTAAAAGAGTTACATTAGGTGGAAGAAACATTATGAGAATCTTGCCATCTACAGCTTTGAACTTTTCAACAGATGGATGCTCTAAACAGATAAATAGACTCATGTAAACTGATTACGTAGTACATACTTAATAGCGAGATAAGAATATGAACGAACTGCGCATATGTGTTCCGTTCACATTATCGGGGGTGTATGTTGTTCATAGTATACGGCGTTCAATTATATTAAATTTCATGTTCACGTTATTGAGATGTTCATATTAACGCGTGTTCATATTATCGAGATTGCACTGTATAATGAAAATAAATATAATAATAATTTTTAGTTAATTTAATAGCAAAATGTAATAGTAATGAATTATAGACGATATGTTAAAATATATGTACACTGGTTCTTTGACCTAAGATCGATACACCTTTTTTGACTTTATATTTACATAAGGTATATGATGTTCTTTTAAACATACTTAATGACTCATTAACATTTATATACTTTATACTGCAGCAATAACCATTTCATCTTATACATCATTAATATACCCACTCTTCATAAGGCATCATAACATAAAAAAATAAGCTGAAACAAGAAGAAACAATTATAGTTCAAGCGCCGACAATATGGAGTACTGAAGCTGATGAAGACATTTGGTGGTCATGAAGACATCTTGGTGAATAGAAACATTCTGTATTAATGTTTCAAATAAGATTTAGTTGTAATTATATGTATCTTAATAAATTGAGTAATACCTGAATCAAGCCCAGTGATAAGCGTAGTATTAACAAGTATTATTCTCATTTATCCTCCCTACTCTGCTTACTAGAGTAAATCAAGCCTAATATCATTATGCAAGTAACTCACCATTGTATCATCAACAGATCGCTACTTCTTATTGCTTTGAATATAATCACTGCAAACATATTAATTCATTACAGGCTAATAGATTGACTAAAATCAGAAGAACATATGTATTACTCTCAAAATGAATAATTCTCATTTATAGAATAATGTTAATTAGAATTAGACTGAATAGTATAGTTAGTGTCCCAGTTGGAACTATAAGATTTGAATTGCGCGCTATTTGTGTTCTGTCAAAAACAGGACGTCAGTATTTGATGGAAAAAGAAATTGTTTAACATGTCACGATAACGCTCACCATTTATTGTGATATCGTTACCAGCTTTATTTTCAAAGAAGTATTGTCTAATAACTCCAACACAATAGCATGTGGATTTTTAGTACTCCAAATTCGACAATTTTGTTTGCTGACGTATCGGTCATGATGAAAGTCTGCTTCATCGCTGCAAAGATTTTTTTGCATAAATCAGTATCATTTTTTTTTCTAACACACAATTAACAAATGTACGACGTTGTAAATGATATGTAACTTTTAATTGTTGTATCAACTTCATATTGTATACTGACAGATCTGATGCGTGGTGGCTCTTGACAGATTCATTTGTTGTGCACGACGTTGAATTGATGTGTTTAGATACTCCCGTACAATTTCTTTCACTGCAGCAATATTTTCATTGACCGAGCATGATGAGGACGTAGGTAGAGGTGTTGAATTATTAATAAGAGAAACCGTCTCTTCAAATTTCTTTATTAAATTATGAACTATTAACTCGGTAGGAGCTTTATTTTGTTTTAATATTGTGCGAATTTTTCTTAGTGCAACTGTAAACGATCTCTCACTATCATAAAACAGTTATATACAGATTATTCATGGTTGAACTGTTAGTCGCAGCATATTACCGTCGCATAGATAACAGTCGTTAAATATTGACTTCCTATCTTTCACAGAACACAAAATGGCGTGCAATTCAAATCCTATATTTCCAATTGAGACCCTATAAAATGTCAAATATCATGAAACCAAGATATTGGCTATGCAAAATATTAAAGTTATTCTGATTTCAACAAATTTTAAATATTAACGCTGCTATTTTGCGATTAACATAATTTGTAATTCTAGATTAATCAAATAAATGAATTTATGAAATTTTCAGATATTCGATGACGAAACAAGGCTTATTCGCGCGCAAACGGCGTCTCTTTTGAAACGGATTCATAACCCAGTGCCGCGAGTTCAACGGTACAGCTGGCCTCTGGAGGTAACCACAAGGTAAGTCTATTTTCCTATCCACAGTATGTAGATGTTTCTTACCAACTATTTTTTTTTAAACTTAACGCATAAACCGAGAAGTATTTGAAAGGCAGAGCTTCCTATAAACACTGATAGTTATACGTCACTCGACGCACGTTTTGCTAACTAAGCCGGCATCATCAGGATATGATTAAAACTGAAATAATGAAAATTCTGTTTTAAAATTATCCTGTGGTTTAATTACCTCCTGATGATGCTCTGTTGGTTGACAAATTGTGCGTCAAAGGACGCATAAAACTGGTCTTCTATTTTTCGTTGGGACATCGATGGTTCCACTCCCAAGATGAGAAGTACTCTAGTCTAGAAGTTAGATTAGTCTATCATCAGCTAATTAAATTTATTGAATTCTATCCAACGAGTTTCATGAGAAAAACGATTCCTGCAGATAGATAATCTGATACGAAGTGAATTTACCTGTGTATTAAATTTTGCAATGAAACGGTTAGGCCCATATTGCATTTTGTGAGGTATATTTAAGATTCTTGTATGAGTCACGATCCTCAAAATTCACGAATTTCAGAAGCCAAAAATTTTTTTGATAAACCCAAAATAACCATAAGAAGGGTTGCAAATTCCTTGCAGCATTGATCTGCAGAAAGTTTGGCATGAAAGTATTCACAAGTAAAGTTAAGTAAAAATATAATTTTTTGATATATTCATTTAAATTTTCTAAGATAGCATTCTTATGATCACTATTTTAGTAAAACTACTGATATGAGTGTAAAGCATAAGCTTAAATTCCAAGAAGTATATTTGTAAAAATTAAAAAAAAGTATCCTGCTGGAAAAATATGCAAAATAATTATGATCGACAATGATAACCTACCATTGATTTCCTAAATTATTACTGTTATAGCTTCTGAGCTCTTATTGTACGCTTGTATGCAAAACATCATCGAAACGGAGTCTTTGAACTACGATAGTTTTTCTTTTTCCTTTTCAAGCAAGCAAATATATTCTATATACACTAATTCGATTATTGTTTCCATATTTTAAATTCCATACTAGAACAATATACGAGTTTATTGAAGGCGATTCAGCTCATAGTAATTTGGTTATGTTAACTATCTCGAAATAGTGTATTCAAAAAGGGTTATATAAAACTGATTGCAATATTTTCGATATCACTATAGAAAATGATATCGAAAATATTGCAATCAGTTCTATACAACCCTTTTTGATGAACATGATTATTTTCATCGAATTAAATCAGTGGCTAGGTTACATGTTGTACCAGATAAGCTATATGAGCTCTTCTTGCAACTGAAGCCTGAACCAATTTCTATTAAAACTTACTTTTTTGAAGAGTCGTTATTCGTTGGAATTAGTTGACGTGGAAGTACTTTTAAACATTCTAGCAGGAACAACAGCGTCTCTTCTTGTCCTTAGCAACGGTTCGTACATAACAAATATGTGCATTATTATCTCGAAGCCTTTCTTATACTGAGAAGCATAAATTGATTGTCATCCGGGTTGTAATATCTTCTGGAAGTAGAAGTAAATGCAGAAAAATATAATCTGGAAATATACTTGATCTCCATATAATTCACGATATTAGTATCAAGGATATCATCTCCCAAAGTTTATTATTTTCTTCTGATGAAGCGACTTTTTTCTTTCAGTGAAACCGTACATTGAATTATAGAATCGTATAGACAGCGTCAAGTAAATATATAGACTATAATAATATAACGTCATCCTTTAGGACATTAGTACTTTAAAGAAAACTTCCTACTGCAAAATTTTTAGAATATACGTATCTAAACGCTACTAAATTGTTTTGGCTTTATTCAAACATTGAGGAAGATAAAACATAATGAAATAATGATGTTCCCACCAAAAAACTTGATATCAACAAGACGAAGTTCCTTCTAATTTTGATGTTTATAGCCAGTCACTCTTTGGCAATACATTCCACAGCTCGATAGATTCAAAGGTGAGGTTCACGTGTTTTAGAAAAACAAACATTAAATAACAAAAATATGAATACTGTGCGAAACTTTATCACTCAGCATTATTGTTTGTTCTTACTATGATTGTAATAATTAATAAGAATGGACACCTCTTCTTCTAATAGAATAAACCCTTTTCTTCTAAAACCTAAGAATATAAAGAGAAAGATTACGCATAGAGATGAGGACAAAGATAACCGTGTCAAGGTAGATGTACTAAAATACTCATTGGGACTCCCTACTGGGCGTCCCCGTTGGGACTCAAACCGAAACATACAATGATACCCCTAATAGGTCCAGTCCGTCGCCCAGGCCTACAGTATGAATAACATTAGCATAACGTCTATAGAAGATTATGATGATTATATATGAATATATGAGGAGGTCACTCGTTCCATGTCGAGCAATTGAACAATTAATATTTGAATGAAATAGTATTTAATACATTTTGAAGAAGATGAGATATTTTATGTATGTGCGCCTGTAATTGCCCGAAAAGCTGTATTGTAACTCTAAGAATTGTCATACCAGTGCTTTAAATACACAATGTAGAAAAACCCCAATGGTGTATTAACAAAGTAACATCAAATAAAATATTCACGCAACAGCATGAAAAGAACAAAATGATATGTAATGTAAAACTTGAGTATTTTAGGAGACTCACAGTAATTATAACTAATATATACAAATCCTAAACAAATAGATAAAAAATTATTATTATTTTTTTTAGTATACTTTGTTCAAAACGTCTAGCTTGTTAGATGATTATGTTACGGAAATAACATTTAGTAAAGGCCAAATATTCAGATCATGAAAATTAATTTTCATTGTTGATATAATTAGTCAGTTAACAGAAAATTAATAATGTTTTTCTTGACTTGATAAACTGAAATTGAACAAATAAATAAAATTACTATCTGCCTTAGACTTCTGAACCATTAATTAAATTCCGTCCATCTACAAGACCTCCTTCGAAGCTGCAAAGCTTCGAAAATGTTCGACAAATTAGAAATAAATCTTACTAGGTATGAGATTAATTTATGTTTAGTATAATTGTATTATAGTATCAGAGATATCTGAAAATAGTGTAAGATTGTCTGGAGACATAATGAGATTTTCGGTCACTGAACGATGTATTGATCAGATTGTTGCCTTTAGGCACGTCGTAAAGTAATATTCTAAATAATATAGTGAAATATATATTGAGAATTGATACGTCTTCCTTATGCATGAACTTTTCAAAACAGCCATATAAATAATATTAGTTCGTTTCAGTAAATTATAACAAATTAGTAAGTATGACAAATAACTACTTTCAGAGATAAAGTTCCACAAAAAGTATTTCAAGTTTTCAATCTTTGGGATGCCAGTTATTATTTCTTTAATTTAACATTATCCTAGTAGAGAAATTTAATATGGACTATATACATACTCATAAATGGTTCAAGTATTATTGTATGTAATATACATATAAAGAGCAGAAAACTTGTAGCTTTAATCTTGAACAGATGAAAAATAGGTGTAAATAAAACCCAATGGTGTGGTGTGCAAATTCGTGGGCACCAGAGTCGTCGTTAATATACATCAGTTATCGTGCCTACATAATGCTATGGTGTACCAATGAGTACGTAATTTTTGTTATGAAGGATATCCAACAATATAAACACTTTACTTTTCTTTTTTAAATTGCACCCTCTTTTTTAAGGAAAATGAATTTTCTAAAGTTTTCCTAGTATTACAGTATCCCATGTTAGGGGTTCCCTGTTTTAAGGAATTAATTTAAATGTCAAAAGAAAGTTAAGTTTAAACATAATTCTCGATATTTTTTATCATTTTTCAAATCTAAAATTTGATATGCTTATTAGTTGGTTAAAAAATGAGTATAATATGTATTGAATTAGGTAAAAACGAATAAAAATATTTAATGAAGGTGAAAATACAACATTAAAATAGCATATAGGTCTTACAGCACTACACACATGTTCTGTACAAAGCTCAATACAACACTACAAACTTCAACAATGTTCAAATATAGGACGAAACCAACATTATATACAAAATAAACTATAACAATTATGATAGCACCTTATCCATAGGGAATTCAAAACTATATGTACACATAAGAATACCCTCACTTAAATATAATACTGAAACATTAATCCTAAATTCAACAACACTTATAAAACATGTGCTAGAACCAGTGGCTGGTGGTCGAAAGCATAGTTAGTTCACAAAATCAAGAACATGCAAATTTTTATCGTACTATCATAATAAAAATACTCACAGGCAGTAGGAATCCATTATTTTTTGTTTGGATAGTCACTGTTCACCTAATGTCCAAACTGTATTACATTGCTTGAACGTAAAGTAAATTCTTTTATTCTTGCTCTCAGCAAATTTAGTTATAACAACTTCGTTGAAGTCTGGCAAACCTTGTATAATTTTCTCAATAGACAACATTGCTAAGGCCGTCACAGTCTTTCTTGATTAAAATTTCTAGATTTGGACTTTGTAGTCTGCGTCAAATTAAGTTCCGGTTTTGGTCTGCCCGAATTTTTAATTTCAATTTTTTGCTCATAACACAAAGAATTAAAATTGTGTTTCAAATATTGTATGGTAAAACTGTTCGCATCCATAATGCTTAACTAAATTTTAGTTATGGTCCGTATGTATTTATAGCGACATTTATTTAATGCCGTAATAACGTAAGAATACTACAAAATAACTGCACCTAGTTCATTGAATGCCTAATAGCAATTACATTGCTATTAGGCATTCAATGAACACAACACACTCTAGCCTCGGGTTCACACCAAATTTGTGCTCCATTTCATTGGAAATATTGTATAACCCCGCCACCCGCCAAGTCGCAGATGCCCACAATCTCGACGTAAATCACGCCCATTTGTAGCACGTGCTCCGTCGTTGTCACCATGACAACGAGACATACAATATAACAAACCGATTTCCAAATAAAGAAAAATATATGGGGCATTCCACAAATTCAGATAATAACACTAATAAAATAACGTTTAGATATTTGTATTAGGGTCTTATAATAAATTTTATTTATTAATACAAAATATATTTTACATTTATGGTAATGTTTGAATCCTAATTTGCTTTGGGGGTTCACGTGCTCATGTGCTCTTATGCAGAAACCGCCTAGAACAAAATCATATTTTTGTCTTAATTAATATTTTGATCTTTAACATATTACTTCTCGCAAACTATGTTCATATTGGATGATATAAACAAACTAACAACAGATCAGAATTGTACTTTAAATATGTTATTCCATAAATACGAATAAATAGTTCCATGTAGAAAATACACGAATGTATCAACTTACAACGTTGACAAAATAATGTGTTAATGTTTATTAACTGTAGTAGTTTCTCTGAAAACTTTGAATCGCCTTTGAAGAGTTAGAGTAAAAACCTTTTTATTTCAAATTTCATGGGGAAAATCCCAGGAACGCAAGACTAGTATAAGTATATAAATGTCAGACTTATGGCGATGAAAAAAATATATTGATGGACAGTGCTTTTATTCCAAAACTATCCACCCCCATTAATTATTTCAGCAAAGTCGATCTATACAAAGAATACGTAAACTTAGACGTTGAAAGGGACGTTTTCGTTGCGATTTAGAATTTCACGTTGACTTCTCGAGGAAACGGAGTATGATCCTCTCGAAAAACGTATAGATTTTTATTGTCCTATCTATAGTAATGTTTACTTATAAAACAATTAAGAAAAAATGTTACTTCATCACAATCTCTATTTACTAAACGGCTGTTTGCGTGTGTGCCACGAAATTTTTAGGGCGATGTACGAAATGCTTCTCGTTCGAATTTCGGCATTTTGGTAAAATGAATACAGTAAATCAACCCTTGCGAACAACGTGGTAACTTTTGTTTTTTGATTCAAAGCCTCTAGATGCATGCTCCGGAGGTGCCTTCGATATGAGTGCGAGGGTGGCACCATATTATTGCGATTTGCTTACTCGTATTCTTTATTAAATTGGTGTCATTTTGAATTTTCGTAGTCACTATTTCACTAAACTTAATCCTTATATCATAATAGTTTTGGTCGCGTAATAATTTTGTTGTTTCAAAGCTTTGTTTATAGAACCAACTGAAGCATTTGTTCACTTAGCGACTTATTTCATTTTTGCTTCTATACGGGAAGGGATTATCCGATTTCAGATTTCTGAACAGACGTGAATCACAATTTTTAAAGCTTTTTAAATACTGTACTACAAGATAGGGGTGCCGTTTATAATATTTAAGTCAGTATACCTGGGTTTGGGGGGTGAAACCTAAACTACAATATACAACTATTTTAAATTTCTTCTTCGATATTTAAATTCATCTTGATTGATTCATTTGAGTGTTTTTGTCTAGAGGTCATATTTCTTAGTAATACTCTAGGGATAGAACTTCTTTTAGCCTTGTCAGAAGAAATACTGGCGGCAGGTAGTTTTGAAATTAGAGCTCTGTGTGTTATCTACATATCAGAACTTTTTCACCTTTATTATTTGTTTTATAAATAGTCGAATAGTCGCTTTCTAAATATCTATTACATTTATTCGCGTATTCTGTCAGTAATACATACATTAATAGAGTGTTAATAGAGTTATATTTAATACGAATACTACAAGCAATGGAGCGGCTTGATGGGGAATATTTTGCATAATTTAATGTACTCTCACATGTTGTCGAATAATCCGATAATAGGTTATTTGGATGGAATTAGGTGACAATTATCTTAAATATGATAAAATCGCTCATTTGAGAATGAAACGTATTTTGTAGAATCAATAATATTTCCTTAAAGATATATCCGAAATTAAAAACAGACGATGTTGCCATATATCGTAGTACCTCATTACCAGCAATATTAAAAAAAAAATACTACAAATGTACAAAATAAGTGGTATATTGAACAATCGATTCCTGATACAGGTACTAATTTTCCGAGATGATAATAAAGTGCAAATGGCCTTTAAAAAAATACATCAATCAAGAAGAACAATATTGCTATGTTGTTACCCGAATATTCCAAGCATGGAAATATGGATATACAAAAAAGAAATACTACTTGAATTATAATAACTATGGTTTGTATAATGATTCTTTGCATGTACGTCACAGGTAACAATCGTATGAATCAGTCAACTGACATATTTGAACAGTGTCGTGCCAAAACACATTTTAGGATAACAGTTAGTACAATACAAATCCGTTAACCTATGACAGAGTAATGAAAAGGTTCTCCACAAAAACATTCAATGGAAATGATATTTCCATCAAAACAAATGAAATAAATTCAACAAAAAACCAAATAAATGAAACAAAAAGAAAATAAATTTTACAGAAATATTGAGATGTCAATGAATCAAATTATACAATAAAGCTAAGACGTGACTTCATAATTACATTTTGTTCTGCAAATTATTAACTGTCTATGCCGTACGTAGTTGATTGCAACATACAGACATGTCACTAGATATACGTGCTGGTAATTGTTGCATATTAGTAACAATTGCGAGTGGTGTAGCATGTGATCCGTGCATCATCACTAAATTGATACACGCGCAAAGATCCATTATACAAATTGTAATGACTGATTCATTATATTGGTTTTTAAATAATAGTATTAAAGTGATTATTTTTTCAAATGTAAACTGGTATAATTAAACTTGTCTATCGAAATTTTAATAACATAATGTGCCCCTAGATAGCACTGATATGCAAATAAGAGATAACTAATTCGACACGAAACTCGTTAAAGTTACAGGTTTAATTCAAATTTACATATTTACGATAGGAGAATTCGCCTTCACTCGCTGAATGCCAAATCATGAATAAATTTGCAAATCACTGAAATTTCTAACAGTTTGTTTATTTAAAGTCAAATATACCCGCTAAGCGCTGGATATTTCAAAAATACTCCATCCTGATTTATTACAAAACAATTGCAGATAAGTATAGAAATTTTATCCAGATAATATTATTACAGACGCAAGCACGTATCTTATCTAGAAGGCGTTTTATATAAAACTTCAAGTAATAAATGACTTCATTTATTACTTGAAATAGGGCGTTAATAATTGAGGTTTCTACTTCTTTTAAGTTTAATTTATATTTATTCAATTCAGTGCTCGACTGCGTTTTTTACAAGAATTAGTGACCTATCACAATCTTCTATAGAGATATCTGTAATAATGCTATTCATCCTATGATTCAGGATGGTGAAATGAGTCCAATGTTGAGGGTATCATTCTGTTTCAAGTTCTAATGGGGTAGACTGACACCTCTTCCAAAGTGTTGATGTACCTGTCGTCTTTACATATCTTCTTCTCCATAATATGAATCTTTAAGCTGGTGACTTTAGGATGACGATTTCTGTGTGTAAAAACTTTTCTGAATGAACATAGTTCATCATATCGAATCTGCTTCCTGTAATTGAATATTTAATTCATCTATTAAAGCAATTCTTTTTTAGACGTATTATATAGGTACAAAAAATACACACAGACGAAACAACAATGAACAAAGAAAGGTCTATACGATTTATGCAATGCAATATCGAAACATTATATGATATTCATCCTGCATTTTGTCAACTAAGTTGTTATAACTAGAAGTGATTGAAAATTAACTAATTTTTGATGCTTTATGGAAAACTATCTCCACTTTTTATTATTACATCGAATATTTTAACCCCGAGGAAATCTGCTAACTGTTGATATCTATATAGCAGTTAGTGTTGATAGAAAATTTCGTGATAAAATAAGAGTACAGAAGATTTAATACACAGAAAATATATTTTTGCAATCTATAATCTCACTTAGTTTGACTTTTGATTAGCGATTTATAAAATCTTTTGTAATTTTATCACATGATTATCTTCTCATAATCAAGATACAAAAATAGTTTTTATTGTCAATAAATTTATTACCTATAGATAAGATATACTTATTTAACTTTCAGTTTGAGTGAAATTTTATTAATCATTTATTTAGGTGGGTATTTTATTTTACTTCAATATTTCATTATTCTACTTCAATAATTCATTTTTATGTTAATAGAAATGGATTTGTTCTATGAAATATTTTTTATTATACCTATAAAATATATTTTCTTAAATTTCGTAAGCATTTTTTTTAATCAATAACTTATTTTATTGACAATAAGCACCTAGAAATATTTTACTGAATAAATAATTTTATTAATTTAAATACTTATCTTGTCTTTGTTAATTCGAAGAAATTCACTTATTGATTTCATACACGTATTTTATTGATTCTATTAAAAGAAGTAATAATGTTGAAGAAAAAGAGTATTGATTAAATCAAATAATTACTTTTATCCGTATAAGTATACAGACACTATCCATGAACCACAAATAAAGGATATGTTGCGTTGTCCTGCAGAGAAGGATACCTTAGTAGATAGATAAAGGATCCGTTTAAAAGAGAATATCCGTTTTATGTATTCCCCTCTGTAGTCTGAGTCTTTACAGAAAGGAGTCAACCTTTACCTTTTCTGTGAATCTATCTCATGTATGTCTAAGCATCTGAAGTGAATTTATAAATTATATAGAATTTATGTCAATTATTAAGCTACATAGATCGAGTTTAGTTCAACAAATTTTTGAAAAGAATCTAATTTTCAAAACAGAAAGTTGATTATTACAATATGTTGTGGTGTTTGAAATAAGGAATTGTTAAAACTCGATGACACATGACCTCATGGGACTTTTATCAGACTCAGTCGAATTTAACTCCAAATCAATTTAAATTATTTTATATGTAATTGAGTAATTTCGTTACATAGTAAAGGAATAATGATTAAATATATTATATTAACGAAAAATTATTTTTTTTCAGATATTACGACGACGGCTTGCCCGCAAGGCTAAGCAACGACAATTACATACACAGGTTACTGATTACCTCCTCAAGGAACCCTAAAGTTGAATACACTACATACTATACGGATCCAGTCAAAAAGTACATCGGTAAGTCGATCAAGCGCCTCATTCCCTGGCGATGCGAACTTAAATACTAACTTTAACCTAACTTCGTTAACCGAAGTTGTTCGAGTTTAAGTATGTTAAATAAAAGAGTGCTGCTCACTAACATGCTCTTGCTAATAATTACATCGAGTAGGTACAACAGTAACTGTAATTTTTTGTAATGCGTGTAATTGAAATATTTATTTGTTAATTGTTTGGTCTAATAAAAATACTATATATAAAACGTTTTATTTGTTACTTCTACATATTCTGTACACATTGTATCCTCATTATCTAAGGAATAGTTCTTAGAAGTCTTACTAGACATAGTCGCTCGAGTCTCTGATTCATGATTAAAATTTAACGACGTTATTACTAATTTGAATGTCAATGCAAATTTAATATAATAAAACATTCAACTTAGTGGTACAATGAAAAAAAATAATGTCTCGAAAATCTGGAAAGTGAAATTGGTTTAATACTTGCCTTTTACCAAAAATTGAAATACAATATAATACACATAAATAAAATGATTTCAAATTAACAGCGATTTGTAGACGACTTGTTTACCAAATTTTCAAATTTCAAAATAAACGCTAGCGTACTTATAAGTACTTATAATTGTTAATTAGAACAGCATGGCAATTTAATAATTAACAAACTTCAGTTTGTTCTGCAAATTTTACTTTGAGGAAATTGTTATTTCACTTTTTTTTGTATTGTGGTTTTTGGAAGAAATTTTAAACCTATTTTACTTTTATAGAATCAACTATATCTCAAAATTATGTTATTTAAATTTATATAATTTGTCTCATATCCAAATATAACATCTAACTTAGATAGTAGCATCTGTTAATTTGATAACTATAAAGAACAGTCAATAGAAATATTATATAATGTCGAAGGTCCATTAGTGTTAAATTATATGATTTTTCATTATTAAATGTATTTAATTTTAATATTACTTATGTTATTGTCATGGGTATTAAAAGAAACATATTACTATTTTAATTTATGAATTAACCAGGAATAGTTGTTAAGTAATGGAAAACTTAATAGTTTGTATTGTTTGTAACTAGGATTGTTTATAATTTTAAACTATTTTCTTATTAAGATCATAATTCTTCTTCACATAAAAGTTAGCGTAAGTGATAGCACCCTTTCATATAGAATATTTCTTTGGCAGTGAATTATTAGAGAGGCTGATGTAAAATTTTATGACAGTAAAAGTACGATTCTAAATCTCTATCTCATTCTATAATTAGGCAATACGTAAAATATTTCTTTGTAGACATCTATGAAATCCTATAATATAAGAGATACATTTATCTTAAATAATGTTCTTACCATTCCTGTATGGTATGAAAAAAGTTCAAGGCAAGTGCTTATTATACAATTCTTGTTTTCCAAGAGGAAAAGTTAAACACCAAAATCGCAGGAGTTATCTGACAATCTGCTATATATTTTGACATAGAACTATATACAAGTGTGGTCAGATTTATATTTCCGATTTTAAAATATGGCATAGGAAAAAATAATTACATACATAAATATCTGCAAATATAATATTAAAAGAATATATATATATATATATATATATATATATATATATATATATATATATATATATATATATATATATATATATATATATATATATATATATATATATATATATATATATATATAAAACTATACCAAAGCTGGAAAGTAAGAATTACAAAGTATAGACGACATTTTTGAGTATGAGTTTTCGTGAATAAAAAGGAAAAAATTATTTAAGAAATATGTTCACGTTCTCTTAGTATTTGTTCCAAAACATATTTTTTAATTTTTACTAATAATTTACCGTACCATAACATGGTTTAAGTAAGAGCACTCAATATTGAACACATTATCAAATAATCAATTTCGTTGACAAACTTTATTTAAAAGAGTTTAGAAGTGAATATTTTAATTTCACTAACATTTTGCAGTATTTATAAATGAGCCTGAAACCAAAAAATATTTTTTCAGATCGAGAAAATTGTTTCTTAAGATTTGATGGTATATTTTCAATTTTACAAAAACAATTGTTACATTTGCTTTTAAATCTCTGAGGCATTTTTTTCTTTTCTTATGTTGTCCACATTTTCGTAGGCTGTGTATAAACCGATAATAGTTCTTATGATATCCAAATTATTATGGTGTTTATTGTACCACACAAATAGGTATTCAAAAGTATTATTTGTAAGTAATGTTCTTATAAGAAATATATCACAATGTAAAATGTCTTTCCTAATGATACAAGACATAATGAAAGTAAGTTTCCTCCAGCAATCTCTAAATGAAACCAAAACAGATATGAACGCGGTTTCAATATAAATCACAGATACGGGAACTCTTACTGTTGATATTTCTATTGTTTAATATGTCTATCTTATTCCGTCGTATTTTCCTTGAGCCTACAAAACTTTTGCAGACGTTGTGTTTCATATATTGAAGGTAAAGCGACGTATTATATTTATATTATTACTTATTAAAATTATGATTCTATAACATACAGTCAAAATGACAAATCTGATCATATTTGTGTATTTACAATTTAATTTCATCTGATATTCATTACTCATTATTATAGCTTTATGTTTTTTGAATTTACCGTGGGAATATATAAAATTAGGGCAAGTTTATTTATATACACTAGACAAGTTCTGGATGAGTATCTGACATAATTAATTATTCGTATTCAAAAGGTAAACAGCAGAAATGAAACAAATACTGACAAAATAATTTCTTCAAAAGGAATTGCATAGTACGTACTTGCAAGTGTACACGAGGGGGTACCCGAAAGAAATCGAACTGATGTTGTGGTGGACAAAGTTTTTGTAGTACCGTGTTATACCGCTAGGAGCGTATAGAGACTACCAGTCCCGAGTCAATAACCTAGGCGTCGCGTTGTCGCTAAAGAAGGTTCCGTTCGGCTTGTGTGAACTTTTTAGTGAGAGTTGTTTTGTGTGCTCGTGGTTTTTTGTTTTTTCGATGCGGCAAGAGTAATCCATTCAAAGCTTCTTCTACAGGGTCAGACAATAGACCAGGCTTCTATATATATATATATATATATATATATATATATATATATATATATATTTTTTTTTTTTTTTTGTTGGACAGGAGGGGGAAAGACATCTGACCCATTGATGTTGTCGGTATTTCTCGGGCCAGATAGTGTCAGATTTCTACCGACTAAACCCTCCCCCCTCGCGATATCTCTCAGTAGCCCGGTCGCAGGAGAATCGCTCTCGCTTACCATCCCCGCAACCCGTCATTCGAGACATTTGTTTTCCTTCTAACTATTCCTCTCTACCTCCTCCTCATTTCTCCTCTTCTCGACCTACCACCTACTTTCACTCTGTATTACTCTCACACTATCTTACTGCCTTATCTAGGCATCCACGCCTTCCTCCCTCTTCCTCTCTTCTTCGCCTCAAAGATGGACTTTATCATTCCTTTCACTGAGGTCCACTGTGCGCCGCTCTTCAGTATAGCGGACACCATGCTATCTGTCGAGAGCACTCACCCAATCACCTGCTCCGCGGTATTGCCCTTGATGGTCCACCTGTTGCACCTAAAGAGGGTGTGCACCGCGTCATCTGCTTCACCGCAGTACCAACACCCCCGGGACTCACTTTTAGTGATGTCTATCCAGATAGGCTTCTATATGGAAGTATTGAAAAAATTGCGCAATAGTTTGCGGCGGAAGAGGCCTGATTTGTGACAGTCGGGCGACTGGTATTTCTATCACGATAACGCCCCTGCTCACATAGTCCTGACTGTGCGCCAACTTTTGACCAAAAATGTACACATCTTCGTTAATGGTCTATCGTCGATCTTCCAGGATGATTTCGTGATTTTTGTTAACCTCTTCATCGGTTCAAGCCGTGGAAGGCAAGTTACCCCCAGAGGCCAAGGCTTGTCAACAATTGCTATCTCACTTCTTTTGAAACGGGAAAACTTGCGACGAGCACACAAAACAACTCTCACTAAAGAGTTCACACAAGCCGAATGGAATCTTCCTTAGCGACAACAGCGACGCTTGGGTTACTGACTTCACAATGATAGCTCGGTAGCTCTATACGCTCTTAGCGGCAGAAGGCGGTACTACAAAAACTCCGCCACAACATCACACTACAGTTTGGTTGTCTTTTGGGTATCACCTCGTATCCGTTATTTGCATGTTAGGAATAAAACTGAGTTGTATTGATAAAAATTAAAAATAAAATAATAAAAATAGAAAAAAACTTCAGTCCGATTACTAACAAGCGGATGGCTGACTGAAAAAACAACGGAGTTATTTTTGAGTCTTTTTATATTTTATGTAGTTCTATTTATTATATCAAAAAATGCTCATAGATTTAGGATACGTTGGTTTCGACCATTTAAAATGTATCTAACTTATTGTATAAAGCAAAACAATAGTGGTTAAAAAAATCATGAATATTGTACAGTGTATTAACATTGGTACCTTATTAAATATTTAATTATATCTATGGTTTTTAAGAAATATAATTCAAAGGAAAACAATTACCTAATATGGTGACTGGGAAAACGCTAATGGTTGATACCGATTTGAGTCTCGAGTTATTGTATTTATTAGTTAACTATGAATGCAGGCCCCAAACACAAAAGGAGCTATTCCCTATTGGCTACTTTATTCAATCAATTCTTTTCTAAATACAGAAGAAATCATTTTTCTTGAAATAAATGCAAGGCATTGAGGATGAGGCAGCGTACTCCGTTCATTGTCGGACCTGCGCTGTTCGAAGTCAAGCAACGGATTGCACGGTGCGACTTGGCTGGGTGACGCATGGTCTTATTCTCATGGTGCTGCGGTGGTGCTGACTTGGTATTTGGTAACAGGGTGGCAACTGGGCCAAATACTGGGCACATTGTCTGCGTGAGTTCGACTCTCACCAGAGGGAACTTGGCACTTCCCTTTGGGCTAGGTGTTTGTCCGCGTTTATATGTGTAGTCTTCCCCTACATAAAACCTACCTGTAGGCTTTCTGGAGAAGGATGTTCTAATTTCTGTGTGTCCAAAAAAACTTTAAATGAACGTGTGTTTATAAATAACCGATAAATAAACGATATATTCTTATATATCGTTTATTTACCTATTTCATCTTCTTCCATTTGCTCATTAAAAATTTAAACCTTCCAAAATTAGGAATTATTCGGCTTATAAAGATATGTCAAAGAAAAATAAATTTAACCATTGCCGTTTGGTTTTAGTAGTTAGTATTTGTTAGTAAACTGCAGCTTTTACTTAAAATATCTAATTATTATGAGGTCATAATAAATTTTATCTATGGGAGAGAGTTAGTTCAGCTCAACAAGAATAGGAACAAGTCTCAGTACTGCGCTATGGGACCGCCCACGGGGTGCACAGTAAAATATCCTTTACTCAGTAGAATTGAGACCTTTGCAGATTGAATATCGATGAATATATATTGAATGTGAATGTACACAGAGTTCGATCTGGCCGTGCGAAAACTGTATAATTTTTCCTCTAAATACTGCCTTACTATCTCTTCTACGCACACCTAGAGATTTTTATACTTTTTCCTATTCTTAATGAGCAGTACTAACTTTTATTTCTAGACATACATCTATTGCGCCTACTTTTAATTTATATTTATAATTCACAAATATAGTAATTCCATTTCTCAATAATCTTTATTTCAATCATAATTATTTGCCAACTACTAAATTTGGCAAAAACTATGGTGTTGAAAATAAAATCATTATTTTTCGTTAAAATTTTTTTCTCTTTTTGTATTCAATCAATTTAATATATGGTTCCTAAATTATATAATAAATGAAAAAGGGTTCATAACTTAGTTTACTTCCAATATCTTGTTACTGATATTTAAACAATGTTTTTTAATATCAATAGAAGTTAATTTTGTTTGCAGTTATAATATACCTATGTCATTATATTATAACCATTGGATATAATGCTTTCTACATTTTATTACTGCTTTTCATTTCTAAATCACCGAGGAACAAAGCTTGTTTGTTAATCTAATTTGAGAATAAAAAAAGTTGTAAAAGAGTTTATAATTAGATTCATATTTTCAGCTCCATCTCATTCTCTACAGAAAAAGAATTAATTAAAAGCTAAAAAAATTATATAAAGGCGGATTCATTTATTTGACAGCTTAATTCTTTCTTTAATTAGAATAAATGACAACTACTATATATCTTTTCGTTTTAAATATTTAAACATTAAATCTAGGTAATAAATACCTCTCTGTTCTTTTTTTTTTCTCTGAGACTATCTTTGAATGACACTGAAATATTCTACCGAATTAATTTCAAACAGTGTTCTTTCAATATATATCATTGATGTACATTAAAAAGTACTTAACGCTACTATCCACAAAAGGCGATACTTTTCCCAATCACCAGTTTATGCATTGATTATAATTTCATTATGTTTCACGTATACATAAACTTGAATAATTTATCTTAAGTTCCAAACATTAATATTGAAATACCCACATTTGAAGTTTTACATTCTTAAGAACGTTATAATATTAATTTTGTTAGTCGCATAATTTGATACATATTTCGCCGTATAACTTTGTACTAACTAGATACGACGATGTCAAAGCTATAGAAATCAAAATAAGTATGAATGGGGTAATAAAATACACGTCTAGCCTAGCGCATAAAATACAAATATTACTCGCAGGTTTACTATTACTACGACCATAATTGTAATGTTCATTACGCTTTTGCTTAGTAACGAAGACATTTTAACCCTCCGTCGGTCGCAATATGAAAATGCACCAGAACGGTCGCAATGTATCATAGTGATACATTAAAATTTTCTTTATAACTACATATTACATAATTGTTTTATCGTTGTTGTTTTTTGACATTTTCCTTTTTACAATTTTTTTTTTGGGAAGGAAAATGTTTTTACGCATATCATGCTATCGCACGATAGTGTCGGACTCCTCCTTAATTGGCCATACCGACTAAAAACCTTCCCAAAGTCCCCTCTGCACTCCGGTATCCATACTTAAATATTCATCAGAGTGTCAGTGGCTTGCTATTTATTTCGGGTTCTTATTGCTGTTGTTATCTCATTATACTTTGTCTGGGTCGTTCCGCCTCCTCTTTTTTGCTCATTATACATTCTATCATGTACCGTATATTGTTCCAGTTTTCTTTGCTTATAAGCATTTTTCCCACGACATTATCTGGAGTTAATGTCCCTTTTACTTGTCTACGTGTAATTTCCCGAATCGCGTTCCACTCTTTACATATGAATATGGTGTGCTCAGCAGTGTCTATATCCTTGCAGTAAATACATTCGTCTGTTGTATCTTTCCCAAAGCGTTTGGCATAGTGTCTGAAGACACCATGCCCTGTTCGGGCTTGAGTAAGGTAGTAATCTAATTGTCGGTGTTCACAGTTGCTCCAGGACCTTATGTCTGGTGTTAGTCTCTTTGTCCACTGTGCTTTCCCCGTCTCGCTTTCCCATCTCCATTGCCACGTATTTAACGATTTTTCTCTAGCTTCTCTTTTCACGGCTTTTTTGTCTTCACTCGGGTTGTTATATATCCACGTTTTTTCCTGGACTAGCAAATCTATAGGTACAGTCGCTGTGATTACCTGTAGCGCCATTTCAGACACGGTACGGTATGCCGAGGCTACTCTTAACAGCATGCTTCTCTGCACTCTTTGTATCATGATGTTATGCTTCTTTTTCGTTATAGCTCTTTGCCAGATTGAGGCTCCGTATAAAACGATGTTGTGCATAGCACAACCTCGTTTCAAAAAAAAAGCTCAACTATCCTTTTTATTATTACTTATATTATTTTATTTATTATTACATTCAAAATATACATTTAGAACATAGTATGCAGCAAATAGAAATAACCTAAATAGAACATTTTATAACCTAAATAGAATACTCTAATAACCTAAATAGAAAACTAAAACTGTAATATATTGGTATCTATCGATCACGGGTCACCTCTTAAGTTTGTTGAAGTCTAGGGTAACATTCTGTGCATATTGAATTACTGTGTTATCTACATATAGATCGTTTCTATCGGCGGTCTAAATCTTCGAAAGGCTTCAATAAGATTCTGAGAAAGACCCTGGGACTAAAGACTTCCTCTTTCAAGCTGTGGTAGAATCATTTCATGCCCTAACCTTCGAAGAAAAAGACGGCGCCTGATGTTGTCTAGATCATTACCAGTCCATATTACTTGCACATTGATGCCCTAAATGTTAAAAAGAGAAAATAACACAACCATTGGCCGTCGGTGTGTATTTCGGGCAACGTTATAGGAAGCACAGAGCTTGTCGAGTACATCAACTCCTGACTTGGTTTTATTGTAATAAGTAATTATTTCAGCTTTAATAGAGTCTCCTGACTCTTCATCAATTGTATCGATATAATACTGTGTGGAAATAGCAATCACATTTGTATTTCTTCGGGGAACATGAGAAACAGCTGTACACTTTTTTCGAAACCAAACATGCTTGATTTCGGAGGCCTCTGCTTGATATATTCTTCTTTGGTGTTCCCACAAATGATATTTTATTTCGTTTTAGTTCAGTAGCCAGATTTATATTCGAAAACCAATTATCGACAGTTATATTTCGCCCTGTTCCATAAATCGGTTATGTTAATCCTTTCACGATATCTACTGGCTTGTTATTTAGTTGATAGGGGCCTTTGGGCTGTTTGCCAGCATATATCTCTAGATTATGGGCATAAAACACTTCTGCATCATACAAGGCATAAAGATTTACTCTATATTTTGCCGGCTTGGAAGGTATATATTGTTTGAATCTACAACGACCACGGAAGCCCTCAAGTTTTTCGTTAATAATTACAGACATTACGGGTGAATAGTTATGTTGACAGTTTTTTACAAAACCCTCAAATAGTTCACGAACAGCCGCAATGTTGTCAACGGATTTCCTTTCATCTCTTATGGAACGGTCGTCAAAGCGCAGACACCTTACAAGGAACTTGAACCTACTAAGGTTCATTACAAGTCGGAATATTTCTACTCTATGCCCGCCGGTACCCCAAAGATCTTCCAATATCATCCGATTGGCGTGAAAAGTCTCAGCCAGATATAAAAGTCCAATGAAAGTCATCAGTTCAATCAGATCTGTATCATTTGCATCACGTTCACGTTCGAATCGGTGCCTTACTTCAGAGCGAATATATTCATTTGTATGCTCAACTATTTTTTGAAGCATTTCTTCAGAAAAAAAACACCTCCAACAATCTTTCAATGATTTAGCTAGACGTGCCTCACTCATAATATTTTGTGGCTGAGTTCGAAGCGTTTTCTGGGGTGGTTTCTTCATCCATTTTATAATTTTGTCTCTCCCAATATAGAATAAATTATTATATAAGTCAGCTTCTTCATCAGTCCCGCTTTCCTCAATGTCAGAGTTGTCAATCCTTTCCACTGATCCGATTCCGATTCATTTCCGCATCTATGTTTGCCTCGTCCTGAACCTCTTCTTGTTGGACGAAATCTTCCACTTCGTCATCAAATATTAGTTTTTTATGTTCTTCTTTGTCTTTCGGGTTTTCCAAATTATAATATCGTTTTTAGACCATTATTGTATGCAGAAAGTAAAAATAAAAACTTAAAAATGTACAGCAAATAACACTAACACGTTCCGTCGCAATGTATCACTCTGATACAAATCAGCTCCTGTCACACAAAAAGAAATAGTAGCAAGTCAAGTGACGCACTGGCCGTAAGTAAATGAGCCAAGAATGTGTTATGGAGATGGCGCCCCACCAGCGTCGCCTTTAACAACTACGAGGCAAATAATCTTCGCTGTATCTTTTTGATACCCATACGACCGACGCCGACGGAAGGTTAACTATCAGATATAATAAAATATTTAATATGTTAAATAAAATGGCATTGTTATGTGAGAAAAAATGTACATTTATTGTTGTCGAAACCTTGCCTTTAAGGATTTAGCAAATCATACGATATCTCGGAAAAATAATAAAAATAAACAACTTAAGAGATATATTTAACGTTATATAGTGTTGGTGATTTAAACATTTTTACCTCCTTTCTCTTATGGTATACATTTTATACAAAAAAAAAAACAGTAAATGGGGACAGGATTTTCACTATTGCAAGTATTTCATAGCAAATATAATGTTAGGAACTCTGTGCTTCTAATATTTATTTCACTTTAGTTTAGCCTTTTATTTTAACTATATGTTTCTATTTTATATAGATTATCAGTGTTTTATCAGTTGAGAAAAATAATCGTTAGTTGTCTATTTTCTTACCTAGAAAAACTGTTATTCATTTTCTAGATTAAATCCACGTGTGTACTATACCGGGTGGTCCAAGTTAAACGTCATTAATTTTAATAGATAATAGAACAACGAGAAAAAAGTAGACTTTCATCAGAAAACTTTGTTCAAAAATGTTTCCTAACAAAGATACAGGGTGTTAAAGTTGCAAAAAAAATCTGGTTTTCTCATTATAACTTCTAAACCACTCCATCGATTGCCATCAAATTTCTCACACAAACTACTGAAGTACATCTATAAGTAATGATTAAAATCATTTAAAGAAATTCTCCAGTGGTGTAGATAATGGGGGGTCGGCAGCCTCTTCTCCCCTCCCAGTCTTCGGCGCCACTGGATATTTTACAAAAAAGATTCAATTTTTGGACTGGAAAAAAAATTAACCTTGCGCAAATTTTTGATTTATGGCTTTGTTTTGAAATACTTATTTTAATTTAAAGTGTTGCAAGCAGGCCAAGACTTATGACTGAACTACCAAGAGAATACGATATGAGATGTCAACATTTTTTTAAACATTTTATTACTTACTAGACATAATGTACATCAAAGATACACAACAAAGCAAATAAATAAATAATTACACTAATAAGTTCTCATTTCAATATCATATTTTCTTGGTAGGTCAGTCATAAGGTTTGGCCTGCTTGCAACACTTTAAATTAAAATAAGTATCTCAAAAACGAAGTCATAAATCAAAAACTTGCAAGAGTAATTTTTTTTATAAATTAAACAGTAAATCCAAAAATTGTATCTTCTTTGTTAGATATCCAGTGGTACCGAATATTGGGAAGAGAGAAGGGGATGCCGGCCCCCTAGTATCTACCTCACTGGAGAATTCTTTAAACTATTTTAATCATTACTTAGAGATGTACTACATTAGTCTGTGTGAGAAATTTGATGGAAATAGATCGAGTGGAGAAGTTATGATGAGAAAACCAGTTTTTGTTTTACAACTTTGATACCCTGTATCTTTGTTAGGAAACATTTTTGAATAAGATTTTCTTATGAAAGTCTACTTTTTTCTTGTTGTTCTATCGCCTATCGAAATTAATGACGTTTAACCTGGACCACTCTATATAAGCAAAAAAGTTTACTTAAGAGAGTAACATATTAATGGCGATCTTAAATCTGTAAGAATTTTATGTATAAAAAAATTTACATCAGTAGTTCTAGTAATGCTACCATTTTAAATGCCCTATTATAACACGAAAAAACATGTGTAGTTTTATGAAACACACACTAGTTAAAATATAATGCAATATATGTTAATAAGATGAAAATTACTTATATAAATATTATTTTGTATACATATGTATATGTAGGGGGTTAATTAAACGAAAGTATCATTTTATCATTTTCGTAAAGGATAAACTACTTTTTAATTTTTTTTGGCGCTCTAATTCTTTTAAAATTAGTCATAAAACACAATATTGTATTTCTTCTTTCCGAAGGAGGAGCCTTATCATGAACTAATTTATTTGAAACCTCCTCTTCAGATTCTAGAAAATCAGGCAATATACAAATATTTATTTTTCAAAATTCGACTAATAAACAAACGGCTTTTAACTGTCTTAATAGCTTAATACTACCAATCAATAATAATATATCAGCTATCAATTAATAATATATCAACCATCTCCATTTTTCCTAAATGATCAAAATCAGCAAATTATATAGAAATGTAAAACATACCATAAGTTAAAACATACCATAGGTACCACACGAAAAGAGGCAATTGTGATAATAATGTTCATTGTATCAAGCGATCAAGTTAAACAAAATGTGTTCAGTTTTTTAACCATTTTTTTTCAATGTATCCTAGGTAAAACTTTTTTACAACTAAGAATCTAAAAAAAGTGTTCATAGTCAATAATAAAACAATTCTTTTTCTCTAATCTGGTCACAGGATATAGAATAATTTAAAATGAGTAAGTGGAAATTTTACAAAAAAATATTAGTTTCTAATAGAAATGCAGCATACTTCAAAATACAGCATACAGCAAATTTATATTCTGTCGAATAATCGTCATGTAACGTTGATAATATTTTTTACCATGTTATTTAGACCGTTAGTTGAATTATTTAAATTGCCACATTTTTAAATTAACAGCTATTCATAATAAGGTTTTTTATTTTCTATAAATTTGTTTTAATTAGATGCATAGATTAGATTTTGTTAGATAAAGGCTTGCGCAGAACTTACAACAATTATCTAAAATTATGGCAAACATTAAAATATAATAAATGCATCTCATTAAATGTATAAAAGTATTTCATTAAATAGAAATTTTGTTTAAAAAATCAAAATTTGAAATACATGCCATTATCATGTCAATTCAAAAGTACAAATTAACTGTAAAATTCGTAAATTTTTAATTGTAACGTAGTAATTTATTATTTACTTCAATAAAATATGTGTAATTTATTTATTGAATACCATTTTATTATCATCTTCTCAATATATCCGTTTTCTAAGGTTTTAAGCTTTTCTACTAAGAGAATTTTTGGTTTAAAGGACTTAAACATAATTATCATATTTCTTAATATGTTTTTATTTGCTGTTTCATGTGAAAATTTATATTAGGAGTATTACGAATAACTGTGGGTTAGAAATTTTTACAATGCAACATAATCATATACAGGAGCATCATCAAAAATAATATTAATATTGATTATGCTGTATTGTGTTAGAAAATAATATTTTTTTATTATATTTTAATCAAATTCATTTGAAGGCATCCTACATTCAACGGTGCAGGCAGATCAAAGAATTGCTCACTTTTTTTGAATTTTTGGTCTTGGAAAAAAATTAAAGTAGAAATTTAATTCTGAAAATTGACACCACAGTAGAGTTTAAAAAATAGGGATACCCCGCTCTCAAGTGGGTCACTCTGTATGGAAATCAATAACCGGTATATAATTTTTAATAAAAGATGCATACTTTAAGTTGAAGAAATAGTTGTAGTATTTTACGTATAAGCAAAATATTGCATCTACCAATCTAGCTTCACAAGTTAGTCTAATTTTACTTTTTGTTAAGAAATCTATTGAATAAAATGTTGCTGTATTTTTTAATGTTTTTCATACCAAAATAATTGTACGCTGAATATTTGTATATTTTATATTGAATAAACGATTTTGTCATCAGTATATAACGAAATATATTTTAACTGACGTTACTTTAAACTAGTTTGCATAAAAAAAGAAAATATGTTTGGCCTCAGCAATTCTCGTTTTGCATTACACGGATATGCTTTTTTCTTATCATTGTTATTTATGTTAACTTAAAATTATGTTTAATCGATTATCACATTTCATTTATATGCAGTCAGTTAAATCCAAATTTGCATACTGCAAAAACTATTTAGTGTATTTAACATATTACAGACAAGTGCATTTTAAACAAATTATTAGATATATACTTACTGAACTAATTCCTCTATAAAATAAATATATTATCTATAACATAAAGTTTCCAGAATAATGTTAAAAATAAAAAAGAGGAACAACACAAAAGTGTTAATTAACGTTCCTGTTGTCTCTTTCTTCTATAACACACATCACAACTGAACTCTGGTCTCATTCATAAATAATAATCCACCCGGTCTACAGCAAAATACCAGTATCTAGTGGCATTAAATAAGGTGAACATATCGTACTCCAGTCTTTATCTTCAAAATTTACTGTCGATTTTTCCGAAACGATTCTGCTATTTTGAGATATGGCATCTCTCACCTTGTAAGAAATATACAAACATCTGTCATTATACATTTGGGTTTATAACAAACATCATTTAAACAAACCATTAATATCGATAGTGCAGTCTATAATATCGATGCCATTCGATAGTGCAGTCTATAACATCCCGTTACAAAAAAATATTAACATAAAAAAGAATGAACGTTAATAATATATTTGGTGGAAACTTGATTCCTGAAAAGTGCAAAATTTCTTTATAAATAGTACATTTTCTTCTTGTAGCATGACCGCTCATTCTCTGTTTTCTCACAACGAACCAAATTGTCTTTAGATTTAGTTGTTTCCTAAGTTACTGCTGTACTACTGATATTAATTTAAGTGAACCTATTGTGCATTCCTTATTTACTGTTCAGATAATTTACCTGAGATCAGTTGTATTCATTTTGTTTGAATTTTTATCGAGATGTTATTATTATATTAATTATTTGTGTAAGAATTGGTCTGGCTTATGGTAAAATATGTTTTTTTTTAGTCAGTGGATGTTTTCCCTATTTACCTATCCATGATTATGCAGTAAATTATAGTCTTCATTATGGTAATACCCAATTTAGCTCTTATATTATGATCTAGACATGGTCTATTATATATTAAGCTGAAACGCTAACACAAGTTTAATTGTTTTTTTGGTTTTAATATTATAATGCTACAAACTTTACATTATGAAGATTGATTATAGGACAACTAGTCCAGTAAACATATATCTAATTGACTGTATAAATAGTGACTGTCTATTATACAACTTCAAATATTTTTGTGGTAGCGTACTAGTTTGGATTTTATATTACATTTACTCATTCTAAAAAAGTGTAATTAAACCGAAATAGAGATAGAGATTTATTTGACGTACCTACTGGCCACAGCTTCCGCGCTTTGCTAAGCAGGAAATATTGCACCGAGATAAATCGTGTCTCGGCTACGCTTGCATGGTCGGCTTTTTACATTTTATTGATTTGGAGTGTAACTTGACAACTCTAGGCCAAGGTCGTCTAGCATGTGTCTCATATGCAGGAGATAGGGCCTACACCCGTCGTCCGAACATTTACTTGTATGAGGATCCCCTGAAAAATGACATTCAACTGTTAAGCTACTACATCAACAAGTTCAAACAGGAAAAGGCAATAGCCGGGTCCGGCTCAGAATCCGCCTCCACAAAAGGTATATATCCCATACGTGACGATATGTTGCTTCATCGCTTAACATCGAGAAACTGACATCTTGAAATGCTTAGATTTATTATTCTGTTCAAAAACAACATGTACAACAGTATGCCTTTGAACAATATTTCCGCCTGTCTATTAGTAATTGATTTTCCGACTAGTTCCGAGATATGTGCTCAACTCAATATATCAAAATCTTTACCAGAACAATTACATTATTTATGTTTTTTTAATTGAAAAGTTTATATAATCTAGTAAACTCAGTTTTTGTTACTAATTTTATCATATCTAGATATGTACAATCTTTTTAGAAATGCATATGTGTGACAAAATTAACATTTGGAAGATTGCTTGAAATTTTTATATTCATTCACTTTAATATTCATTAATACCTTCATAAATAGAAAGACATTTTTGATACCTACCAAAAATTAAAGAGTTAATAATTGTAGGTATATTAATTCTATATTGAATTTTTTCTTATCTACAAAAAAGTCCGACTATTTCAAGATAATATTTGTTGTTTAATTGTACAGTATTATATACAGTTCGCGCATAAGGTCCCTTCTCCCCTTTCTTTATTAACTTTGGAACTGATCGATCTAAGAGGATGACAATTGGCATACATACATTAAAGTGTAAGAATTATATTTTAGTTAATAAATAGTGATATAAGTCGTAACAACTCGTTTAGAAGTTGCTTTAAATAGCTAAAAACAAAAATACAGTCAAAACATATGTAAAGCTCACAAAGAAAATAAAAACTGTAGAATTTAATTGCACAAAAATGATAGACTATTTAACCATTAATTGAGTGGGTAAGCTACAATAACTTCACTTCGAGCAACACTGTTATATCTCTTTTATAAAGGAATAATACACGGTCTCTTCTTAACACGATTTGAAGAACCCTCAGTATTCATTTAAATACGTTATTTCATGAGAATTCATTGAAAGTAATCACATTAAAATAAATTGAGATTTTTTGCATGCTGTCAAAACAGTAAAGAAAAGTGTTTTGTTTGAACGACTTGAACTTCGCTTTTAATAAGATAACATTTTTTTATTGATAAGCTGGGTAAATCCACGATTACTTAACATCAAGCCAACTAAAGTTTTTTACACATTCCTCCTCGAACAATATTTAACTTTTATATTTCAGCCTGTTCTCAGGAAACCCTTTTACGCATTTTTATACTTCACAATTTATTGTCTGGTAAACTCTTACGTTAAACTTTTCAATTTTAAATGTTTTCTTTTATCTGGAAGAAAGTATTTTCAAGATGTCAGTTTTTGCCCATGAGAATCAGCCATCATGCTTCTATCTCTCTATTTTTCTCTTATTCTTATCTCGCATGTTAATTCTATATCTATTTCTCGCATACGAGGGAGGTATCTTAGTCGTTTCATAAATTTTGCAAGTGAAATACTTCATTATAAAATAATTTAAAGCGAGTATCTGTTTTGGAAAATATATTAATGTATGAGGGGATAATCTTGAAAAATTGAATTGGTAATAATCAAACGAAATGTTATTAGTTTTATTAATAAAGTTAATTAATTTAGTAATTAGAGCTAATTACTATATTCACGTAAGTATTAATTATAATTAGGTAAATTCTATAATCAGTTATATATATCATCACAAATCACAGTAACTATCAATAGCCATTATTCTGTATCACTGTTAATGGGCTACCATTTAAATAATAGTGTCTAAGCCATTATCAGCTTGAAAATTGTCATCCCTTTTGTTTATTTATATTTAAGCGACTTAATTTGTATAGGAAACGTTTTTCTCTTTGATAAAATTGAGTTGCAGCAATTTCAGACATTGCTGCGTACCAACTACTGCTACTGGAACTTGAAACTATTTATCATTAGTCAGGGGTATATAGATGTCGCGACTTACTTTACATTTTTGATATTACGTTATGTCAACTATACCGTCACAAGAACGCCAAAGTTGTAATTACTGATGAGTACGAAGTGGCGTACGTACCGCTACTACAATGGCACTTTTTTGGATTATAGTCCTTTTCTTATTCTGATCATCTCAAAAGTATTTCAGTATCATTTTCTACGTATATAAATTACATGATTTGGATTAATATCTAATGCTGAAGATAAATGCAACCTTAGGTATTAATAAAACATGCCAGATAGGAGTACATAATATAAGATTGTACGTAATACTATTTTTAACAGTTGTACCAGTACATATAAGATAGTGCATAATATTATTTTTAACTGTTATCAGAAATTTCAATTAACATAATGACGCACAATGGTTTCTAAACAAACATGACATATATTTAACAAATGACATACGAGTAGTTATTTTGGCGCACAGTGACTAGTGATAGTCTCATTGACGAAATGTATATGGGTCATGTAAATGTAATTTTTACTCTAAACTATGATTACCTACTTAATAACTTTATAGGATCACATAAAGTTCCTACAACGTAAATGTTTCTTTGGAACTACTGCAAAGTTCTAAGGAGTTCTCAGTAACGAATAAGTATTAACACACTATTATAGCTGCTATTGTATACTACTTCGTTGATATAATAAATTTGAAGTAATGTCATTTGACAATAGGCCATGGGATAACTATATAACAACTACAATGTCTTAGTATAAAGTGACTTTAAACATCACGTCGTATATTTATTACAAATCACGTAAGAACGTAATACCTATTCACTGGTAGTTTCAGTCTCAGTTGGAGTAACTTAGATGTTGCTGGGGTAATTTCATATTTATAACATAAGAAGAATATCATATAATTTTTACACTTTTTACGTAAAATATATAAAATTGTGACTATGACTAACTTCATTTTATGTTCCAATTATCGTAATATTGTTTAAATTTTACGATATAATAACAAATTTGTTTCACCTCTAATGGCAATTCTCAAATTATCTTTTCTTTGTTCATGGAAAACAATGTGCTACTCTTTTATTTCAGTTTTATTATTTTTATGGTTTAAAGTATTATTTTACTCACCAAAATTTGTTACTTAAAATATGTTTGAATAAAAAAAAATATACTATTAGCTTATAAATGGATGCGAATGTGAATTGTGATGGTATTGAAATGCGCAAAAATGTATTACAGAGATTAAGAGAAAGAATAAATTAAAGTAGTTATTCGCTCAATCGATATTAACATTGTAAATACGTGTTGAACTTAATTGAAATGAAATTTTCAATTTAATTGAAAATATGTGAAATATTTTTTTGAACAGTATAATAACAAATAAATAGAATAATAAGGGTTTAGCTAAAGCTTTCTATAATAGTCTCTGCTATAACCTCATCATGCATATACTAACTTACTTACATCTGCGGTTCATATGATTCACAAGTGAATTACAAGTGAATTAACTAATATTCTCGCCACTATATTTAATGTCTAACGAGTGTTGATGTTGTTGGTTTTCTTTTCCTTGCAGCTGAAAATGTAGAGGAGAAGCCCGAAATTACTGAAATTACTGAATAACCCTTGCCATCTCCCTATTTACATTCTTTACCCTAGGTCTCTATACATATATTATTTTTATTTTCGAAATTATTATGTGCACATATTATTGTATTTTTTTATATATTTATCTTTAAATAAGCTATACTATATATACCATGTTGTTTCATTAATTTATTAATTAATAGAGGTTATCTTTGCACAATAATCACGTTAGTTAATACCTACATAAGCAGAAAATGTTAAAAAAAATATGGAAAATTGTTTTAACCTAAAATTTTATTGCCCTTGTGTTAAACACAACTTGTAATACATGGTATTGCATATAGCACTGTGTTCAATAAAATTTTATTTTGATAAACGTCTTGTTTTATTTTGTCACAGATAAAGATGTACTATAGACTGATTCACAAATTCACATGACAGTAGATATTTCAAGCTACGAAAATAATACTGTATACAAATTAAATGTCTCGTTACCAATATGTTCGCTATTACTTAATGTAAGATAATTATAACGCATTGTCTTAATAAACTGACGTATCTCCTTTTTGTAACGGTACTTTTTCAGGCGTACCATATGAAGATAATGTAATGAGACACTTTCGATACGATTCCTTGAAATATAGGCAGTACCGAATTAATGTTTGGAGTTATTTTGCTCATAGTCTCTGCCCTATATAGACTAAAAGCATGATTAAATCAAAAATTAATTCAGTATTACCTAAACTTCATAGATGTATGGGCAACTTTTTCGCCATTGGCTTCCTTCGTAATGGACTGTAACTTGTTCTTTACTTATAAAGAAACGATTTTTACAAAGAAATACTTTACATATAAATAAATTCTATTTATTTACAATCACAACCATTATCATAATAGGTAATACATAGATTATGACCACACGATACATTTTAGTTTAAATATTCTTTACTGAATATACTGAATATACCAAACAACGAACCAGGAGTAGTTGAGTAACACTCAGCGACTTTATGTTACCCTATTTGTTAGTAATCTCAACATTCAGTAGATGTAGAAATTCAGTAGACCATTTTTTCCAAAAAATGTAACACATTTTTGACAGCATTGGTAAAAAGTCAATTTATTATTAGGACAATAAAAAATATCATCTTCCGAAAATGACATCCAAAACATCCATCCAAATGGTTCCAATATATGATGTTTCATATGTTCCATTCCTAATTTATTATGTTCCAAAACATCATATATTAGGAAATTACTAGGTATGTGAGAGTCCGCTTGAGTTCATTAACGAGTGAAAAAATTGCCTTTTCTACAAACTTTGAGCCTTCGAGTTACAAAGAGGTGCGTATACTTCAAGAGTAATGTAACGATAGAGCTATGACCAGAGGAGATTACTTTCCACTCGTAAGATGTGAATGCTCCAACTTCAACTATTTATGGAAATATTATTAACCCATACCTAAACACCTAGCCTGTATATAAAATTTCAGGAAATTTTACTATCCTGTATTGCTGGCTAATAATAGAAAAAAGTGTGAGATTTCTCGATGTATGCGTAGAAGAAAAAGTAAGGGCAGGACTCGGCTATTTACTTAGACCAGACTATTTACTTCGCACCTCGGTCCTATGTCGCAGCTTTGAAGCTTGTTCCTATTCTTGACGATCAGTACAGATCCGACTCGAGGGAGCAACAATATGTATGGGGGAGCTTCTTGAGCACTGGTTTTCTTGGTAATCGACTGTAACCTTACTTATAAGAAAACCACTGTAAATAAACAGTTCACTGTAGATAAACAGTTAATTTTCTAAATTCTGAGAAGTATTTTCAATTTGTTTACAATCACAACCGTTACCATAACAGTTAATACATAGTTTGTGACTACACGATACATTTCAGCTTAAATAGTCTTTACTGAACTGAATATACTAAACAACATACTAGGAGGAGTAAACAATCAGCGACTTTATGTTATGTTATGTTTGTTAGTGATTTCAATAATGGAAATGTATTGAAAGTGTCCCACTACTCATTACATTATTTAATGTTAATGGTATAACAACAAAATATTCATTTATGTGTGTAACCAATATACTAGTAGGAATTTTACTGAAAACTGCATTAAATTAAAATCAATGTTTAAAAAGAATTATTGTTTTATTCTGTCTTGCATATTAACTATGTCACATGGCGAAGAAAAACATAACTTAAAACGGACTTTTAATGAAGTCAACCGACTTTTAATGATCAATATTTTATGAAGAACATATTATACTCGTACATCATAAGCATTCAGTATAAAACAATTTCAGGAATGATTAATATTTACGTACCTGTTGATGATCTGCTAATATCATAGCACAAAAGTCAATATTTTAGTAGCTGAACGAGCTAATGTATAGTGTAAATAAGAGATTTATATTACATTAAAGATCTGTTTGTTTTATGTGCAGTAAAACTTAAAATATTATTGTTTACACTACAATTTGTTCAATATTAAGTTTTCATATTTTGTATTAAAATACTTTAATTTACTGAGAATATTTGCGGATTGGGGATTTTAAAATTAATGGAGATTTCACAAATGTTATTTGGTGGATTATACTATCGAAATTTAACAATTTAGTTAAGTTGATGGGCTTTCAGAAATTTAAGATTTAAATAATTTTACGCCTCTTATAAAATAATTCTAATATTTTCCACGACAACTCTATTAACTTTAAAGTAGAAAGAAATAATTCAGTAAACCTGTTCTTGATAAAAGAAACTGAAAGTAACTTTTATTTGTTTCGCTTGGTGTTCAGTACAATCACAAAATAATATGAAGAGGTTTATTTCCTGAAATTGAGAACTTGTTATAATCCGTTACACAATTATCAGTACGTTTTGTTATATATAAAATTAGAAAGATCTCTATAGAAATTGAAGCAATTTTCGAAATATATAATTTCAATCTAATAATTTTTATATCCTTAGAATTATTTTTGTATTAACTGTACAGTATGTTAGGAATCTACAGGTTCCATAGGAAAAGTGAAAAGTAAAACTATTAAAGATGGAATTTCTGTGGTAGGCCAAATAGTGTTATCGGAATAAAGGGTTCAGAATTAAATATAATAATATGCTAAATGAGAAAATAAGTAAACTTATTAAGGGGCTACATCCACCTAGAAACATGAAAAATAGTCGATTTTCGGGATGAATTTTCTTGGGAACTATTAATGAAAATAAATACAGATTATTTTAAATTGAAGATAAATTTATTGTAAATAGGATGACTTAAGCACAATTTAAAAATATTTAAAAATAAGAGATATGGCCGCCGAAAGTGGAGCGTCTATTTCACGACCCGGTTTGCGCTGACCATTCTCCTACTAAAACTGATCATCTGAAATCAAAAATAGTAAGCTATCATAAAATTAAGTACATACGAAACATATTGATGATCACCGTTTCCGAAAAATGTTAAAAAAAATGGTACATGGAACAGAAGTACGAAAATTCGGAAAAGAACTCAGTTATTATCGTAACTTGTTTAAACAATTTTGGTTACTTTTGAAAAATCATAATTTTGTTAGCGTCATTATGTTAACGACTGCTTAGGGCATGACTGTACCAAATTTAAAATGAATCTGTCGATCCGTTCTCGAGATATGACGGTCACCGTTTCGGATTCAAAGATGTTGCCTTTTTTTAGGATGATGAATTCTCGTGCTTCTTTCTTAGCGCGAGAAATTTTGTGTGTATACACTATTACAATATAGTAGGAAAAATATGCATGAAACAATGATTCCTCAACTTTGTCGCTGATTAATTAGTCGGTCATTGTTCCGCACCTGACTAGGGCGCTCATTGAGGGGCGCAGATAGTAGCATTATCCTCTCGTAGAGGGCGGTTAAAGCTGCTACCTGCGCCTTTTATTCGCCCTCTATCTGCTCTCTACGCCACCCTGTACGCTGCCCTGTACGCCGCCTTCTACCCCATAACTGAAACCTTTGTATCTCCCTAAATTTTTAAGATTTGCACTTGAAACTTTCAGAACATATTCTTAAGCCTTCATACTATAATAATATACAAAAAAATTATCGAATATTCTGAAGATTTAAGGTGAATGTAGCTCCTTATATGATTTAGGTAAAACATATTTTGTTCACTTTTACACTAATGTATAATATTTATATAATAGGAAAGTTTATATAATAGTAACTAACTATAACTAAGTTACTATTATATAATAGTAACTAAGCTATATATAATAGTAACTATATAATAGTAACTAAGTGAAATACGCACTATATATTTTATTATAGTTAAAATAACGTTACTAAAATAAAATATTCGTTGTTAGACTATTACAATGTACTGTATATCGTATAATTTAGATTCTCCAGTATATTAATTGTACAACGAAGAATATGAATTAAAATACAAATAGAATAAGAAACTAGAGTAAGATATGATTTAAACTAGGTTTTAATGACTTTCTGATTATGCCAACTTGATTAACGAAACACGCGTTAAAAACATTACTCTTAATTGGAAAACTGGCTGCATCAAGGATTCTACTAACCCTGTCTCAGGATCAGAAATATTAGTATATGATAGTTTTAAAATATAATAAATAAATATATAATAAATATAAAAATAAACTGATTCCAAAAATCTTAACTTGAAATTTTACTTTATTATTTAGAAACATTACATAATAAAATACTATTTTAAATTGTTAACTGTATACTAAAACTTGTTCAATATCTAACCAAGAGAAGTAACTTTCTTTAATATCACAAAATTTTGCATTTATGTTTCTCTACGAGGGTCTAGGGTCTACGAACCACCAGTTAATTTTCAAACGCCAAAAGAAGTTAAGTTGTCATTTTCTCTTCTATATGTTGCATATATTTCAGTAGTACTGAATATGGTTGTTGCATTACGGTTATATATAAAAAATTGTATGCTAATTAAAAATCGCATTAAAGTTATGAAGAGTTATCGTATACGTTCAAAAAAAAAATTAGAACGAAACATATACCGTCACATTCGTGTTACTTCTAGATCACTATTAGTAGTAGATCATAAGACCATAACAAATTATTACTATAATAATAGTCCTTTGACTTGTAGACGGTGTAGTAATCAGTGAAATACTAGTTTTTAAATAAGCGTTTAATTAACACATTAAGCATTTCATACATTTTTCTCAAAATATATCACCTTTAGTAAGGCAAATTTTATTTACGTCAAATTTCGTATTGGCAACAACTATTGCTCTCTGTTTCATAAATCAGCTTAGGAAAATGCATATATAGTAATGCATATACAGCTAGTGATAGTAATGATAATTAATAATCAATATAAAATTTTTAGATGAAATTTGTGTCATCGCGAAATGTTTATATACATACCATTATTTCAATTTAAATATGTTTAATAATCAATTTTAATACAAAATTAAACAAATAAAAAAATATTAATGCATTTGATGTAGACTAGGTTTATGTAATATAGCTCACCGAGCCAATATATAAAATTAATATCCACTGTTAGGCACCTGTTATTATTTTAAAATATTCTAATTATTTACATAATAAATGTAATTTTAGTTATTTGGCATTTTTTGACAGTTTTTAAATGTTTCTGGTGTTTTTTTTTTAATTATATGTTTTTATTTCGGTTTAGTTATTTCATGTCAGCAATTTAGTATAACATCTACTATTAAGGTGCTTTTATAGTATGTTTAATAAAATTAGAAATACTTTACTGTTAATGCTTCTTTCCACTTTATTACAAACAGATGTATAAAGTATAAAATATTTACATATAATTTACAATATGGTGTAATAATTTACACCATATTCACACAAGTTTGGTATGAAATGAATATCGCAAGGTTGTCATTTGTCAACTGGTGTTAATTTTCATGTTAGTACTAGGGTAAATGCATAACGTCTAATGTAAACTTCACCACATTTTGTTGTAAAATTTGATTCATTTTACACATTTCATTATCCATATTGTTTAAAAGAGAACAATGAAACCTTTAAAATAAAACACAATTGGTATGGTATTTTTTTGATAAATATATTGCATTAATGAAATCTTCTTGTAGTACCATATCCTCATTGGACGTTGGTTATCACTAAGGCCCATCTGACCTTATTAACCTCTCTCAATAATTCGGCTGAAGTTTTGCCGGTCCATTGTCTTAAAGTTTTTGAGCTATGATATGTGTCTTTCTTTCTTTGACCGCTATTAGTACTGTTGGTTATTGTCCTATTCTATTTAATACCTGTTCATTTGTAAAACGATATGTCCAAGATATTGGCATCACTCTCCGATAACCACATTTCAAAAGCTGTTATTTTTTTTCAAGAAGTATGCGTCAGCGTCTATGCTTCGATGTTATACAAGAGAACGGAAAACACATAGTGTTTGAGAAGTCATAATCTAGTCTGTACGTTTAAGCGAAGATTACAAAGGATGTTTTTCATTTGATAGAAAACGCTTCTCGCTTTCTTAATATGAATACAGATTTAGCGTGAATGGTCCCAGTTTTCGTTGAGTGTGCAGCCCACGTACGAGATGTTTTGTATCCCTTACAAAATTTCTCCGCTTATATTAAATTATTTGTTAGCATTAGGGTTTTTGCTAATGATCATTAATTTTGTTCTTCTGATATTGAGTCTCATCCCATATATTTCGCAAACTGATGCAACGCGGTTGATAAAGTGTTGTAATCCTTCTGGGCTGTCTGCAAGTAAAACAGTGTCATCAGCATATCGAAAGTTATTTATGGGTATGCCATTCACTACAATTCCCTCTTCTATGCCATTGAACATTTCTCTGAATAGGTGGTCTGAATTTATGTTGAACAGGGGTGATAAGATACATCCCTGACGGACTCCTCTCTATGTCAAATTCCTCGGATCTCTTTAACAATACCCTTTTGTTTAGCATAAAGATTTGCTATTATTCTATGATCTTGGCTGCGTATTCCAGATGTTTTAAGAATATCAATAAACTTTGTGTGGTTAATATTATCAAATGCCTTTTTAAAATCTAAGAAACAGCAATAAACATTGATGTTATCATATCTAGCCCATTGTATCAGAACTTGCGTGCTAAATAGTGCCCCCTTAGTTCCGAGGCCATTTATAAAACCAAACTGGACGTCATCAAGCTGTCCTTCAATAATAGGGTATATCCATAAATTAATTATTTATTAGAGTAAAAATTGCATCATTACATAAACGATGCAATGAAGAAAACAAGCAGCTAAATTCCTAAATATTTAAAGTACAATTTGCGTTTTGCTTATCAAGCCTTACATTTTAATTAAATTCCTTGATCCTATCATCCTGATCTGGATGCTCTTTCAAGTTAATAAATAATAAATGGGTATTGTGATATTCAGGGATTTTGTGTTAACTAAATAAAAGATATACACCCTTAATAAGATAAATATATTATCCTTACAAAGCAAACGTAAATAAATAGAAATTAATGGCGGTTGCAAGATGTACTTCACTAAATTTTGATAATGGCCCTGGATGTCAAAATTTTACAACTCTTTCGAATTCATTGTCTATAATTTTTAATAAACTTACATTAATGCCCTCTTAACATGATTCGTAATATTTGCTTCTTAGAACAGATAAATCATTCGAACATAAGTTAATATTCAGCAATTACAAACAGGCATATTGCTCGAGGTTTTCACAACAGTCGATCACTGCTAATTACTTTTCTAAACTAAAATGAATTTAGTTCTCCTCGAAAATATACATTTATTTATAAATCCTCCACATACATTTTTTTTTAAATTCAACACAGGTTTCAATTACCAACGCAATGTTGCGTTAGCTAACGCTATTGACGTCTGTTTAATTACAAATTCGTTAAACAAAAAATTCAAACCCCCCATTGCCCCAAGATTTTATAGCTCTTAATGTAAAAACGACATGTCTGCGTAGTCTAGAATTGTGCTGAATGTATATTTGGTCTATATGTAAAGTTTAATAAGGTTTACAAATATTACAGTGCATCATATAATGTAATGTAAGTATATAATTTTTCAGTACTTGTGCAGTAGTTGTTCAGTGAGTGAGACTTTAAATATTAATATAAAATAATACAGGTTAAACAGAAGGATGTTATATTTCTTACATTTCTCGAACTGTTATATTTAGTAACATTTTAAATAATGACAGATATCAACTTTACTTATCCTTCATAAAGAAAATCGTGAATATGTAAAACAAGCATTCATATATATACACTCCAAAAATGTGGAGGGTCTATTGAAAAGTAAAGTGAAACTTCATAAATATTTACATATATTATGCTTGTATTTTCACTTTCTTAGGATGGCTTTGTGAAAATATTTTACAAAAGTTAAAGATATATTAAGCACATAACTGCTACAATGTATAGCTGTTATCGCTGATCGCCTTACAAAATGTGTAAATCAAATTTAATTCATTCATTTGTACGGTGAAAGATCGACTTTAGTCGACGCACTATATATGTTAAACGAAACTAACCATAGTGTCCTGACTTGGATTCAAATCCCAATTCTGGCCCTGACAGAAAAGGTGGGCGTTGTGATAATTCAAAGACAGGATGAGTATATGAAAATAGAAAAAAAAAATAAATAAAAAATTAAAATTATCGGTAGCCTCATGGTTAACATAAGGTAAAACATTTAGTTTCGATTAATAAAAATTTTTTTCTTTAGTTCAACAGGTCATGAAACATATTGTGGCCTTATAATGGATGTAAATATAACTCCATATATTAACTGTTATAAAATAAACTATTTGAAAATTCAAATAAAGTTTTAAATCAGTTCAAAAATAGAAACAATTTAGTTTTTCTTTATTCTAAGAAAATAATCTATTTGCAACTAAATATAATATCCTAAAATATAACTTATTGCTGAAATAACATATTCTTGCCAAACAGCAAATAATAAATTCTTATAATTAATTGTATGAACTTAAAATAAATGTGATTCAAAGCTGTGTTATTTAGTGCATCTGTGTCAAACCGACGAGAATCTCGACATACAAGTTCAATGACGATGCCAATATATTTAAGTAACTAAGACTATTAGTAATAGTCTTACTTACTTCATTAATACTTAGGTCACTATTAGTAAGATATTTATAGACATAAGGTAAGTATAATCGGTTTACTCCACAATTTTTATGTTATTTTCTGTTACTTCTTATTATCACTATACCTTTTTATGTTGTTGTCGTGTAATATTTTGTACAATAGGACTTATAAAAAATTATTAATCTTGTATTTTTCAGCCTACATAGAATAGAATATTTATAAGTAGACTATACACAGTGGAAATCTTAGCTGGAATACATTTTATAACTCGAATAAACATTTCAATAAAACAAGTCGATTCCTCACTTTGATTGCTCACATTTAAAGAGTAATGAAATTTACTTCTCTTTGCTCTAGGGGAGGTAACTACACAAAATATTGTTTCCAAAATTTAAGGGTAGATTGAGTAACATACTGTTGAATAATGGTCAGATTGAGAAGAATATAACGCATATTCCGTTTTTTAAATTTGTTAAAATATTACCTATAAAAAGAATAACAACCTACTAAATTTAAAATCTCTTTCCGCTCCGTTCCGTTTTTTCTTGACAAAAAGTTAGTTAACGAAAAAACTCTTCCCTTACATCTTTTTGAAAGAAATTTAGATATGTAGGACCATCAAGATTGTTGTTACAAAATGGTGGTTCATTAACTATATTACCTATTATTCTAGACCACACATTTATTTTTGTGGGCGTTTGGTATATGTTCTCGAATCTGTGAGGATAACTGTTAGAACAATAAGGACAGTTATTGTCAATTAACGTCATTATTTAGAATTTATTCACTTTAACAAGAAAAAACTATCCCTTATAAAGAATAATAGACATCAGTCTAAATAATCAGATCGTGATCAGCTCACAAAACTTAATTATATTCTTTCATCAACAATGTCTTACCCCTGTTACAACAATCACATAACTAATCGCTCGGTAATGACATTAAATTTTATTGATGATATCTTATTAATTCATGGTAGTCCCAAAATAATTAAGTAACCTTCTTTTGAGTATGGTACCTGTCGTCATATCATCACTAATTTCAATAATGGAAGAGCATCCGTTAGATAAGACACTTAAACCAATTCTCAAATATAAAATTATTAACCACTCACGAAAAGTAGCCAAAAAAAAATTAATGCAAGGTAAGATAATATTCATAGATTTATTCAAACTGAGTTTAATCAGGGCTTTTGACTCCTCAGTTTATTTAAACTGAGTTTGTCAGGGACAACAAAACAACCAAGATAAAATAAAAAAAGGAAGGACAAGAAATGTTTATTGCCAATATTCCTTGTAACAGGAAATTGCAAATGATATGTTACTCAACACACTCTTACGTTTAAATTCCCCATTCCAGAATGGGCAAGTGAGTTTGAGAAATTATTCGTGTTAAGGTTTCCAACTTATATAGAGAATGAATGTGTTTAGGACGTCTATACAATAGTTATAGTTTTAGTTATTGTTTTAATTGAAAACAGCTAAAAAACAAACAATTTTAAAACCTTAAAACGGACTTTTCCGTACGTAGAACATCTCTATATCGAAATTTAGTGGCCGAGAAAAATAAATCAACTCATAAATTCAGAATATGTTTTATGCGAGAGTTTTATTTTTTTCAAATAGTCCATCATTATGCTTTATCATGACCCGTGGACAGGGTGCGGTGTGTCCTATCCACCTCAAAATCAACAGATGTCGTCTAGTAGACGTCCTTAATCAGAATCAGTCGAAACCCGATCGAGCCGACACGATTTAATCGAGTGATCGTGTTAATAAGAAATGTTATTAATGCCGATGACAACGACGACAACGACGACAACGACGAAAACGACGACAACGACGACAATGGTTTACACACACAAAATGGTTCAAAAACCATTTTTTTTTATTTTAGGCCGAAAAACGAAAAATAAACCCTAGAAAATTTTTTTCACACGATTACATTACTTTTTCGCGTATAGTGGAGTGCAGAAAAGTGAAAATGTTGTTTATATTCTAAACAACATTTTGTAAACATCATATTCAACAACAGAACTTTACATATCAAAGATTTTAATTGTATGTATGTCCCATATTGATGGTACAGCATTAGTATAATGAAAAAGAATAAAGTGAAACTTTTATAAAAAGAGATACGTTTACTAACGAGAATATAAACGACATTTTTATAGAAACAATAATTTAGAAAATACTTGTCGAAAATCACTATTAATTATTATCTAGAAACACATGCCGTTATGGGAAATAAAATATTTATAGATATGATTACCTCTTAATACTGAAACGAGTAAGCAAATCGCATTGATATTGCGCCGCCCCCTCTCTCATATTGAAGGTACCCCCGGAGCATGCCTCTAGAAGCTTCTGATCAAAAAACAGAAGTTACCACGTTGTTCGCAAGGGTTGATTTAGTATATTGATTTTGTCAAAATGCTGAAATTCGAACGAAAAGCATTTCGTACATCGACCTAAATATTTCGTGACATACACACGAAAACAGCCGTTTAGTAAATAGAGACATAAACGCATCTTAAAATGAAGAACTGATATAGAGTTATAATATAACTACAGTTTCTAATGCAGAATTTAGTGTAGATCACAAAATAGGTCAAAATATTTTTGTATATTTTGGGAATGACTATTTACATCTAATAAAATAATGTTCACGATGTAACAGCTACATAATTCGATGGTCTAGTGCACAGATGTTGTAAGTGCAAAAAATCAAATTTACAGTATTCCAAAAATAAACTTTAACGTAAAATTGAAATTATTTAGTAACCTCTTTTAAGGACAACATGATGCAAGGTGTAAGGAAGCGTATCCTTTTGGAGGGTGAAAAGTTGGATATTTAAAAACAAAATGAAATATGCCAAAAATACTTTGATATCGTTTATTTGTCATCACTTAACACATTTGTAAAATTGTAGTATATCATTCAATACATTTGTTTAAATATATCACTATCAAATAATATATCACTCGAAGAAATGATTTCCACAAGTAAAAGTAGCAAACAAACGACGTAGTATGTTACATAAGTAATATATGTATAGTCATTCTGAATCCACATGGACTGATAATTCAACATTATCTGACGTGGATGGAATGTTAATGAAGTGAGTATAATTTTCGGGGATTATTTTTTTATTTAAAAGGTAGACAAGGTTGTTCTTTTTCTTTTCCGAAATTGCAATGCGTCTGTCATATTTGGAAATTAGCTCCACATAATTCGAGTTGCGTTTACGACCTGATCTATTTGTTAACGACGCATGCTTTTGTACATTGCCAACATTCGATATTAATTATATGTATTTTTTGAATATTTTAAATTGTGGACTATAGTTTTTTATTTTGTATTACTCTTATTGTGTCTTTGGATTAGGAGTTACGATTCACTACACCGGTCACTATTTCACTGATTTATTGAGAATATGTACACTAAATTACAAACTTATTCTACTGTACAGAAAATGCTGCCATTAGGCATGCTGTTAAGTTACATAGAGGGTGGTTTGTTCCCCTGTATGGCTTCACTCCAGATGCGTACATGCGCACTGGATTTATGTTGATTACATTATCCTCAACACTATTTTCTAAATTATTCATTTCATAGAAAGTATCTGATGTAAGATCATACTTATATTGAATTATATTGGGCTTATCTTTTTGCAAACGTATCCACTTTATATGCATTCAAGCTACTTTTTCTCCACTACAGTGTAAATAACTATTAGCAACAATACTATCAACAAGCTGATGTAGATAAAAAAATCTAAGTGCTTCATGTTATGGACAACATAAGGATTTGGCTTTATTCTGGCGGTAGATGTTAGTAAACACCATTCACGAGTATTATAAATTTGTTTGTGTGCTCTAGCCCTTTCAATAGTGGCATGCATAGAGTCGACTTCGAGATAAGAGTGTCCAGATTCCACGAAATTAAGGTCAATAATCTTAAGATTGTCAGTTTTATTAGCAGCATAAAGAATTGCAACAGCAACAAACTTATTACGGTTTTGGCCGCCACAGGTGTGGGAAGACGAAGATACATGCTCCACAGTATTAGATAAACTGACCAAATACTTCAGAAGGAACGACCCTATTTTGGAGCTGCCTTTACTGTCATGGGTTTCGTCGCAAATATAGCACAAGCCATCACGAGTGGAGCTACCATAAATCGTAAAATAATATACAGTCAAGTGCTGTTTGTAGTAAATCTGGCAATCACCTGCATAAGGAATGGGCAAAATAGCTTGGATGTCAAACGTAATAGCTCTAGACATAGCTCCATTATCCGCTAAAGCGTATTTCTTATCTGTCTCCTTCATATCCATCGATGCCTTCTCTCGCCTCTTGTGATTTTCATATTCTTGCTTAATAACGCTTCTCGAAGCATTTCTTTATCCTTAGATTCCTTAAACGCATTACATACTGAGCATTGATTCTTTTTGGGCCTGTAAAATGCAAGAGCTGGTTCAAAGTCATGAAATATGCGTTGATAAACAAATTGGGAAACGCGTCGCTGATTTTGGTCTGAACAATATTTAAGATACAGGCGGAACATTATAGAAATATTTAGTTCCTGTGATAGATTTTGCTTACTTTAGTCACGTCTACAATAGTGTAGTATTTGATTCTACTGAACCTATTTATGTGATATATCACAGATTACTCATCATTTTCATGGGTTGCATTGTGGGGCTTTGTATTAGTTCTTTTATCATATCCAATGAAGAGGACGATTTTACAGATATATTCAATATACTTTTCCATTACTCTGTGCGATATTGCAAATATAACACAAAAAAGTTTCAGATAAGCTCGGTGTCTTGCTCCTGCTAAATATTTTAAATATAATAATCTGGAAGTTTTTCGGTTTTTTGTTGTAGAATTATTCTTTTTTCTTTTAACTGAGACATTTACCATCAGTATACTTAAATATATTTTTTATCTTTTGTAATCTGCCAACTCATAATATCCCTTACAAGTAACATTTCTAGTATCCTCTGAAAATAAAGTGCTGCATTTAAATCGACACATTGAGCAATCAACTGTTTTTTTCGAAAATTTCTTTACACCAATTCGGTTAACATATTTTTTCCACTAAGCCTTAATTGTTTTCACGACCGACTGTTTCCATAGAGTCCTGTTTGCCTTTCTGCGTCTACGCTGTTTTGTTATTAATATCAGTATTCTCTTCTTTTGTTTCACCATACTTTTTGAAGTGAACCTAATTAATAAAGGAAGGGTAACTAAATGGCTGCCATTTAATTTTATCTGTGGAACCACATAAACAAGATCTTACCTTTCTGTTTCTGGTTAATTTGGTTTTGTGCTAATTGCAAATGTGTTAAGTATATATTTAATTCGTAGTTAATTCTAATGTGGGAACCACAGATGTGTTAAGTACTTTTCACACCGTTGTGATAGGAACCAGTGCGTTAGACGTACTTACAACTTTCAAAAGATGGGGCTACGAAGCTTAAAATCATAATGTTGCTTACAAAATTTGTACATATGAATAATTGGTGTTTACTTGACTATGTGATGCCAATAACTAAGTTTGTAAAAAATCACTTACCACATTTGTGCGCTAGATCATCGATATGTTGAAGAATATAGATTTTTGTTCCATTCTACAATCATTTGTATTTCGAATATCCCAGATATAAAAACGATAAATAAATTTGAGAAAATCAAGAATACGTTCTATTTCAATGGCAATATTAGTTGGTAAATGGAACTTTCAAAAAATTAGGCCTATTGTAGATCATCATCTATTTCACTGCAACCCCCGTTAGCTATTGAAGAGTAATTTCTGCCACAAAATGTCGTAACAATATGAAATAATGTATACATATGAAACTATATAAATGAAGTTTCAAATTATGTATAATATGTGGATTCTCAACCAATTTTAATCATCTCCCGATGATGCCAAATTAGTTGTTGAAAAGCGAATCGAAAAACGTGTGCTCTTTTGGTGCTTCTGAAAAACTGATCTCCTAACGTTTTAAAAGAAAATTTTGACAATAAAAATGTATGGGAATTTAGGTTGAAATAGTGTTTCTGCTTCATAGGGCCAAGAAATAATAACAAAGTGCTTGACTGTGTCTGTTTTATATTAGGATTCGAGAAAAGCAAGAAAATCATGACAACAATAACATGGAAAAAAGGGGAACACCATCAACTGGAAAACAATAATTAATTCTATAACACAAGTCATTGGATAGAATGTAATTCCTCTAGATAAAGGTGTGTGTTTCCTGCTTGGAAATCTGCATACAAACCAGTTGAAGTGTGACAAATACAGTATTTTTATGCGTTACAAATACTATTGTTTTATGAAATTTCATACTTAGATTGTCCTATTGCCTTTTGTTTCATTTCATGTTGTAAGTATGCTGTAATTTATTTCTTTTTGTTCCAATAAAAGTAAAATATAAATACATACATATATTTTCACATTTTTTCAGTAATCAGTTATCCAATAGGAAAACATATTTTTCATTTATTTTAAAAGAATTATAGAATTAAGGGATAAAGACACTTTTGGAAGCCATATTTTGGAAGCCATATTATGATACCAATATCACCGGGGACACTAAAATAATTATATTCAGTATTATTATAGAAAACCTAACAAAGCGGAACGAAAAATTCAGTGTCTAGATAAAAGTGATATGTAAAAGGTGGTCCAACCAAAATGCACGCTGTTAATTGTAAATAAAACAAAAAGTTTTGAGAGAATTATCTTAATATTTTTTATTATGATAGAAGGATCTATGACAATTATGTGTGAAACAAAATATCGTCCAAATTCTCGCCACGGCTTCGGTGGCATACCTCTATCCGATGGTCTATATTTTCAATGACTGAGACATTATTGAGGTTCAATGTCGTTAATGTGCCGAATTATCTCATCCTTTAGCTTTTGAATTGTTCTTGGCTTATTGATGTACACTTTTTATTTTAACTATCCCCAAAGAAAGAAGTCCAACGGTGTCAAATCACATGATCGTGGCGGCCAATTAACATCGCCAAGACGTGAGATAACACGGCCATTGAATTTCTCGCGCAAAAGTGCCATTATTTCGTTGGCTGTGTGGCAAGTGGCACCATCCTGTTGGAACCACATATCGTGCAGGTCCATATCCTCAATTTCTGGCCACAAGAAGTCCGTTATCATCTCGCGATAGTGAACACCATTCACGGTAACTGCTTGGCCGACCTCATTTTCGAATAAGTACGGCCCGATGACGCCGTCAGCCCATAAACCGCACCAAACAGTCACTCTTTGTGGATGCATCGGCTTTTCAATAATCACTCGTGGATTTCATTTGCCCAAATGCGGCAATTCTGCTTGTTAACGAATCCACTGAGGTGAAAGTGTGCCTCGTCGCTGAAGATGATTTTCTTTGTAAAGTCACCATTCACTTCTGTCTGTTCAACTAACCATTCGGCGTATTGACGACGCTTGAAATGGTCAGTAGGCTTCAGCTCTTGAGTCAATTGAAACTTGTAAGCGTGTAAATTCAAATATTTATTCAAAATTCGCATCAGTGATGTTCGTGAGATGTTCAATTGTTGGGCACGACGACGAGTCGAGGTTGACGGCTCTTCTGCTACACTATCGCGAACAATAGCAATGTTTTCCGCAGAACGAACTGGGCGAGCTGACCAAAAAAGTCACGAAGTACACGAAATACATTTTGATTTGAACGCCCATTTTCGTAAAAGGCTTCAACAATCTTAACGCGCTGTTCAATTGTGTACCTCTCCATCGTTAAATTTGTAAAACACTGAAACAAAGAAATGTCAAATTAAGTTGGACAAAAAACTTGACGTTAAGGTGTGACTCACAATTAACATCGTGCATTATGGTTGGACCACCCTATATAAGTGGACTCAAACAATATCTTCATCACATTAAAAATTTTATCCATCTCGTAGAATGCAATTGTAGAGAAGCCCATTGAAATTCTTCTGAATTTTAGGAGTACGTTGTAATAGTAAATCATTTTTAAAACAACAAAATGAATATACAGATAATAATTTGTTTGTATTTGTCAAATGTAATTAACTTTGTAGCTGTACTTTGTGAACATTTCTACCGCTATGGAAATTCATAGCCCCGATTTTATCCACGCCAGCTCTAATGACATATAAAACTGTAGTTAGATAAGCTTGCAGTTGAATGAATATAATAGAAGAAGAGAGAATGTAACAAACAAAACATGCAAGCGTCGACTGAACTGAATTTATTGGAAACGGTAAATCACGTAATATATTTGAGCATTAGTTTGGAAGCTTTTAAAATGTATTAAAAGCCTGTGTACAGAAATAAGATCAAACAAAAATACTAAAATGATATGATATGATATTTTACACCAAAACATATCTGTAAACATGTTTTGAATACAAATGAGGTACTTATAACTGCAACAGCTTTATAACTATTTGCATGTTTGAACAGTGATGATAATATCACCACAGAACCTCTCTTGTTAGCGAAGAGATTTAGATACTAACGAAATCTGCATATATTTTTAAAATTACTGCAGCTACCGGCTGCATATAGAATTTGCCACACATAATAAGTGGCTATCTATAGTAGATATATCGATTCAGTTTTCGCAAAACTTCAACAAAACTATCGGTTAAAGTTTGCGTTCCACCCTTTCAGTCAGCACACAACTTTGGAATTTGAATACACTCCGTTTCTTGTGCCATATTATTTTAAATGAAATAAAGAGTACATCAAAAACAAACTAAACTATTCGGTATGTTTCTGCAATGAACTTTTATTACAAATAATGTATTGCATTTCTTTGCATTTTATACATACACTACAAATGATTATGTATTTGAACATTAAAAATGATATAACACCATGTAGACAAAACACATCATTTTTCTACTGAACGTCTAAAGTGAATTTCGTTTCTGAACGATAGCGGAGAATATTTTCTTGTCAGACTCTTCTAAATGTTTCCCGTTGTATTTGCTTACGTACCTCAGTTATTCTAATCTTAATTATTCGCAAACATGACGTTCTGAATAAAGAAAATAATTATGAAAAAAAAACAAGTGCCGTAAAATCTGGAAATCTTGGCAGCTCCTCTTAAATATTTCTTTCATATATTAATTACGATCTAATTTCCATATTTCTTTCAACCACTGCCTACTGGAGAGAGCACAACTCGATAATGCTGCATCATATTTAATATGCAAATTATGTTTATTGTGAATAACATTTTTGTCTTCATCAGTACGGTTTTCTTCGTACTCGGTATCGATTTTCTAAAAGATCTAAAAAGTAAATAGTATTTCCTAGTCAGATATCTGTCTATATTAGTCTCCTCAGAGATATGATTCTGAGTACGGTCCTACATTCCATAACATCGCAAATACTTTTCGTTATATTTGGACCATATATGATTTTTTGGTCATTTGGTCAGGATAATAATGACAGGAGAATTCAGTCAAACATAATAGTTGTATTATCCTGTTATTATTATCCTGACTGTGTTGCCGTTGAATTTGCAGGAACGAAGCAAGTCTATAGGAAGAAGCAAGGTAAATAGAAAATTTGGCCACTATTTTTTTATATTGAACATCAATATTATTTTCAAATATAAAATTAATGAAAGTATATACTGATGGTTTATATTTTTATAGTGTTACACAATGACTTTCTTTTACCTATTTTCGTGGATTAAGATTTTCGTTCTCTTTGCTGAAATATAAACCACTGTTGGAAATCTATTTACTGTTACAATTAAGAAACAGGTAGAACAGGGTCTCAAGAATGGAATACGAGGACTTCTGTCTGATGTTATTCTTCTGTCTGATATCTGAAGCCTAAGATAATCTTATTTATTAGTTCATTTATTACGTAAGCTAGGAAGGCATACAAGACATTGGCTAATTTAATGCATGTAATGCAGCAAACTGATGGTCTCTGACGGCCACATGGGTCCGATTTGTGTTGTCATGACAACTAATTGAGGTCATTTAATAAAAATTATTGAAGAATATTTTTATTACTTAAACATAGAAATATGCAATGTATTGTACATACAAATGATTTAGTGCCTAGCTACATTCATTAATGTAAAGTAGTGAAGTAGTTTAATAAAAAAAAAAAAAAGAAATTGTAAACGGCAGTGCGTTCTGAGTTACACGGGATTGCCCTTCGTCGACCTACAATGAGCCGCCTTGTCGTAAGGCAGCCCCGCTCGATATTTAAAATTCTAAATTACCTAAATTACTACAATTAGCAGATTTTCCGTACAGTGGCCATTGTGTGGGCCGTAGGCCTGCTAACAAAGAGCCGCATATTTTACACGCTTGATTTAAAGAACGTTATAGTTATGAAGATCCAATTAGAAATTATTCTCTAGTCCCTATTATTATTGGTTACGTAAATTGGACGCAACTATTTCCTCTTTTTTGTGATGGAGGCGTCTATTTTCGTGACAATTATTTCTTTGCTAGTGACTCTGATATAAAATTTATATTATTTCATCTCAGGCACATCATATATTCATTCCCCTATTTGGTGTTTAAACCGAGGCAATGGGCCTGTTCTCTTAAAGTAATGTACCATGTCTACTGGACGTGCATATTGTCTATTGGATAGCAAAACTCTTAGCTCATTACTGAAGAGCCCAGTTAAGGTGAATATTTTTATTTACTGTGCACTTTCGAGAAGTATATGTCTAACTGTTAGAATTACGATTTTTGGTATATTGGTTGTCCATTACTAGTAAACACATACCGAGATTATGTACGTGTACCCAAGTCATGGTCGTGTTAAAGCTACTTCCTCCAGACTGGTAAATTTTCTTGTAGGTTTTCACACATAAATATTATGTTCAGTATTTATTAATTTAGCGACCATTAGCTTCCATTCATTTTGCCAAAATATCGTAATAGTTTTTAATCACTGCCTTGATGTAATTAAAGGGTAAAACACGTGAGTATGATGATCAATCTGCCGATTCATTGCCCAGTATCCCCACGTGGGCTTAAGTCTATACAATGTATACTTCTCTATTTGAGTTGATTAAGGACCAGAGCTAATTGTAAGATGCGCGAACATAAAAGCGTGAATTTGGCTCTTAGAAATGACTACTCAATATTCTATTTCTCTGCTATTTACTTTATGTAACGACTAAACTGGTTTTATTAGAGATTATATTTTTAACTAGTACAATACGAACTTTTGGGCCAACAAAAATCCTCCGAGAAAAAAGGTAAATTTTTTTGAAAAAGAGTTGCCTCAGCTCGTAGAAAATATCTCCACCTGATTACTGCAGTGCTTGTGGTTTATGTACTACCACTTAACGTTAAAGCTAAATATGTATTAAATCAGTCAATTCTTATCCACTTGATAGGTCTTGTTGGATCAATGATCTAGTCTGCATATTCACCAGGTTTAAATCCATTTGATGTGGATTACCTCTGGGGACATTTAAAAATTATTACTGATAGTATATTATGCATTAATTGAAAATATTTAAATGTTTTCCAGACACCGGATACGAGATGAATGTCAATAGATACGATAAATACAAGTCATTTTAAAAAGAATCAGAATGCCTATGACTACAGGCTTGCATGCCCAAGATAACTACCATATTGAGCATCTATGCAGAATTTAACTTTGTTGAGGTCTGTTTAAATATTTGAATTAAAATGCTCTCATTCATATCTACTAGTTAGAAATGATTTTTATTAGATTGCTCTGATTGCTTCACTGATTGATATAACCGGCTTCTCTACCCTGAATGAGGACCACAACTAGTTTTTCTAATTGTGAACTATGTTTGCATTATTAAAACCAACCAAGCAAGCTACGTCCCCAACGAAGATGGATCCACCAGGCCATTATCACAATTATACTTAGTTTTAATAATCTCTTGATGATACCAACTTGATTGACCTACTAAATTATATCATCATCATCATATCGGTTTATAACGTCCTTCGCCGTCTATCGATTCCTAATCTCCATTCCTCTCTATTTCTCCACATGTCCTCGTCCAGACCTCTCTCCCGAATTTCATTATCAATGCCCTCTCTCCAGCTTTTTCGTGGTCTTCCTCGCCTTCTTCTTCCTTGTGGTTTCCAATTTAGAATTTTATTGGGTATTCTGTCATTTGGCATTCGCTGAACATGCCCGTACCATACGAGTTGTTTGGCTCTCATATCATCTACAATGTCATGTGTTATTCCCATCATATTTCTTATTCTCTCATTTGTTACTCTTTCTCTCTTTGATTTTCCAACTGACCTCCTCCAGAAGTCAATTTCTGTGGTTCTTACCATTCTTTCTGTTCATTCTTTTATTGGCCATACTTCATAACTATATGTTACTATACTCTTAATTATTGAATTATATATTCTTCTTTTATTTTCTTTTGTTATTTATTTATCCCATAGAATGCTGTGCAACATTGTAATTGCTCTCGTTCCTTGAGTGTTTCTTTTCGAAATCGCTTCATCAAGTGTCCCTTAACTTAATAACCTACTAAATTATATTCTATTTAAATTATCTTGATTAATATATATTTTTATATATTTTATATTATTTGTATATTAGTATTAATATCAAAATGTAGTATTGATGTTTCTACCATCGAAGAAAGAAAAATGGCCCACCTTGCCTGAAAATGTGGAACAGTTCCCCAAAAAACATGGTGTTCATATCAGTTTTCGTGATCGATATCTCTGTTTGGTAAGTGTTGTGTGGATATAGCGTGTGTGTGTGTGTGTGTGTTAAAATTTGTACTTAAAATAAACCGGCGTTTAATAAATAAATATGTTACTCGATTTAATTTGTTTCTATGAACATAAGAATTCCATAAAAATATAACAAAGTGTTGTAGATAAATAGAACAACTCTTTAACTCCTATAAGTTGATTGAATTGATTTTCCAATTATTAACTAGTCATAATCGGTAGGAAGGAGAACATATACATACTCTGGACATTTAATTTTCACAATTAAACCTTTATTTGAATATTTCCGGAAGTTTTCTTTACAAAAAGTATTAAAATTTATGGCAATACTCAAAAAAGTTTGCTCTTTCACTGTATGGAACAAGACATAGGAATTTCTATTAAAAAATGCAGTCCCTCTGACCCTGAAAGTGTGCGCCACTGTGCATAGAACTGAAGTATATCAGAAAATGGAAAAATTTAAATACCTTTTGATTTCTCCAAGCGTTTTTGCAAAACAAATTCTGAGATTTTTCGGGCGTTTCAAAATTCTTTTCCACAGTGTATTTAAAAAGTTTTTAATTGATGAAGACCTATATCTTTGACAAATAAACTTTTCATGAATTCTTTAAACTGGAAACCCAATTTAAGCACCTAATATTTTTACTATAGATTGATCGAATTTCTTTGTTGAGGTGTTAACTAGGACATCCATGATAAAATTAAGAAACACTCACAGATTCTATGAAGACATTTAACAATATTTAATAGGTTCCTCGTTGAGAAAATTGTTCATGAATACTTTAAACTCTGAAACTTAATTCAAACACCCATTGTATCCAAGCATAGTGACATTTTGTTTCTTACAGTGTCCACAACAATAACTTCCTCTTTACATGTTTCATATAAACATGAATTATTTATATTTGTAGGCAAATTCATCTGTCAAATATATTTTTAAATAAAAACTGTTAATACTTTTTAATATTTTTCTTTAAAAATATTTCCAACAAAAGTTTGATACTATCAATAAATATATTGAGATAATTAATTGTGAAACTAGGGCTACGAAAAATATCCAAAATCGTCTAGCCCAACAATGGACTACAATTAAGCCTTATTAAACCTTTAGAATAAATATAAAAAAATAAATTGTTAGAAAATAAACTGTAAAGATAAAAAAATAACCATATGTCAGTATACCATCGTGCTCTAACCATATGGTTCCTGCTATTTCTATAGGAATATCCTCAGTCAAAATGTATCTTATTTTAAGGTAATATTTAAACGTTGTAGTAGAAATAAGTGACAAATGATAAAATTATTTATTATTAAACCCTAAAGAGTTAGAGAAAATTGTTGCTGGTAACTAAATGAAACAAAACAAGAGCATGCGAAATTTCGTCCTGCCAAAGGTGGAGTTTATTGTTGAATTGGTCTATCTCTGATAATACCTGCCTCATGAGTACAAAAGATAATTGAGCGAGAACTATGGTGACTTCCACGTCTTCTGCGTACACTGGAGATGGTATGCATATGCATATCGCGTAATATTTTAAGATTCTCCAAATACTCAGGTGATTCATACCTTGTCTCAAAATAAATTTTCTCGTGATTTCACTGGGACTTGTTCTGTTCGATTAAGAACGTTCTTCCAGTGCAGGACTTCGAGTTGTGGTTTGTTTACTACGATTCAAATTTCAAATTTTAAAAGACCCTGTTACGCTTAGTCGCATATGAATTTTTACTTCAGATTGAAACAATGTTTTCCATAAAGCTATGTTGGTTCAGCCCGATTACAAATAGCAACACAATGTATCAAATTCATGTCTGCTATTTCTGAACTAATCTTCCATTTTTAACAATGTAACTAGATCTGAATCGACTAAACACCGAAATAGTGACAAGTAACATAAACACTATGACAATCGAATGGTTTTGATGAAACTTACTTAATTTTGTTATTGTTTTTTTTTATGGAACTGAAAATAAGTGTGTTTGTTTAATAGTGTACTTTTACTTAGTTTTTCATTAAAATAGTGTACCTTTACTTCGTTTTTCATTAAAATAATTAATCATGAATTATTTTTATTGCTGCATAAATATATGCCTAATATGAAACATTTCTTTGTTTTATATAGTATATTCTTTTTATTTTGATGAGTAGAGTAGATGGCACCGAAGTAACATCCCAATTTTCTGTAATGTAATATACATTATAATATATATTTTGTATATTAAAATATACTGTATACTATTGTCATTAGCATCTAGTTATATATGTTATTCCCAAAGCGGTTATATATATATATATATATATATATATATATATATATATATATATATATATATATATATATATATATAAATAGGACGTTTGAACTGGTAAAATACATATACGAAACGGACGAGATGCCGGAGGATTATAAGAGGAACATTATCATTACTATACCGAAAAAGAGAGGAGCCGACAAATGCGAGAACTTTAGAACGATTAGCCTAACTTCCCACGCGTCAAAAATCTTAACCAGAATAGTGCAGAAGAGGATAGAAAATAGAGCGGAGGAAATATTAGGAGAAGACCAATTCGGGCTTAGGTGAAATAGGGGAACTCGCGAAGCTATTCTGGCGCTAAGAATAATGTTAGAGGAAACAATAGAAAAAGGAAAAAACACGTTTATATAGGATTTGTAGATTTAGAAAAAGCTTTTGATAATATAAGATGGGAAAAAATGTTCGAGATACTACAGAGCGCGGGAATGAAGTATAGAGATAGGAGAGTAGTACACAATCTATACAAAGAGCAAACTGCTGTTATAGAAGTAGAAGGGGAAAGAAGGGAAGTAAGTATTAGGAAAGGAGTAAGACAAGGATGTACGCTATCACCACTAATTTTTAATCTGTACATCGAAGAGGCGATTAATGTGGTAAAATATAGAGTGGATTTCGGGATAAAAGTACAGGGACAGAAACTAAAAATGCTGAGATTCGCGGATGATATAGCGGTATTAGCATCTAGTAAGGAGGAATTAGAATCAGCGTTGAACGAAATGGAGGCAGTGTTGATAAAGGAATACGGAATGAGGGTGAATAAAAACAAAACTAAAGTGTTAGTGTGCAGAGGGCGCGAGAGCAGAGCAACAACGAAAGTACAAATTAAAACTGAAAGATTGGAGGAAGTTAAAGACTTCACTTATTTAGGAAGTAAAATAAATTGGGATGGAAGAAGCGATAAAGATATAAAACAAAGAATAGCGCAGGGTCGAGTAGCTTTTAACAAAAGGAAAGCACTTTTATGCTCGGGGATAATAAACTTAGAAACAAGGAAGAGATTTTTGAAAACGTATGTATGGAACACGGCACTATACGGTTGCGAAACCTGGACGGTAGGGGAAGCAAGTAGGAAGAAATTAGAAGCTTTTGAGATGTGGTGTTACCGAAGAATGATGAAAATACCGTGGACTGATAGGATTAGAAACGAAGAAGTATTAGAGAAAGTCGGCGAGAAAAGAAGTATATGGAAAAACATAAAGAAAAGAAGAGATAGAATGGTAGGCCACTTTCTGAGACATGGGGGAATAGTCCGCGATATTTTGGAGGCAGAAATAGGAGTGAAGAAAGGCAGAGGTAGGCCTAGATTAGACTACTTCTCGCAAATAGTAAGGGATGTAGGTTGTAGCACAATTAGCGAAATGCGTAGGTTAGCACAAGATAGGAGAAGTTGGAGGTTAGCGTCAAACCAGTCTTAGGACTGATTACCTCATGATGATATATATATATATATATATATATATATATATATATATATATATATATATATATATATATATATATATATATATATAACAGCTTTGGGAATAACATATATAACTAGATGCTAATGACAATAATATACAGTATCAAAAAAGTCAAAACATTGACCATACACAGACAGCTGCGATTAATGGATACAAAACGTAATTCAATACATGCATTACATATATTCAATACATTGTCGCAATCTCAAACTCACTCGTGGTTGCTCATTAGTTGATAGAAAATATAACATAATAGCAAATAACAATATACATGGGATCAACAGGACTCCATAAAGGGCATAAAAGGCAGTTATATTTAGTTGATGGAGGATACAATTCAATATATGCACTTTATTCAATAAAGTTCCACAGGTTCTGACTCGGTATAGGATTATATAATAAAACAAATTTCAGGAAATAAATAGAGCAGTAATAAGAACCATACTTACTATCGTTCGTAAAGTTTTAAATGCACATAACCTTTTATTGATAAAAGTAAAACAATCCTTATACTTTCAGAAACTTTCATAGTTATTTGTGTTTTACAGTGACATATATACTTAAACTTTGTATCCTTAACTTAAATAAAAATCCGTGAACGTTCTATTTAAGTATAAAAGAAGTTTTCGTATTGAAATACCTTTAAATATGGCTCATCTACTAGATTTGTTGATCAAACGATAACTGGAAAAATATGTACCGCACATATATTTCATATATTTACTGGAAATACGAAAATAACTTTATATTTTCAGTCTAATTTAATTTAGTCTATTTATCTTACATCGGCATATGGAAAAACTATACAGCAAATAATGATAATATTTTACTGAAATAAATTATTTTAGCGATTTTTAACGAATTTATTCATTGAAGCGTAACTTGTACCATGGTTATAAAGAGTATTAAACGGTAGTAGAAAAAATTATGCTTTTAATTAAATTTTAAGACAGCCTCTTGGATTAACAGCAGCGTAGTTAGAAGTCTTGTATCATATTCATTTTATTTTGCGATGCTGGCAGAATTTAAATTAACACGATATTGTGTACTCTCATCTTTCTATATTGTCTTTTTATCGCTTCCATAATACTTCATTCTCTATAAATATGGATAAACATGAACTCAATGGGTAAATTTTAGAGTTGTTTCTTGTATAAAGAGGAGAAATATAATACATACATATGTATTATATTTCTTATATCTTAAACGTATTATTTGAAAATAAGTTAGAAAATATTTTATGATTTACAAATAAGTTAATAAATAGTATTATAATTCGTTTAGCTGTCGAATTCAAGTAGAAAGCAGGTTATTACACAATGAAACAATGTGTCATACGTCAACGTGCCATTTCATATCAGATATAACCACAATACAGAATATTAAAATAAATAAAGTTTGATTTTTAGAATAGTCTTATATATAATTAGTCATTTTAAATGCTCTAAATATGTTGAAAAGTGATAAATCTCTTTTATATGTATTTTATATTATTGGATCGAATTTTACAAAGAGCAATGGTAGACAGAGTACACATGCACTTTAGTTATAATGTCGGGCCCATTTCGTTACTTCAATTAGCATTGATATTTGGTCGATAATATGGCCCTCACTCCTATGTGTGGTTATCACAATACGTAGATACATTGAAGAAATATGTCCATTATTCCAATAATCCAATCCTATGGATTACTTTTATAATCTGTTCAATTTGTAAGGGATAAACTCTCGTAGTGGTTTGTTCGTTTAATACAAGGTGTAGTTAATATTAGACACACCGTCAAAAGTCTTGGACGCCCCCCCCCCCCGTATATTACAGATTTCGACTATGTTTATTTTGTTTTCGTTGCTAGGCAACAAAGGTGAGTTATTTAACTATCAAGCGAAATCAAATAAATTGCTAGATAAAATATTGTTGATTAGTTGTAATTTTGTTTAAATATTCGTCAGTTTTATTGCCTATTCAGCAAAGCGACTTTGGTACTTTTCTTTCGCTATAATGCCAGGACGTGAGGTTTCTACATTTAATAGGGAAATAATTATTAATTTGCATAATGCTGGACATTCCAATCATCAGATATCCGAGATGTTAGTCATTCCTAGATCTTCTGTTGTGCGAATAAGGCATAGGTATCAAGAATTAGGGACAGTGGAGAGAAGACCACGTAGTGGTCGGCCTCGAGTGTCAAATGAATGGCAGGATCGGTATTTGGTTCAATATGCCCGTAGACACCGTAATGCTTTAGCTCCAGAGCTCAGGGCTCACTTTCAAGGTACGTTTCGCCTTTTTATATCGACTTCTACAGTTCGAAGAAGACTCCATGGTGTAAATTTATGTGCAAGGCCTTTAAGGGTACCCACTCTACTTCCACGATATCGAGCTGCCCGTTTTCAGTGGGCACGGGAACGTAATGATTGGCTTAGCAGCAGTGGCGATGGGTTCTAGTCACAGATGAAACCACAATTGGACTAGTGAGTAATGACAATAGGCAAAGGGTCTGGAGAGAGCCAGGTCGTCAAGAGAGACTAAATTTTCTCCGTGAGGTTGCTCCCTACAATGGTGGGATAATAATGTTTTGGGGAGGAATAATGTTCAATAGTTATACGCCGTTAATTCCTATAAATCAGAATATGGTAATTCAAGTTTATATTGAAAGTGTTATCAGGCCCATTAGTCAACCCCTTCGCGACGAATTAGGTGACAATTTCATCTTCATGGACGATAATGTCAGGCAATATCGCGCAAGAAACGGTTCAAGAGGTACTAGAACACGGAGATATTATCCCATTAGATTGGCCAGCCCCCAGAAGTTCCCAGATATGAATCCCATTGAGAACATGTGGGATTTTGTTTCTAGAGCAATTCACAAATGCATGAACTCACCCCAAAATGCGGAAGAGTTGCTGCAGCAGCAATAGAGGAATTTAACAATATTCCTTAAGAAATTATAAACCGTTTGATTGTTTCAATGCACTTTTTCTCATTGTTTTTTAATTAACTAAATTTTTAAAAATTATTCCTGTATTACAAAAAATACATTTAGGATAAACATACCTTGAAAACAAATACAATATTTATAAAAAAATTAATTACTAATACAAAACATTGGGGATCCAAGATTTTTGACGGTGTATGTACTCTGCAAATAACGTTAGACTGATTGATGTTAGTTCACTTATCTTTTGGTTGTTCAAGCATGGGATTTCTAGTGGTATTGCTTAGCGCTGGTTCTAGTTCCAGCAAAAAGTCCTTTAAAGCTTAGTATCATATTCTATTCATTTTGCCATTTTAGTTTTCTATACGTGAAAATATTCTTTCATCTAACATAACCTAACAAAGGCAACGGGAAATCAGTTGGGCACTATTTTTTATCATTGCATTTTCAAAATGAAATTAATTCTGTAGTTATTAAGAACTTCTTAACAATTACAGAAGCTTCTCAATAATTACAGGCATTCAAAATTATCTTAATGTCTGTGAATAGGACAATGTTATTTTTATTAATCCTCTGATCAGTAATTTCTCTGGTCGTTTATAGTTCTCCCCTAGTTTCAGCTTGAATATTACGATGTTGTTCACTTGTTAGATGCTTAGATTATAAAAAAAGAACATTCGATATTTTCATATCTCCAACATTCTTCAACAAGCAGTGTTGCATCCACAATGGTATTGAAGTTTAGTTTAACTAAATACTCTTTTATATAGAAAATCGAAAAGTCTGGTTCACGCCTACTTCCAGAAGAGACAATTGCTTGTTTGTCTCATTTAGAACGGGGGCCTATAGACCAATCATTCATTTTCTATAGCTTCCGCACGCATTCTTAAATCTGGCCTTAAAATGTGGCAGCTTCTAGGGTTGCTGTGTGGTCCTTATCACATCAATAATAGTTAGATAAACTACACCCTCTTTGTGTTTTTGTCTGGTTTTGGGCAGCATCAGGCGATTGGTCTATATGGTAGTATTAGCCTCACTATAGCTGTGTGAACTCCATCGAAAAGTGGTCGAAATTACAAATGTTATGTACAGTACTGTTGAATACTACATAACAGTCACATATGCCAAGATTTACCTGCAACTATTATAGCTGAATAGTCAACAGTTCTTATTATGTTTTGTTTCTTATTAAAAACCAAGTGTATATTTTTATTTTTTATGTAATATAAAATAAAAAACTTTTATGTGACTTTCTGAACTATGGCTAAATATACGAAACCAAGCTAAAATTGTAACTGACGTTCAGTTACAATTTTAGCAAAAAAGTTGACATTATTTCTTGAAAAGTAAGGTATTTATTGTACTGCAGGTATTAACGAAAACTGACTTATCTGGACTTTTATGTAAAATAAGTTATCGTAAGTTTGGCACTACGGTTAAATGTTTATAAATAAAAGTAGGAACACTTTGTATATGAGTTAAAAGGAACCAATTTCAGTACAAAATTTATAGACACTTATGGAGTTTCTGTAATACAATTTTACTATTTTTTGTTTGTTTTCCAAATCATTCCCTTAGTTATTTCATAACGTCCTGTAGTTCACCCCTTTATTAAATATTTCTTATTTTTACAAGTCTCAAAGGAGTTTCTTAAAATTACCTTTTCCTACATGAATTCTACTGAACTGTCATTGATATCATATGTTATTGCGGATACAACACTGAACCAGTTTTATCGCGACAGGGTTGCCCCCATTTATTGGTGTGACACATTTCTAGAATGTGTCCATATACCTATGACATTTCAAGTATCACGTTCAATCCAGATACTCGAATATCTGAAACGTTGTATATCCTATTTACAGTAGGATATGAATAAATAATGCTTATATGGAAAAGAGATTTTTAAAACCTGTAGATTTATCTTATTTCTGTCGCCTCGTGTAGATTTTATCTCGTCTAGAACTAGAATAAATAGACAATAGCCAACATATAGTTATAATACCGTTAAAGCAGAATCATTCTTTCATCTGGGATTTTACTGATTTTATAGGGAAGTTACTGACGATGATGGCCGTTGTTCGGACACTATAGAAGGAGATATTTGAGGAGCTGGAGAAGAAAATGGTATAATTAAATGTTACAGGAGGAGCAAAAGACTGATTGACATGGTTACAGTGTGTTTTGGCGTGGTCTTTTATTTACCCATATGGAGTTTGTGACTTTATTTCACATATGTTAAATCTATATTAATATCTCTAATAAATCGGAAGAGATTTAAATTTGAAAAATGCAATTATGTCGTTTTGTTTGCGACCGGTGCAATTATTACGATTTCATTATCACTAGCATACAATTAAGCATTTTAATTGCAGTTTACATAAACTTATTAATCATAGAACATAAATATAGTATGTTCTGAAAAAAAAAAACAACGAGTCACTTCCCTCTCAAAATTAAAAATCACCAGTGCTTTCATTATATACTGAGCTCAGTGTCTATTTTCTCACAAACGCAACCTTTGTCGTGTCCATCTTTCTGACATCTTCCTTCATCATCTTCCCTCTCATCCTCATTGCTTGCCTGTGGACTCCCTAAAATTCCTTTATGCCAACTTCTTGATACTGTTCCCAGTTGTTTCTAAAATAAATGGTTTTAAAACCTTAAAACGGACTTTTCATGTAGAACATCTCTATCTCGAAATTGAATGGCCGATAAAAAATAAACACATAAATGCAGAATATGTGTTTATGCGACAGTTTTACTTTTTCCAATTATTCCCAAATAGTCCATCATCGTGCTTTTTTATGACCCATGGACAGAGTGAGGTGTGTCCTATTCACCTTAAAATCAATGGATGTCGTCTGGTAGACGTCCCTAATCAGAGTCAGTCGAAACCCGATGGATTCAACATGATTTAATTGAGTGATAGTGCTAACAAAAAAAATCTCTGATATATTCCACCATTGTGCTTTCTCATGACCCATGAACATGATAGAGCGTGTCCTATCCACTTCAACATTAATAAGTATCGTCTGGGACACGTCCCCAATTAGAATCAGTCAAAACTCGATCAATCCGACACGATTTAGTTGAGTTATCGTGCTAACAAGATTTTTAAATTCCGACGACAACGACACACACACACACAGCAAACTTTTTTAAAAACCATTGTTTTTTTTTTTTGGTTTTTAGGCCGAAAAACGAAAAATAAACCGAAAAAAAGAATTCGCTTTCTAATTTTTCTTTACACAATTACATTGCTTTTCCGGAGTGCGGAAAAGTAATATATCAATAAGTTCGAATAAACAATCGACATCCAAGAACTCATATAGCTGATTACTACAGATTACACTCTTTAACCATATATACTTTAAAAACCTAATGTAGCCTCATTAAAAACAGTATTAAAAGTGCAAAAAAAATGGATGTCAGTTATTTCGTTTTGATTAACTTCTTACAAAGTATGAAAATTATATTCCATTTTGAACGAAAACGTGCTCGCTTATTCAAAACTGTTGAGACTTTAATTGTAATTGTACCGTTTTGATCGAAATCATGAACTTTGGACTCAATTTTAGCACAGTTTTAGGTAGTTTTGTTTGGAAATGAGTTCAGATTTATATTCAGTGGGCCAAAAATATCCTGAGTATATTTTTCAAAACATTTTATCATCTTATGTACTAGTTCTTGGTAGTTATTTGCCTTGTGATAGCCCAACAAATTTTGAATTACAAATACATAAATAAACCATGTATCAGATTCTACAACGGTCATATCTGTTACAATTATGATCTTTTACCGGTTTTAGAATTTCTGGACCGTCAAAAATTTCTTATTTTAATTTTTCCATACTCAGTGCCGGAAATGATTGGTAAATGTATTTAAACAATCACCGGACTTGTCCAGTGATTTTACAAACTATTTCATTAAACCCAGTTTGATGTGAAGAGGTGGCAATATTATTTATTTTGTTTTTCCAACGTGAACAATGTTGGTTTTTTTGACGGTCATAGGGTCTCTCAAAGGCCAAACAGTTTATTGCCAGGCGATTATTTTATACAACTATCCCATGAACAGAGGTGACAATGATATTTCGTATATTCAACTTGCTGTCCAAGAGGTACGGTGACAATTTTTAAATCTACACAAATAAACCACTGATGTTCAGAAAAATCAATTTTTTTTCTAACACCAACTTAATATTTTCATAATGTTCTGTAAGCTCTATTGAATGACCGATTGGAGTCAATGCAAACTTATTTTAATTCTGCAGCAATAAACATTTTAACTTCTTTTTAGAACTGTCCATGAAAATACGCAAATAATCTCGTAAATTTCAGGCGTCTCCACTATTTTAACATATATAGTCAATTTTGCTAAACTAAATTGATGATATAATAAAATAGAAGATATAATGTGAAATTAGGGTCCTTGACTACTCAGAAATCGATTTTAGGTTTCTGTGATAGATAATTTTTTTGTTCCTCAATGTAATACTATGCTAAACCTCATTTCCGAGGTTTAAAAAGACAAAGACAAAAAAATCACTGTCAAGAAAAGAACATCACTTTTTACTTCCACGATCGGGATAGCAAACAATTCGCGACACTATTATATTAACTCAAAGTTTATAAATATGTTATAATATAAGTATATATATATATATATATATATATATATAAGTATATACATGTTATGTAACAAGCATAACATGATACATGATACATATCATAGTATCATGTATCACAAACATAAGAAATTCCATGAACCTTTGGTTGCAATTGTAACCACTAAATGGCATATTATTTTCCACACTCCATTATACGCGGAAAAATAATGTAATTGTGTAAACAAATTTTTTTTCTAGCATTTATTTTTTCGGCTAAAACCAAAAAAAAAAAAATAGTTTTTAAACAATTTTGTGTGTGTGTATGTATCGTTGTCGTTGCTGTCGGCATTAATAAAATTTATTGTTAGCACGATAACTCAACTAAATCATGTCGGATCGATCGGGTTTTGACTGATTCTGATCTATTGATTTTGAGGTGGATAGAATACACTTTACCATGTTCATGGGTCATGAGAAAGCACAATGGTGGACTATTTGAGAATTTTTTTGTTAGCACGATAACTCAATTAAATCGTGTCGGATCGATCTGGTTTCGACTGATTCTGATTAGGGATGTATACCAGACGACATCTATTGATTGAGATGGATAGGACACATCCCACCTTGTCCATGAGTCATGAGAAAGCACGATTGTCGACTATTTGAAAAAAGTAAAGCTGTCGCATAAAATATATTCTGCATTTATGTGTTGGTTTATTTTTTTTTTCGGCCACTCAGTTTTGAGATAGAGATGTTCTACGTGTGGAAAAATCCGTTTTCAGGTTTTAAAACTGTTTATTTTAATGGCAATTTCATATTTTAAAATTATAATAATATTAAAATAATTTGAACAAGTTTATTACTTTTTCGCACTCCACTATATTAGCGGAAAAGTAATGTAATCGTGTAAAGAAAAAGTGAAAATATAAATTTTTTTTGGGTTTATTTTTCATCTTTCGGCCTAAGAACAAAAAAAAATGGTTTTTAAAAATTTTTGTTGTGTGTTCGTCGTCGTCGGCATTAAAATTTCTTGTTAGCACGATAACTCAACTAAATCATATCAGATCGATCGGGTTTTGACTGATCCTGATCGGGGACGTCTCTCAGATGACTGAATTGGATAACACACACCACCCCCTCCCTTGGGTCTATTTGAGAATTTTTTTTTGTTAGCACGATAACTCAACTAAATCGTGTCGGATCGATCGGGTTTTGACTAATTCTGATCGGGGACGTCTCCCAGACGACACCAATTGATTTTGAGGTGGATAGGACACACTCCATCCTGTCCATGAGTCATGAGAGCATGATGGTAGACTATTTGAGAAATTTGTTTTGTTAATACGATAACTCAACTAAATCGTATCGAATCAATCGGGTTTTGACTGATTCTGATCGGGAACGTCTCCCAGACGATACCTATTGATTTTGAGGTGGATAGAAAACACTCAACCCTGTCCATGGGTCATGAGAAACCACGACGGTGGACTATTTGAGAAATTCTTTTTGTTAATACGATAACTCAACTAAATCATGTCGGATAGATCGGGTTTTGACTGATTCTGATCGGTGACGTCTCCCAGATGACACCTATTGATTTTGAGATGGATAGAACACACTCTACCACGTTCATGGGTCATGAGAAAGCACAATGGTGGATTATTTGAGAATTTTTTTTTGTTAGCACGATCACTCAATTAAATCGTGTCGGATCGATCGGGTTTCAACTGATTCTGATTAGGGACGTCTACCAGACGACATCTATTGATTTTGAGGTGGTTAGTAACACCACACCCTGTTCAGTGGTCATGAGAAAGCACGAGGGTGGACTATTTGAAAAAAGTAAAACTGTCGCATAAAACACATAGTCTGCATTTATGCGTTGGTTTATTTTTTCTCGGTCACTCAATTTCAAGATAGAGATGTTCTATGTGCGGAAAAGTCCGTTTTAAGGTTTTAAAACTGTTTATTAAAAACGATTTAAAGCGTGACACGTCGTCCGAAATAAATAACTTTCGAAGAGTATATTACATAAGGAAGTCATATAAAACCAGCTTACTTTTCATAAATTTAAAATACCCACGTGTATCTCGAACTGAACAATATTATACGAAAGGTTAAAACTTCCATTTACATTGATAATAAAAATTTCAATATTTTTATTTCACTCTTAAATGCTGCTCATACAAGTTAACCTTTCCGCACTTTTCTTATCTTTCTCTTCCCACGCTCTACGCTTCATATCGGCATTTTACCCAGAGAAGTTTTCAGAATATGTTATTCTTTTTAAAGGTATCATTGATATACAGTATGGATACCTCTTATGAAGCAACTTTGACATATCAAGCACAATTAATTTTTTAGGAAAAATGATCCGGTATACCTATAATTTATTCAAGTTATTGATTGTGAGCAGTCAAAAGTCCAGTTATTAATTGTACTGATTTATGAACTGCGCATATGTTTATATTAATTCCAATTAAATTGCATTTTAAAGTGGCTATAGCAAGGTTTAAAAATTATTATTGTTGTGTACAAAAATTTAATGTCGCCAATTATGTGTCCATATGAGGATAAAATAATTTACTAATCCCCTACAAAAACGAAAAATAAGTTTGGATATACAGAAATAGAGTTAAAGCCTTCTTTTAAAGCCTCAATCTGTGGAGGGACAGGTTACAAAATTGATTAATTATTGTATTCAGTTGTGGTCACTACTGTACATAATTCTAAATATTGCATCAATAAGTCCGTCAATAGCCTACGCTGCTGTTCCTATTTTAACCTATAGAGATTATAGAACTTATTACGCTAATCGAAAATATCGCGGAAAATGTAAACAAAGCATACACAAATATAATTAAAATTGACAATACATTAAAAATTTAAACTTTTATTTTAGTAATTGAAAATACTACAAACGATATTCCGACAAGGAAACATTATATCTAGCTCTTTAGGTTAAAAATAATGCAAAAATAATATAATAATGACTGTAAAACTATATTTCTACTCCAAATACCAGATAATTCAAATAATGTGGTTACAAACATTCTGGGGGATTCTATTAAATATCTATATAAATCAAAGTAATAGACACAATAAACCCCATGGAGGGATTCCAATTTACCCTAAAGTCTTTAAACGTGAATATAATAATCCTGGGTAGGACTGAAACCTTCGATGCAGCAACCAAAACAGATCAGTATCCTGACATATTATAAATAGGGAAAATAGATTAGAATCTTATGTATACAGGAAGGCAAATAGTCCCCTTTGATACATTTCTACTGACTCCCATCATTGCTAACAACATAAAATGACAACCATTTTTTTTTGCCCATCGCTTGCTAAGTTTTCCGCTTAGTAATGATAGGTTCGAAAAATCCGTTATTTTTGTTGATATGGTGAGTGATGACATACATGTATCAGAGAACTGAATTTATATCTCATTACTAGAGCTGTTTTTTGAAAACATAGAGATTTTTGAAAACATATGTATGGAGCACGGCACTTTACGGCTGCGAAACCTGGACGGTAGGGGAAGCAAGTAGGAAGAAATTAGAAGCTTTTGAGATGTGGTGTTACCGAAGAATGATGAAAATACCATGGACTGATAGGGTTAGAAACGAAGAAGTATTGGAGAAAGTCGGCGAGAAAAGGAGTATGTGGAAAAACTTAAAGAAGAGAAGAGATAAAATGGTAGGCCACTTGCTGAGACATGGGGGAATAGTCCGCGATATTTTGGAGGCAGATATAGGAGTGAAGAAAGGCAGAGGTAGGCCTAGATTAGACTACTGCTCGCAAATAGTAAGGGATGTAGGTTGTAGCACAATTAGCGAAATGCGTAGGTTAACACAAGATAGGAGAAGCTGGAGGTTAGCGTCCAACCAGTCTTAGGACTGATGACCTAATGATGATGATACTAGAGCTGTATAATCGGTGCCGGGTACATGTGGCTTGCGTATGGGAAGGTGTAGCGGGGGCCTCGAGCACGTGACGCGGAGTTTAAATCACACTGTAAACAAACTAGGCATCACAAAACACTCAATTTGTGCTAGGTATCCAGTTACTGTTTAACATTGAGACCGTGTGCGTCTGCTTCGCGAAAGAACTAAATCATTTTACGATCGTAATTACATACATAATTTTTACAGCGTACGTACGTTACAAAAAGTGTCCACAGTGCCAAAGGCGAAAAAACGGCCGCTTGCCGACAATGTGAATAATTTTATTCGGGACTATCCAGATTTGATGTATGATGGGGTGAAGATAGCGTGTAAAGTTTGTGAAAAAGATTTATTGTGTTGGGACAAGCGAGACTGCAAAAGACATATAAATAGTACGGAACATAATATAAAAAAAGGGCCTGCCACGGAAAACGGGTTTCATTTTTTATCTACTTCTCATGTTATGTACTTGTCATTGACCACTTACATTACTTGACATAGCAGCATTTAAGAACTTTTGGAAGAAATACAATCCTAAGTACCCATTACCGACTATGGCCACAGTGCACAGCTATGTATCACCTGAACCACAGATTACCCACAGAATCTGAACGTGAAAAAGTGGAACGTCAGATTAAATCAGCGCGAATTAAACTCCACGTCACGTGCTCGAGGTCCCCACTACACCTTACATCACTCTACTCATTACAGTTTATTAATCATGAATGGAAATAGTTATGTATAAGAGATTAGGTATTAGAAGGAGTGGGGTAGTATACAGAAATAAATTATTTCTTCAATGTTTACTGACTACGAAGAAAAATAGTTTAGTGGGTTTAGTGAACAATAAGATTTAGAGCCACATAAACGTAGTTGATTTACCTATTATGAGTATTATTGTATGAGGTATGTTATTTTCGAGTATTTGTAGAAGGATTATCGTTATTATATTTATTACATATTTTTGTTATATTTATTATATTTGTTATTATATTTATTGTATATTATAATAGATTATTTATTATCAGTATTATTGAGTATCTTTATACCCAACTTTACCTTACAATTATTGTATTTGCGTGAGTATACGTCGATCGACAAAGAAATAACAATTACTGAAATGTATTTTATTTTAATTTAAAAAAAAATATTGATAGATGTGACTGTTTATATGTTGGACATACCCCGGACAAAAGCTGGACACATTACAAACATGTATAATTCCGTTCAATTTTAAATATATGTCAAAAATAACAAGTAAGTTATATAGTAGTAATTCTTATAATCTAAGTATTAATACTTAGATTATAAGAATTACTACTTAAAACTTAATACTTAGATTATAAGAATTACTACTTATTACTACTTTAATTACTACTTAAAAAATAATAAATGACATTGCTTGTCATTCAATGGAGATGTAGAAGAATTGAGTAGCTTTAAAATTTGTATTAAATAAATTTACATAGCTTTCTAAGTCATATATGTTCCAAGATCACAGCAACACTTTGGTTACTGAGAAGGGTCATTGGTAATAGCTGGGGCTTGAAACTGGAGACCATGAAATGAATGTATGAGGCAATTCTCAAACCCAGACTGACGTATGCAGCATTGGTCTGGTGGTAGAGAGCCTGTTTAAAGTCGGAATCCAACCGACTTAACAAGCTAAGAGCATTGATTCAAAGAAGTATAACCGGAGCCTCAAGATCAACAGCGATCAAGGCGATGGAGACACTAACGGGGATACCACCTCTTGATGTCACCCTGAAAGCGAAAACCGCAAAGGTAATGCACAGGATGAGAAACATAAATTGGAAGGTAAGGGACCTGAATAGACTCTCAAGAGAGCTAGCTGAGGAAGGACTCCTATGGATCTCTCTGACAGTATGGGTGTCCCCCTTCTGTTTGACAAGAAATATAAGATCACTTTCAAAAGCAAGACCGACTGGATGAAGGGTCGAGCTGGATTATCGCTCAATGGAGACATCTGGTACACGGATGGAGCCAAGAATTGAAACAGAGCGGGTACGGGGGTGTGTAGGCGACGCGATGGGATAGGCAAAACCTTCCCTCTGGGAAAATACACTACCGCACTCCAGGCCGAGGTATTTGCAATTAAATACAGTGTTCTGGGGGCTGACCAAAATCGGACCCAGGAGAAGGTATGTATCTGCTCAGATAGCACGGCGGCGTTGGCAGTCCTGAATTCAGCAACGACAAAGTCCATTGAACCACTTGGCAGGGAAGGGACCGGTAGAACTCTTATGGATATCTGGGCATAATGGCATTAAGAGAAATCTAATTGCAGATGACCTTGCTAGACTAGGGACCAGGGAAAACCTCTATGAACCGGAACCTACAATGGGAATAAGTAGGAATATGACCAGAGACCGCACTAATGGCTGGGCAAGAGACCAGCATAATAAAATGTGGAGGAGTAATGGGTTGTCGAATAACCAAATTTTTCATCGGATACTCAGAGATTGAGAAATGGATCTATGAATTCATAAAATTGAAAAAGTACAAAGACAGAACCCTGGTGGGAATCATAAAGGGCCATCATAGTAGCCTGAATGCATATAAGCACAAACTGAGGCTGACTGTCAGCCCGGCCTGCAGATACTGTAAAGAAGACGAGGAAACCTCGATTCATCTTCTTTACACCTGCTCCGCACTGGAGAAGAAGAGATACCTTATATTAGGGACCACTGTTATTCTAGAGGAAGCGAGGCTTTAGGCGAGGAACGTGCCCAAATTTTTCCTTTTATGGGATAGTATTTTTGGATAATGACCCGTATCGCCAGGGGACTACCCATGCGGTCAGTGGCTGATGAGACCCAAAGCCATATAACAGAATAATAAAATACATTGCTTCCTAAATTAACTTAACTCGAGAAAGGTCGAAAAAAATAGATTCCTTAAAGTTTAAAGATTTGAAACTTTCAGTAACTGTGAAAGTAACTGTAAAAGATCAGAAGAACTAGGAAAACGGAATTCGCTTAATTCTTGGGATTATTGATATTAGTATAAAATATTTTTATTATACTGTAATTGCGTATTTTATTTGATTTTTTTAAGAGAAAACAAAAAGCAGATGCTACTGTTATAGGTATATACTTTTGATTCTTTTCACTTTTCGTATACATTTGGGTATTATTGACGTTACTTATCTTTGCTATCTATTACTAAAATGGAATATCAAAATACTAGATGTCAAAATTTATGTAACGTTATACAAATTTATATTCATATTCAGAACGTAACATCAATAATATCATATAAATCCAAAAATTGATAACTATGATAATATTCTCTGTGTTTTATCTAGAAAAAGTCCCGAACCTTACAAAAGCAAAATGTCATAAATTTAACAATAATGAAAATCATATAAAGAACATTTATTAACGTGTTCTTTAATAAAAATAATAACTAATGATCCAAGGAATGAAATGATAACGAAAGCTCTATTTACGTGAATTCTACAGTGACTCGGAGAATCTGTATTGAGATGATTTTCCTCAGTTTAGCTATTGTATGTATGGTTAATAAAGGAAGGAATGAAATATCTAACAAAAAATATGTGTTCAACTCTAAGTTAAAGATATTGAATTTATAAAACAATTATTTTTTATTTCGATACTTTAACTCTAAGGCATACATTTAAATTATACGTATTGCGTTTTTATACAAATGTTCTAAATTAAAGAAATATAGCAGACACTACGTCTACTTCGCAATAGCCCTGAGAGAAATCTATTTTCCACTAAAATAATAAGATAAATCTCCAATAAATTTTAAACTCTCTGCACCTAATTTAGTCCATACATAATTTTCATAATGGTATTAATCTTAGGACTGTTTATTTAAGAAGTTTAAAATTAAAAGAACCTGGGTATACGGTTGTTTACGATCGTTAGAGTTAAGAAGTTTGTTTAAAAGATTGTTTCTTTTTATAGATGGGAGAAAATCATAATTTAAATTGACCTTCCGTCGATATTCGACTCTGTGATCTATTCTAATTAAATAGTTCTTTCGTAAATAAAATTGGTTAAAAATTCAAGGAATAGTATTTCTAAAAAAACTCTCAGATCAGTAAAATTTTATTTTTCGTTGTGTATACGACATATATACAAAGTAATTCATGTAGGAGGGATGACGTTATCAATATTTTTTTTGTAATAGCAACCTAATTTTGGAAAAGAGGAATGTAAAAGAGCACATTTTTGTATATACGCTACGGTAATAATTATATTAAGTCGATATAGGCACCGAATAGAAATTACAACGAACAATATTACAACAAATATTACAGTTGTAATTTCTGTTTGGTGGTATAGGTTAGAAAAAAAATAGAAAAAAATTTTGCAAAATTTGCATTTAGAATTTCAAAATTCTAAATTTAATGACAATGATTATTTAAAAAATAAATTAAATTAAATGCTTAAACTGTGCACTGTTCGCTACATAACAGTAGCTAAAACGATTAATAAATTATTTTTGAACATTGTCAATAACTTCAGGTTATTATATTCACATTGTATTTTGTGACACATTCTTGCATCTAAATTTCCCAGCCTAGTAAAATGTACTTTACTTTTTAAGTATATCAATAGAAATAATCTAGAGCTGTCAAATCTGATGATTTGGCTGGCCACTTAATAGACTCCCTTGCCTCTTTCCAATAATTCGGAATATTGCTTACCATGCTTTGACTAATGGGTTTCCGATTAGGATGAGTTGTATTGAACAATCCAACTACTTCTATTTGGATGCGCATTCTGTCTCCAAATCCATTAGTACTCAAGTTACTACTGGTCATTTGACGGAAACAAACAACATTGTCGGTCGCTAAGGCTTCTGTCAGGCAGCCAATGGTGCACAATTAGAAGATCTATTTTAGTTGATTTTTTAAATAATAATTGCTTTTAAATCTTGTTCTTTGAAACAGCACAATCATTTTTATTAATTTTCTTTATCTAATTTATACTCACGCTAATACAATCATTATCATAGCATATGTAAAACATCTACTCTTTTACATACATTCCGTAATAAAAAGGGGATTGCCATTAAAAAAATATCATACCTCCTACACGACACACCCTGTATGTATTAATTGTATTTTATAAAATGTGCAACTAAAAACAAAATTTGACAAGTTTTTCCTAAAAGTGATTTATTGATTTTTAACGAATTTATTCATTGCTTTACTAAAGTATCATATAAACAAAAACACAAAACGGGAATAAAATTCAGTTTTACTTGCTGTAATTTACCCTAATATATAATAGTACTCTACGCATTTGTCATGTGAATTTGTGAACATATCTATATATCTGTTATGTGAATTTATCTTTAGCACTGTTAATAATACCGAGAGAATTGACAGTGATACTGTGGACTATGTTCGGGAAAATATAAATCAGTCAAAACTCCTTGTTCAAACCCCGTTCCTTGTACCTGCTTAAACTCCTGTACAATCCTTTACAAAACGCTATAATAGACAATAGTGCCATGTTTTTTTTTCCGGCATGATTTTTTCACATGGAATATATTTTTGTATTTTATTCCTCATGTGACTTTTTGCTAACATAAAATTACACCTAAACCAAAACAGTTAAAATTTAAAGACTCCTTTAAAATCCTACGTCCATCTACTGGATGTCAAACTGCGAGTAGTCTTCATATGTAAGTTTAATAAACAATATAAAATCAAAAGCTTAAATATATAAACTAAAGTATTAACTTTTATGTAGATGCTTAATGTATACTTGCTTTTATTGGCCGTACACGCTCTTAAACTTTGTATTGGTAATGATTCAAATATATTTTTATTGAAATAAGTATGTACAGTACACACTAAGGCTTCAATACAGATTAATACAAACATAATATCCCTAAGGTAAACCACCTTTAGTTAAGTTACATCTACCATACAAAATCATGAGACATACAATGTGAATTATATGTACATAACAGTTCTACAAACAAATGTTTTAACATTTTGGAAAACTATTGTAATATTTTGTTATCAACAATAGTTCTTAATACAACGTGATGACAAATTTTCGCATAATATTCATAATTTCTTTAAGTACTCGTCAATATTGTTTAAAAAATATATTGACTGACTTAAAAAACATATTTTTATCAGATTTTGTTTCTAAGTTTTGTTTAACATGTTATCATTATCTTCTTTAAACTACAAGAAACTAAGACATAACACAAATGGCGCACAATTCAAATCTTATAGTTTTAACTGAGATACTCTATATATGAACTAAGTCCAGATTATCTTCTCGACCCATCACAAAATAACCTTAATCAACATACACATACATATAAGTCAAATGTTGTTTACTTCCATTTATATTAACTGTCACGTACAGAACAAAATTGTGACTTATATCACTCACATATTCTCAAGTATTATTCAAGGTTAATCTTTACTTGGAGAAGCATGAGTCGTAGTAGATGCTTCGCAGTGAAAATATCACAACTTTCATACAGCCAAACAATTGGTGAACATTGAGGCCAGAGTAAGGAAATACGGACCAGAGTAAAGAAACTAAATGTTCTGTAAATGTTCTTCACGTGAAAGGAGGAAAACTTACTCACCCTGTCATCAGTTCAATTGAAAATATTGCAGTTAAAGCAAAATTATTACCAAAAATTCAGATGAACTAATGGGAAGACATGCATAACAATCAGACATATATGATATGATTTCCACTGTGTTTTGAATAAATATTTGAGCTTGTACGATTAGATATGGTTTGTATAATGATTTTTTGCGTGTGCGTCACAGGTAACAATCGTATCAATCAATCAACTGACATTTTTGAACAGCGTCGTGCCGGAAACACATTTTAGGATAACAGTTAGTACAATAAAAATCCGTCAACCTATGACAGAGTAATGAATATATTCTCCACAAAATATTCAATGATATGATTTTCCATGAAAATAAATGAAATAAATTCAATAAAAATCAAAATGAATGAAACAAAAATGAAATAAGTTTTACAAAAATATTGAGACGCTAATGAATCAAATTATACAATAAAGCTAAGACGTGACTTCATAATTGCATTTTGCTCGGCAAATTATTAACTGTCTATGCCGTACGTAGTTGATTGAAACATATGTCGCTGGACATACACGCTGGTAATTGTGGCATATTAGTAACAATTGCGAGTGGTGTAGCATGTGATCCGTGCGTCGTCACTAAATTGATACACGCGCAAAGAAACATTTTATAAATTGTAAATTGTAAAGTGCTGTACAGTCTAAGAAGTGAGTCCTGAAGATCATAGACAGCTCAGATGGTTTCGCTAATTTGATGCTGAAAATAGATTACAGTGGTGGATATTTGTTATAAATGCAGCATTATTTAAAAACATCATTACAGCAACAAAAGATCACTCACATCGACCTCTTCAGGATTTTCTTTTTCTAGGGTTGTATAAAAGGCAAATATTACTGTTTACTGTATTACTGTTTACTATATTAATGATTTAGAAACGATCCAGTCCCTTAAGAATAAAGTCCTAGCTGCTATTGATAAGATAGAACTTCAGCAGTTCAGCAAAAATATTAAATATTATATTCACATTTAGTGAAAATTTTATACTAGATATTGCAATGAAATCTCACCATTTAAGGAAGTCTGATTTTTTTTAATAATTCATAATAGTGGTTGACTTTCGTTTTGGTCGGTTTGGACACTTTGTATATATTGTGGGCACTTTGTATATAACATACAGGAGTTGTAACTTGTGTGACATAGAAAAATTTACAAACAATTATCTCCGCTAATAAATGAATTTTGTGGGTATTCGGCAATTCTCAGTTTAATATTTTATCAAAGTTATCTCGAGTTGAAAAAATTATACGTACGTGTACAACATTTTTCAAAAGCCATGTAAATATACAAACATAAAATATATATCACAGTGAATAGTCCTTTATAGATTGTATAGATTTCTGGAATGACAAGGACTATTCCTAGACCTGGATATTACCTCAGCAAATAAAATCATTAAATCAATATCGTAAACACTAAAAAATTACTTTATTTATTCGAAAGATAAATACGTTATAAGTTTATATAAGTAACATATCTAGAATTGTAAATACATGTTATAAATACTATATACTGCATATAATAAATATTCAAAATTATAAATATTGAGGAAAGCAGCGGAAAACAGTCGCAGATATTTTGTACGAAACATAATTGCATATGTTTATTATACTCACATATTCAGAATTTTCTTATAAATATTATTATAAAGATTGTATACATTTATTATAAATAACTATAACTATAACATCATTATAAATATTGTATACATTTTCTAAAATATGAACAGAGCATATCTAAAATACAGAGTGTATCTAAATGATTACAAAGATGTAAACTTACTAATTGTATGTACTTTGTACATACTTGGTAAACGTATTCAAGATATTTATGTTTTATATACTACAGTATCTAGTCTCATACAGAATGTAATAGTTTATATAGTAGTTTTCACATTATAAATTTGTTTTAGCTAAATTGACTACGTTTGTTAAAATAATGGAGATTTCTGAAATTTATCAGATGATTAGCGGCTTTTTGTGGGTAGCTCTAATAAGTTTGAAATGTGTCTTACGAGTACTGCACAATGGAAATAAGTTTACATTAATTCCAATCAGTCACTCAACAAAACTTACAGAACAATATGAAAATATTAAGTTGGTATTAGAAACAATTGCTTATTCTCAACCTCAGTGGTTTGTTTCTCTCAATTTAAAAATGGTCACCATACTTGTCACAAATATCGTTGTCACCTCTGTTTATGGGATAGTCGTACAAAAGAAAAGCATTGGCAGAAAAATTTTCGGCCTTTGATAGTCGCTATGACCGTTGGAAAAACCAACATTTTTCATGAGAGGTTAATAATGAAAGAAAAATAATACTGTCACCTCTTCACATCAAACTGGGTTTAATGAAATAGTTTGTAAAAGCACTGGATAAGTCAAATGATTTTTTAAATATATTTGCCAAGCATTTCTAGGACTGAGTATGGAAACATTAAAAGCAGGAATTCTTGACGGTCCACAAATTCATACACTGGTAAAATATCCAAATTTTGACAAATATATGGCAGTTGTGGAACATCATGCATGTTTTAGTTATGTATCTGTAATTCAAAACTTTTTGGGCAATCACAAAGCTAATAACTAAATAGGACTGGTACACATGATGCTGAAATGTTTTGAAAATTAGGAGCCAATATGGGCATTAAATTATATTTTTTGCATACTCACTTAGACAAATTTCCTTCTGACTTAGGAGATTATATATACATATATAGTGAAGAACAAGGTGATTGATTTCATCAGGATATCCGAATAATGGAAGAAATGTATCAAAGAAGGTGGGACCGTCACATGATGGCCGATTACTGCTGACCAGAGGAATACAGAGAAACTGCTCACAGCAAAAATATAAAAGAAATTCGTACAAACTAAATTTTTATAATTTTTAAATTTTTCTGCATCAATTATTCTCTATCTTTTTCTTTAACAATTCAAAAACAATTCAACTCCAAATCAACTCTTCAATTCCTGGCAACATATTGATTCCTGATAACAGATTGACTGTTCCCAATATTTTGTAAACAGACTAACATGGATGGTCCTAAAGCATCATGGTTTGTAATATATTACCGTTGAATACCATATGTCTAATTGTCTATATGGGAATTATCTCTCCTGTCTCATAGAATACCTATTACAACCATAACATTACTCATACTTAGCAAATACATAAATAATCAGGAAGAGAAGTATCTCCTAGCTAGAATCGAATGGCGTTGGTATCGCCAATAAAATCTGCTTAAGTAATTTTATCAGCTATAATTTTTATACGCAATACACGAAAAGGTGAGAGAGTTGTTTCTTCCATGGTAGAATTTTAAACAGTCTGCTCAAATACACTGTGGTAAACGTCATTCTTGAACAGTTCATATCTCAACATTTAATAAGGGTTTACAGATATTTACAATTCAGTGCTTGCAACGTCTTTCTAGTCCCAAAAGTAAATATTAAATTAAATAAAACAAACCGAATGATACAACTAGATGCGAACATCATACTCGTAATATTAGATATGAATATTCATGTGTGCAACCCGGATGTATAAAACTAATGTAAACTTAACGTAACGCTATCCGTAAGACATCTTTAGAAACTGGCTACAATGAAGCGAACGGTTAGCACCTGGGGTGGACTAGATGTTGTATTCACGACTTATATAATACATTTAATAAATCGAATATTTGCCAGGTTATGTAAGAGCAGCCAGGTATTTTCCACCCAGCGTGGGCCCAAAAAGGTGACAAGTAATTAAATGTTCAAGACTCAAATCTTATTAATCAAATTATATGAAAATTAGGCATAGTCAAGTAACTAATAGCAAAGTGGACTCATCGTTTTCATTTCGAATCCACATCGAATTTAATATTTCTGGCATCATATCTGCCTATAGATACGTAGATGTCTGATGTGGTTTGAATATTATTATTAAAAAAATGACATAAATTATGTAACTTTCTGTATGTGAAATATTCAAACCGCGGCCATTTTCCCCTAAAGTGGAAGAAGTTTTTATGTGAATGGCCTTTAAATATTTCAAAATTAAGTCTCATCTTTCGATTATGGTCTTTAAAATGTTATTGTACTAATAAACGCTGTTTACAGAATGTTTTTCAATGAGTATCAAAAATACTTTGATTGGTCCCCTTAATTTGATTGCTGAGAATAAGGACGATAGACATATACTGCAAGGCCGTCTCAATAATGTTATTTAAAGGATAACGGAAGCAAGATAATTTTAATGGGGAAAAGAACATTGAGTTACAGCACATAAATAATGTACGATATCCTCCTTACATTCAAACTGAATATTTTATTCATGACATAGTCTAAAATTTCCAAATCAAAGTTAGATTATCATCAGGTTTATACCTTTGCAATAAAAAAAATCGCGACTATTTGCGGACCAACCTATTTAAAATTGCACATTAATAACAACGTAGGACATTCGTTTTACATTCCATTTTGACTATCTTAGTCGTGGAATAATCTAGAATTGTCGAGATGTTATTGAGATATACCAATTTATCATAATTCTAAAATAAAATCTCTTATCAGTCCTTTTAAAATGCATTATTTACAAATCGCATTAGAAATAAAGTAGTATATCCCTCTTATATCATAATTACAATTTTACTTGTAGCATAGGTTAGAATTGTGGAGTTGTTTCGAGTCAATATTGAATTGTATTAGGTTACCACAATATCATTGAAAGAAGCTACTGGGTGACATTTTTTAAACATCACTGTTTTTAAGAAATTCTTGTATATGATGGTTATCAGAAAGAATGAACCAAGACATCTATTCCTGAATGATAAAATTGATACTCTAAAAAATAATTTTTTGTTTAAGAGTTAGGCGAGGAAGCTGCAAAGCATGGGATACCATTTCATGTGATTATGTTAAATCCATAAATCCTGATTCCTTAAAATAGATTACTATTTGTGCTGAAAGATAGTCTATTTAGGAGATATGGAAAATAAACAAATTTCGAAGTAATTATATGTCAAAACTGATAACTGAAGTAACTGAGTCTCATATTCAGTATTTATACTAATATATGTTGAACGAAAATATATAAAAATTACAGTATCGAGCCTTCTCTTCTGCAGGACTGATAGGGGAATGTCATATGTCTGAAAAAAGTAATATTAGAATTTTGAACAATCATTCCAGATAATAAATGTCATCGTGTTATAATATATTAGTTTAGTTTAATTAAAGCTGAGCCTTCTTTATCAATTATATGTAATGAGTGATTACATAGATATAGCCTTTCTGAATTATCAAATTAGAAGTGTAGAAAAATTTTATATTGGCATATCCTAACTATTAAATTCAAGCAAAATGTCTGTATTTCATTCTTTGCATATTCGGATTCTTCATGAAAATGTTTAAGGAATGGTTGACTCTCTATGGAAATACTACTTCTGAATAATCGTGAATATATTCCAAGATTTGAAAGGGAAATGGCATAAGAATTGATAAATCTCTCACAAAGTTGCACGAAAAATTTTACAATGAAAATTCGTTTACAATTAAATATCGTTTGCAAGAACAAATAAATAAATTTACGTATATTTATTTATTGGATTGTAATGTGAATTAGAAAATGTATTATTAATTATATGATATGGCAATATAAATTTATTATTTATGTAGTACTGTAAATTATTTATTTGAATTAGTACCGATAGCAATATACTCATATACACATATATAAATGTATATATCCCATAATGAGTCAGAACAGCTAATTGCCATCAAATCAAGTTCACTAATTAATGGACTCATATAAACTGCCGTCCCAGATAAAATGGACTTCGTTCTAAAATTTATATTTTATAAATATATGTGTTGATTTGTTAACACACCTGCGCATTTGGTCCATTTCATAAACTGAGTTTAATTATTTGATTTTCCAGTTTTGTTTGAAATCTTAACAACATGTATATCTATATTATCATCTTCGATTGTTATTGTGCTAAACAAATTATATACAGTACATCTAGGTACGAGGAAAGTACAAAATGATCAAAGGCGCAACTCTATAAATTAATACGTCAGATATCTAAAGGTCAGTCTCATGAAAATTAATTTTGAAGGCCCATAATACAACTAATTACAATGCAATATACAAGTTAGTGATTAGTAACTTATTTTAATCTTTTACTTCTCATATTTTCCCAGGTATGATAAATAATAAATTAATATATACAATAGTAATGAAGTTTACAGAAGACGACCTATATTTTCATGTAATAAACATTTTATCTTTATAATATACCTATTCTGTGCCTTGGCAACTAGATGAAAATAATATCCCTTTCTAAAGTTTTTCTGTTTTACAATATTATTGAAAATTTAGCGATCCGTCCAAAACACCTTCTATGAGATTTTGTAAGTCATTTCTTCTGTTAGTCTGAATCTTTTTCTAAATAAGAACTATATATTAGGTAGGAAATCTATAGCTTTAGGAAAGTAAATCAGACAAATGTGTCTGCTCATTAAAATGATCAGAATGTCAAGTTTCAAACTCATGGCTTAAATCCAATAACAGTACGCGAAAGTAAATATTTTCTGCACTATTATATTATGAGTGTATGAAATTTTGTGTAAAAACCTTATATTAAAAGAAGAACACGATCACGATTCAATTATCTTCTGTAGAGGTTTTAGATCTCTATTACGTATAACCAAAGGTTATATTACTCTAAATGTACATCAAAATACGTTATGGAAATGTAACTTATAATAACGCATAAGTTTAGATTCCATACACTCACTTTATCTAATAAAAATTGTACATATTATATATAAGAAACAATGGCCAATTATGGATTAGTTGACGATATGTACATACTATTATATTCACATATATAATACTCTATGAACTGCTCGTCAAGAATAGGAAAAAGTGTGAGACTCTCTAGACATGCGTAGAAGAAAAGTGAGGTATTTAGGGGGAAAGTATGCACTTTACGCGCGGCTAGCTCGAACTCTGTGTACATTCACATTCACTATCTATATTCATTGATATTCACTCTGCAAAGGTCTCAATAGGACTAAGTAAGGAGCAGACTATTTACTGCGCACCTCGTTGGCGGTCAGATGTCGCAGTTTTGAGACTTGTTTCTATGTTTGACGAGGTGTACATAATTTATGGCGGTTATCAATAACTATACAAAGATTGGAGCAATTCTGTTAAAATACATGATCCCTAAATCGACTATAAGGTAGATTAGGAAATAATCTCGTCAAAGTTTTTGTCAGTTTTCTATATTATGCACTGACTTCTTTAAGTGGATGATAATGTCTCTTTTTTAATTTTACGATAAAATAATAAGAGATAACTCCTCAGTACTAAAAATGATGTACGGTGTGAAAGCTTTTCTTACTCCTGTATACACAATAACTATATTAGAGGGATCTGGAGGGGTGGATGTATTGTTCCGTTCTATGTAAATTTTATTAGAATTAGAATTATCAGTAAATCGTATTTAATCTAGTTTCTATAAAATTAAAAAAGAAAGTCGAACAAGGAACCACTTATTTGATACTAGTATCGATACTATACCAGACAAATTATCATAAATTCAGTGCTCTATTCAGGGAATATCTGCATTTTCTAAATAAAATGAAGAAGTATTTGGGGGTAAGTTTTTAGTACCTCCTCTCTCGTTTTTCATTTATATTTTTATGTAGTAGTGCTAATACGTACATATGGCAAGAATATCAGTTTTTACAGTTCAAAGTAGTAAAATGTTACAAAGACATTACGAATTTTTTTGATTATATGTAAGAGAGGAAAGGGGTGAAACATATGCACCATAATATTCATATCTTAATATAATTGGATTAAAAGTTATTACATAATAGCTAAAAATACGTAATGTTTTATGTCTTATAGAGTTCATTTGATTGTTCGGGCACTCTGCATCACTTGTAATTATATAAGTTAGAGTTAGTTAAGAGCCTTCTAATAACTTATTACTAAAGGTAATACGCTGATTTTTTAACTTACTCCCATTTCGATTACTTATATATAGTCGCAATCAAGAGGCTATTCAGCTATTTCAATTTAATAAAACTCTTGATAATATTTCACTTGAATTCCAAAGAAATAAACAGTTTTAAAACCTTAAAACGGACTTTTCCGCACGCAGAACATCTCAATCTCGAAACTGAGTGGCCGGGAAAAAATAAACCAACACATAAATGCTGAATATGTGTTTTATGCGACAGTTTTACTTTTTTCAAATAGTCCACCACCGTGCTTTTTCATGACCCATGAACAGGGTGGGGTGTGTCCTATCCACCTCAAAATCAATAAATGTCGTCTGGTAGATGTACCTAATCAGAATCAGTCGAAACCCGATCGATCCGACACGATGTAATTGAGTGATCGTGCTAACAAGAGGATTTCTCAAATAATCCACCATTGTGTTTTCTCATGACCCGTGAACATGGTAGAGTGTATTCTATCCACCTCAAAATTAACAGGTGTCTTCTAGGAGACGTCCCCGATCAGAATCAGTCAAAACCAAAATCGATCCGACATGCTTTAGTTGAGTTATCGTGTTAAAAAGAATATCTTAAATAGCCCACCGTCGTGCTTTCTCATGACCCATGGACAGAGTGGGGTGTGTCCTATCTACCTCAAAATCAATAGGTGTCGTTTGGGAGACGTTCCCGATCAGAATTAGTCAAAACCCGACACGATTTAATTGAGTTATCGTGGTAACAAGAGAATTTCTCAAATAGACCCAAGGTGGTGTGTGGTATCCACTTTAAAATCAATAAGTGTCGTCTGGGAGACCTCACCTATCAGAATCAGTCAAAACCCGATCGATCCGACACGATTTAGTTGAGTTATCGTATTAACAAAAATAAATTCTCAAATAGTCCACCATCGTGCTTTCTCATGACCCATGGACTGGGTGGGGTGTGTCCTATCTACCTCAATATCAATAGGTGTCGTCTGGGAGACATCACCTATCAGAATCAGTCAAAACACGATCGATCCGACACGGTTTAGTTGAGTTATCGTGCTAACAAGAATAAATGCCGACGACAACGACACACACAGCAAAAACATTTTAAAAACCATTTTTTTTAGTTTTTAGGCCGAAAAACGAAAAATTATCAAATAGTCCACCATCGTACTTTTTCATGACCCATGAACAGGGTGGGGTGTGTCCTATCCACTTCAAAATCAATAGGTGTCATCTGGGAGACGTCCCCGATCAGAATCAGTCGATCAGAGTTATCGTGCTAACAAAAACAATTCTCAAATAGTCCACCATCGCGCTTTTTTATGATCCATGGACAACAAGATCTAACAAGAATAAATGCCAACGACAACGACGACACACACACAGCAAAATTATTTTAAAAACCATTTTTTTTTGTTTTTAGGCCGAAAAACGAAAAATAAACCCAAAAAGAATTTTGTTTTTTCACTTTTTCTTTACACTATCACACCACTTTTCCGCTAGTATACTTAGTGGAGTGCGGAAAAGTAAAAAGAAAATAGTGTTTATCTGTTAGATAAATACCACCCACACTATTCCAGAAAAACACAAAAGTTTAACACGCAGAAATCAACTTTCTTTCTCTGACGCCATAGGTTGTGGAGGAACAGGTTACACATGCAGACTAGCATAAAATGATTATCACTTTTTAATATCGTTGAGTGTTTCTTGTCGAAGTTATAATGGCACTAATTCTGATGACATTTTTAGGGCAGAATTATTACATTTTAAATAGTACGATTTAAGAAAATATATGATACTGCATTAACATTTACATTCCTGGCTCTTATATATAATGAAATGTGTAGTTAATAATCTCAAATATGAATTATATAATATCAGGGTAAACAACATTGAACGATATAATCGCGTCTGAAGGTGTTGAGATGACTATTCCGTTTAATTAACTAATTAATTTCTTGTTCTTGTATTCAAAGGCTCAAAAGCTGACTAGAATTTGTAATTGAATCAACATTTAGCCATCAGATAGTATTTCCTTAATTAATTTTGCCCATAAAACAAAGCTTCATAACTTCATTTTATCATTTGCTGTATAAAGTTCTAGTTACGACAAAAATAAGGGGTAGAAACTAATTTTATAACTTTTACAATGCCATATAAAGTAATAAACAGCTCTATTTATATGCTAAACATTACATTACAGAAGACAATACAGTAAGTAATGCGCAATATACTAATATTATAATGTAAATTGTAACTAAAATTGTAAATTAAGAATTCTGAGTAAGTCGTAATTAACCTTACATATAGAATTTGTCAGTGTAGTGACGCATTAAACTGGTGCATTAGCAAGGATAACGAGTGTGCCTCGATAGGTCAGCGGTCAGAGCAACCAATCGGCAATTGGGAGAGCCGGGTTCGAGTCCCGGTCAAGGTATAAGCACTATTTATCTTTGCTATCGCCAAAGTCAGTTATTTAAATAATTCACTAGGCAAGAAATTTTCACTTTTTTTGTGTGCATAAGTTCCTTTTACGTGTAACTGGTTCCTTTTAGGTTAAAATGAAGGAAAGCCACTGGTATAATGACCTGGATTTATTTTTGTAGTCACTGAATTGTTTTTTCTATTTTTCAAATTTTATTGTCGAATTTTCTTTGGTCTGGGAGCCAACCTAAAGGTTTTCTCGATTTAGGAGGCTCAAGTGAGTTCCCCTACACTGCGAAAGGTATATCAATACGGTTATACAAAGGAAAACAGTACGTTTGTAGCTTTTATCCCCGAAAAAAAGACAGTTATTTAGTCTTTTTTGTCGCTTTCTTGCGAAATGACTTTAACGCTATTTTGAAACATTAATAGATGGGGTAACTACGTTTCATTTGACATCTAGTATTGTATTTTGAATGACAACATACCATATAAATAGGTTTGAGCGTTAAATACCACATTATAACATTAAAATGGGAATTACTATAATACGCGTAATACAGTGCAGTATTTCGCTACATATACTTATGATATTTACTTTAACTTTAACTACATATCTCTTATGATTTTTTTATGAAGACGAATATATGTATCATGTTTTCGTTATTATGTACGCGTAAAAACTGCAAAGGGCGCATCTTTCACTTTGTAATTAATGTTCAGTACTTTTAAAAATACATTTAAATGTTAATAAAACGAAAACGATTGTAACTTTCCCATTATTTACACACTTATTATCCCCTAGTCAAAATTAGCCATGTTAAATCGCACTTATTTAGATAAACTGCCTATTCAAAAAGCTTAAACATGTGCGTATTACAGTAATACGCACAGTAATCGTTTTAACATTATGACGATGAAATAGTTGATTGGACATTGTATATGAATATTGGCTACATTTTTATTCGAGACTTTAAAATTATTGTAGCACCTAAAAATTTGTCATTACACCACAACTTTATTTGCCTCCCCCCCCCCCCACAGAAAGGGCTCTCGCAAACAAAATTGCATGTAGTCGTTTAAAGTACAATACTAGATGTCAACTAAATCGCAGTAATTCCATTTATTTACGTTTTAAGATAGAGTTAAAGTCACTTTTTTCGCAAAAAAATGACGAAAAAGGTGAAATAACGCTCTTTTTTCGGGGAAAAAAGCTACAAGTGCATTTTTCCTCTCCCATTGAGCCTTCTAGACCAAAAAGAACTTTGGGTTGGCGTCCAGAGTAAAGATAAGGCGAACATTCGGCAAAAAGTTTGTAAAATCGTAAACACAATTCAGTGACCGTAAAAACAAATCTAGATCATTATGCCACTGATATTCCGTCATTTTAACTTAAATGGAACCAGTCACACATAAAAGAACTCATGCACAAAATCGGTGGAATTTATTAAACTCTCTCTGAGTAACTATCGCTGATCTTGAAGTTCCATCATTAATTGATTAAATTTTCACAGACTCAAATACCAGAAAGTCAGAAGTAACATGTTCACATAGAGTTTAAGGTTATTATTGTTTAAACTGTTTTATAGGATGATTGTCTATTGATCTATCTCATTTCAATACTTTATGCCTCGGTTACCATTTGATTTGGGGTAAAAAAAGTAAAGAAGATTCCTAGATAAGATTTCATATAAATTGCATAAATGTCATTAAACCTTAACCATCTATTATATCATATCTATCTTTATAGTAATTATCTTTTAAAGTCTCCCCACAAAAAATAGTCAAGTCGCGTAGTATCTGGACTTCTGGAAGCCCATGAAATGGTTCCTCACCTGCTTATCCATTATTATCCAGAGGGTATGTATCTGCTCGGACAGCAGGGTGGCGTTGATAGCCCTGAATTCAGCAACGACAAAGTCGAAGCTAGTCTATAATTGCTATGAAGCATTGAACTACTTGGCAGGGAAGGGACCGGTGGAACTCTTATGGATACCTGGGAATAATGGCATTCAGGGAAATCTAATTGCAGATGACCTTGCCAAACTAGGGACCAGGGAAAACCTCTATGGACCAGAACCTGCAGTGGGAATAAGTCGGAATCTGATCAAAGACCGCATCAATGACTGGACAAGAGACCAGCATAGAGAAAGATGGAAAGAAGTAACGGGTTGTCGAATAACCAAAATCTTCATCGAATACTCAGAGATTGAGAAATGGGCCCAAGAATTCATTAGATTGAACAGGCAAAAAACCAGAATCCTGGTAGGAATCATAACGGGCCACCATAGTAGCCTGAATGCATATAAGCATAAGCTGGGACTGACTGACAGCCCGGCATGTAAATACTGCAGAGAAGACGAGGAAACCTCGATTCATCTTTTTTACACCTGCCCCGCACTGGAGGAGAAGAGGTGCCTTATATTAGGGACCCCTGTTATCCTAGAAAAGGCGAGGCTTAAGGCGAGGGACGTGCCCAAATTGCTCCTTTTATGGGATAGCATTTTCGGATAATGACCCGGACAAGAGGGGATCGCCAAGGGACTACCCATGCGATCAGTGGCTGATGAGGCCCAAACCCACAAAACATAATAATAATGAATGCTTATCCATTTCTGATAATTGTTATTTAAAAACATAACTATAGCAGTTGACAAATGTCAGGAAGCTCCATACAGTTGCCATATACTTTTATTGTCTGCACTTATTGGCATATGATTTATAATGTTCTGGACTTTATGTTGTAGATTATGTAAATATTGTTGACTATTACTCTGATTGAAAACGGACCAATCATTTTATTACTGCAGATGCTATATCAAACGCAAACATATTGACGGCCCTGTTTCTTTGTAGGAATGATGGCATAAGAATTTTCTGGTACCCAAGAATGCGAATTATTTCTACTAAACATACCACTAAACGTAAATGTGTCTCATCTATCTATAATACATTTTTAAAATAATTGTCTTTTGGTTTTGACAGTTTGGGAGGTTTTGTAAGGCTCTTCGGCAAAATTCAAAATTTGTAGCTTATCGCAGTCATTTTGCATAAGCTGTCGACAAGAGTTAAATTCGATATCTTCATATTTATGCTTATGTAACGTATGCTAAACACAATAGCAATATTCAAATTCTCTTGCCACATTTCTTATAGAAAAGAATGTTCAATACAATACAATACAATAAGACTTTACGTTTAACTCTTTATCTTCTCTATATGGCATATTTATTTTATGTTTTATATTTACCAAACTAGATGTATTAATAATTCTTTACATAAATTCTTGAAATATGAGTTATTTTTATCTTATTTCAGCCATCTTCTTTTATATTCTCGTCTTCTCACAGCAGTATGCTTAACACATGATATAGCACTGTAGAATATCGTTTCTCTTCAAAACACAAATTTTTTTTAATAGGACGTAAATTTTACCAAATTTTAGCAACAAGTAAGTGAAACTTATGACATTTATACAACAATTACATTTAAAGTTGATAAACTGCCTTTTGGGTTTTCTTTAAAAGAGATCACAGCCATGCTAGATGTAATAAATGTGATCTAGATACTTATACATTAAACTTATTTTATTGAATTGGACATTAATGTCTTAAATAAACATATATGTATTATATATTTTTGAGTTCAGAAGAAAATTTATTTTAAAATAATAAAATATAATATATAATGTTATTTTGAAGAGAAAATGATGTTCAGTGAATCTGTGTGTATATGAGCTGCTAATAAAACGTTTGATTCGTTTATGCAATTTATATGAAATTTCGTCTAAGGATCTTTTTAGTTTTTTGTTTTATCCCAAATGGTTACCGAGATATCGAGTATTGAAATAGAATAATATATAGACAATCACCCTATAAATTAGTGTATCAGTTGACAATTTGAAGTTGTTATGGTATTACATATTTCTATCATTTTAAAATAGTGGGCACTTTCCAAGAACCCAGAATCAACCTATATAAGGTAATTACCCACCGTACATGTATTTCAAAATATTACCCAAACACAAAAAAAAATTATTCATGAAAAATAAGTCTTTTTGATATGGAAAATATGTACAATATTACACTATTACAGTACAATAGATGTGACAGATGCAGATAGCGGCAAGAGTATGCTACGAATTATCTAAAACTTCGACGTATGTTTTTGCCAAAATCCCAGATAAACCGATATTGATTGATAAAAATGCTTAATATAATGTCAGTATAGATTTCCGACATTCATTTATTTTTGAGAGAAATCATTGTATTTTCCTGACTTTGCTATATCTGAAAATTACTAAAGGACTTAACTTAGACGATTTATTGTTAATTTGCGTAAGGAAATAGTTAAGAAACACTAAGCTGGTTACATTTAGACGAAGAGGAAACTAGACAGGCGTGTCTACCATTTTGAAAGTGGCTGTATACATAGAACACCATTTTTTCCATCTTCCCATAAATTCCATCCTTTGTTCCTACTTCTATCCTATGTTCCTATCGTATGCTCCTACTTCTTTTAGTAATGCGAAAAAAAATTATCTGGCTGTTTCCCTATACGCACTAAATAATAATGCAGATTAAAGCAACACTTACACCACAATATCCACACTTACGCTACATACATAGCTTTGCATGATTACATTAATGATAACGCCTTCTTAAGTGGCTTAGATATGAAATAAACTTTATTGTAATAGTTAATAATGGATTTTTAACAGTTAGCAGCTATGCGTCACCTGTATTATCGGCCTCACGCCCTTCTCGAAGGTTCTCAGAGAAGAAAGTTGTCGATGAAGCGGCGGAGAAGGAGATGAGACAGCTGCGAGAGGCCAGAGCTGCTCGCTTGTCCCACATTCATGAGGAGGAAAAGAGAGAAAAGATAAGCTCAGAGGTGGAGGATGCTGTGAAAGCTAAGAGGAAGAAGGAGGAAGAAAGGGTGGCAGAAGAGAGGTAGGTGCTGCCGTGGGTTAATAAGAATATGGTTGAAATACTTTAGAGTATGCAGAATTTTCTGTATCAATAATAATGATAATATTCTGTATGATAATATTGCCTTTATTGGATCAAATATCAAATAATAATACATAAAAGTATTACAGAAGGTTCAATATAATTTAGTTGTCTTTCCAATTAACCATCTAATATATTGAAACTGTTAAATTATAAAAAGCTAGTGTAAATGTTATTCATAACAAGAAAATAACATTTTAACACTTAGCAAAATCTGTCTACATAAATGTTGGTTTTCATAAATTCTCAATATGAAGGAGCATACGGGTATGCTCCTTCATACAGGAGCTCACACGATTTTAATTTAACTGCAGTAATTAAAGAGTTACTATGGAAATAAACCGTTTATAATACTTTAATGAGGTAGTTAATCTGTACAGGAAATATGAGTTCCACAGTTAAAAAGAAGTAAATTTTTCAGTTATACAGCTACTGTTTGAAACAAAAATTGCATTAATGTTACCTATTTTATATATTATATAGGGAATCATTGTTTATTTGGTCTCTTTACCTACCAATAAGGAATAGACCTAGTTTTAACTTAATTAAATACCAGACTATGTGGTTGCAATAGTAGAGAAATAAATTATAAATTAGAGTAAATCCACTGAGGTGCATTGGCTAATCCTGTCTCTGAAAAACTGATCAGTTTTAATCATCTCTTGATGACGCTAACTTCATTGGAGAAATGCTTGTCCAGTAATATGTAATCTTTTAATGACCGTTGAATATTGGTCTTCTAGCTTTGTTGCTGTTTTTGCTGCTTCCCAGGAACGCAAGCAGCTTCCCCATCATCACACTCTCTATATAGCTCTTCAGTTACGTATAGTAATGCGAAAATGATATAATGATATTATGGTTTACCCAAAAATCATATGATAGGTAGTATAATAAACTTTCCTCAGAAAAATACAGTTGTTTATGAATTTTTTTTTATAATTTTTTTTTACGAAATACACAATATATTAATTCGCCGAAAATGGACCATCTCTGTAAGATTTTATTTCTAAGATATAGAGATAACTAAGGTATAGAAATTACAACGGTATATTTCCAGAGCTTGGTATAAATACTACTAAGTAAACATTTATTTATAATAAAGGTGATACGCTCTCTTAGGTACGGTTAAATAAATCTAACATTTCGAGCATAATACCACCCACACATTTTACATTTGAATATAAAGCATTAACAGCCTGTTTTAAATACATATTAATTTAAAGTTTTTTATTGCCATAATTGTTTTCTAATAAATCACTAAAAACTTCACTGAGGGCAACACTAAAATCATGTGCTTAATCATTAAAATTATATGCATAAAAAATATCTAGAAAGACTCCGTCAATGTAATTTTATAACTAAGGAAAACTTCTTCATAAATCTTCAATATTCGCTCTGGCAACTGTTTCTAAACAATGTAATATAATAATAAAGTTAACAAATGTTCAAAGTAAATAATACATACATAAATTTCCCAAGCATGTATATAATAATAAAATCGCAGAAATGGGAATGATAGATAATTTGATATATTTGTTTGGCAGACGATGAGTGATAGTTAATGCCTATTACATGGTTTCCACAACATTTTCTCCATTTGTTATTGCTTAAGTACTAACAGAAAGGAAATTTGTAAAAGTGACTAAACATTCTATAGTTATGGCTACACAAATATTGTATTTGGTCACAATTCATCTCAATAGTAGAAGCCTTATATATTTCTATTTCCTTGATAATATCCATACCTTCTTCAACTAAACTTACTGTTTAAATTTGGCACTAATTAAAAGGTGGATTTGAAAATGTCTGTTTACAATCTAGGGTCACGATTTTTGCTGACTGCTGGTCACTGAATGCTTTTAATCTCCATCTAATCATTCTTTTTTATAAAAACATTTATAATCTATATATTCTATATATATATATATATATATATATAATATATATATATATATATATATATATTCTATGTATTATATTATCTATATGCTATCTATATAGAAAACGATGACTTTATACAAGGCTAATGTTACTATTGGTGATTGGATCTCTCTTCGTGGTATTATTCATAATATTTAAAGTAACTTGACAATATTAACAGCAATATTGATTGTATTATTATTTTTATTAACTATAATTTCATGTATTACCCATTAAACAAATTAACTATATAAATGTAAGGGAATATTTTAATATTAGAAAACTATTAGTCAACTAATCAAAATTAAGAATATGTAATAGTTCATGTACTTCTAATAATGTATCTGACTGTCAACATATATATTTTTTCTTTTAAGGGCTTTGGTAGAAGAACAAGCAAGACGTGAGGCTCAATCAAAGAAAGATGAAGCCGCAAGGAAAGCAGAATTGGCAAGGCAAGAACAACTTGCAGCTCAGGCAGCAGCTGAGAGAGCTGCTGAATTGGAGAGAAAGGCTGAGCTGGCAAGACAAGAGGAACTGGCTAAACAGGTAAAGTATCATGAAGGAGATTTTTTTTCTGTGGATAATGATAATATATATGAATAATATACAGCAGTATATTATAAATCAGTGTAAGTATATATCAGTAATATAGACGAATAATAGACATCGCAGTAACTGAACTGAAATATCAGCATAAGTGGTATATCAGTATACGTAGTATATTATGGTATATGTACATCAATATAAGAATACATCCGTAACATAGACAAACTATCAGTTTCATATCAAACTGAAATATCAGTATAAATATCATTATATTCGTATCATCAACATCCTTTCCCCAAAAAGTTTCTCTCAATATGAACCTCAATATATTTGTCTTATTTGTTGTAGATTCTTATCTTTGGGGTACATGAAGCATTTAGTGTACCATATTAAGACACAATATTAATACATATTACACAAGATTAATACATAAGAAGAACTCATTAGTTCGATTAATATAGGTGCAGTAACTGTAATACAAAATTTCTAATAAAAAATTAGCGGTTTATCGTATTATATATATATATATATATATATATATATATATATATATATATATATATATATATATATATATATATATTAATTATTTAAATCTACATTCAATACAATGCCAATAATTTTGAGGGCCTACTTTAATTTTGTTTCATTATTATTTTGTTACAAATAATTCTTTGCTGTTATTGTCAATATTCATTAAATATTTTCTACTCAGTATAGTATTCCTTAAATGCAATTGAAATGTAACCATTTCACTTTTGAGCACTCTGTATTAGAGGAACAAAATACAGTAAAACTGAAGAACAATTGTTTGTAGTGATGTTGAGTCTTGACAAGACGATAATCATCTACATTGCTATTTTATTTTGCTGAGAGAATAATCCTTCTAATGGTATACAAATAGTACGGGCATTCAGTTATAAAATTTTAGATAAATGAATAACAACAGTCAAAATATTTGGGAAACAGCAAGAAGAAAGACCTACACATAGTAAATTTTAAGGAGAAACAAACACTTAGTTTTAATAAACGAATACGACTTTATTTTTCAAACCTAAATATACCCAAATACAACAAGTATATACATACATATGTACAACTTCAGGAATCACATTGTAAATATTCTCATCCTTGAATTCGATACAATAATAATACATGTATATCTCATGTTTACGAATGCCCCCAAGTACTATTTAATATTCCCTCCATTTATTCATACGCCAAGAAGAACGTCTATTAAGGCACCCGGCTGAGAAAGCGCTCATTTTCCTCCATTAATTATTAAACATTACTTCTGGTGCTTTTGATCTAATATTTAATCAGCGTTATTTATCCTTCGGGCTAAGAATGATAAAGGCTGTATTCGAAACCCAAACAATTTCACAGTATTGCTTGAACCAAATTATATACGCATGTGGAAATAATTTCGGATTTGGGGCAAAATTCGTCACGTGTGCCCGCCGATTTCCACCAAACCTTATATTTCTGTAGGGAGGTACTTAATTTCATTAATTTGTAATCCCTACTACATTTATTGATTCGCATTCAAACGTACTTTGTACGACTTACCATCTACTTTCTATCAAAAAATAAAACCCGCCACAGGTAAGATTCGACATTTGTCCCGGATCGGAACCGAACGACATACAGCTGTTTCGAACTTGTTAGTTCTCATCAGTGCCGTACACGGTACGCCGATGCAAGACAAATGCCGAATGAACTTTATGGCGTATACATCTTTATCGATACGATCTCTGTCAGTAACATATAAATCGGAAATCGAGAAAGGAACCACGAAGCCACCAAGCGGCTATCAAAGTAGTTTTTATTTTTATTTATTTTATTTATTTTATTTTTTGAAACCTTATCTGATCGTGCAGAAACACGAGAAAGGGGTCGAGGATCGCTTCTGGGTATAATTCAATGCCTGACGGGGCTTTAGCCCTAGGAGTAGATGTTTCCTAGAGCGATTATGTAATAGCTTTGCTATTCGGGAACTACTTTGATAGCCGCTTGGCGACTTGGTGGTTCTTTTCTCGATTTCCGATTTATATGTTACTGATCTACTTTCTAATCTAACACCTAATAATCTAATAAAAGTTGTAATTTTTTTCTTGTAAATGCAAATTTTGAGTATTTTTTCTGGCTATTTTTAATATATTTTTGCATTCCTTCAAATTTCCATCATTTTGATTTCATTAAAAGAATTTATAATGGAAATCTTGTTTTTTTTTATAAAAATGCTCCCTTAGGGAAATTGAACGAAGTGGTGACGAAGGAAATAATTTGTCTCGCGCTCGCGGACCATTGCGGCGGTGCCTTTCACGGCTAATTTATATTTATTTACTTTTTGTAAGTGTTAAAATGCGTATCGGTAAATTAAGAACTTACATTTCCGAAAAGTACATCACATATATTTTCAATAACAAGACTAATTAGACAACATTTAACGTTAAACAATAATGAACATGTTGTACATAACCGAATTATTGTAACCCATTCCTTCCTATGCTGGACTAAAAACAAAATTTGACCAATATAAGTTATAATCGCATTGAGTTAAACTAACAAATCTCAAAAAATTTAATTTAACCAATGAAACTTTAACAAAAACACATAATTATTTACAGAACAAAGAATTGATAATCTACTTTGTTCTCTTTGCTATTGACTCTAATGCAATTTTGATATATTTTATTTTTGGGAAAACATCATATTGCAACGATAATGAATGCATTCGGACTATTAAACTCGCTTCTTGTGCAGGTACGAAAGAATGACATTTTAGTGTTCCTGGCAAGGTTTGAGCAGAAGCAAATTGAGACATTGGAAATTCAGATGTAGTTTCATAATTAATTTAACAACGATCTTTTCGCGTAAGTTCTGCTTCGCCCATTGATAAAGCGTTCGCTGTTATTTTACTTTTTGATGACGCCTGCAAGCTCGCGAGCGCTGCAAATCTTTTTAATTTATCCACAATTGCAGATTTGCAGATATATACCTTATGTCTCCCATGGATTTTCTATGCTTCTCCTTATTAAAAGGATTGTAGCATCGATCGATAAAACTCTTTTTATTCATTTTGTAGAAATTGGAGTAATGTTGATATAATATGGCCAACATACAAAAATCACACGAAGAACTCTCTTCTTTGACGAAATTTAACCTCAATCATGGCCTAAACAACACTGGTTACTTTGTCGAAACGGAAGTATTTTAGTTGTGAAGAGTTCTGATGTGGTACAAGTAATAACTTACAGGCACCCAAATGAATGTATACCTTGTCTCCATCTAAATCACTTTGGATATTACAACCAAAGTAAATAGTTCGAGTTATATAGAAACAACAACTAAATGTTTGTGTAATACATCAAAAGTGTTCTTTCAGTGGACATAATTCAATAACAAAATAAAAAAACTTATATAAACATGTTCTTATATTCTTAAGTTTTGTAAATTCTGTCAATTTCTAAGAAACTTCACGTGAGGCCAAGCATGAGACAAATGCGACAGCGAGCACCAAATCATTTCCTCCATCAATTTCATTCGTTCAGTTTCATTAATTTGTAACTTCTACTACGTTTATTAGATCATCATTCATGGAGAACGTTAGGAATCAGTTGGGAAGTATTATAGAAAAAAAGACAAGCTTTCCATTAAAAATACCGAAAAAAGTGAAAACGGTGGAAATTCGGACAAATACAAAGACATATTAAAAATTGCAAAACAGTACTCGAAATTTGCATTTACAAAAAAATGACAAATTTTTATCGGAAAGTAAATGAATAATCCTCTAAAGTACGTTTTCGATGAATGCGGATAGAATAAAGATAGTAGGAGTTACAGATTAATGAAACTGAGCGGGCACGGTTACACGACGAGAATTCTTGCCCCTGTATCTGGACAATCTGCAATAATAGAATATGGCACTTCAATTATTATTTTCAAAATTTGAAGACACTCCCTCCCCCCACAAAAATGTAAAGTTTTGTGGAAATCGGGTGTACAAAATTTAGGCGGGTACACTTGAAGAACTTTGTCCCATTTATAAAATGAATAAACGTTTGTTAAAGGTTGCTTCTTTTTTAGATAATTCATGTACGTAATGATTTTCCAAATAAAAATAAATCACCTTATAATTAAATCTAAGTAAAACTAATCAAATTGACTGTAGTAATAAAGAGCAAATGCGTTTTACATCTCCATCTGTATTTTTAAAGATTACATCCACATCCGTCATAAAATTAAAACGACCTATATTGTGGGGGAAATAAAACAAATAAAATTTAAAAATATTGAGATTTCATCTAATCTAGAAATAACCTATTATATATTTTATAACTTAAACCTATGTCACAATCTAATATATCTAAAGCATAGATATAATAACTAACACTTTAGATGTACCAAATTAAGACATTTGACATTTCACAAGTTTTATTTTTTAAAACTGCTTGCAATAAATTTCTCCCGTTTAATTAACGGTTGCTCTATTGAAATTGACATACTACTTAAATTCATAAATCAGTAGCTTTAGTGAAGGCCCTACTTGGATATTGAGATTTTACTTTAATCATATCTTCTTTGTTGTAGAATTTGTTTTCAAAAAAAAAATTATATAAACGGTGCAAAAAATATAGGCCGTTTCCCTTTCAAATAGTGTTTATATAAGTATAAGTTTCCGGGTTATCGCTTTTTTCTCATGTCTATTTCTGGTAAGTGCAATTTCCCTGTTCATCATCATCATCCATTACACAATCTCGAAAGAATGTATAGTACTAATACATTATTGAACATCTTATTCATACTCATAGGGTATCACTATTGTCATCTATTTGTTAAATAATAAAACAGTTCCTTTTACGTAGGATATCCAAGGCCACTCACTGCATCTCGTGAAAGGAATATTGTAGAATATTCCTTTCACGGATAATTGAACCCTCTATTTATTTCATGTGAGAATATCACATCACAAGTAGGGGATTCCAATACTGTAGTGGAATATATATAGAGTATCCCTACTTCATTAGAAAAATGATCGACGTACAGTACATTATTTTAACTTCCGTTTTTATATATAAACATTTGTAGATCTATAAACTTTTTCTCTCTTCCTCTATCATGGTCTTAACTTCATTAGACGGTGTGTTTGCCTCGAGAATGACATTCCTCAAAAGAGAAGATTATTCGTGAGCTGCTCTTTCCATTCTACTCTCTTACAACGTTGAATGTTTTGTGTTCAGTTTCCTAGAACTAAGTGTATCCTTTTTAGACCTTGTCCACATTTTGTGTTTTTATTATCTCATATTCTGCTCTCAGTTTCAGGTGACATTATTTACTACATTCATTTTGAAATAAAGTCACACGGAACTATCGTTCATGGTTCCAAATTATATGTTATGTTACCACTTAAATTTTACCACTTTTGGTGTATACTAAAATGTTTATGTAATAATAGTATTTGTTTCATTCTGTAAATCATTGAACCTTCTATAATGTGCTGTATTCTGTTTCCTATTATTTAATGCGTACCCTTCATGTTTTCCCAAAGCCACCAGCAATGTCAATATAACACTACCCTTTTATAACTTTATTCCGAATAATAGTAAAATAGCGAAATTTTTATGTATTTGCTGTCATACTCTCCTAGAAAGTAACTGCATATGTAATTAAAAACTGTAATTGTAATTATCAGTTTTATTATTGAAATTATCTTAGTATACCTTTAATGTCAAAATTTATAACAACACCACAATAACAATTTTGTTATTGAAATGATCTTTGTAGACCTTTAATCTTAAAATTTATAATAACACCACAATAAGAAAAGCTTTTGATTTCATTCTATATTATGACTTTCGTTTATCTCCCATCTGAACAAATCCTACATCCATCAAAGAAGTTTCTAGAAAAATTCTACGGCACATAAAATACAATTACAGGCAAAATAATGATCAAGACGCGTGAAGACTGAAGACATATATTTTACAACTTTAATGGATTTTCACAGCATGTCTAAGATTGTGTCTGCATTTAGATTTATTTCACTATTTATTTTAGGGGTCTCAATAACAGGCGTCAAGTCTCAATTTACTTTATCTACGTTGACATAAATTACAATAACTAGTAAATATATTATTAATACTTATTTTTTTTAGGCTGAAATAGAAAGATCTCGTCGACAAGAAGAAGAGCGCCTTCGACTAGAAGAGGATAAAAAACGGGAGGAAGAAACCAGAGCCGAGGAAGAAAGACAACAGTTGTTACGACTAGAGGAACTAGCTAGACAAGCCGAAGAAGAAAAGGAGGCTGAACTCGCACGACAAGCAGAAGAACTTGCAGAACTAGCGAGGCAGGAAGCCGAATTGGCAGAAGAAGCTAAGAAGCAGGCGGAAATAGAAGAACTGCAGCGTCAAGAGGCAGAACTAGCGGAGTTAGCGCGACAAGAAGCAGAATTAGCTGAACTTCAAAGACAAGAAGAAGAATTAGCTGAATTAGCTAGACAAGAAGCTGAACTAGCGGAGAAGGCTAAAGCAGAAGCTGAAGCGGCTAAACGAGAAGCAGAGTTAGCGGAACTTGCTCAACAGGAAGCAGAATTGGCAGAATTAGAACGACAGCAAGCGGAATTGGATGCCCTCGAGGCGGAGGCTAAAGCTCTCGAAGCTGATGCTCCAGAAGAAGTCGCCACATCTGATGTAGCGGAGGAGCCTGAACCTGATGTTGAAGCGCCGGCTACTGACGGGCCCGAAGAAGACGATGATACTATAAAACAAAGAGAAATGGATGAATTAATTCAGCAGAAATTTGAACTTGCCGAGTTGGAACGCCAACAAGCTGAACTTGATGCCCTGGAAGCTGAAGCTAGAGCCTTAGCTGGTGACTTGGGTGAAAGTACTGCTCTTGATGATGACGAAGATAAAGCGATAGCCGAAGACGTTCCTGGATACGCATCTGATGCTGAAGTTGAAGAATAAAATAATTTTTCTGATATAATATAAACTATTCTGATATAAATATCAGCTATAGTATATACCTTAACACCAATTCAGAATTAGATTAAGTCTTTCATAATAATCTTTTAAATGTATTTTTATTTGAGGCTTTTTTATTTTGTAAAAAATGGCATTTATTTTTTGCATTTCAGTTAATTTCTGTTGTTCAGTTCTGTTCAGAAACTGGTTGCTCATTATTATTAAGAATATTTTTTAAATAAAATTGTTCTTTTCTTTTTATTAATAATTGCATTACCGTAGTGTTTGTTTTATTGTAAGTTACCGTTCTTCATAAAGCTCATCTATAGAAAATAAAAGTTACCACACTTGTTGAACTAACTAATACTAGCCACATAATTATTACCGAAATAGCTCGTAACTAATACTAAGTTGTTATTCCTAACTTATAATCAGGACAAGTAGGTTCATTTCAATGTTTTTTTAATTAAATACAGCCCTTGAAACCACCAATCTCCTTCGTTGTCTAAGTGAACACTTACTTCTTCTAAATCAACATTTTCATGATATAAGAAAAAAATGTTCGATTCAAATTTATTATTTTTTATCACAATATTGAAATATTGTATTCCATTTGGGCTATAAAAGAACTTTTGGCATTGTTTTGTATTAATTACAGTCTTCGTAGTAGACTTAAGTACATTAGGTTTTTGCCTAAATTTGTATTAATATGTTTGTTAACAAGTTTTTTCGTATGCTGACTGTTAAATCCTCTGTAAAATACCCTGTTACTATTAATACAAATTAATAAAAACTTAGTTAAGACATTTATTAAAATTAGTTGATGATTAAATATGTTAAAGTGTTAGACAAAATGAATGTAAATGTTAAAATATTTTTGTTAAATATTTGTTACTTTAAAACTTTTAACTATGTTAAAATGCGATTTCTTACATCATTGTGCAGTTATAAAGTAAACTGTAAAATATGAAATTATTACAAATAAAACTTACACGCAGGTATACTAATGTAGTTTCAATCCTTTCAAATACACTTTAAAACGTTATACCACAATTCACCCTCAAATTTATATATAGCGGTATTTTCATAACCTCACAACAAGCAAAGTTAAGTAGAGCTGCAAAATATAAATACATTCATTTTTATAATACGATGATAGTACAACATCTGTGGGGTTTACATCTCAAATCACTTTAAAATAATTTGAAATGTGATAATTTTATTTATTCCAAAAACCAATATTTTCCAAAATACCCTTCGAAAATATTTGATATGAGGGTTTTAGGATAGTATATCATTGAATATTTTTAAAATTTTAACTACTTCATTTTAAAGTAGTCAAAACTATTATGTAATTAATTATTAATTCCTGTTGGATTATATTAGCTGATATAAAATAATATTATAAAGGCTATTACATAATGAGAAACATTACAATAGAGTAGTAATGCACTTAGTGTCTGGTTTCTTAGGTAGGCACCAGGAAAAATGTAATCTCAGTATTAACCTTCCGATAGGCGCTTGTATCCCACAGATATACTGACTGCGGAAGTAAACAAATTTTCAGAAATGTTTTAGCTTTGAGACTGCCTCCTCTCGTATACCTTCCTAGCTCCCCCTCCTCTACTTACTGTGCGCGTGACAACCTTCAGGAGTAAGCGTGTTTCTCCATATTAGCGGTTTTGTATCTGATAGATACACTCGCCAGGACTTGCAAGTTTTCTTTTTCTTTGAAATTTTAAATAAAAATTGTAACTTTAATTAGTACTGTTTAATTACTAATAATGTGCATAGATATGTGAATTTTAAATAATTATACAAATGGAAATTGTTTCGTACATACCCCGAAAATATAGAAATGTGCTCCTACTTTCCAGCATAGACGACGGCAAGATAGACGAAAATAAAAGTAACAAAAAAAAATAAAAAAACAGAAATCATTACCTTCTACAACTCCACAAAAGAAGGTGTTTGTACTGTGAATAAAATGTGCGCCAGTTACAGTCGCACGAAGTACTAAAAGGTGGCCGCTGGTTGTGTTTTCTTTCCACAACCAACAACAGATAAGTTCAAAGGAGGATGCATCTTCCAGCAGATGTTAAAAAGTCAATATTGAAAATGAAGATAGAAGCTGGCGAATGTAGGTAGCAACGTCTCCGTAGGTAGGATCCGAGTTTGTTGTTAGGAAAAGAAACTAGGTTGACAAAATATAACTGTGTCCTTTATTAAAAATAAGTTGGCCTGCAACATTCTTCAACATTATGTACTACTTGCAATATATCAACCCACGATGCCATTTGAATTATCAATTGTTTTTTTTTTATTTCTTATTGATACTTGAATTATTTCAAAAGTGTTTGTTTTTAATAATTAATTTTATTCACAAAGTTTGTATTTTCAGCAAGTTAGTGAGTTTTTTGAAACCGATTAAAAATATTTGTTGTGGTTAATTGCCAAAGAAATTTCTTACATAAAGTCATATAAATGTAGTACTTTTAAACTAAACACTGCCTAAGATTATATTATGAAACATTTTAAAAGCATTAGATTTATTTATGTGAGTTGATGAAATATGTTAACACTAGTTTACTCTGTTTTGTTTTTCTCTCATGACGTTTTTGAAAATAAATTATTTTTTTAAAAGAACTTATATTGTGTTATTTGACCTAACTAATAATACATTCATGGTAAAAAATATTTATTCGTAAAATTTACGACAATTTGGCACATGTATATCTGAGGTATAATACAAGCGCCCATCCTTGTTGGTTTCATGGGCTCTTCCATCGGAAGGTTAATATAAGATAAATACAAGTAATGCAAAAGACACGTGTTATTTTGCATATGCGTGAATGCTGTGTATCTCTTACTGTGAAAGTCTGAAATTAGTGAATGTCAACATTCACCGGTGAATGTCGACAAATACCAAATGCCTTGTTGAAAGACCGACGATTTATTAATTTTATTATACATTTGAACTTTCACCGGTGTATGTCGACAAACACAAATGGGCTCCGGTGAATGTCGGAAACGACAGGTCGTAACTTGCTTTTGGGCGGTTTATGCATCCTGTTTGTTGGCTTTGGCTTCATCAGTCTTACGCAAGATCTTATAGCGTGTGTGCAAGCTTGCTAATTTAATTTATTTTATTAGATACTATAATTTGTGTTCAATAGCTACTGCAGTGAATCGTGATCAGTTTTTTGAAAAGTTACATGCCTTAATTGGAAGTAAACGAGAAGACAATTATTTTTATTTTTCTCAAGAAAGGTACTCTAAAATCGTTTCTGAAGTGATTTCTGCTAAAAGTAAGTGTAGAACACCTTTGGACTACAGACGTTTAAAACGTTTTGACATTTTAAAAGTTAGCGATGGAGAAAAGTTAATTGTGCCACTAAAACCAGGAGAAACGAATATCCAGTATTATGTTACAAATGATGAGGTGTTTAATATACTTTCCGAAACTCGCATAAGAATAGGCCATGGAAGAAGAACACGAATGCTTAAAGAATTGCAAGTTAGATACAAAAATATTACTTATGAAGTTGTAATGTTGTATTTAAATTTGTGTAAACAATGTCAAATGAAACACAGTGCGCCTAATAAGGGTATTGTTGTGAAACTAATGGTCAGTTCCGAATTGAACTCTAGATGTCAAGTCGATTTGATAGACTTGCAATCACACAGGGATGGCGATTACAAGTTTATAATGGTATATCAAGATCATCTAACCAAGTTTGTCCAGTTGCGACCTTTAAAAAGCAAGAGAGCGTAAGAAGTAGCATATCACCTTCTTCATATTTTTTAACATTTGGTGCTCCCGCTATATTGCATTCGGATAATGGTAGAGAATTCAGTAATCGAGTCATATCTGAACTATGCACTATGCGGAGAGATGTTAAAATAGTACACGGAAAGCCTCGTCACAGTCAAACACAAGGCTCAGTCAAAAGAGCCAATTAGGACATACAGAATATGCTAACTGCATGGATGCAAGATAATGACTTAAATAAATGGTCAGAAGATTTGCCGTTTGTCCAATTCGCCAAAAACACAACATATCACGAAAGAATACGCCAGAGTCCATATGAAGCCCTGTTTGGCGTTAAACCAAAAAGGGGCATAGCATCGTCATCTCTCCCTAGCGGGCAAATTGCAAACATTGAAACCGAAGAACAGTTAGAAGCCTATGTTAGCAGTTTTGAAGAAAATTTGGGTAGTGACCATATTGATGACCATATTTCAGATGGAAGTGACGTGGATAACCAAAATATCATTGGAATTAATCTGGAACCTAGCACGTCTTCATCTCAAGCATTGACTGATCCGCAACCTAGCACGTCTTCATCTCAAGTACTGGCTGAACAACAAGAGTAGCAACTAATTTCTTCAAAGAGAGTAGCCGCAAAAGAGAATATTCTACTTCAAGCAACAAAAATGTTACGAACGTAAAAAAAAAGTTTCCTCCGGCCCAAATTGGAGATACTGTAAGAATTCAAGTCCCTGATGTCGACCGTGATAATACAGACCCTCGAAATGTATTAGCGGTTGTTGTTGGAATAGAGGATTCAGGCTTTTATAAATTAGCAAACAAAAATGGTACCTTGAAACAGCTTTTCACCCGTTTTCACTTTTGTGCTAATTCAAAAAGTGGAGGGCAAGGCTATACACGTTGCAATTGCAAAAGGAAGTGTTCGACGGCTAAATGCAGCAGTAAAAGCAAAGGCCTTTTGTGCAATTCTAAGTGTCATAGTAGTTTAAGTTGTTGCAATAAATAAGAATGTCATACATTTTCTTGGTTTTTTTATATTTCAGTTTAAAAATTAAAATGTATGTGTATGTTTATTATATTGACATTATTTTAGTTCTGTTTCGTGATTTGCAATGTTTTACTGTTTGTTTTAAGTTTAACAATTTCCTTAAGTTTATTGAAAAACTTTTCCCATGTCGTTTTAATAAATAAATATTACCTATACTTTTATTTTTGTTTTCCTTTATTAAAAAAATGTTTCTTTTCAACATACACCATGAGTACATGCTGAATGTCGACATTCACCGATGTAAGTTAGAAATAATGATATTTGACCGATATTTCGGACATACGCCAAGCAACTTAGAGAATGTTGACATTCACTGGCGTATCTCGACATTCACCGGATTTTGGTGTTTCACAGTAACATATCTAATGCCAACAGATTATTTTCTGATACGAAATTCAGAACTATGGTTCTCCCAAACATCATAAATACCTCCTAATAACCAATAACATCAAATGATACCTAAATAATATCCTTGAATTGAAGATACTACAATTCGTCAACAATAGGAAAAAGTGTGAGATTCTCTATGATGCGTAGAGGAAAGAGTGAAGTACTTGGAGTGAAAAACATACACTTTACATGCGACCAGATCGAACTCTATGTACATTCACATTGCACATACATCGCTCTGCAAAGGTCTCAATCCGACTGAGTAAAGACCAGGTTATTTACTGCGCATACTGCGCGGTCGAATAACGCAGTTTTGAGACTTGTTCTTATTCGTGACGACCTGGCTGTACCTGGTAATTCCCATAAATACCCATATAATTAGCTTGATGCCACTACCACTTACAGTTGATAATATGGTTACACCGAACTTGCTCAATGATTGATCCTCGCTTTTTTATGTGTAAATATCAATAATTTTAAATGTAGAAATATTTTTTACTGCGTAAATAACACAGTAAAAAACTTATTTCTAAAGGAAATACATTTCGACAAATAGATATTTTATTTATTTATATTTATGTATGTATGTAAATACTACTTGCTTAGTACCATTTTATTAAGAACGTACGCTATTAGCTTCTTAATTTACACTAAATTACTGTTCGACTTAAAAATCGAAATGGCCGTACATTCTTTCAATTTTAATTTTCAGTGAATGGAAATCACTACCACCAGGATGATATACTCGTAGTGTTGCTTGCCTTTTTATTTGTTATTCTGAACTAGCTTTGTCTTACTTTGTTTCTGAGGAAACTAAGATTGAAGTACTGGAATAGGTTGGAACCTTTGCTGTGAAAATAACACTGACTTAGTTTTCCACAAAACACCAAAACACTATACACTACAGTAGACGTGCGTTTCGCCAACAAAATTGGTATTATCTGAAGATGATTAAAACTATTTTTGGAAATGATTAAAACTATTAAAAAACAGTTTTAATCATCTCCAGATGATGCCAACTTTGCTGGCGATCGAGTGTAGCGTATAGTGTTTTGGTCTTTTGTGGAAAACTAAGTCAGTGTTAAGAATTAAGTCATTACCATCAAGATTGTCAAGAGTGTACTATCAAATAGCAAGCAATACCAAGAATAATTTATAAAAGACGACTGAGGATAGCTCTGAAACCTACCTTATAGAATACTCTGGACCATTCTGAAAGACACATTGCTTTATATTATATCTCGACAAATAAAGAAGACAAAGCACAGGATGTGAGCGTGGGACCTTCATTATAATTATACAGCGGGTGATAAAGATTCGCATATTCGCATATTCAAAATGTTGGTAAATGATTTTTCTAAGCTCTGAAACAGGACAACCTTATTATTTAAAAATACATTGACCGAAGTATTTTTTTCAGAAAGCTGAAAAATAAATTCTTTAAAGTTTAAAAAAAGACCCTGATGGCGTCACAGCTCAAACATAAAATTTGAAAACAATTATATATAGTATATACGTCAGTGAATGTCTTAAAAAATAAAGGGGACGGATTTTAGAGCGTTTATAAAATCTTTTTATAATAATATTATTATATATTTTGCGAAACTTTATCATCACCTCTATATAGTTGATAACATAACATGTTATTTTTTCGAGATGTGTATGACACACATAAATACCCTATTTGTCCTACATGAATTATATTAAAAATAGTTATTAAACTCCCATTATGGTTGGTATTATAGTAATTTGTTAGTGCCAACAACTTACGTTAAAAGTCACTGTCAGAACACAGATTGTGATCAAATAACTGAGTAATATGAAATTACTATGGACGAGTGAAGAAGAAAATACTCTCAACTTTTCTTTACAACAAGGCTTTATTCTGCTTGAAAGGTGTAGAATTTCTATACGCTTCGGAGTTACTACCTTGAATGAAAATGAGAAAATAAATAAAACACTTTCCACGAAATCAGTTTCCTTTATTTTGTCGGTTTAACCGTTCATTTCCAATTTCGAACTTTTTCGATAATAAACACACCGAGAACCAGAAATTACGAGTTGTTCACATATCACATCCATGCGTTAATTTACAATATAAAAAACATCTAATGAAAAACACTTCTGAGAGCACTTATCCATTTACTGGCTCGGTCTAGTTTTGTGTGTATATATTATTTTACTGTTAACTAAACAACGTCATGGCATTTTATCAAGATGCCCATTGATAAAGTTTAACTTATTTAATAAAAGCATATCAGCTAGAAATAGATAAATCTCATTTTAGTACTTTGACGCACATCGTGTACGTCAATACATACTTTAATTTTTAAAATTAAACTAATCCCCACATAACGACAGATGCAAAATAACAGCAAAATTAAAGTAATGGAATCTTTTATGTAAATATTTTAATAATCACTGAATAATAGCATTAAAAAATATTCCAGACGGTTTAGTTTCTAATTGCGAAGTTAAAAAGATGCAATCGCTGTACATCATACTTTTAGCGAATTTAGAAACTGTAACTAATGAAATTTAGTGAAAATAACTAACATTAATAGCCAGAATTGAACATTTCACCAGTCAGGTTTATGCAACGCCAGAACTATAATGTATCGTCACGTGCTAATATTCTGGTCACCGTAGTAGTGAGGAGTTGCAGATTGATGATAGGGCGAGTCAGACTTATTTGATACTATAAAACTCTTTACTCGCCACTTTCGCGAAGAGCAAAATATGCATCTCGAGGTGACCTGGCAACGTTAGTGTTAAGTGGCCCTCCTTTGGTACTAACTCTACTGACTTTATCGTCTACTGACTCTATTTCAAGCCTCAAGGCCTGACCAAGGTTCAAGTTATCTCCGAGATGCTTTTCAATTCCGGTACTTTTAAATGCCCGGATTTCGGTTTTATAATCTAGTTCAACATTGGGCCCCCGGGAAGGTAATAATGATGTATATATCGCACAATAATCCTCTTGAAACAGAAAATTTGAGTTGTGTTTGTTTACCTGTCTCTACACTACTCTTAGGAAGTGTCTTGTAATCATACTGGCAAAACTTTTGGCCGTATCCCGAAAGATAGCGAGAGTGATGAGCAAAGCATTTAAATGGATATTCTTCAGCTGAATAGAGCAATAAATGGACGCATTAAGTCAGCAAACGCCAAACAATCCACCACTAATATATTGGAAACAGGCACGTTGTTTTCAATATCTTACTGGTGGATTGTTTGGCGTTTGGTGACTCAATGCGTCCATTTGTTACTTTATTCAGCTGAAGAATATCCATTTAAATGCTTTGCTCATCACTGTCAACAGGCTTATCTGTCTGTTTAAAGCATGGATTTAACTGATGGTACTTAACTGGTTTTGGAATAAAGGTATTATTTACCTTTTTATGTCTCCCGAAAAACTGGCGGATTTTCAATATCCCATTTATAGTATTCAATAGAACAGCCTTGTCTCTCCTATATAGTTGTTTTAGCATTTGGTTAGCTATATCTATCTCAGTAACATATAGGTCGGAAATCCAGAAAGGAACTACCAAACCGCCGAGCGGTTATCAAAGTAGTTCCCGAATAGGAAGGCTATTACATAATCGCTATAGAAAACAACTACTCCTCGGGCTAAAGTCCCGCCCGGCGTTGAATTATACCTAAAAGCGATACTCGACCCCCTTCTCGTATTTCTGCACGATCAGATAAGGTTTCACAAAATGAAAACCGCCACAGGTAGGATTCGACATTTGTCCCGGATTGGAACCGAACGACATAAAGCTGTTACGAACTTATTAGTTCTCATCAGTGCCGTACACGGTATGCCGATCCAGGACAAATAGGAAAGGAAAGATAGCTATATCTATGAAAGATATCCAGGAAAGATAGCTACATCTGGGTGATTTGCACTATTACAGTATTTTGTAATTATAACCAGACCTCTCACAGAGACATCCTACCCCATTAATAACTTTGAACTACGTTACGTGCCTAGCTTATTCCTTATCCCTATCTGCGTAGCTTGAAGTTCCCTACATATTACTAAATGGAAATGGTACTGTGTATCACAGAATCTCGCCCATTTAGTTCGTTGTTTGTCTCGTGACAATTCCGGACACAAGATAATAAGTGATGCAAAAATATAAAAACCCTACTTCCGATTTCTCCTACTTAGACCGAGGTTTCTTAAGAAATTCACGTTTATTTTAGAGATGAATAATTAGAGGTGAAGTGGGACTAGAGAGATGACGCCGACTCCTTAACGTGATCAATCCAGGTCCATGATGATCAATAGATAATAGTATTGATTGGTATAAACGTGTCATCTAGACTATAACCAATTTATATTAACACGATAAATATTTATGCCGGTTAAATATAATACAAATAAACTACCAAATATTTTACAAAGTATACAGTAAAGTTTTTGAGGTAAACTTCAACGCATGTACTTCTCATTTCACATTATATCTACCTGTGCTAAGCTATTCATGTTCCACATACTAAATTAGTTTATTTTTTTATTTCTGATCTACTGTAGCATAAGAAAATTACAAGAAAATAAAATTTAACATGTAGGTAATGATAGTTCTGGGACGGAGCATAAGCTTTCGATGCAGCAATAAAAACAGATATTGGCATCCATCCGATGATGCCAACATGGTTGGCGAAGCGTGTATTGAGTAACGTGTAATCTTTATAGGTATTATAGATACAAAATTATCACCGTTATTCCTTGCAGATGATAGTTTGAGACCTCAAATCAATTGGGTAACTTGGATAATTTATATCGATTTCATTATTACAGTGACCTCCCCTACCACTTCCTTATAGCTCCATTTGATGAAGAAATATTTTACTCGTCTGGATTTCTTGGGATTGCGGACAGTTAATAAATATATTTTTTTAATCTTACGTTTTGGTTTTAATCGCTGTCACCAGAGAATTAGAAAACGTTTATTTTTAAATATCTCAATAAACGTATATTTCTTCATTATACATATATAGTTAATTTTCGGGTGTTCTGTTTAAACGGTTTGGCGTAAATTCAAAGCGTAGGAGAACAACTACAGGTACCTAATAACAATAATAGAAAGGTTATAGATCCTTCTAAAAGAGCCATTATATTTTGGAAAAAGGTACAAGAGAGACGGTTTCTTGTTGATACCAAAAGGAGTCTTCAAAAAGTCAAACCTGTGAAATCCTTGAAGGAGTTATACAGATGGAATGAAAATATAGAACAATAGAGATTACATACAGAAACTGAAGTGCGTATCAGAATATACAATCAATAAATTTTCTAAAGGTCATATACATGACATTTACCTTCATCTATAATCTGTAGACGCAAATTTAGAGGTTACAAATGACGATCAAAAATGATTATTTGGTTCATTATCTGAAACAAATTCCTCATATTCTGATTCTGATATGATTTCATTATCTGAAACAAATTCCTGATTCTGAAAATTCATAGATTCGTAATATAGGCGCATTGTCATGCGATTACATTACAAATATAGGAAAATATTTCTTTAATTTCAGTTTGGTGAAATAGGCTTCCAATTTAAAGCATTCGTTATATCCAGTTCATTTTATTATATTTAAATTTCGTAAAGCTGTCACTAAGGTAAAATACATGAATGATATTACTGCATAATTCCAACTCAAAGTTAATTTGACGTTCATTAATGTTTATAGATTTGTAACAAAGATTTGTGAAATTTTTTATATATTTCAAGATTGGTGCTACATAAGAACATTCTTGAGACTAGTGTCAAGTATCCAGACATTGACGTCACACTCTTTAAAAACTTAGTATTATCGATCCATCCGACATCTAGTACTTTACCAAATTGACACATCAATTGATTAATAACGCGTGTATTACGGTCTCCAATATAATGTCTTCGTGCCCTTGCAAATGGAAATACTAGTTTAATATCTTTATTTATTAAACGACGCTAATATTAGCATAACGTGTGCTTATGAAGTATTTAAATGGTTTGAAGACTAGGTATAGAAGGGTATGAGCGATCATTTTTGTGAAAGATTAATCCCTTACGTCTAGACATACGTTCCTTTTTACATTATTCCTTTTACTAGTCACTAATACTAAAAATAATATAAAACAAACGGTGGAATCAAATGGCACATAAGCTGAAACATAAGCTTCTTGTCAACCAAGAACATATGCATCAATAAAATATCCAACATGTCTCGTGGATTAAATGAAAGGGATAGAAGAGGTCATTTTCAACTAGAAAATATCCTTATGTTGTTATTTAGTTTCTCATGGTTTGCAAGTTATTTTGTGGTTCTTCTAGTAATCAGTACCTTTGAAAAAAATCTTGTAAACAAAACCTATGTATTTCAAGAGTAGTTATAATAAAGTGTGTTCCTATAATATGAATTGTTTTAGAAAAAGAAATATTAGAGAATACTTTCAATTAAATGAAAGTATCTTTTCATTAAGTTTGTTTATTATAGGGTCTTCTAACAAGGACGATTAAAATTTGTTAGATTATACCGGCCATGTTGTTTAAGTAAACTCTGTCAAATTTATTATGTTATCCTGTAGTGTACGGCAAATCGCCGTGGAAGGTTATAGTGTTCAACAACGTGTACAAATCATAAAATTTTATTTTAAACGTTAGTGCTCCGTTCGATCTTTATCCTCGCCACACCCGTTCCGCCGAGTTGACTATTGGACGTTTAGTGACCAGATTCGAGTCAAATCGGTTTAGTAAATAATCAGCCAACATCCGCACGTCACCGAAGCGCAAAATCTGCTGAAAGCATCGCTGTTGTTCATGAGAATGTATGGAATAAACCGAGGCAGTCGATTTCTTGTCATTTACAAGAACTTGGCTTCTTGTGACTTCCTTTCTGTGACTTCAATTTGGCGAATTTTGCGTCGGAAGTTCCTGTAAAATCCAGCTGACCTAGGAACTTCAGGTAAATGACCATAGACAATGCAGTGTGTTCGCTGATTAAGCCCTGGAGCAGTTTGAAAGTCAACGGTCCGTATTTCTTCCAAAATGAAACTGATATTTCCATAACCGTCAACGGCGAGCGCTACAGATCGATGATAAGCAACTTCTTGTGCCTAATCTGGATGATATGGATACTGACGACATATGGTTTCAACAGGACGCCATTACATGCCACACAGCGCATACCACGATGCACATTCTGCTCGAGTGATTTGAGGGCATGGTTATCTCACGCGGCGGCGACATGAACAGGTCAGATTGTGCGATTTAACGCCTTTAAGATAGGCCTAAAAGCAGAAATCTAAACTTCCTCTTTTAGGCCTATCTTAAATCGCAGCTTTATGCGAATAAACCGCAAACAACTGATGTCCTTAAAGTCAATATAACGAAAGCCATCTAGCAAATTCAGCCAGATTTATGTGACAAAATCATGAAAATTGGACCTCCCCAATATGTGCCACCAAGTAAATCCGCGGCAGACATTCGAACGGCGTTATACTACATGCTTAATGCCATAAATTATTCTTTCAAATAAAAAAAAATTATTAGATATCTCACACAAAAATTGCTTTATTTACGTTTAAAAATCGAGCGTCCTTATCGAAAGACGCTTTAGTAAAGATAGATACAAGGAATTATACGTTTTGAGGAAGGGTATTTACAAGTAAGGTCTATTAATACATAATCTGCATCGTTGAATAAAGTTCCGTCTGAGTTGTCTTAGGGGCGTGTTGATTATTGCTTATCTGATCAACAACAGCAACTCTACCTCTGTGACGAATATGTTTCTCAATTTTCTATGTGTCCTTTCAAGTATGCTCATAGAAATAAATCTAAAGGGTTGGGGTCTGGTAAACGTTGTGGTCATTGTATGGGCTTTCTTCCTAGTATCCACCTGTTTGGATATGTGTTGTTAAAAAATTTCTAAACTTGACGAACTTTGCTGGTTTGATGGGAAAAAGCTTCATCATATTGGAGTCATCTCATCCCATGGATAGATATATTTCTTAAATGCTGAAATCCCTCTTATATATTTTTTTAATACATAGACTGATGGAAATATTTTTAGTTGACTTTGTGTTTTAACTGATCTCATTAGACTAGGGACCAGGGAAAGCCTCTATGGACCAGAACCTGCAGTGGAAATAAGTCGGAATCTGATCAGAGATCTCATCAATGGCTGGGCAAGAGACCAGCACAATAAAAGATGGAGAGGAGTAATGGGTTGTCGAATAACCAAACTCTTCATTTAATACTCAGAGATTGAGAAATGGGCCCAAGAATTCATTAACTTAAACAGGCACAAACCCTGGTGGGAATCATAACGGGCCCCCATAGTAGCCTGAATGGATATAGGCACAAGCTGAAGCTGACTGATAGCCCGGCCTGTAGATACTGTAAGGAAGACAAGAAAACCTCGATTCATCTTCTTTGCACCTGCCCCACACTGGAGGAGAAGAAGTATCTTATATTGGGGACCTCTGTTATCCTAGAGGAGACGAGGCTTAAGGCGGGGGACGTGCCTAAATTGCTCCTTTTATGGGATAGAATTTTTGGATAACGACCCGGATAAGAGGGGATCGCCAAGGGACTATCCATGCGATCTGTGGCTGATGAGCCCCAAACCTATATAATATAATAATAATAACTGATCTCATTAGTCTCTTTTAAATTGAAAAACTCTTCTGTTTTTAACAAAAACAATTTTCTTAAAGTTTTCCGAGAACATTTGTTCAAAATACCCTCTATTAAAAAGGTAACATTAGCTGGCATGAGTACAAATACTTTTATTGAATGTTCAATAATTTTAGGGCTGATATGTTGTATTTCGATAGCGTTCCTTGCTTGAGACCCTCTGAATTATTTATCAAAATTTACTCGTGGTTTTAAATAACCTTACAATAATATATTTAGAGGATCATATCAAGTGAAGGAGGTGGCCATTCACTTGGTCTTTTGAAACATTTTTCACCATCTTAAACATTGCTTATTAATTAACTGACGACTTAAAAGTGAGATATCAATGTGAGAAATACAGTGAAATACAAGACAAGTATATTTACCGCCTCAAGAGATTGCTTTACTAGCAAGCACGTGTGTGCCGAAGTTGAGGTACGTGAGCCGACTCCTCGTTTCAATGGACACAAACACCTCATTTTCTTAAGTCTTACTGTCAGTACTTACTGCATCAACTGCATATTTTAGAAATAGCATTCAACACCCTATGACTTATTACAGAACGCATTCTTTCATCCAATCTAAGCAAACGTAACCCCTAAGCTACCCTTGAGCGTCTCTCTCGAGGAGCCAGCCCCGACTACCATCATCATTTGCCGTTCCATCATCAGCGACAACAATAAATTTCTGAATCTGATCATTAAATTCAGACTGAATGCATCTTAGAATTCGTTCACCAGTCAGGTCCACTAAATTGACTGGTGAACGGTTTCTAGGATATATTCACCAAAGTATTCTTGTTTAATCTCATCATCATCATCATATCGGTTTATAACGTCCTTCGCCGTCTTCCGATTACTAATCTCCATTCCTCTCTATTTCTCCACATGTCCTCGTCCAGACCTCTCTCCCGAATTTCATTATCAATGCCCTCTCTCCAGCTTTTTCGTGGTCTTCCTCGCCTTCTTCTTCCTTGTGGTTTCCAGTTTAGAATTTTTTTGGGTATTCTGTCATTTGGCATTCGCTGAACATGCCCATACCATACGAGTTGTTTGGTTTTTATATTATCTACAATGTCATATGTTATTCCCATCATATTTCTTATTCTCTCATTTGTTACCCTTTCTCTCTTTGATTTTCCAACTAACCTCCTCCAAAAGTCCATTTCTGTGGTTCTTATCATTCTTTCTGTTCTTTCTTTTATTGGCCATACTTCACAACTATAGGTTACTATACTTTTAATTATTGAATTATATATTCTTCTTTTATATTCTTTTGTTATTTGTTTATCCCATAGAATGCTGTTCAACATTGTAATTGCTCTCCTTCCTTGAGTGTTTCTTTCCGAAATCGCTTCATCAAGTGTACCGTCGTTTAATATTTTCATGCCTATCTTGTTTAATCTCATTTATTACAAAAAATAACCAGACTTTAACACCAATTGAGTAGGAGCACCGTCTTGTTGAAATTAAATTTTTTGGTGGAGTACATCATCATCTGTTTTGTTTGAATAAAGAATTACTAAGATGGAAACAAATCGAAATGTATAAATTCCAAATATCTAACAGCAGTAAAATTTTCTTCAAATAAATAAGGATTTACTTACAAGTAAGTACTGAGGAGGGACTCCTATGTATGCCCTCTGACAGCACGGGTGTCCACTTCCTGTTTGACAAGAAATATAAGATCACCCTCACTAGTAAGACCGACTGAATGGAGGGTCGAGCTGGATTATCGCTCAATGGATACATCTGGTACACGGATGGAGCTAAGACTGGGAACAGAGCGGGTGCGGGGGCGTATTGGCGACGCGATGAGATAGGTAAAACTTCCCCCTAGGCAAATACACTACCGCATTCCAGGCCGAGCTAGTTGCAATTACATACAGTGTTCTGGGGGCCGACCAAAATCGGACCCAGGAGAAGGTATGTATCTGCTCGGATAGCAGGGCGGCGTTGGTGGCCCTGAATTCAGCAACGACAAAGTCGAAGCTAGTCTATAATTGCTATGAAGCATTGAACCAATTGGCAGGGAGGGGATCGGTGGAACTCTTATAAATACATGGGCATAATGGCATTAAGGGAAATCTAATTGTAGATGACCTTGCCAGACTAGGGACCAAGAAAAACCTCTGTGGACCAGAATCTGCAGTGGGAATAAGTCGGAATCTGATCAGAGACCGCATCAATCGCTGGGTAAGAGACCAGCACAATAAAAGATGGAGAGGAGTAACGGGTTGGCGAATAACCAAACTCCTCATCGAATACTCAGAGATTGATAAATGGGAACAAGAATTCATTAAATTGAACAGGCACAAAGCCAGAACCCTGGTGGGAATTATAACGGGCCACCATAGTGGTCTGAATGCATATAAGTACAAGTTGAGGCTGACTGACAGCCCGACCTGCAGATACTGTAAAGAAGACGAGGAAACCTCGATTCATCTTCTTTACACCGACCCCCCCCCACTGGAGGAGAAGAGGTACCTTATATTAGGGACCCCTGTTATCCTAGAGGAGGCGAGGCTTAAGGCGGGAGACGTGCCAAAATTGCTCCTTTTATGAGATACCATTTTTGGATAATGACCCGGTTAAGAGGGGATCACCAAGGGACTACCCATACGATCAGTGGCTGATGAGGCCCAAACCCATATAACATAATGTAATGTACAAGTAAGTAAGATGGGGATCCTTGATATGAGATATCTCTTCATCCTTAATAGTTGGGTTGGAATTCTTAATAGTTCATATTTTACAATTTCAAATTTAAAATCCTCCATCCTATAAACGGTATACAAGAAATCCGTAATATGGCATATCATTCTACTCGGGAAACTTAAATAAAATAATTATTGTCAAAAAATGGGGCGGGGGTTAAATTTTAAAAAACATTGTGATGACTGCTTAACCTAAATATAAAATCTGAAAAAAACATGTGCGTCAGTCAATGGTTTCTAAAAAACTAAGGTTAACATGTTTCAGAGTTGTTCAACAAATCGTTTCATAACAAGATTATGAATATAGTACGAAACTTTAGTATCATATTGTATATAGGTATATTCTTAGATAAATTAATTAAAATAAGGTTGATACTTTTAAAGAAAAGGTTTGAACTGGTATATACATATACACCAATATAGAAAACATTAGGATTAAATATCATGAAGCACGGTTAAGAGTTTATTTGGAAATAATAGTAAGCCAACTAGATATTTAATTTTTATTGATCTAAATACTTTAACTATTAGTTTATATATGTTATAAATACTATTTTATGAAATAAACGCATACAGAATGTGTATTATAGGTGAAGACCAAAATGTTTCACAATGTCGAATATAAACTGATTATGCAGGTCCGAAATAGGTTGTTGAAGGTAATATATCAATGTCACTCAGCTAATCATCTCGGCTTATTATTTATGTTATGTTGAACCGTTCACTACAGGTAATTATGGTATGTATACCCTTTTCTTATTTGCTTACGTACATTATTTGGCGTATTTTGTATGTTCATAATTATATTTCTTAAAATTATATTTCGTCTAACATATTTAGGAAAGGATAGTATCATTGTCCAGAAAATTATACACAATATGTGCGAAAAGTATGGAAATAAAAACATATACAAAAATTAATCAAATCTAACTTTAATTTAAACTAGATCTAGTCACAATTCTAATTTGTTAAGTAAATAAATTACGCGTGCGGTATTACACTACCGCACTCCAGGCCGAGCTATTTGCAATTACATACGGTGTTCTGGGGGCCGACCAAAATCGGAAATCGGACCCAGGAGAAGGTATGTATCTGCTCGGATAACAGGGCGGCGTTGGCAGCCTTGAATTCAGCAACGACAAAGTCGAAGCTGGTCTATAATTGCTATGAAGCATTGAACCACTTGGCAGAGAAGGGACCAGTGGAACTCTTATGGATACCTAGGCATAATAGCATTAAGGGAAATCTAATTGCAGATGACCCTGCCAGACTAGGGACTAGGAAAAACATCTATTGACTAGAACCTGTAGTGGGAATAAGTCGGAATCTGATCAGAGACCGCATCAATGGCTGGGAAAGAGACCAGGACAATAAAAGATGGAGAGGAGTAAACGGGTTGTCGAATAACCAAACTATTCATCGAATACTCAGAGATTGAGAAATGGGCTTAAGAATTCATTAAATTGAACAGGCACAAAGCGAGAACCCTGATGGGAATCATAACGGGCCACCATAGTACTCTGAATGCATATAAGCACAAGCTGAGGCTCACTGACAGTCCGGCCTGCAGATACTGTAAAAAAGACGAGGAAACCTCGATTCATCTTCTTTACACCTGCCCCGCACTGAAGGAGAAGAGGTACCTTATATTAGGGACCACTGTTATCCTAGACGAGGCGAGGCTTAAGGCGGGGGACGTGCCTAAATTGCTCCTTTTATGGGATAGCATTTTTGGATAATGACCCGGATAAGAGGGGATCGCCAAGGGACTATCCATGCGATCAGTAGTTGATGAGGCCCAAACCCATATACCATAATATAATGTAATGTAAGCAATTTAGAAAGTAAAAAATATACAAAAATTAATCAAATCTTAATTTTAACTTAAACCAGATCTATTCAGAATCCTAATTTGCTAAGTAAATACATTTTGGATAAATACAGGATAGAACGAAACTATAAATTATGATAAAGTTTAACTGGTTCTCTTAATTGGCATTATTCCTATTTAATTTAAATAGTTGATTTTGTAGAAAATTATTTATAGAGCTCAAAATGAGTAAATCTGGTATTAGATGCAACAATAAGTAAATTATAATTAAAATAATTATAATTTTAATGAGTTATAATCATTCAACCACTATCACATATTTTATCGACTATTTTTATGTCAACTTTAATTCGAATTTAAAGAGTAAGAGTAAATAAAACTTCAACAGGAGGATAATTATTTTTATATTATTATATAAATTATATATTTCTGTCAAATATAATGAATACTCAATAGACAGTATTTCAACCTATTTCATATACTTTTACAAGAATCAGTGTAGCTCTCACTAGTTTGCAAATAATATCTAACCTTCGTTATACGTTTTGTGAATAATTTTTAGTCAGCTGAAGTTTACTATAATATTAGTTAATTTTTTATATGATAATCACAATAATTACATTACATTAAAATGAGTTTCAAAAATAGCGTCTTCCTTCAGGGTATTCATAGGGTATACAAAACTTGTTAGATATATGAGCATATTTGGGTTTTATAAGGTAGGAAGGTATAAATGTTAGAATATGGCTATCAATTTAGCTATTGGATTATTGTTCTCCGAAGTTTTCAGAAAAAATTACTTTTAAACCTTAGATGGTTGTTCATAATATGCTTGGAAAAATATATTGCAGAACTAAAATAATACAATAATGTTAAGGATAAATAGTTGAAGCAATAGATAAAGGATGTAACTACATTAGATAAATAGAAAATATTTGTTGTTTTAACAATACCTTGAACTTTCTACAGTCATAATCCAAATAACTAGTTGCATCTGATTACTTGATCCCTTTGAATTACAACGAAAGTATCTCGGTTATTGAGAAGTATTATTTTTATTATTTGCTGTTAAGATAGCATGCAATTTAGCATTTTTACTCCAAGTTTGGCAATAGATAAAATTTTTGGCAATAGATGAAATCCAAGGCAACAGATAAATATAGTCAAATTTAAAACTTGATTAATTAATAAATTAAGCCACTATTATACAGAATTTCAATATTGAATCCTTTTGCAATTCATTGCCCACTATATAATTTGTCAATTAATCGAAATCACGTAAAATTATTATGTACCAGAGATATTTTATAGTGGTATGTCCTATGATAACATTTCTACATTATGACTAGATATATATATATATATATATATATATATATATATATATATATATATATATATATATATATATATATATATATATAATAAAATGTTATACTTGTAGACGAGCTCCTCTAATAGAACAATTATTCTAATATTCCATATACTCGAAAAATATATTGGTAAGTCTGAAAATACTTCGTTTTTGTGCTGCTCATCAAAAGAAAAACATTATATTTTTTTGGTTTATGTGGCAGATAGTTTCGTTAGATCTAGATCTATAAATAATTGTTCTCTAAAGAACCAGATAGAGCTAGTACAATAGTAGTTTATATAGATCCATATTTATAGAAAACTGCCCTCCAAGAAATGTACTGATATAGTTCTTTAGAGAATAGATAGATTTGTTCAGATTGGAGAACAGGATTATAAATTGAATATTTGAGTTAAACAAAACAGTGATTTTTTATTATTGCAGCGATTGTGCATTTTACAAGCTTTGTTCATCCTATAATTGCCGTGTTGTTTCTTTCAAAGGCTGACTTTTAAGTTTCTTATTGTTTATAAATACCTAACATTTTGTGGTATCCTTTTAGGTTTATTCAACTAATAGAATCCTTTCAACACCTTAAAATACTGTAACCCCCAGCTATCCTGTCATTATACCCATTTTTGTTGGTGGGACCTCAAATGCAATGGATACTATGTACATTCATTGTTCTTTGTTTCCGCTTAATGGCTGGGCTCTAGTAATACATTTGCGCCCTTTAAAGTTGATAAAAAGTCACATTCTATACCAAAAACGTTAAGGAGTTTTCATAAACTTCTCCCCTGCATAGTTATCGTTAAACGATGACTAACTTCAGATTCCTGTGTGCTAACATTTTATTTTTCAAAGGCGTTTGATAAATGGAAAGTTTCGCGTCAAACTTTCATATCAGTAACCCTTTATTTTATCTTCCACCAATCTCCAATATTCCACAGGACAAAAGAATCCACAATTTTGATGATTTCTGTCGCTCTTGCTTTCACAGATACTTTTATGTTTTCATATTAGATGATGCATCTTCTACATGAGCGTTAATAATCCCCTTGTGAATATGTTTTGCCGTATTGCTTTATTTACTAATAATAATAAATAATTTTATTGCCAGTGATTTAGAGTAATTTATAGATGCATATGCCGTAAATATATGCCGTAGTTACTGGAAGGACACTAGACAGGCTAGCAAAGGACACAGTTTAAAATCTCTGTCAAGGATAGGGGATTTGATCTTTTACTCAAACACAATGGAGTCATTTAATAGCTTTATATCAGTTGTTGCTACTGTAGCTGATGACAAATTTAACGTCATTTACTTTAACTAAAATTATCGTAGCAAATGTCGTAGCAACTCGACATCAAAATAAAATTATTTTAAATAATTTTCATGGCTAGGTAGATTACATAAACCTCCATACGATCAGTTGAATAATATTTTTCTACGTTATATTGATTTCAGTACCTACGTAGATGTTAACATGAATTAAAATGAACTAGATTGTGATGAGCTAGAATTACAAACAGGGCAAGTGTGTCGTCATTTCCTTGTTTAGATAATATTATTAGAACTGTCATCCTTCAAATATGTGGATATGAAATTTAATAACAGTATATGAATATAACTTCATTTACGTAAAAACGCAGCCAAATAAAAGATAACCTATCCGTATATTATACGTCTATGAATGGAATTATATTTAGCAAATATATGTATGTCAACATTATACACTTATTAATGGCGAGAAACACATATGTAGTATCATTCATGACAGGAAATTTTAATTTTTCAAGCAGAAGTATGTTTTTGTATGATTTCCGGCAAAAACAATAACTAGCAACGAGTTATACTCTGACAAATAACGTTTTTATGACGCAAATAGATATTAATACTATTAAATATTGGTAGAGAATAACACAACAACAGTTACGATAAGTTTAACGTTTAGATCTTTTAGTACATTATAAAATCAGATAAGTCGGATTGGTGCTATGCTCTTGGTACTATTATTATGTAATATTATTTAGAAATACTTGCACATACAGTACATATATACAATGAGCGTTTACAATACCGTCCCTCCGTCCTTTCAACTTTGGAAATGAGAGACCTAAGAGAACTAAAATTGGCATACATTAAAGTGCAAAAATTATGGTCTAGTTAATAAATAGAGATATAATCATCGAACATGGCAATGCGGTACCATTTTAAAGGTTATATTTACCAGTGGCGGCTCGTCGGGGTAGGCAAGGTAGGCGCTACCTACCTTTAAAATTTTATGTAATTTCTCATAACAGCGCAATTACAATTAACTGTTAACGTCCTTGATAATACAGAAATATTTAATATAATTAATAATAACTACTTTATACTAATTAAATTATCTATCGCCGTCGGCGGCGCTGGTGCCGTAAACACCCTTTATATATACCACCGCACGGCGCCGCGTCACACCGAATTAAATCATAAAATATAATTAACAAATTTTCATTAATTAAAGATAGGCGCATTAATTTAAATTATAAAAAGTAGTAGGTATCCACTTTGTAATTGTCAGTCAATAATGGCAATGGTTAAGGAAGGCTGTGAGGGGAGGAGGAGGCCTATACCCTAACCCTAAAGCGCCCTAAAATAATGTATTATTGCCAACCCAATTTACATAATATAGGTATAATACTCAATAAACATATTTCGTTTATTCCAATTTATTTATACCCACAATTACTATTATTATTCATGAATAACAAAGAGGTATCAAGTTAAAAAAATTCTTGTGAAAGTCTATATTTTTGTATAAATGAAATTCAATCATTGAAATTCTGAAGTACCAGGAAAACGCGTGACCTTGAAAATTCTAAAAATTTTCGCTATTTTTAAAAGTTGATAAAGCTCATACGCCGCTATCGCCTACCCTAATATGGATACCACGAGCCGCCACTGATATTTACATGACAAGAGTGTGCGAGTAATTCCTCATTTTGTAGCGGTTTCAAATATCTATCCAAGATTTTTTTATTTTAACATACACTAGGCACAAAAATTAAGGGACGTAAAAATCCTAAATTTTTAGGTGATTTTCAATGGGCTGTAACTTAGAGAGAAATAGTCGCAGAGCAATCTTAAAAAAGAAAATTTAAGCTCAAAGTTTCTCGTTTTAAGATCCTGAGTTCAAATTTCTTGTCGCCAGTAGTTTTTGAGTAATCATAAGGAAACCATCGGAAAAAAATTCTAAACTTTTGTTTGCTTTTCAAAAGGTCCACGGACTTTTTTTCAGTGACTTTATCATAAAGCTCTTTTAGATAATTGTATCTTCTTTAATTTGAGCGGTTAAAAGCCTTGGATGATATTTTCTTGCTGAGTTATCGTCGTTCAAAGCAAAAAAGCCAGTTTTGACTCTTCTTTTTTCATTTTTCTTTCTTACAATAATTAAAATTTTTTAATAAAAAAGTATTATTCCTAAAAACATTTTCAACCTACAAAATGAATAAAAAAATTAAAAAATAGTATTCTTAGCAAATATGACAAATTCACTCATTCCAAACACAAAGAAAAAAAATCGCAACACTGAAATTTCCAAGGTTTTTTTGGGATACCTTGAAGTTAAGAAAAAACAGTCAATATCCTTAATCTATCTATTATTTACAAAGTTATGCCAAGTTAAGCGAATATCTCTAAATACGCAATTTTTTATTTCTCTTTCAATAAAAATTTTCGAACCTATTTTTATTTAATCAAAACTGCAATGGAACTATGATTTATAAAAAAATATTTTGTAGTTTTTACTTGAATTTTCTGTACGAACATTATTTTCCGAGAAATTAATCTTTTTTCCCTTAATTTTTAGTGCCTAGTGTGTATTTTGATTTTTGAAAAAGTCGACTAAATTACTATTAGCTTACTATTATGTACTACAATTCTAAAGAAACTAAGTTTTTCTGATATAAATCACGCAAAAAGTCACTTAGACATTTTTAAATATCCGAAGTTTTATATTTAAAAATGAATAAATAAAATGTATTGTTTTTCATTAATCTAGAATTTATTTTTAATGTAAACACAAGATAATTTATAAAATTCAAAAAATAAAAAGTTGTACAAGATATCCTGAATTAATTTTAAAACATGTGCTCAAAATATGGACCTGTCTCTTATTGACTACAATAGCGTGTTATAAATCTCTTCTCTCGCCCGTTCAAGTGCTTCTGCGGAAACTAACTTACATTTTTCAGAAATTCTCCGCTTTAAAACCTCAATGTTAGCGTATTACATAGCACGTAAACCTTAATGTTTAATAGTTCTATAAAAAGAAATCTAAGGGTGATAAATTTGGACACTGAGCAGGCCAATACCAATTACATCACAATACACTCCTATTCACCTACTCGGATAATGTTCATTGAGACAAAATATTACTGCATCATAATAATATAGAAGAGCACCATCCTGTTGAAAACTTCTTTGTAAATTAAATCCACAGGATTAAACACAGTACATATATACCTCCAGTATCTTCAAAATCAACATCCAGATACACCTCTCTCCGTAAATTTCGATTTAAATACATAGGTGATTACCCAAACTATATGATTACCCAAAATACCTCTCCACACGGTAACCTTTTCTGGAAATTGTGTGTGGTTCTTGTATTCGCATTACCATTTAGGAAAACATGTATTGATCGATTAACTAAATTATTTTTGAACATCTACATTCAAGGGTTTTTTTCTTATATCATTACTTAATATTGAAGTCTGCCACCGGGATAATCTTCTGTGAGCTGGAGAACCGTTTGAATTTTATTGGAGTGAAATTTGTTTGTTGAACATATTTTGCACAGTTTTTACAGATACTCCATAAACAACTGTAGTTTGAAATGTAGATTGTGTAAGTCACGATTATTTATTCATTTTCTTCAATCCTTAGTTATCCAATTCTTTCTATATCCTAAATACTAAGTACCTCTTTTCTAACACTTCTGCAGTATCTGCCGTAAGTGGACCTAGAGATAGGGCGATCGGAATATTTCTTATTGAAAATTCCTTCAGCTGCATGTATATTCCTTCCAAGCTCGCCAATAATTAGAATCGCATTAACTTTTTCTTCAAAAGTAGAAATACATATTATTATAATCAATCAAAAGTACATTGTATTTTATGTGACAAAGCATATAAAATACAATTTAGATATGCAGAAACGTTTAAGTAATTTTTTGCGTGATTTCTGTCAAAAAAGAACTGACACTTAGCTTGAGAGCTAGATTATTTGTATACTTTAATATATGTTTGCCAAACTTCGTTCTTTTAAGTCTCTCGGATTAGGACTAGATGCATACTGTACATATATATATATATATATATATATATATATATATATATATATATATATATATATATATATATATATATATATATATATATATATATATTTCGATAGTATTGCTATGATAGTATACGATTAAACGAATAAAATATTTAAATCAGAAAATGTAGAAATGGCAACTATGTTTGTATATTTTTCATGTTTCATATATTTATTGTCTTGAAAATTTACATCAATGCAACAGTATTATAATATCGTTTAATATATGATTCATTTATCATCAGCATGCCAGCTTCTCCAACTCATATTTTGTATTGACAAGCAAAATAAAAACAACAACGCTATACCATGTTGACTGTTTTAAATTAAAAAACATAATATTTGAGTAATTTGTATTGTAGCCATCTGTTTTGAGTGTGCTAGATCATTTTATTCCTACAATTCTTTTTTCGAACATCTTGGCAAGCAAATATGCATAAAATTAACCTTCAAATGCTTATTCATACACTGTTGTTTTTTATTTTATGTAACCGCTTCAGAAATTTATATTTACACTAAAAATTTAAGCACGGGAAAAGTTTGTGTATGTTCAATTTGAATTACCGGAACAGTACTCGTTTCCATTAAAAAAATATTATTTCGTCATTTACATTGTATTTTTTTTTTTTTTGTAGAGAAGAACAATTTCATTGTATTTTATGTTTTATAATATGTCTAGTAAAGCTGCCCACCGTAAGTACTGCAGCAGTGGTGTAAGCCTAAATGCCATTCGAGATATTTGAATGGATGTAGGTACCGCAGTTAACTTTAGATTTGCTGTCATATTTGACGATCTGTTCATGTAGTGTAAATATACTGAAAGTTCACAGTAACACGCCACTGCAGAAAGGTTGATTGGGAATTTCTTGATTAAAAATATGATGACTCTCAAATAATATTGTCACGAACGCATCGAGCGATCCCAAACGCCGGGAATGTTTGAAACCTTGAGATCGTGCGGTGTTCGTACTTCCAGTGCGTTCTATACCAGAAGGTTCGCCAAAGTTCTTTATCTAGAAATGCCTGAAGAGGCGTTCCACTGCCTATATAAGAAATGTGTCGTCCGGCCAGGAGTTAGTTGAATTTGGACCGCGATAGTGAGCGATACAGTGCGAAGAAAGTGATATACAGTGCGAAAGTTAGTTTATAAAGTTAATATAGAAAGAAAATTAGTTAGTTAGTTGGACTTGTGAATAGTTGAGTTGTAAATAAGTGTTCGAGAAATAAATAACTTTCTAATAAATTCGTTACATTGGTATCAGAAGTGGGATAGAACGTGGTAGAAAATTCTGGAACACTTGGTTTAGTTGAACAAATCGAAGATCGACGCTTCGAGAAGGTCAGAGAACATTCTCGAACATTCGATAGCAGTCAAGAAAACCCACAAGTGTGACATATCACTGAACTCGTCTCGTCGTGAAGAGGTCGAATATCGACTTTTCAAGAAGGTTAGAGAACATTCTCGAACTTTCCATAGCAGTCAGGAAAACCCACAGGTGTGACATATCACTGAACTCGTCTGGTTGTGAAGATGTCGAATATCGACGTTTTAAGAAGGTCAGAGAACATTCTCGAATTTTCGATAGCAGCCAAGAAAACCCCTAAGTGTAACGCATCACCGGAGTTGTCTCGTCAAAAACAAGAGGTCTACTGGGTTTTTGGAAATTTCTGAAGAAGAACGAATTGGATGCCAATAGGAACTAGAAGCCAAGCCGCTGCCATGGAGGAACAAATGAATGAGCTTTCATTGCAGCTACAATCAATGTTAGCTGCAATGAAAGCAGGACAAGATCAAATAAAACAAGAAATGAAAATAGGGCAAGTTGAAATGAAAACAAGACAAGATGAAATGAAAGCAGGACAAGATGAAATGAAAGACGAACTTAAAGCTGTACACAACTCCATGAAAATGTTTCAAGAGGAGATAAAAGAACAAGTCGCGATGGACCTCCAAGTATTACGGGAAGAAACAGAAAAGAAGCTAGATGAAACAGGTAGAATTGCGACTAGCTAAACAGGAAGCATAAGTAAACGAGACACAAAAAGCCAATCAGTGCTTAGCATCAAAATTGGAAGAGATCCAAATGGAGGTTAACCAACTAAGAATACATCCTACAAGTGCTGCACTACAAGTGGTCCAACAGCCAGCCAGAGTGACAACACCAACTTTTGATGGTTCGATTCCTTGGTCGGTATATCGAAGAAAATTTGAGGCTGCTGCTTGCGCAAACTATTGGGACGATCAGGAAAATACCATAGCTCTTATCGTCGCCTTAAGAGGGGAGGCTCTCGATATACTCCGATTTATTCCGGAATGTCAACAGAATTTTACAACTATAGTAGATCGTATGGAGATGCGCTACGGTGACAAGCACATTGAACAAGTCTACCAAATGTAACTGAAGAGCCGAAATCAAAAGAGCAGTGAAACTTTGCAACAATTTGGGGCAGACGTCGAACGACTAGTACAGCTGGCACACCCAACAGCACCTCAGGAGTTTGCAAATCAACTGTGCGTGCAAACATTTATCGATGGCTTGAGAGACCCGGACATGCAGCAGGTGCTGAGAATGTCACGGCATGACACTCCCAGCAAAGCAATACCGCACGCCCTAGAGGTCGAGGCCGCAAACAAGCATCGAAAGGGCACGTGCGGGTGCGCATGGCCGAAGAAACAAAGCAGGATCAAATTGGTAACCTCCTGCAAGAGCTGAAAAAGGTTTTGTTAGAAGACCGAGAGCCACGGAGACTAAGGTGCTGGAATTGCGGCCGCATGGGACATCTTCGACGTGATTGCCGAGCTCACGGGAATCAAGCGAGCAGCAGAGACAGGCAGTCGGAAAAACTGACTACAGTTCCAATATTAGGCTACCCACAGTTTGACAAACCATTTATCGTAGACACCGACGCCAGCAGCAAAGGAACTGGAGGAGTACTGTCGCAAGAACAGGATGGACAGGAGAAAATAATTGGCTATTTCCGTAAAGCCTTGTCCAAACCCGAGAGAACCTACTGTGTAACTCGACGGGAGCTTTTAGCCGTAGTGAAGACTTTGGAGCATTTCCACAAGTACCTGTACGGACGAAGATTTCTGTTAAGAACCGATCACCCTTCCCTTAAGTGGCTACTCCAATTAAAAAATCCAGAAGGGCAAATTGCGAGATGGCTTCAGCGATTACAGATCTTTGATTTCACCATTGAGCACAGAGCTGGAAAGCATCATCACAATGCTGATGCCATATCTAGAAGGTCATGTGCAAATGAAAAGTGTTTACTATAAAGTAAGGAACTTTATAGTAAATTCGTTACAATATCTTTGGTTTGTAATTGAAGCTCGTTTACCTTTAAGAAATCTTTATGTATTAAGCCATAGCTTATATATAAATGGTGCAAGACGAAGCATATAAAAAGAAATGGGCAAACGCTTTATATTGAATGTACTTACATTCGAATTAATATTTTTGGCGTGTTCGTATGCTGTTCTTCATATTGAATGAAAAACCTTTTCGTCTGTTTAAGACTAGCCGCAGACTACAAACTTTTTATCGACCGACAATTTAGTTGGTTGCTTGTTAGTAAGATAATTTTATGGCGCACTCCATAAAATTATCTTCCAACACTCCATTAAATTTAACATCCAAGCGATTCAAATCGGCCGATAGACCGACCGAAAAACGAAAAACAGTTGGATAGGCTCCCATTCCTTAGGATATTTCCTGGTGTGCAACCCAACTAGACTAAACTATCGGTAGATAGATTAGATTGTAGTCTGCGGTGAGTTTTGTAATAAATATAATCCTACATGAAAATTTCACAGACATACGTTGCAAGGACATTAAAAAATAATATGAAGAAGTTAGCAATACCACAAAAACGTTTCTTCAAAATTATGATAACAAGAATTGATATTATTCAACAAACATTTAATGGAAATTTAGAAATACATATTATCTAATATATACTACCTTGATGTACAAACAAAGTGGCATGTTAGATATCTAACAAATTTAAACACTTAAGTATTTGTTTTTAACAAAGAAGGAAATCAGTTTCAGGCATTTTCACCAAAAGCATAATACCCCATAAAATGACATAATCGTAAATACTATTGTTTAAGAGGCATTCTATTTTATTTCTCCACGTACTCGTATTTATCTACAAATACATGAATGTATTAGAAATATTTTGAAGCCTCGTTTATTTAAAATTACAGTAAAACGATAGAAAAATGCAACAGGCAGGCAATTCTTAAACGAATTTATCGATATAAAAAATTCTTAAATAGAAAAAACAAATAATAATATAAATAAATAATAAATAAATAATATAAATAATAATATATAAATAAATAAAAAAAGATAATCGACTGTACCTTTTATTAATGTATTATAGTACACAAATTTTATAATGCAATAAAACCATTTCAAAACAACATATGTATTTGATATGACTTCTATGACAACGGCTGTGTTGGTCATTCCATTTTTCAGTAAAAGAAAAAAAGTATGTATTGTTGTACTATGTCACTATATTAAAATAAATGATTATTATAAAAAAATATTATTTACAATCTTTACGTCAGAGAATTAAAAATATATAATAAAAAACTATGTTTCAAAAATAAAATCCGCCACAGGTAGGATTCGACATTTGCCCCGGATCGGAACCGGACGACTGTGGTGGGTTTTATTCTTGAAACTTTATCTGATCGTGCGGAAACACGAGAAAGGGGTCGAGGATCGCTTCTAGGTATAATTCAATGCCTGGCGGGGCCTTAGCCCGAGGATTAGTTGTTTTCTAGAGCGATTATGTAATGGCTTTGCTATTTGGGAATTACTTTGATAACCGCTTGGCGGTTTGGTGGTTCCTTTCTCGATTTCCGACTTATATGTTACCGAATAAAAAACTATGGTCTGTTGTGGATTCATCTCAGAAAACATTTTAAATAACGTTCTTGGCCAACATTATGGTACGTACATTTGATCCAATTCGATCATAGACTGTGTATTTACTAGGCACTATAAGACTAGAAAAATATACTAGAGATGCTACTCAGCATCTAATAGTAACTACATTACAAGAATTTAAACTTTAATTATCAAGTTTTACAATTTATTAGATCCCTTGTTTCAGTTGTGGTTCATGGATCGTTCCTTAAAAAACGTGTATCCTAATTTAATATCTTCCCGTGTGCTTCACACGTTACATCTTAAAGCAGAAATGATTCGGAAGTGTTGTAGATACATTGGGATGTGGATGCTTCAGCTCACGTCAAAGCGGTATTACTCAAATCTTAACAAGCCCTCTCGGGAATTCCATAAGCAGTATCCTGGTATTACGGAACTTACACAGCCGATTCTTACACGATGGGGAACATGGCTGGAAATCGCGTTTTATTATTTACAAAATTTTCAGAAAATAATGTCCTTAATTTTGCAATTAAATGCTAGCAGAAGCTGACTGGTGTTGATGCTCGCGAATGTATTAACCAGATTCCCTGTTGTCTGTACCCACTATCTAGAGAAACTCAGTGTCTAGTGAAAATCTTTATTCTGTTTTTAGGTGAGCATCTTGAAATTTTGTCTGCTTCCTTTAATCGTAGCTCACTACCATTAGAGAAAGCCAAACAACAATTCAAGTCGCTCAAGTAAAAGCAGAATAAATTACAAAGCACTTGATTATCATTAGGTAAATTATTCAAAATAGGAGATAACGTGTAACAAGTGCTATATACTTTAACTGACGACAACGGTATTTGTGTAAGACGATAATTTAATAGCGCAAGAAGAAAATACCAGATTTCGCCAGATTGATACATTTATAGTAACAGTTCTGACACGGATTCATTAAATAATTTCACAGACAATTTTAATTATGTAAATGTTACAGATTTAGATGCGACCGGTAATTTTCTTTATGTAAGACCATTTTCTTATTTACTTTTTTGAGACTTGCACAATGCTCAGAGGCGGATTATCCCTAATGCAAACTAGGCACGTGCCTAGGGGCGTGAGGTTACAAAGGGGCGCGCGCGCGGAATTTTTAAACAAAGAAAAAAATAAATAACGTAAAATTAATTGTGTCAGTAAGTAGGCACCAACTTACATAATATAAAAGATTCTTTAATTCTATAGAGATTTAGAGCTTCCGAAGCGTGTTCCGCCTTCTTGATTATTCCTACGTCGCCTGATTTCATAATAGAAGTTGAAGTTGGTAAGATACAACTACAACTACAATGTTGCGCGTTCGTCGTGTCAATCGCGAGCATCGGACGTTGCTAGTAGTCCAGTCGACCTGGAAAAAAATAGCGTTTGTTGTCGACTTTACTTATAAATGGTCTGATTTTCAATTTTTTTTAAATACTCATAAAAATATACATAACATTTGTGAGCATATGCGAAGGTGTGCTTTTTATTTGTTTAAAAAATAGCAATTTTGCACTATGCTTTAAATTAAATATCTCAGGAACTACGCAAAATTTATCGAGACATACTGTGAATAAAACTTAGAGAAAAGAATAACGAAAAGAATGAATCAAGTCCGATGTCTCTACGACTTATAGTTTACGAGATATTAAAAAAAAATTAAGGAGTAGAGCGTAGAAAGCGATAAACAAATGGCGGTAACTCGGACAAAAACTGATAAATTTTCATGTTTTTTTTTAAATGAAGTTTATACTTTGTACTATGGAGAAAAATTCAGCTAAGCTCAAAAAAATTGTTTGCAATTTTTATCGCCAAAAATAAAATTTCTGTTTTTTGGACTTAAAAAATCGTTAATATTAAAAAAATCATTTTTTTTAAAGCGGAAATATATTCTTTAGGTAAAAACACATCACGTAAATTATAAAATAAAATGTCAAATTTTTTTTTTATTAATAAAAGCGATTTAAAAATTGCCTGTCTCAGTGGATTAGACAAAAATGCCACTATATGTCTGTACTCTTCTCGAACACTGCGTATGTGTGAGTCGGAGTACATGTAAGCAGTGGGAAATGAGGGAAAATAATAATAATATGAGAAGAGGCAAAGAATTAAATGCCCAAATCCTATCCGCGGAATTCCTTTTCCGTTCACTATTGTAAACTATAAGTTAACAAATTCCAAAAAATTCTATTAACAATGTAGGTATGTATCTACTGCAAATTTTATGAAACGGATAAATAACTTGCCGTGTCGAGAACAATTTTTAACAACTAACAAATTATTTTTTTATAAAGAATTAACTGTTGTTTTTCAAAATTGTTCTCCACACGATAAATTATTTATCCGTTTCATCCATTTTCCAGTCGATACATATCCACATTGTAAACATGTTTTTTTTGAATTTGTTAACTTAATGTTTAGAGGGGCGCCGATGCGGTCCTTGCCTAGGGGCGCTCTCGACATTTAATCCGCCTCTGACAATGCTGCGGATGTTTGACAGACTCAATCCAGATTTTTACTGCTAACTGGATAAACATTACATACTAGAACAATTGGGTAAGTATTGCATATTGTAACATCTGCGTAGTTGCTTATACACAGCGCCGCCACTGATGCGGCATGCAAGTTTGCAGCTCTACCGATGAGGGATCGACGTGAGCACTTCTAATGAGTGGATATTTAATCATGATATTTTGGAATGTTTTTTGTTACATATTCATTATTATTACATAAAATGAACATAAACCTGAATAATAATAGACTCGTAGATCAAAATAAAGCCGTAAAATTAATAATTCATTTTGGAATTTTTATAACCTAATTCTATGGGCATAAGTGTCTGATTTTAGTAGATCAATAAACTAGTTACGTCATTAGAATTAAACTAGTCAAATACAGTATTAAACCGAAGATTATATAAAACTGTTTTATCATTCTTGCCGTATATATTTATTACATGACAAACAAATATTGTTAATTGCTGTACAATTGTAATATAATTTTATGCCATCCGTCCATTTTTAATTCAAAAATATGAGGATGTAATATTTCGTAGCTAATATTGTACATAGAGAACTGAATGTAAACAAGCTGAATGCGGTAAACAAAATTTACAACTATCAGTACCTTTTTAAAGAATAAGGTTCACGCTTTTCAAAAGTTTTTGAAAAAAATCTTTTATAGCATGAATATTATTTGCAACATTATCACCTCGCTGTATGAAGTTTTTCACTCGTAATAATATGAAATATACATTGTTATTGTTATTAATGTTCTCACTTACACACTGCATGTATAAAATCTCTTCCTTCTCTTTGCCTTTGGAACTGAGAGACCTAAAAGAATAACAATTAACATAAATTGTCATATAATCACCAAAGTAGCGTTGTGGATCCACTTTTAAAATTATTACGTTTCCGCACTCCACTATACGCGGTAATGTAATCCTGTAAAGAAAAAGTGAAAAAACAAACATTTTTTTTTTGGGTTTATTTTTCGTTTTTCTGCATAAAGACAAAAAAAATGGTTTTTAAAAAATGTGTGCTGTGTTTGTGTCGATCGGGTTTTGACTGATTCTGATCGAGGACGTCTCACAGACGACACCTATTGAGTTTGGGGTGGATAGAACACACTCTATCATGTACATGGGTCATGAGAAAGTACAATGGTGGACTATTTGAGAATTTTTTTTTTGTTAGCACGATTACTCAATAATTAAATCATATCAGATTAATCGGGTTTCGACTAATTTTGATTAGGGACGTCTACCAGACGACATCTATTGATTTTGAGGTGGATAGGACACACCCCACCCTATCCATGGGTCATGAGAAAGCACGATGGTGGACTATTTGAAAAAAGTAAAACTGTCGCATAAAACACATATTCTGCATTTATGTGTTGGTTTACTTTTTCTCGGCCACTCAATGTCGAGATAGAGATGTTCTACGTGCGGAAAAGTTTTAAGGTTTTAAAACTGTTTATTTTTACACAGCAATAATGCGCATGTAATACCCCATTTGGAAGCTGCTTTAAATATGTATTCAAACGTTGTTTTTATTTTGACATCTATCTTTTTATTGTTTTAAACCATAAAACTATTTAGGCAGTGCATACCTATAAAAGCTAAGTGTCGGGTATTTTCTGACAGATATTAGTAAAAAGTCACTTAGACATTGTTACATATCCGAATTTTATTTTTCATTTTTATTTAAAATTTTGCTTTAGCGTACTTTTGACTCATACGATTATAAACAGAGAGAAATAAAGAGAGATATCCAGATCACTCTATCTCCACAGCATATCTACGAAAGACACAGCAGAAGATTCAGTATTTCTCAGTAGTATTTAGGATTAAAAAAGTATAAAAAACAAATATTGTCACTAAAACTATTGTCACTAGGTATAATTCAATGCCTGGCGGGGCTTTAGCCCGAGGAGTAGATGTTTCCTATAAAAATTATAGCTTTGCTATTCGGGAACTACTTGATAACCGCTTGGCGGTTTTGATAGTTCCTTTCCCGATTTCCGACTTATATGTTATAGTGTAAAGGGATTTAAATAAAGAAAATAACTCTTACAAATTATTAATGATTTATCAGTTAATACGATAATCCCTGATCATCCAAATTTAAATTTTGTGAAATAATACCAGTAAAATAGTTTATGAACCTGAATATATTCACAAAAATTTATTTTACCGACGACTTAATCTTTTCCTAAATATTATTGTGAATACCAGTAATATGAATGCACTGATCAATTTCGAGATCGGAAACTATTGACGAATTTCGTGATATGGATACTATTTTTCCACAGGATGATGCTCTACAAAAATATGGCCCAATAAGAGTTTATCCTAATGAACAGTATCTCAATTGGTGGATTGAAACCCGTAGTACGTTAGAATAGCCTGCTAGGTCTCCAAATCCAACTTTCTTTGAAATCATTGTATGGGGCTACTTAAAATAGAAAGTATATGCTATATAACCTTACTAATATCGAGGTTTTGAAGCAGATAATTGATAAAGAATATAGGTTAATTTCAGCAGAAAAACTTTAATGGGCGAAAGAGGACTTTTCTTGTATTAGGATGAAAGCCAGAAGATGCCAGCAAGAGAAATATGACAAGGCCTTTTCATTCCTTTATGGTCCAATTAAGGTTTATCCCAATGAAGAACTTCCACATAGGTGGATTATATTACAAGGTACGATGGAGTGGCCTGATAGGTCTACAGACCTAATCCTCTTTGATTTATCTTTATTGGACTACTTAAAATCTAAGGTATACGTAACCCACTAACATTGAGGTTTGAAGCAGAGAATTACTGAAGAATGTAGGATAATTTCAATAGAAAACTTTACTGGATGAAAGAAGATATGCTGTCAATAAGAATATCTCTTTAGATAAGAGATACTGGTACTGTCACTAAGAGGAAGGTGCATAAAAACTGTTCGTTCTTTTAGGTATGTCAGTTCCAATAAAAGGGGAAAGAGATTTTAAACTAGTGCTGTATACTATGTTACTGATATGTATTTGTATCTTAACAGTAGTTTAGATTGTCTAACAGTATATGTGAAAAGGGGGATCCGAACTCTTGATGATTTTATAGGCTCCGTCTAGAACCATCCTGTTATGAAGACTTTCCTAATTAAAGACCATCCATGACCTCCTCGATATCATGAGAGATATAACCGTGGAGCGGAAGATCTGACGTGCAATCTCCTATTAACAATAAGATTCATCCTTTTTCGGGTTACTGCGTAGAGTTATCGCAGCTCCTCTTCTGTCCACTTCACTACTCAGAAGGAATAGACAAGATCGGCATGGCAAGCACAAGCCAAGAATAAAGCAAAGATAAAGTGTCTCTAATTAACAAGTTGCAGATACATTGTTCTTCCCCGATAGTTCTGAAGACTTGCTGGGGAGAGCGTTTTTTATGACACCCGCCTCTTGTGTGGGGCGTTGTTCAACACCCAAGGAAGTGTACGACTCTCCGAACCCCTTTTGCTCTAGAAGTTGTGATATTGTCGAGGGTTACGTGATCATTTTCTTAGTTTTCTATATAGTCTTTAATTTAAGGACTTTTAATATGGTTATAAATCAAATACTGGACAACAATGTGTTCTAATATAAACATTATATATATATATATATATATATATATATATATATATATATATATATATATTTATTTATTTATATGTTCCGACATATTTAGGTTACATACCATACCATTTATGAAAATCATATACTAATTATGCGTTATTTGTAATTAAAAAATGATTGTTATTATTCATGTGCATATTAAATTTTAGATAGAGTTGAGGGTTGCGGGAATAGAAAAGATTCTTGTTGAGTAACGGATACAAGTATATGAATTTATTACTATATTTAAACTTTTATATCCTCATCGTTAACCTTTCTTTGTCAAAATTTTAATACATAATTTTTATATGTGAGTTTTGATGAAAATATTTAACCTATATGAGTATTTAAGAACCTAATTTCATAATTAAAAATTGTGATCACAAACTACATTTTCTTGTATATAACTCTATCATAGTGATAGTACCTGGACCCTAGGCCGTCGGAGATTATACATTCCTTTAGGTCGTCTTTTTTAAATACATTGACTTGCTAATAAATATAATTATATAAAGTGTCAGATAACATACATTACTTCAATAGGTTTATGTTATATAGAGATTAATAGATATATTACATATTAAGTAAATCCATGAACAAACTGCGTCAATTCCACAGTAACGGATTACCTCGGTGAAAATAAATCGTAAAAGGTTAATGGTTGGTGGTAAACTGATCTCTGGCATCGGGGTTTCTTGTTTTCACCAAAAGAATCTTTATACATATTCTATATTTGCTTGTCATTAACGTAACATTTTATCTCCCAAGTCATTACCTGCAATTTAAAATATCAATACAATTATCATCTAGTCTATTTAAACACTAAATAATATTGTTTCAGTATAAGATCTTAGCTAAATACGTACAGTCGGGGTAGTGTCCGTGATTATATCAGTTCTGCAAAATGAACAAAATGAAGTGTGGAGACATTACGTGAGTTGACATATTATATTAGATATAGTAGATATATACATGTTCATTAGTTAGTTTTTCTGAACTGAAGTTTTAATAATGGAAATGAAATAATTTTAACGATTTTGAATTATGACTATGAAAGACTATTCACTTGAGTATTATCTAAATATATCATTCTTGTCTTACTCAAAATGTATACAACTATTTTATTATTTAACGTCTATTTAATTTTTTTATGTACTCTCAAAATATACACCTATATATTCGAAAAATAATTGAATATTTTTTATTTTTTTATGAGTTCAATTAAAGAAATGTAGGAAAAAAATGGAATCTTTATAAATGAACACAACCCAAATATATATTAAAATATTAGAAATCTTATATGTACATCTTGATATGGATTGGAGTATGTATACAATAATTGCTTCAATAAGTTGTATTATTCAATATTTCTGAAGAATTACCTACTAGTTATTTGCCTTTAAATATTACGAGATATTTTGTTTTCTGAGATATCTAGACACAGTCCAGACATTTCGGTATGCACATGAAAATAAATACTAATTTGATCAGATAAATATAATGTATTACTAGAAATATGTTATATATAATTTCTCTGAGTTGTGAGGTTTATTTAAACTTTTTTTATAATATCTTGATTTATTTGAATATATTTATAAAAATATATTATTTGGAAACTTTAAAACTGTAGTACATGAATGATGAAGTTCTAATATGTACGAAACTATATTTCTATATTTTAAAACAGAATACTTGATTTTAATATGCCATTATGTTTTAACCTAATCATGGATGCTCGAAGGGGGACATGAATGGAATTTTTATTTTCTACAAATCAAATTATTTTGAATATAATTTTCCTTTATTATTTAAGGAATTCCACAAATTTTGCAGAATTTACTTATATTTATATTCCATAATGTATTTATTATATTCATAATTAATGACGTACAAATTTTGTTATACATACATACATTATAGAAAACTTTGAAAAATAATTTTATTAAGCCGACATTTCAATAAAGTACAGAGTGGTAAACGTTCGGGTAACTTTAAACCTCCTCCTATAGACAATTTCAACTACAAGAGTTAAAAAATAATATATAAAATTTACAATTCCTTGTCGAAAAAAAGAACAAAAAACAAAATTGTCTTCAACACACTTATTTATTAAAGCAATTTCATTAATAAACTTTAAATATCCGTACCGACTTTCCATTTGAGAACCCCGTGTGTTGAATATATGTATAATCTCTTCTTTAATTTATCTAATATGTGGGACGCATTCTTAATTTTCATTATGTTTCTATTAAATATTCATATGTTTTAAGGTCATATTAATTTTCATGTCTCTTTGGAAACAAGGATATCGTGTTGAGGAATGAAAATTAATTAGAGTTAATTAATCATGTTTAATTGTTTTTATTATATTAACATCTATTATGTTTTATCTTAAAACTGTGAAATGAGTTATGACAATTACAATAAATGGACTTTATTTAATGATTTGTTAGGGTAATATTGTGTACACGGTAATAATTACCAAAACCAAATCAATAACTGAAATGTAATAATTGTAGAAGAGATAATAATTTCGGTATAACAATTCATCTTTTAGCTTTGTGGTATATATATATATATATATATATATATATATATATATATATATATATATATATATATAGCAAACCAAATTTCTATAAATTATTGTATAGCAATAAAACTTAAACACGATTGTGGATACAGACTTGAAACATAGCTTAAGTTCTAGAAAAATCATATGGTAAATTAAGAAAAGTCATTCAACTTAATAGAAAAGATTTATTTGAAAATGTACAAAGAACATATTTATGCTATTTATGCTAATATGCTAATTAGCATTAGCCAAAGTAGGGCTAATGCTAATCCTGAAAGAGATATATTAAGGTGGTAGTAAATTCGTAGAGAATTTACATGTATATACAGTTTTGTTAACAGTAAGAATATTAGGAATATATTAGGATAATTTTAATGAATATCAAATGGTAATAGACATTCTTCTCCCATTTTATATGTAACTATAAGAACCTAGCTAACCATAATGTATAGGTATAACGTTTGTCTTCGTTATGCCAAAAATGATCCAAAGAGAGAAATCTCTGTGAATGTGGAGGACAAGAAACTGTTCTGTTCTTTCCTATTCATTTATTGGGAAATGTTTTTTAAAATTGAAGTCTTTCATTTGAAAATTATAGTGACTTAAAACAAATATAATATGCAGTTGCCAAAGTACAATGCGATAATAGGATACCATTTTGTAAAAACCATTATAGACCTAAAATACTGGAAACAATTTCTGTAAAATATTTAACAATCTATATTGCTGATAAAAATTGCAAATTTAAATTTTCAGTTATAAAATGTTTTACATTGTCACATGACAATGATTATACAGTGCGATTTTCGCATACTCCATTTTACAAATTCAGTTTAAAATGGTGCTAAATTAACATAAAAAATATATAAAAAAATAAATCTTTGGGCATCAATCAAAATATTGCTTAATGTCCAACAACAAAAATATATATGATTTTAAAAATATCTAATTATAATAAACCGTGCTGGTGATTCATGTCATCCACTTTGACATCAGTTAAATAATTTTTCCTTCAACAGTTTATTTAATAACATTTGAAAATGTCAGGTTTCGAGGACTTACATCGTTGGTAACGAATATTATGGCACTCTATTTGAAATTAGTTTTTCGCATTGTTAGTTATATCATATGTATTAGACGTTCTATTTTTCGCACTTTGTATATTACAGGTATAATTCTTTGCATAGCATTTCAAGCGGTTGTTATTTATTATTAAGAATTCGGCTGAAATACAATTTATTTGGGGCTTGGCATAACAAGAATTACAAACGATAGGCCAAATCTACTAAATCCAGGAAAAAACGTGTCTAGCTGGATCAACAATATTTTTGTAGTGGTGGTGTTTTTTTAGATGATGTGCATTTTAGGAAATAAATGAAATGTAGCATTTTAGGAAAATATATTTGGCATCCGTAGAAAAACAGTGAAACACAATGTTCGATGGGCACTATTTTCAATTTTTTTAACTCGCTAATTTAAAAAAATCGTGAAACAATGTTGTACATACCTAATTTTTTAATAAAATATTGAATTTTTCCACATATTCTATAATATATAATAGGAATCCTTTGGAAATGCAAACTGATTTATATTGTGTTTTATGCTTAAGTTGATCTTTTTTCTTCGTTTCCAGTGTTTAAGAACGAAACTCCTTTATTAATTTGCCTAAAATGTTTTATGAAATTGGACTTGATATGGATTAACTTAACAATTATTACTAAAATTGGTTACTGAAATAGTCGTGTACGATCTATGCAACTAAAATATTTTCGAAAGTGTGGTGTTACCACTTATATGTAAAACCGGCAACATCTTCGTTATTTTAAATAGAATACCCTGTATATTTTTGCATTTTTTGGATTATCGTCTCTTTCTGAGTAACTTTTGTTAATACTTCCCTATATCTATCTCAAGCCGTTATCGAGATAATAATTCTTTTCTGAATTTATTGCCAAAAATTTTACTTTCAGTAAATCGTGTTTTCTCCTATACCTTATGTGCACCGTTTTCGATATAAAGGCACTTTTCTGTAACCCTTCCAAGAATATAGATAATCCTGAATATAAATTCTCCGTCGATAATCCTGAGGCATGAGAAATTGGACTCTTGTAAATTTATAATTATGCATTTTATGGTTTGCTAGTATTCTTCGAATGGATGAATATGGCAATCCTAAATCCTGTTCAGCACAACGTATGGAATACTGGGGATTTACATGAAAATATACTAGCACATTGATTTCATTTACCTCGTCAGATGTCACAGGTTTCGGTAAATTTGTTGGTTCTCTTAATGACGAACCAAAATTCATAAAATTCCTCTGAATTCGTAGAAACTTTCTGTTGTTCATCTGCGGCAAATTCGGATATTTCTCATTAAATATTCTACAAGTTCTGTTGATAATCTTATTATAAAACTGTGTTTGTATAATTATTTTCTGCCATCTATTAAAATTAAGTGCAAATATTACTAATGTCAAATTTATTTAGAAAAATAGCATGTCTGTTGTCATTACAGAAGGATAAAATAAAAATTTCATGGCCCACCCGTTATGACAACATACCAAAAGATATAATATTCTTGGAAGGGTTACAGAAAAGTGCCTATATATCGAAAACGGTGCACATTAGGTATAGGGTACATTAACATTTTTAAATAGGTAAATGTATCACCTTTGCGAATTAGTAATAATATACTGGGCATTCCATTAAAAAAAATTGACTTTCGTACATTTCTCTGTCACTTATAGAAAACATTCTCTAACTCACCCTGTATGATATTGGAAACATTTGATTAATGAAGAAGATGCCCCCAGGCCTTGCCTAGCCACAACTGAATTATCTGTTAATTGCTGCGTAGGTAGGAGAAAACACGATTTACTGAAAGTAAAATTTTTGGCAATAAATTCAGAGAAGAATTATTACCTCGATAACGGCTTGAGATAGATATAGGGAAATATTAACAGAAGTTACTCATAATGAGACGATAATCCAAAAACTGCAAAAATATATAGGGTATTCTATTTAAAATAACGAAGATGTTGCCGGTTTTACGTATAAGTGGCAACACCGCGCTTTCGAAAATATTTCAGTTGCATAGATTATACTCGACTATTTTGGTAACCAAAATTTTGAAGCAGTCGGTAGATCCGTTCTTGATATACTTTTAAAACTCCATCCACCGTGGCTCATCCTGTATATATATATATATATATATATATATATATATATATATATATATATATATATATATATATATATGTTAGTTTCTATTCAAAAAGTTTATCAAATAATATTCCGAAATTCACAAAATAACATTTATTGACAATTATCGATCCACCCATCCACCACACCGCGCTACACGTTATACATAATACAGACTAATCTTAGGCCCTGACTGAACATCGAGTAAATAGTCGTCTAAGCTTGAGAGTATTTGTTTACAATAACTTATAGTTAATGGGGTTGAATGGCTTCATCTAGGGTTCAAGTGGCTGCGACGGGACCTTGAAGACGGCAGACAAGTTAACATATATATATATATATATATATATATATATATATATATATATATATATATATATATATATATATATATATATATATATATATATATAATATATATAAGCCTTAGTAAGAATCACAAAATATTGTTTGTTTTGACAACTGTTTACTAAGTCGCTTAATATTAAAGATATAGCACGGGGCATGATTCATTAAGAATTTTACATGTTTTGCCAAATATGTATATACTAGATATACCATATATTTCATATATTTGTCATATTACTATTTAAATTACTATTTTTGATTCAATTTTATGATTTATTTCATAGTTGAACGAATCTTCGTGGTTTTGGGAGTGCGAAATTTTTTCAATTACATTATATTACAAATTTTTCGCTATCTTGATTTATGTTATAAAATAACAAGAGGTAGATTAAAAGTGATCATTTATGATCAACACTTGAACAGTACATGAGTTATAAATCACATCACAAAACGACAAAAAAGATTAATTAAAGCCAATAATAATTATTGTTTGTATAAGAATGAAGTTTGAATGATATTTTTTTATCAAGTTCAATAGCCAAGATAATCTCTTGCATTTTACAGCAAGATCACAACATTTAAGTATGTTTCTTCTTTGATTTAAGATGATTAGAGTAAATTATAAGTTGGTATTTTTAATAACTATATGCTTTTGTACAATAACAATTCATTCGAATGAAAATTTGCAAAACAAGTAAATATTTAAATGAGTATTTATGTAAGACCATATTGCAACGTATACCAGCAGTATAATATATATATATATATATATATATATATATATATATATATATATATATATATATATATATATATATATATATATATCCAAGTGCATATTTTCTATCTAAAACATTCACGCAATTTATATCAGTTGATTGAATTGCTATTTTATTAACCTTTATAATAAAATGGGGATAAAATTAAAGGAGATGGTAAATTTTGATTAAATATTAATTATTGATAATTTGTATTCTGCTATAGGATGCGCCTACTTATAACGGAATTAATATTTTGTGTACCAGCTAACTATTAAAATACGTCTCTATACATTTATTAATAAGTGAATAGTATATACTATTCTATGTAAAATAATTAAGAGAATTGTTAATTGTAATTAGTTTCTGTTTACGTGTTTAATTGACATTGTTAAGGCAATCCAGTCCTATGGCATATCAATTTTACAATGACTTGTGTCATTTATTAAATATATCTAATGTATAACTCTCGCTTATTACCCAAACAAAATTGAAAGTAATATAAAAAAATGTTATCATGAAAAATCTAAGAAAGCATCACAATTTTGAAACAAATAGAATTAATAGAGAACTAACTAAAGTTAAAACTAAAAGCTAAAGTTGAAACTTAAAACTAAATTAAATATTATCGACGTTTTATTTATTCATCTAACAGTTTAAATTGTGTTTAATAAAATAAGCTACTACATCTCCATAATTCTCTTCTATATGGACTTCGAAAATGTACTTGTGATCAGTAACTTTTTATAAAAAATATAGCAATGGACAATTACTCAATACACTCTTCCATTTTGAGTATTCCTAAATAATGATATAAAACTGTAAGAGCATAAGAAAAATTATTATTAATAATTATTAATAGTAAATATGATTCTTTAGACAAAGAACTAAATTATGAGCTTTTGGTATTACTTCTTACTAGCAAGTACTATTAATTATTTTGTTATTTAGTTTATTAACCAAAATAAGGTTTTATGTTAGTTTACCTAAATATTCTCTTTTGAAAAATTTTGTAATTGCTTTCAGAATGAGTTCAGTGTTGTGTCATTTAAGGGTGTATAAAGCAATGTATGTCTGTATATACAAGTGCCCATGTAAGTCAATATGTCACTATATTTATTACAGAATTGGCAGGTAATTTTATAGTAGCATTTAGTGGTGTATTTACTACTATCATCTGTAGCCATATCATACATTATTCACTACATAGGAAGCTGCTCTAATCAACTTCAAATTCAGCGATTAATGGTATTAGAACTAATAAGTCAAATTCTCTTTCACAATTTTTTATCAGTTTCTCGCACCCTATTTCCAATATATAGAACGTGAGCGTAGAAAAAGTTAGTTATATACTCGTGTAATGGCACTGCAAATGTTCTTTATATCTTATTTTAAAAGAATCACTGCTTTGACCCACGTTTACGTTATGAAAATCCGATAAATATTTTTTGGCAACTAAAATACATATAATTGTTTTTATTTAACCAAGCTTTTTCATCAGTGTTCGTTAATTTGACTTGGTTTAGAGCTACGTTTTAAGATTACGAGTATATTGAGATAAACATAAGCAATTGTTAGAGATTATTTGACAACAAAATTATAACAATTCAAAGGACCCTAATTATTTTCATAGTATGTTAACTATTCTGAGCTCAAGTTTACTGATATAGCTTACTTTTTCTATTACGTATCTGTATTGTCTACACTGCAATTATTTTCTGCAAAAATAAGCAGAGGATGAATATTTTACGTACGGTACTAACTTATTAATAATTATTATAAGTACTTTTAGATCCTATTCTCATTGTAGTATAAGCTAACTACTTCTAAATATAGTATTAATAATTTATAGAACATTAATTAAACTTACTACTTACTTTCAATTAAAGTATACGTCAAACAAAGTATTTATTTAAATTTTCCATTACAAAACCATAACAATTAGTTATATAATGTATATATGTATATCGTCAACTGTATTAAATTACATAGTTTATAAATATGTATATACCATATATATATATATATATATATATATATATATATCCTATTGAATTGTTTAAGATTTTGATGAACATGCTTACGTCACTTAAATCCCTAGAATAATATTGCTAATAGTATAGAATAATTGTAAATGGAAATTATTTCTGTAATTAACTGTGAGCGTGAAAGACCTGTCGTTACGGGAAACTCCAATAAGTAAATCCTGCTGATACGGAAGTGAATATTTGTGCGTTAAGAATGCTGAAGTGATGAAATTAAAGTGAATTGAAATTGAATATAGAGCACACTGACAATAGTTAAATTTAAGGACTAAAAACTCCATGAAGTAAATTTCCACAAAATACTACGTTCAACAAACAATCCGTCATCAAGTTCAGATCTATACTAATAAAGCCCACAATACAAATTCTAATAAGAAATAATTGCATTGATACCTATTTTTATTAAACGCAAGTAGGTACTATGCAAAACTAAAACAAAACAATAACAATCAAAATCAAAAACCAAATCAAGAGACCAGTTTTCTATTAATATCGAAAGGTTACATGTTAGTCATCGCGTGTTTCGTCAATCAAGTTAGCATCAACAGGAGATGATTAAAATTCCGTTTCAATCATCAAAGAGTTGTAATCATCTTCTGGTGATTCAAATTAGATTGGGGAAATACGCGTTGCTCAACGTGCATTCTCTCGGTGCTCGTGGAAGTCTCACCTGTTCTTGTTGCTGCATTGAAGGTTCTAGCCCCTTATAATAGACACAATGCTATCGGTATTTTTCTCATTAAAGATGTTTTCAGCTACAAGTAAGTTTCTTTCTTCCGTCTTACGAATAATTAGAATTGCATTAACTTTTTCTTCTACAGTAGGTACATACACATACGTATGTTATTAAATGTAATCAAAAGTACGCTAAAGAAAATTTCTAAATGTAAACACACAACAAAATTTGGATACGTAGAAATATCTAAGTGGCTTAAAAAAATCAAACAACATGTTTTGACATTTGAAAAATACTCTTTAGAATATGTTCCACATTCTTCACAATATCCTCGAGAATGCATCCTCTACACATAGAACTGCCACATAGACCATAACATAGAGATACTTGTTCAACCTATATTGTCTCCTAAACGTTCTTATTAGGATTTATAAATTTATACGTGACAGATTCAAGTACTAGTTTGCTAGTTTGCTGCAAGGTATTGTAAGTAATATTTTTCTTTCTCTACAACTGTTAATTAGTTAGGCCCATCTATATTAATTTAAGGCATTTAAGCGAGTAGTCTCTTATTATGATTTTCCGAATGGCTTTACTTAATGCTACTGCTGGTATCTATCCCAACAGAAAGCCTCTTGAATCTTAGGTGTGATATGTTATTTTTCACCTCATTTTCATGTTTCTTTTTTACTACTTAAAAATGAATTTTTACCTTAAACACATTCGCATATATAATACAAATACCTACTTTGAAGATAATTGTTATTCCCATCTAATTTTCCGGGATACCAGGCTGCCCCGGAACTGCATATCACGATTTCATCCTCATTAGGAATCATCAGTGCAAGTATACCGGACTATTCCTATCGCTATGGGAATATTAGACGAGTCTTGTACTACACTCCGGCATGAGTAATACAGCTTATCAAGACTGGGAACAAGTCGCAAAACGAGGTGCGCAGTAAGTAGCCTCTTATTTACTCAGTCGCATTGAGATTCCTTCATCGAGTGATGTGAATGTACACAGAGTTCGATCTGGCTGCACGTAAAGTTCATACTTTACGTGCAGCCTCACTTTCTCTTCAAGGGAGAACCCTTCGAATGCTGCCTCACTTTCTCTTCTATGCATACATGGAGAATCTTACACTTTTCCTATTCTTGACAAACTGTACATGACATTATTTTGAATAAATAGAGCATCTGCGGAAACCCTTATGTGTACATTTTCAGATTCATATTATTTGTAGATGTACAAGAATGTTTAACAGCCCGCTCATCAAATACATTGTATTTAACACTTTTATGAACGTATGTCATCACGATTCCAGTTAAAATAAACAGTTTTAAAACCTCAAAACGGACTTTTCCGCACGTATAACATTTATATTTCGAAATTGACTGGCCGAGAAAAAATAAACCAACACATAAATGCAGAATATGTGTTTTATGAGACAGTTTTACTTTTTTCAAATAGTCCACCATCGTGTTTTCTCATGACCCATAGATAGGGTGGGGTGTGTCCTATCCGCCTCAAAGTCAATAGATGTCGTCTCGTAGACGTCCTTAATCAGAATCAGTCAAAACCCGATCGATCCGACACGATTTAATTAAGTGTTCCTGCTAACAAAAAAAATTTCTCAAATAGTCCACCATTGTACTTTATCATGACCCATGTATATGGTAGAGTGTGTTCTATCCACCTTAAAATCAAAAGGTGTCGTCTGGGAGACATGCCCAATTAGAATCAGTTAAAACCCAATCGATCCGATACGATTTAGTTGAGTTATCGTGCTAACAAAAATAAATGCCGACGACAACACCAACGACGACAACGACACACACACAGCAAACATTTTTTAAAAACCATTATTTTTTTGGTTTTTATGTCAAAAAATGAAAAATAAACCCAAAAATAAATTTGTTTTTTCACTTTTTATTTACACGATTATTTTTCGCTTAGTAGAATGCAGAAAAGTAAAAGATCCTAGGGTAACAAACGTAAGTAAAAACTCAACGACCTTCCTTGATTTTCAATTTAATTTCGTCATTTAAAATAATAATACCACTTCAGTAGAATCTATTTCATCATCTCTATGATCTATAATAATTAATAATTTGTAAGAAAGTCCTAAATACCCTTGACTGAAATTGTTAAGTACGCCTCTCTTGGTGTCACTTGAAACTCGTGACGTCATCGATTTCGTTATCTACTTATTCACTTACGCCATTAGGTATTGCTGCTTCATAAATGCGGCTTTACACAAACGTCTGCTGTAGTATAATAAATTTATCTGGGATTATCGGTAACTTAATTCAATATGACATTAAGTACTAACTGTTATTAACGTTAGCGATACTGTCTAAGATTCGTATTTTTTGGAAACAATAACAACGTACAATATAGATAATGGCACAGATCAATAACTCACTTGCGTAAATTAGATTCTAAAAATAGATAAGCAATTACTCAGGAAACACTAAATAAGTGTATAATCTAAAATCAATGTTGATAGGATTTTATTATGAGTATTAATATAATCATACACCAACGTATGCCTAGATAGTGTCTCAAGAACAAAGTACAATTCCCCTCTAAACAAACAGTTCTGATTGGGGACGTCTCCCAAACACCTATTGATTTTGAGGTGGACAGAACACACTCTACCATGTAGATGGGTCTTGAGAAAGTACAATGGAGGACGATTAGAAATTTTTTTTTTGTTAGCACGATCACTCAATTAAATCGTGTCGGATCGATCGGGTTTCGACTGATTCTGATTAGGGACGTCTACCAGACGACACCTATTGATATTGAGGTGGATAGAACATACCCCACCTTGTCCATGGGTCATGAGAAAGCACGATGGTGGACTATTTGAAAAAAGTAAAACTGTCGCATAAAACACATATTCTGCATTTATGTGTTGGTTTATTTTTTCTCCGCCACTCAATGTCGAGATAGAGATGTTCCACGTGCGGAAAAGTCCGTTTTAAAGTTTTAAAACTGTTTATTACCAACTTCCTCTAAAATAATGCTTAATATCAAATATGTAACATAACGTACTCTAATAAATATGAAAATTCTTTCCACAGTTAGTTATCGATTTTTATTTATTTGGAATTCACATTATCGACAATATTTAAATATCTAAGTATCATTCATTTATCACCCTGTTACAATAATGTTGAATATTATTTTGTTGCGCATTCAAAGAGATATTATTCAGAGCCCATCACTGTCAACTTCGCCTTTTCAACAATGTCCGGAGAAATACGTTTTAAGTACATGCAAGATATATTCTGTTATCGAAATATGTTCATTTAATATCATTAATATCGAGTATGGGTTCCTCAACATCAAAACGGACTACGCATCTTCTGAATATTACATATATTTCCACATAGTTATTTAAGGACGCAACTGAAATATTAATGACAACGTTGTTTCAGAAAATGTAAAGAAAACAACCTGCTTTAAAGAAATAACCTTGTAAGACATTTCTCCTCTCATTTCAAGAGGATGTGTAGATAAGCATCTAATCTAAATAAACGGTTGTTTGTCACACTAGTCAGACGTTAAACCCTTGTTTGATCGGTGATTGATGATACTATTGGACTGAATAAAATGAAACAAGGGATACAAAATACAAAGGATATAGGGGAGACTAAAAATTCGATCGTTAAATAGATCTACGAGAGTGTGAGACTTTAACATCACATGAAATGTGTTAGAGGCCATATGTATATGTATAAAGTGGCTGTGAATGTTCATGATATATTTATGGGATTATTATGAGATGACATATTTTATGAAATATATTTTGTACCTGGGTAACACAAGTTTAATATTTCTTTTTGCGTTTCATGACTGAGAGCTGAGACTGCATCTATTCCGTAAAATGTGCTTAAAGAACTAAAATAATTTTTTATTTTCCAGGTTATGACAAGGTGAAGTCACTCGAAACTTTTTTTTATTTTACTCAATGATATCTCAAATTTAGTATTTTTATTATTGTTATTAATATTAAACATGCTATTGATACTGATTTTATAAAAAAGAATTAAATATTTAGTGAAGAAATATATTTCTGACAAAATAATTCCAAATTGATTGTTAAATGCTCCCACTGAGGAAATTGATATTATTCAGTTTAATAAGTTTCTTGTTCATCTGTTAGTAGACTCCAAAAGTTATGGGAACTTCTGAGTTACTCGAAATAGTGCTGTTTGGTTGGACAAAAGATCTTGTAAAAGTATGAAAATTGAAATTTTGAATCCAGAATATATCGAACATATACGAATAATAACTAAATATTGAATGAATACCTACCGTGTTTCCTTCTATTTCCTCAATTACATTTTGTATATATTTTATTTAACTACGATCTAAATATCGCCAATTATAATATGCAATAAAGTTATTATTCTCATTATTATTATTATTACTTAGTGTTACTAATTTAATTATTCAGTTCTTCTAATTCTAAATATGAGTAGTCTGGGAAGTCAGGAACATTTATTTTTTATCCCACTGCTATAAATTCTCTGCTGCTTTATATACACAAAAGAATTTACAAAATACCACAATATTTTATAGAAATTACCGGAATTTAATTGAATACTTCGAGAACATCAACATTCCAACGTAATCTAAGTGACATAACTGACAAAGGCATAACCTAAAGAATTGCTAAACAACTTCTAACAACACGTGAACAATAAACCGAGTTTTAGTAAACAAGTCAAAACATCTCAGTAATACTCGCATTTTGAAACAATGTTTTAATAATTAATATGTCGTGAAGGAAACTTGGAAGTATACTTGGACTAAGGCCAAGTATACTTAAAACACTGTATAAGACTATTTATTGTTAACTTCTTGACTATTAAACGCGCACAAATAAACAAAAAGGCTATCGATAAAACAAAAAAAATAATTTTGTAAATAAAACTAAATAATACTAAATTTTTTTGAAAACTTAAAAAGAAATTAAGTGAAATATTTAAAATCAAACATCTGTTGATCTGTTGAATTATAGACCTTTGATATTAAATTTTCAATAACTATAAAAATGTATTAGGGATAAATCGCTAGAGATATCTAGACACTCAGCTTTATATTGACTAGATGATGAAATAATTGGGCATTGACAGATATACCTATTAAGAAAATACTCCTAATTGAGATCACTGCAAAATGTGATCTGCCTCCTGAATCAATTCCTATCGATGCTAAATGTTCCTATGAATTTCATTAGTGATCATCTGGATCAGATTATATCATCGTAAATTGTACAAAAAAAAAATCGCTAGCTACAAAATGATCATATGAGTATGATCAAACAATTTGTTTATTTATAATTTCGGCTCAAACGTTCAATTTAGGAAAATCCCATAACTCAGATGGATATTAAATGTGAATCATCCAATGTGGATTATTAGTATTCTAGAACCATTATGAGTATCAACTTGTGTTTTATTATCTTCAATATCTGCAAACATATCTAATTTCTTTTTACCATTGAAGATTGGGTTTCTATCAGATTCAAAAAAAATTTTGACGTTTTCTAGTTTTTTCTCTGTTCTATTAAATATAGCCTGAGAAATGCGGTAGTTAGGTAACAGTTATCACTAGAGATCTCTCATATCATGTTGGTTCTTGTTTTATCACCATATCCTAACAAATATCTTAGGGTTACCATACTCATCAAAATAATGATCAAAGTATATCAACTTGAAAATGAACAATAAATAACTATTCTATGCTATCACATATACGAGAACTGGCTCATAATAGTTCGACCAGGCATAATTTTACATCTATTTAAATAAAAGTAATAACACCCTCACAACTATTCTATTAAAGAAAAATATTGGTAACACAAACAAGGTATAAACTTTTAACTTAAATACGATGAAATATTACTACGTTATGATGTGTCACTAACAAGTTTGTTAATAAAAAACGTTAAGATTCGCAAGACAGTGCAAGGGATTATTAAGTTGTATAAAAAAAATGGATGCATAGCCCAAAGGAAGAAAACTAGCAGACTATCCCAAATCTCACGTTTAAAGCAATATGCTTTGAAGAGGATTGTAACAATAAACCGACGATCCGGTGTAAAAGAAATTATGGTACTATGAGGGCAAGCCATTAGAAAAAAATATTTCTGTATCAACAACTAAACGCTCAACAGAGAAAATAGGATACAAATTTTATAATGTAAAGTTTTTACATTTTACATTTTACTTTTGAACTTAGCGGTTTCTCCTTTATCAGTACTTGATACGAAAATATCAGTACCAGCACCACAGCTCCATGTTGCTAAACTGGGTAACACAAGCTTTTAATTATAAATCTTTTACTTCAAAAATAAAAAAAAGAATTTTATTTGAAGATTGTAAATTAGATGATAAATGAAATTATCTGTTATTTACGTAGCACTTCTGGTATTAAGAAGATATATAACACGCCTAATATCAAGAAATCAGAGTTACGTCTAGAAGCAACATGGGCACTGTTTATTTACAAAATTGATCAATGGTCTTACGAGAATATTGAATGTTTTTTTATTAAAATTAAAATGTATCACATTGTATATTAGCTTAATCAGGCGCCATAAAATATATATTAGGCACATAAATTTGTGTCATTGCCAATTAAAATGATTAAAGTATTTTCCAATACTTACAGCATTCAAGTATATCCTTAGAAAGTAATTCAAATATACGTTTTATTTTTGGTCAGATATGCTGCGACACGATTTATGGAAAATTTCTTAATAGAGACGTAGATAAGGATTGTTAATGAAAGTTATGCAATTAATGTCAAGTTGGAATTAGATTAGATCTAAATGTCAACTCTTCTTTTTGCTTTACGTAACTGATCTACCTTTAGGTGTCCTAGAGATAAAAATAAATGCGCTGCCCTCGATACAATGCCAACATAAATATTGATTCGGAATTAATGGATAATTTCTGAATGAAAATATTTCGTTGTTTTTTATGCACCAGATTTCGGATGCAATTCAATGTTGTGTTTGCAGATAAAACCTAAACGTTAAGCAATAAAAATTCCCCACATACAAGTTTATTGTTAACCAGTTAATAAAAAAAAAACTAATTACGATATAAATCAATAATTAATGTCGGTACTTCTAAATCGATGTATGTACGATAACTGGAAAAACCAGCATACAAATTATCTTATCATACTTCAACTTAAACCCACACCTATGAAAATCGATATATAAAAATGAGATTACTATTGCGATTATTTTTTACGATGGTAAAGAATAAAGGGATCAATTATCTATTTCTGCCAATATCAATAAACTACACGTGCATTTACCATCACAGGAAGATCTACGATAACGAAATCAAGAAATAGAGATTATATGTCATAACGTTATTTTTACTTATTTTCGTTTATCTTATTTACTTTTAGTTATATTTGAGATAAAATGGGTGCACATAATGTTACACATTATGTGATATTTGGCGCTACAGGAATGAAGTAATATAGAGAGTGGTCACTTTTTGGAATAAATATGACTGTTTGGCCCGATACTTATCATTGTCTACTAAAAAGTCGACAGTAACACCGAACAGAAACTATGAAAAGAATATTCACTCTCTGGCGGAACTTTAATGGTTCGCTTATAATGTCATGCCGCCATGCAGCTGTTGACCGGCGGCCTTCTTGAGTACACGCGAAATTACATATACGGAAACTTTGCGTTACGATTACTTATTTCGTCGTGAGCGTTTGTTACGAGGGCTAATAGAATACACTTTGGTAAATTAGATCCGTTTCTTAATGGAAATGTTTTGTTGAAGTAAAATAGTAGCTATGATTTACTAAAGTTTATTACATAAATTGTTGATATTTAATAGAGGTAAAACAGTACATAAACTACAAATAATAAATATTATTCAATAGCAGAAATATTAATATTACAAATATATTAATAACAATATCGCATTATATACTAACTGGACTGACAAGCTAATAAACAAATGTTCTCACAAATTTTTCGATATAGTTAGCTTGGCAATTGGTTTTCGTAATTTTTTGTTTTTCATATTTATATTTTTTATATTATTATGTGGTACACATGACAAACACAACATATGACTCCGTGCATTGTTCATTCTAGAATAATTTTATTCATTACTTCTCAATTATTTACCAAATTTTTGGAAATAGTCCAGCTATTTTCTTAAACAAATTTTTGATTAAAAAATTGCTCAAGCAACTTGGCGTCATCAGGAGTGACTACAATAGTTTTAATATGATCCCACTTGGTTGGTGAAACAAGCGTTGAGTATATGAAAAAAGATAAATCGTTTAGAATAATATATTAAAAGCAATAATAAAATAGGTACGTGAAATGCAAACTAGTCAGAATTCAGTATAGTTACTGATAATGAGGTTTTTGTGGAAAGCTGGTTCCTCCGTTTGATTTATTATTGTTCAATTTGTCTCGGAAAATCTCTATTTGCAGACTTGTACTAATGCAAACTAGTTTGATTTATAAAGTTGTATTATAGGTCATGAAATATTTTAATTGTTTTTTTACGAAGTAATAATGTTCATGGATAGTTAGTAAACTTCTGGAAATAAACTTCTTCTAGTTAATAAACATAATACTGGAATTTAATAAATTTGTACTGGACATATACAAAACAGAATTTATAATTAAAAAGTTGTCCAGTTATTATAGTCCCTTGACTAAAATAAATATAATTTCAGTTAACCAAGTTGATATTGAAACAATTTTACCATTTACAAAAATTAATTTTTAAACTGAGATGATCATTAAAAATGATTATGTATTTTATACATACTCCATTACCGAAAAGTAACATACAGTATTATATTTTGGGGATTTTAATCTGTCAGTAAAAGTTTTCAGGATACAAAAATGAGCTCTGCAAAATATGGTAGTAGACATAATGTGAATATCATTCATGTAGAAGCTTATTAAAAAAAGTTTATTAACAGCACCATTTGTATATCCAAGGTTTAATGCTTGTTAAAAGAGCTTACTCTTTATTTCAGAAAAAATAATTGTAGTAGTTACAGTACCAAGAATTGTACATCTACAACATAATATTTTTCTTTGTGAATATAATCCTGGCATAACTATATAGGCATTAAATTATGGAACAAGATTCTAAATGGGCACAGCTAACCAAAGTAAATTTAAAATATTTTAATTCAAATATCTGATTGAAAATAGTTTTTATGATATAAATAAATATTTATGTCATTTATAAAATACAAAGGATTTTATTGTTCTTTATTCTGATATAATTTATCGTTATAAGTATCTGTTCTTTGGTATAATGTATTTGGTCGAAATGTTTCCTTTTACTTTTGCGTATACATTTGATTAGTTTAATATCCTATATATATATATATATATATATATATATATATATATATATATATATATATATATATATATATATATATATATATATTACATTGGTATTTTGTAAATGTAAAATATATATAGGGTATTAGGGTAGATGTTTAAGGAAAACTTGATGTACATTACTACAATTCCATTTAATATAAATCTTATAACATCATTATGTTAAATAGTTTATTTCATCGCTATTTGCTCAATAAATAATTTCAAACGGCTCTTATCTCATACCGTGGCTTGTTATTATAGCTAGGCTCAGGTAGATTATTCCCACATTAAATTCGCGAGGGAACTACGTCATCTGATTTATGTTTTTATCCTAAAAGTTTAGTTTAATGTAAACGAAAATAAAATAAAGAAATTGTGTTTTTTTAATTCACTTCACATTTAGTTAGGAATCACGTTTGTTAATAATTCTTTTGTTAAGTTCAACTTATACGATAGTTATTTAAGTCAGTTGCCGGGGGCGAAGTTATAAAAGTGCAGCACTTTTACTCCGCGACTCCTAGATGAATGGGTGACCTATCGTATTCTCCTATAGAAAGAAAGAGGAGGGAAATCAATTTCTGGGTGTACAAACAAACTGAAATTAATAATCGCTTTAATATTATGCTGATGGATTCACTACGTTTATTTTCCCATATTTTTTTATGTTCACAAATATCCAAAGTTCGTGAAGTAACTAGTAACTTTTGTGGTACTCTTATTTAATGGATATTTCGTATAATCTTCTTTTATAATATCAATTACCGTTATTTTTTTTTTCTGGAATAATTTTTAATAATTATCTTCATAATGGTAATTTAAATAATTCCTCTTCCCATATTCATGCTTTTCTGCTTATTCCTTAATTGAAATGAGGAATCCTTCCATGAATCTCAATACCACTTTTGTACCTGTAAATTGAGGTTATTGTGTAAATTTATATGTATTTAAGGAAAAGGAAGAGAGAATCTCCCATGCACGTACTTATGGCTAGATTCCAAATTATATACATATAGTTTTGTCGCTTCCAGAATATTATTTTATGAATTAGTTACCTACGAAACTAATTTGAGTTAAATGAGTTGAGAATTAAATGTTTTATCTATACGTAATTTTTATATAATGAATTTTAAATTTAGATTGGTAAAGTAGTTTATTTATTTTCTTCTTACATTGTAATAAAACTTAGGGAAATAAACTTTTTTATTTAAATACACAGGATAAGCTATTTTAATCACTTAAAATAATAAATCATAACTAGATAATAACAAATCCTTATATTAGTAAGTATAGGATTTTATACACAAATCTATTAATCCGAATTGATACTATTAATCAATAATTTACACTGCTACTTCTATAAATTTTATAAAGATAAAGGCAATTCATGAAATAATATTAGCAGTATCGCAAAACCAGTTCTGGCTCACCCTCGGATTTGTCCGCGGACATTTGATGCAGATGGCATGTGGTCATTGTTCATTTGACGAACTCTTGGCGCAGGTATAAAACAGGTGTGTACAGGTATAAAACAGGTCTGTACCGGTTTAAAACAGGTATGGTAACCTGTTTAATGACGTCATGTTTTTTTCCTAATACCATCATACCTGTTTTAAACCGGTACAGACCTGTTTTATACCTGTACACACCTGTTTTATACCTGCGCCAAGAGTTCTTCAGATGAACAATGACCACATGCCATCTGCATCAAATGTCCGCGGACAAATCCGAAGGTTAGCCAGAACTGGTTTTGCTATACTACTAATATTATACATTTGTCAATTTAATTAATGATGTTTAATGCATCGTCAGTTGATGACTCTTTGGAAGCCTCTAGACTACTACTTTTGGAAATATCTTTTTTATTTAAGTACCCAGGATAAGCTATTTTAATCGATTAAAATAATAAATCATAACTAGATAGTAACAAATCCTTATATTAATATAAGATTTTATACACAAATCTATTAATCCGAATTGATACTATTAATCAGTAATTTACACTGATACTTCTACAAATTTTATAAAGATAAAGACAATTTATGAAGTAATATTATTTATTTGTCAATTTAATTAATGATGTTTAATACATCGTCAGTTGATGACTCTTTGGAAGTCTCTAGACTACTAGCGTTAGTTCATTAAATATGAAGAGGTAAGTAACGGATATATAGTAGTTAAATATAGTTAATAGTTTATTTGAATATTGTGATGTTTGAGTGTTGTGTAATATAAAAGATTTAAATATCCTTTGAACTTTAAATCCAATAATAGGGAAATATAAACGAATTTTGGTGAACAAAATTCTGTCATACTTGCATGAAACATTTTCAATAAATTAAACAAAAGTCATATTATGCCAATCGTAATTAATACTAGATAGAACAGTTCATAGAACATTTTAGTGGATATTTAGACATAAATCACTCTATACACTATACCATTTCATATTTATTAAGCCTAAAACAAAGTGTGTTATTCTTAAACGTCAAACAAATTTCCCAAGAATTACTAGTTTTCTTGGAATCTTCAAAATCGGAAATGTTTAATAAATGTTACTGGTTATAGTCTATGAGTTGCACAGTCGAGAAATATATGTAGAAATTGGTATTCTGACTTCTTGCAAAATTTCATGTTTCTTGAATTTGTGGGGTTACAGTATTTTTCTAATGTAAAGCGAATAACAAATATAAAATAAAATTTATATATATTTTCCTGAATTATAAATTTGACATTTTCATAGGCAAATATACGTATTTTTAATATCTAGATTTTTATCGATATATGTGTATTTGAGAATTTATTAAAAAATAGATGAAGATAATAATGACCTTCCTTTACCTTTAATATTTTTTATATAAAGGGTGGTCCAACCAAAACGCACAATGTTAATTGTAAATAAAACAAAAAGTTTTCAGAGAATTATCTTAATATTTTTTATTATGATAGAAGGATCTATGACAATTATGTGTGAAACAAAATATCGGCCAAATGCTCGCCACGGCTTCGGTGGCATACCTCTATCCGATGGTCCATATTTTCAATGACTCTGAGACATAATTGAGGTTCAATGTCCTTAATGTGCCGAATTATCTCATCTTTTAGCTCTTGAATTGTTCTTGGCTTATTGACGTACACTTTTTCTTTTAAATATCCCCAAAGAAATAAGTCCAACGGTGTCAAATCACATGATCGTGGCGGCCAATTAACATCGCCACAACGTGAGATAACACGGCCATTGAATTTCTCGCACAAAAGTGCCATTGTTTCGTTGGCTGTGTGGCAAGTGGCACCATCCTGTTGGAACCACATATCGTCCAGGTCCATATCCTCAATTTCTGGCCACAATTGTTGGGCATGAAGACGAGTCGAGGTTGACGGCTCTTGTGTTACACTATCGCGAACAACAGCAATGTTTTCCGCAGAACGAACTGGGCGAGCATGCACAGGTGTTTTCACATTTCCTACAGACCTGGGTTGCTGAAATTTGCGCACAATTCTCCCGATTGTGGACACATTTGGTCGATTATGCTGACCAAAAAAGTCACGAAGTGCATTTTGATTTGAACGCCCATTTTCGTAAAAGGCTTCAACAATATTAACGCGCTGCTCAATTGTGTACCTCTCCATGGTTGAATTTGTCAAACACTGAAGCAAAGAAATGTCAAATTAAATTGGGCAAAAAACTTGACGTTAAGGTGTGACTCACAATTAACATCGTGCATTATGGTTGGACCACCCTTTATGTTCAAGGCGTCAAGTTTTTATAAAAACCCAAAATGTTTTATTTGTTACTAAACTAAGTTTTTTAAACATATGATTTAAATTTGAATATTTGACTTTGAAGAAAGCATTTAATTTTAAACTTTATCACTAATATTTTATCTTAGTGGCCTCTTCAAATAGTAGAGCAAGGGGGCTACCAGCTCACCCTCGGATTTGTCCGCGGACATTTGATGCGGATGGCATGTGTCCATCGGGAGTGACCAAAGATGTGGGTGGGGTCGCGAAGAGTTCTTGTGGATGATCAACAATGACCAGAGGGTGTAGAAAAAAGCGGCGGAGGGGGGCGAGGAGAAAAAAACATGGTTAAGAAAAAAAGGGGCGTGGCTGCGTTAAGAAAAAACAAACATGGCTGTATTAAGAAAAAAGAGGCGTGGATGCGAAAAAAGAGGGTGGGGGGAAAAACATGTCTTCATTAAGAAAAAAAATGTGGTTAGAAAAAAGGGGGCGTGGCTGCGAAAAAAGAGGGTGGGGGTAAGAAAAAACGGTGTCGGGGTAAGAAAAAACGGTGTCTGCATTAAGAAAAAACATAGCTGTATTAAAAAAGGGGGGCGTGGCTGCTTAAGAAAAAAAGAGGGTGGGGGAAAAAGGGGGGCGTGGCTGCGTTAAGAAAAAAACATGGTGGCAAAGGGGTGGGGACGCAAGGTCAGTGGCTGACGCAGTCAAAAGGGCCTTATCTTAAACTTTATCCGATTACAATCGAATAAAGACTAAAATTCATTAAAAAATTAATTGAACATAATCACAAGAAAGAATATTTTTAATAAGTTAATAAATAAAAAAGTTATAGACAAAGAAAATATATTTATGGTAAAAAAATAGTACATATATTTAGCATTACATTTAGATTCAATATTAAACATAATAGAATAACTTTAAAGAAAATTATTAAGATACAATATTGTAGTATTATAAAAAAACTTAAAATATTAATGTAAAAAAATTAATCAAATCTCTAATTTCAATACAAATGTAATTTTTATTAAAAAATAATTTTTGAGAAAAAACAATTTAATAAAAAAATAATTTTGAAAAAAAAAAACATTATTGATGACCTGCCCAACATATTACAGTTGGTCGAACCTCATCCTCCTCCACGTCGCTAATCTCGACGACTTCGTCTTCATCATCGGAGATGACAATCACCGTCTCATCGTCGGTGTCGTCGTCGTCCACGACAATGAAGTCGATATCACGATCACTGAAAGAAATATAATTGAAAAAAAGAATACAAAATAAAAGAATAACTTACTTTTCCTCCAAGTAAGGTGGAGACGTAGGAGAATAACTTGGAGGAAATAGAAATCCAGGTGGTAGATCTCGTATTGGAATCAGAGGAGGTGGTAGATCTCTGTAAGGTGGAGGCAGGTCATCATCAATGTATGGTGGTAGGTCCCAGTAAGGAGGGGGATCCAAATTGCTGTAAAAATAATTATAATTGAAAAAATGAATTAACTATGTAAAAAATTACTTACTTTTCTCTGAAGTAAACTTCAGGATTTACCGGTGGCGTATATCGGTTCGTTAATTGAACCATACGAACCCAAGCATTAAATTTACTAAAAAAAGTAAGTATAATGTAAAATAAGTTGAATAATGGAAAAAAAATAACTTACATATCTTCAAAGTTCTCTTGCAAAATATTCAAACACTCAGATGACGACATCTTTCGTGAACTAGATTTGATATTTAAATAAAAAGGATTCCGTTAGACTTCAGTATTTATATCGAATTGCAGATTTTGTTTAACCTAAACACTTTATAATCATCAAAGCGTAAGTATAAATAGTCGCAGTAATATGAGAAAATTCAACAACGTCTATTGAAATATGCTAAAGTGATTAAATGAACCATTAAAAATTAATTTATAACTTCAATAAAAATATCGTAAATGCAATAAAGAAGTCACGTATGAAAATTTTTGGTAATATGAGAAACACAAACAACGTCTATGTGATTATAAAAAATAAGAGTAAGCAATCCAACAATAATATCAACGTCTTCAGATTAGATTGCGTTGCGTATATATTTGGGTTATCAAAATGATTTATTATAAACAAAAACGTTGGCGTTCGAATTATTTCTACATGGAACGTGATTTAAATGTAAACAAACTGCAAAAATGCCAGATCGCTTTATTTCTAATCTGTGGGTCAATCAATAAAAATTAATTTATGACTTAAAACTGTCAATTATAACATATACGAAATATAAATTCTGCGAAATAAAAAAACTGCTAACTCAACAAAACAAAAACGTCGCCGGCTGGTTTAAGGAACGTAACTTAAATGTAAACAAATAGCAAAATTTCAGCCTCATAGACAAAACATTTTATTTCTAATCTGTGGAGAAATCAATAAAAATTAATTTATGACTTAAACCTATCAATTATAACATATACAAAATATGAATCCCACGAAATAAAAACTGTCAACTCAACATTATTTTTCACACGTGCTGATGGTGACGTATGAAAAATTGACGTCACAGATGATATAAAAGGTTTACAGCCGGCATAATTCATCATATGTGTTTATACTTATACGCTATACGTGACGTATTATGAAATCTTTATTTGTGTGCTTTATCTACGGGAAACAAATGTGAGTAAAAAATTGTTTTTATTAAATTTCAATAAAATTAACAAGAAAATATTCTATTAATTTTAGATGGATTTAGAAAAATTAAACAAGGTTTCACTTCTAGAAACTAAACAAGTTCTTAAGATATCAGACTTGGAACAAAATATTCCACAGCCAATTTATGGGGCTAGAATAGTAAAAACTCGGTACGGTGAGACTATATTACTTGAATTACAAGAGACCAATATATTCTTACCAAGAAGAGTTCTGCATGAAATAAGAGAAAATTTGGATGAATTTCAATGTGAAAGGAAGTACAGCATAATTTATGAAGGTTTGAAGGATGTAAATAAGCCTTCTATGGGAGTGCAGTTCAAGTTTATCAAAAGTAAGTAAACACACACACACAATTTTTAAATATTAAGTTTTTATTTGTAATTTTTTTAGCTGAAAACAAAGAGTGAGCCCAGATAGTTCTATATAAAATATACACGCAGACAGAGATATCATCATTTACTTTTAGAACCCTTCAAGTGAATACACGCAGACACAGCTATGGACTCTGAAGAAATTAAGCATATCAGCAATGATATTATTAAAAAGTTCAAAGAAGTGGAAACACTTTTAGGAAATGGTTGTTGTACCCCGCAGGAGAGAGTGCTATGGATAAAAAAGGTAAAATCGCACATTAGACTTTTAACTAGAGCTATCAAGGGATCTAATTTATCAGTAGGTGTACTGCGTAACCTTCAGACTAATTTAGGACATTTGAAAAGGTTTAAAAGTATCATTGAAAAAATAAATTATATTGGGGGGGCGGTATTGGTAAAAGAAAAACGTAGTAATCGGGTCAAATGGGAAGATTTAATATCGGTTTTTAATAGTAGAGTTCGTACTGGAGTAATTATTAATTTAAAACATAAATATTTGAACGAATTTTTCAATGATGCTTTTCACCTTTTCAAAACTAGAATAATGAATGCCACGAAAAAAGTATCAGCGCTTAAAGTTAATACTACTTTCTGCGCTGAATTTATAAGAAAGTCACAAGACATAGAAATTATTGAAAAAAAATATTTTAATACAAAAAATAAGGTAATTGATGCAGGGAGGGATTTACGTCAATGGTTTGAATCTAATGTAAGGGATGATATTTTTAATGCTTTATCTGAATTTTCTGAATCTGGCAGTGGGTGGGCTTTAAATGAAATAATTAGCTTAGAAATTAATATAAATAAATATGAAGTTGGGAACGGTTCATCCTACATTAAACTACCGGAAAAAATTGCAAAAAAGCAGGCTTGCATTAATGTTAAGAACAACGATGACGCTTGCTTCGCATGGGCCGTTGTCAGTGCTCTCCATCCCGTTGAAAAAAACGCTGATAGAACATCATCATATCCTCATTATAAAACAGTATTAAACGTAAAAGATATTGAATTTCCTATGACGTTACCGCAAATTTCCAAATTTGAGAAAAATAATGCAATCTCTGTTAATGTATTTGGTTTGGAAATGGATTCAAAATCAAATTTTTCTGTTGTGCCCCACCGTATAACCAAGCGAAAACTAGACAAACATGTAAATTTATTATTAGTTCAGAATAAATATTTTCCAAAAATAAATGAATTTGAACCGCCGCCACCGATGTCAGATAATGAAGAGCTAAAAATTAAATATCATTATTGTTATATCTAGACTTATCTAGACTTTTATGTAGGCAGCTCTCTAAAAAAAAAATTAAAAAATATTTTTGCGATAGATGTCTGAATTATTTTACATCTCAGAATAAGCTAAATAATCATGTTGTAGATTGCGAAAAACTTAACGATTGTAAAATTGAATTTTCTCGAGAACGGTACATTCAATTTAAAAATTTTGCATACAGAGAAATGATTCCGTTTATTATATATGCAGATTTCGAATCCTTGCTTGAACAATTTAATGGTGATGATAGTCATTGCAAAACGAGCAGGTATCAGAAACACATAGCCTACAGTGCTGGATATTATTTCAAATGCGGTTATAACAATGACTGGTCGTATTATAAAAGTGCTCGAGGAATAGAATCGATGTCTTGGTTTGCAGAAGAGTTACGCAATGTTGCACAATTTGTCTCCTCGAAATTAAAACATGTGGAGCCCATGAATACTGAAGTTAGTTTACGGGATGCCAGTAAAACTTGTCACATTTGCGAAGGAGAATTTACCGAAACAGATAAAATTGTTAGAGATCACTGTCACCTCACCGGAAACTTCAGAGGTTTTGCTCACAATAAATGTAATTTAAATTATAAAAATTCTTTTGTTATTCCCGTGGTGTTCCATAACCTCGGAGGTTACGATGCTCACTTTATAATAAAGTTCTTAGCTGAACGAAATCATATTACTTTATTGCCTGAGAATAAGGAAAAATATATTAGTTTCACAGTTCACGATAATGAAACCAAATTGAAATTTAGATTTATAGACTCCTTCAGATTCATGGGTTGTTCTCTAGAAGAACTAGCTTCCACATTGAACAACGAAAACTTTGAAAATCTTAAACGTAAATTTTTGGACTTGGACGATGAAAAATTTCAGTTATTAACACGAAAAGGTGTATTCTTTTATGACTATTTGGATAACATAGAAAAACTAGATGAAACGCAATTACCTGACATAAAATACTTTTACAATAAACTAAACGACAAGAACATAGAGGAGACTGATTATGAACATGCGCAAATTGTTTGGGATAAATTCGGTATGAGTACTCTAGGCGATTACAGCGATCTCTATATGAAAACAGATATCATGCTATTAACTTGCGTTTTTGAAACTTTTCGTAGTACTTGTTACAAGACGTACAACCTCGACCCAAGCCACTATTTTTCGATACCAGGTTATACGTTTGATTGCATGCTGAAATATACAGGGTGTAGGCTAGAAACTATTCAAGATGTAGATATTTTAATGTTTATTGAGCGTGGTATTCGAGGTGGGGTGAGTCAATGTTGCAATCGATTTTCACAGGCTAACAACAAGTATTTAGATACTTATGATGCCAGCAAGCCATCCACATACATTGTTTATTTCGATATAAACAATTTATATGGCTGGAGTATGAGAGAATTCCTTCCATACGGAGAATTCCAGTGGACAGATTGCAACATAGACATCACCAGTGTGCCTGATGACTCTGAAATTGGTTATATTTTAGAGGTCGATCTCGAATACCCAGAAGATCTACATGATTTACATAAAGATTTGCCATTCTGTCCGGAACACAGAACTCCACCAAATTCAAAATTTTCTAAATTAATGACTACCTGTTATAGTAAGCAAAAGTACGTTATTCACTATAGAAATCTTAAACAAGCTCTACAGCATGGAATAAAATTAACACATATCCACAGAGTTCTACAGTTCAAACAGTCTCCATGGTTGAAGTCCTACATTGACTTAAACACATCACTGAGAACTCAAGCAAAGTCAAACTTTGAAAAAAACAATTATAAACTAATGAATAACGCTACGTTTGGTAAAACAATGGAGAATGTTCGAAAACATCGAATCGTTAAGCTAGTAAACAAATGGGAAGGGAGGTACGGAGCTAAAAATTTGATTGCTAGTCCTGATTTCCAAAGCAGATCCATTTTCGGCGATAATCTTATGGCCATTGAAATGAAAAAATCTCGCATTATATTCAATAAGCCCTTGTATATTGGAATGTCTATTTTAGATATTTCTAAAATTTGCGTATATGATTTTCACTATAAATACATGTTAACAAAATTCCCCGTGGAAAAATGTAAACTTTTGTACACAGATACAGACAGTCTCTTATACGAAATTCAGTGTAATGATGTATATGAAGATGTTATCAAAAAAGACATTAATAAATTTGATACTAGTGATTATCCCCAAGATAATCGTTGGAATATTCCTCTAGTAAATAAAAAAATCCCTGGTTTAATGAAGGATGAAAATAATGGGAAAATAATGACTCATTTCATAGGGCTACGTTCTAAGCAGTACACCTATAAAGTCGAATCAAACAAAGTAGTTAAGAAAGCAAAAGGTGTAAAGTCTAATGTTGTGGCAAATAAAATTACTTTTGAGGATTATCTCAACTGTCTGGAGAAATTTGTAAACAAAAAGCCTTACGAAGAGTGTTTACTAAATAAAACTCAACGCTGTATACAAGCAAAATTACATGAAGTATACAGCGTCGAACAAACAAAAATTGCTCTTAATCCCTTCGACGATAAGAGGTATACCCTTCCTGAAGTTCATGATACTCTCCCCTGGGGGCACTACTCCATAATGGGCATGTCGTAATTTCATTGCTGATATTCTTTTTTTTGCTTTACATCAAATTTAAAAATCTCTCAAGTCTGTTGTTATATTTTAATATTTTTATGTATTTTATTATTATTATTATGTAACCAATTTTATGTATTTTTTAATTTATTATTATGTAATCACATTTTTATTATATGTGTTTTTTCTTTATTATATGTATTTTTTCTTCATTATTTCATTATATGTATTTAAATTATCATGATTTTTTTATTTCCCCTAACCTAAAAAAAGAAAACTCACATTATATAAATTTCTTTTTATTTAAGCACTTGTTTTCAGTACATACATTTTTCTATCTAAATCATTAAGAATATTATCTTTATTATAAAATAAACATTCACGTATACAGTATGATTGAATATTACACGGATATAAGTCACATAAATTTAACATAACAGTATATGGTGACAATTCATAATTAGATTCACTTAAGATATTATTAGCTACATTTAAAAAGTTATTATAGAACTGTTCAAAACTTAAACTATTTAGTAAGTCCATATGAGATGATACAATTTTATTGGTGTAGATGAGCTCACGAACAACTTTGTCAGATAAATGAAATGAGCAGAAGCCGTTACTCATTTTCAACAATTTGATTCCAATAATTTGCGATGATATTAAAGCATAATGTGAAAACTTCATTTCTATTTCTTCGGGTTGTTCTTCTGTCACCACATCAAAGTAATCCACAACAAATTGTTGAAGGTAAGTAATAAAATCATCCCAATCTTCTCTGTTAAATGAGATGTTGTCTAATGTGGTGAAGTCTGGATTTACATTCAGTAAAATTCTTACGGCAGGAACATAACCTCTTGCAACACTAAATCCTGTAGTTATTTTATATACAGAATTTTTTATGTCAGTATTATATTCTAAAAGATATCGACCCTCATTTTGCGCAGCTTCTTCATATTGTGCACTAATTCTATCCACTTCATGCCAATAGTCAGAATCGGCTAGACTAGATGTTACTGATGTCATAATTGCTGTAGACTAATGAATGATTATGGTTTCAACCCCTTTTTATACATATTTAAATTAATTGTTAAAAAAAAAGGCCCCTCTGCAATCGTAAAAATGTTCGTGTTTTCCATAAGAATCAATGCATATTTGATTAAAGTACGTTATCTGAATCAATCCAGCTATTGTGAGATGCGTCGAAACCTAACCATTTTACGTAAACTTGTTTACCTCGTCTATGTAATACCTTTTCAACGAGATACACATCGGGAGTTTTCGTTTTCTGTAGTTCTTCTTCGTAGAAACCTCCGCTTATTCGAATACCATGCATATCCTCGAGCAAATAGGTGGTGGGGTTGGTGAGTTGTACTTTAATAATTTTAAATAGTTCAGTTGTCCAATTAGGTGTATATCCTTTTTTAAAGACATGCTTATTCTTACTGATTCGTACAATATCTCCAACTTTGTAGTGTCGCGATGCTACCAACTTAATATTGTTATAAACTGAATTAAGTATTTGTTTCTCATTCTGTTTAGTTACATCTAACGGTTTCATTCCTATTGTTCTGTGATGACTGTTGTTGTACTCTTTGACAATATCAGGGAGTATATCTATCCATCTGTATGAGCCATTTAAACTAAAATATTTATATAATTTCTCCTTTAACGTTCTAATAACTCTTTCAACTATAGCTGCCTTCTTTACTGTAAATGTACTGTAATGGTTTATCTTATAGTTTTTCATCAAGTTTTTAAAGTGAGCATTATAAAATTCAGTACCCTGGTCCGTATTTAAATTTTTACATTTCCTCTTGCTATCCTTAAAAATACCACTCATTGCTTGTGTAACTTCTAGTGCACTCTTATTTTTTAGGGGTTTAGCCCACACAAATTTTGAAAAACAGTCAATCACTATGAGAATGTATCTAAAACTGTGATTGTCTTTAGCATAATTACACATTTCGGCTAAATCTGCTTGCCACAAATCGTCTATTCCTTTTATTATAATACGTCTACGATTGAAATTTTTGCGTGCAGGCTTATGAAGCTCATTAACCAATTGAATTTTTTCTCTAGATTTCTTCATCGGGTTGGCTGTAAATTGTTTCATTGATTGCATTTGATTCAATGTCTTTTCCACCAACACTATCTAAACCTTTTTGATTTAATTTTTCAATAGTCCTTCCTATATCTGTTAGATATGTTTTCTGTTGATATAAATCTGATGTCACATGTTTTATACTATCCTTAAACTTATTTAAACGTTCAAATAGCACATCAATATTGTTTGATAGAATAGAATTTATATGATCATCTACATATTTCTTATTAACGGCATCACCCTCGTCAGTAGGTGATAGAACATTACACAGCTTTAAATTTTCAATGTTGATGTTTCCATCTTCGGTAAATACAAATCCACGTTGTGGTTGGCTGAGATATGAATCATTAATTTCACTACTACGTCGCGAAGACCTTCCAAACTTATCAAGACTCATCCTGATAATGACTCAAATTGTATGTACATCAAATATTTAATAGATAACTCCAGCCTCACGTAGTTCACTAATGATAGCTGATATTTCATTGTCATGTGAATCAGTATTTCCTGCAATCTTTGACGCATTCAAAAGTTTCAGTCTATCAACAAGCTCATTGATGTCATCCCAATAAACATATTCGATTGGCTTTTGATTGTAAACCATATTCAGACCGAATCCACTAGTTGACTGTGTTTTTTTCTTCTTTTTACTATCTAATAATGGTCTTATTATTTTAATATACTTGAAAGATCTAGTTCCATTAATTTGTCCAGTCGGTTCGTAATTTCTTCTATGTACATTGGTAATTTGCAAAATTTCCTTATATTCAGTTAAATCATTTCTATCATTATCTGTGGGATCCTTCATAAAAAGTAGATTGTATAACCCCACTTTGCCATCATATACTTTATCATTAATAATTATTTCAGAGGCACGACCAATTTTTAATTCCATATTACCAATATACAGTTTATTCATTTGTAAATCCAATCTAATGCCATAGGTTTTATCATAGTCTTTGCGTTTAGTAAAAAACCCCTCTATATAGTGTCTAGCTAAAGATGGATACTGTTCAAAATATTCATTAAGAGCAGTTTTCTTCGTTTTGCCATCCTGAAAGTTAGCATCTCCTACTTCATACTGAGGATCCAGAGACAATATGTCATCCTTAATATCTGCATTTGATGTATACTCTGCTGAACTAGAGTCACGCTTTAACTTTTTTTGTTGCGATGAATCTACACGCTTCGTGTCTGTTTTCTGTAATATATTTACAGATTTGAGTTCTTTTAATGGATCGATAATGGGCTTCAAGAGTCTATTAAGAGTTTCGTCTTCGTCAGATTTTCCTAGTTTTAATGCTAGATACTTTTTTCTGATAGCCTTTGATGCCTTATTAATTTTATCTTTAAGCAATTTTTTCTTTGATAGATCCAATGGTTTAACCTTAGATACTCTATACTTTTCAAAAGTTATTTTATTAGACTTCATTGTTACAACCTTAGCAGCAATCTGTTTTAAACTGAGCCTATTAGCTGTATGACTTGTTTAAATGGGGCTGTATGACCTGTTTAAATGGGGCTGTATGATCGGTATGACCTGTTTTTAAGCAGAGGTTATCTCTTCAGTTCGATTGTCTAACTAATAATAACAGACACAGTTTACGTTACACGCTTATATACTGATCAAAACCTTTTCGATACCGACCACCATGTAAATCAAAATCTTTTACGATGACCATTACTCCATGCTTATCATTCCAACATTCTCTACACATGTCTTCAAATTGTTCGAATGTCATATCTGGGGCCACGTGATCATCATACACATGTCGTAAATTGACTTTATCTTGTTTAAATAAAATGATGAAGTTACAATTATCACGAATGAGATGTTTAGGTATCCTCGTATATGTTTGACAGAGATAGAAACAGTCTACAAGTTTATGTCTACCCATACTGAAATATGCTCTTATTTTGTCTTGTTTGTCACATGCCACATCGTCGAAAATGAATATTGAATTAGATTTAGCCTCAGATGGATCGATAATACTCTCACTACTTGCATACGGAAAATATCCAACTCCATTTACGTTCTGCAATACCCGCTCCAATAGTTTGTATTTCGGTTGAAAAAGTGATTTAGAGTAAACGTATATGTTTTCAAACCACAGTCCATTAGAATTGAATAATAAGCTTAGAAGCAAATTGGTTTTGCCTGCCCCACTGGGTCCGCATATAATAGCTCTTAGAGTACTAGGAAATAACTTTCCATGTTTTTCTTCTCCTCTCACACAATGGTCTGTCAACAGATCTAAATTTTCAACGGGCAGGGACACCTGTTGTCTTTGAACACGCATAGTAACATCTGAACTATTTTACTGACTGTAATACTTTATATATATATATATATATATATATATATATATATATATATATATATATATATATATATATATATATATATATATATATATATATATATATATATATATATATATATATATATATGATTAATGTCAGATATCATCATTCACAATCCATATGGCATCGCGTAAACACGTAGTAGGACGTGGAGTAGTCAATAATCTAATTAATAAGTTAGCCTTTGAATTGCATGTTCCGGGATACCAATTTTGCGGGCCTGGTACGAAGTTACATAAAAGACTCGCTCGAGGGGATGCAGGTATAAACCCTCTCGATAAAGCTTGCAGAGAGCACGATATTGCATATAGTAAAAACAAAAATTTAGAAGATAGACACAAGGCAGATTACCAACTCGAACAACGTGCTTGGGAGCGTGTTAAAGCAAAGGACGCTAAATTAGGTGAGAAAGCCACCGCTTGGGCTGTCACCAACGCAATGAAGGTTAAACGTAAACTAGGTATGGGTGTAGGGGGACGTAGAAAAGTCGCATTCCAAAAGGCTGTCCTGACAAATATATCTAAAGTACTGAAAAGACATGCAAGTAACAATTTAAAAAAAGATGCTGCAATGACGTTAAAGGCAGCTCGAATTGCAGTCAAGAATGCAGGCGGTAAGAGAAAAATAAATACCCCTCGTATTCTACCATTACCGAAGACTGGTGGTATTTTACCATTGATACCGATATTTGCTGGCTTAAGTGCATTAGGAGCTCTGTCGGGAGGAGCTGCTGCAGTGGCGAAGACCGTAATAGATGCTAAAAATTCTAAGAAAAAATTGGAAGAAGACGAGAGACACAATAGAGTTTTGGAGGCAGTAGCGTTAGGGAAAAGAGGATCCGGACTCTACATGAAACCGTATAAAAAAGGATATGGCTTATATTTGAAAAAACAAAAAAACTCCCATTGAAGCTACCCAATAGAGCTCTTTCCGACATTGATTTAGTAAAATATGTTAAAAAATTAAAAATTCCATATTTCAGAGGTGTCTTTATGCGTGACGCCTTACCTACTACACCACCTACAAAATACGAAAGTGCCATTATTAATTTAGACAGCGTAAAAGGCTCTGGAACACATTGGGTAGCTTACAAAAAAATGAACAATTCTGTTTTATATTTCGATAGTTTTGGATCTTTAAAACCACCTATCGAACTAGTCAAGTACCTTGGCTCGAAATGTAAAATTAAATATAATTCTGATGCTTATCAGACATACAATACGATTAATTGTGGACATTTGTGTTTAGAATTTCTCTATAAAAATAATAAACATGTGTGATTTTCATTCATTATGTCTCAAATATTCACGTTAAGAAGTCGAAGTTCTACTCTCTCCGTGGACTTTTATAATCCAATAATTCTTGATCCTCAGTACGACTATTCGTTAGCATTAAGGACTTCACACGTACAATAGTATACCAAACATTGAAGAGGGGATAAATAATAAGTTTTATTACCGACAACTTGGTGGTGAAGAAGAAAAAGTTATACACATACCGACAGGCTCATATGAAATAAGTGATATTGAATCATATCTGCAGACCCGAATAATACCCAGTGGTGTAGCACAGACCTGAAGACTATTTCTCTCTAAAGCCTAATAATAATACGCTTAAGTGTGAAATTGAAAGTAAGCTCGAAATCGACTTTACTCGCAAAGACAGTTTAGCCTCCTTATTAGGTTATAGTTCTCAAGTTCTAAAACCTGATATTCCATATCAGTCAGATTTACCTGTTAAGATAGTTAAGGTGGTAACAATCCACGTGGACTGCAACCTTACAACAGGAGCATTTTACAATAATAAACCATCACACACCATTTTTGAATTTGGATTGAAAGTCGATCCCGGATACGCAATAGACATTGAACCCTATAACCTAATTTTTCTACCAATAAACAATAAAACAGATATACATAATATCACATTGAAAATACTTGATCAAAATTCTGAGCCAGTTAATTTTCGAGGAGAAGAAATTATAGTACGATTAGAATTAAGAAAGGGACTATGAGGTTACTATTTGAACAAAAGAACTATATAAACGATAGTTATTCTAATCTGTGGCATTCAGTCAGTGGAGGGTGTTTGAAGAGGAGTAATAAGAAGACCTCAGCGTTAACTCTTGCTAATATTCTATATTTAAAATCTCTGGGCTATAATGTTAGAACAGCTACAGTTATTTCAAGACCCCAGTTACGATGAGTCCATCGTCAGGGATGAAATTCGAACGTATCACCCTTTTGTAAAATCATTTGGAAACAACGATGAAATAGAAATTGCTATTTATCAACAGGATGCATTATTATTGATGAGCGAAGCCGCCCTATCGATTGAGGGAACTTTAAAGAAGAACGTTGAGGGTACTGGCACCGTTGAATTCACTAATAATGCAGGAGCATATTTATTTGATTCAATTAGTTATGAACTAAATGGAAAGGAATTAGATAAAGTACGAGATCCTGGAACTGTGAGCCTATTAAAAAGCTATTTATGTTATGAAAAAGATGATACTTCTCTTAGTATTGCTGGTTGGAATTACCCTGAAGGACAGCTGGTAACATATGATGCTACAAAAACAACATTCTCTTTGAGAATACCGTTGTGGCATTTGCTGGGATTTTTTCATGATTATAAGAGAGTAATTTTCGGTAAACAAGTTTTACGTCTAATTAGAGCTCGAAATGATAATAATTGTTTTAAAGTGTCGAATGACGATACTATTGGCGAACTAACAATAACCAGCATAGAGCTAAAAGTCAAGCATGTGTTTCTGAATGATGTTTTGAAATTAAATTTGCTCTCTCAAATAAATAGCGATAAGCCACTTCTACTTCCATATAGACAATGGGAATTCCATGAATTACCAGCTTTGACCACTAGCACTACGAAAGAAATATGGTCCGTTAAAACGTGTACTAATGTGGAGAGCCCCAGATACGTTATTGTTGCATTTCAAACAAATAAAAAAGATAAAAGCATGCAAGATGTTACTTACTTGGATAATATCGATATATCAAATATTAAATTAACATTGAACTCTGAATATTATCCCTATGAAGATATGAAATTAGATTTTAGCTGTAAAAAATATGCTGAAGCCTATTATATGTATACGCAGTTCTCTAAAATGTTCGCCTCAAATAATAAACCGATACTTGACTTTGATGCTTTCAGTGGTCGGGCAATATTTGTCATAGACTGTTCGAAAAGAAATGATTCTATAAAATCTTCCACTGTAGATGTTAAACTGGAAATTGAAAGCAGAAAATCATTCCCCCAGAATACCAAGGCATACTGTATAATTATTCATGATCGCGTAATCGAATATTTACCCCTAAGTGGAATCGTAAGAAATGCAGCATAAAATAAACTTGTATCAAATAAAGTAATTCAGTCTTTTAAAAGTATTGTATCTGAGAACATCATGAAGTTGATTGTCGTCGATGTGCAAGGGTTCAGCCTTCCTGAATTTCATGCCAAAGAAATATCTTTTGTAAGTGGCATGCAAAGGGCTCATTATTTATTGAAACCTCCAATGGCATACAGTACGTTAAGTTCTGAAGTAAAGAAACAAGTAAACTATTTGGAACGTTTTCATCATGGTCTAAAATATAGCAGCGGTTATGTAAATTACGACATATTAAATGACATTCTAAGCGATCACCTATTGAATGGGGCTGACGTCGACATAGTTTACGTAAAGGGACATCAAAAGAAGGAATTTCTTGAACGAAAGCTACATGAACTAGCGGAAACTTCAACAACGTCACCTATTGTAGTTAATGTCGAACATATCACCAGTGTACCAAATTTTTTAAAAGACTTTCCACAATGTATTCATCATTATAATAATTTTAAATGTATGTGTAGTATAAGAAATAGTGTAAAACTATATGATTGGTTGTATTCAAATTTACCAAAATAAATACAAAAAAAAACTATTGGTCTCTAAAATTTTTTTATTTATCTCCTTGTGTGTATTACCATAATTTTTTTAGTTGTTTACTAGACGTCTGAGCAGTAAGATGCATCCTTCAGATAAATACAAGTTATTATTGAATGAACATTACAGAAAGTTAGAGCAGTTGAAAATAACTATCAGCTTTTATGAACAAAAAAAGCGTATGTTCATTAGTTTTACCAATTTGAATATTACGCCACAGCATGAAAATATTCCTTCAACAGAAATATAGAGGGAAAATGTTAATAAATAAGTATAGCCTATGTGTACATGCATAGTATATAATTAATCATGATGCCGTTAGGTCATCAGTTTATTCTATTATATGCTATATATCAAAATGTTCTTTATGTGCATCGTCCATATGATGCGAAAGAAATGTTTGTCTACTTTGATACAAAGAACAACTGGAAAAATATGACACCTTATATTCTAAATAATCATATTTCCACGTTTTTTTCTTCAATACCAAATGATGCTAAAAGATATAAAATAAGAGTAAAATTTCAAAATGGTACAAGTGGAGATTTAGATTGGAACATTTTTAAAGGCGCATGCGTGACCCCTGTCGATATATTCAATGATTATAATAGTCAACAATCACTTACAATTCTACTGTACTACATTACACTCTGTTCTTCGATTTTAATTCTGAAGTGTCTTATTAGAAATATTAGCAAAAAATGGTTGATGCTGAATTAAGAGGTGCCATCATAAGACTCTACAAAGATATTTCACAAGAAAAATTCAAGGAACTCAGTATCAGTGAGCCTTCCAACGTTATGTATCATATTAAAGACTGTCAGACTGATACCGTAGTTCACTATAATCACACTGAATATACATTAGAAACATATGGTCGTGTTGAAAATTTATGTAATCAAATTTTACTGGGATCCATCAATCTAGACGAATTTTGCGTAGGAATACTGGAAGCTGGTTTCTTCAAATTATTATACTCAATTAGAAAAACTATACCTTTTGAATATATTGTAAAATATAATCTTTATAGTGAAGATGTAGTTGAGTAAATATTTTACTAAAATAATTGTTGTTTTTATTTTGCACACTTGTGTGTACAGTTTTCATTTTTAAAATATATAAATTACAGCTCCTAACTAGACAGACTTGTTTACGTAACGTGTTTTTTTTTAAAAGACAGATGTTATTTAATACGATTTGGATTTATGACCTTGATCTCAATTCAGATGTTAGTTGGCTTTAATCATAGTCTACAATAGTGGCAAAACACCAGTTTGTTTACATTTAAGTCACGTTCCTTAACCCAGCTGGCGACACTTTGTTCAACAAGTCAAGACTTGTTTTTAACGTTGAATTTGCATTCTGTGTAATAAGCAACAAGTAGGTTAAAAGAAAAAAATGACTCAGCATTTTGCAGATAATTTTTGTTTATTCACCAGCTTATTTAGTCTACAATAGCACAGCAAACATTTTAGTTACGTTTTCAAGTCGTACCATCATACCGGTGTACCAACCCAAATATAGTGGCTTTTTAGTACCAACTTAGAACAAATAAAACCTCTGTTTTTACTATAAATACAGTTTCTTTGTCTATAACTTTCTTATTTATTAACCTATTTAAAGTATTCTCTCTTGCAATAATTTTTAATGAATTTTAGTCTTTATTCGATTGAAATCGGATAAAGTTTAAGATGAGGCCCTTTTGACTGAGTCAGATGTCCACGTACAAACTACCACAATGAGTAATGAAAAGAAGATAAAGCGAGTTACGTTCGATGAGAGTCGTAATCAAACGTATATAATGTTCACGTGGGCCTATGCATATAGAACATCAAGATTAAGATATTGGGAATTTTTTGTCTTGGACCGATACCGATTTCAACGCAGGATAGAAGCTGCAGCGAAAATTTTGAATCCTATTATAAATAAAAAAATGTGCTTTTATACTGCTATTACTATTAATAAACATACTGTATTATAATTATATATTATGCTCTTATATTTTTTATTACATAGTTTTAATTAGTATTGTATTTTTATATGTTAATAAATATGATTTTATAAACATTTATGTCTTTTTATTATTTTCCGATACCCCTCGTATATTACTTTTAATTAGCTTGAAGATAATTATTTCAAATTTCCCTGTATACATATGAATCCTGAATTGAATGTGTTAAATAATAAAACCTTATATGGAAACTCTATCCCGTATACCAACGCCATTCGTTATCGGATATCGGATATTTTATTATAATAACAAACAAAATTTACGACTTTATTTATCTGAATAGTTTAGACTTGTCGAATCTGGGACTAAATATTATTTCATTTAAATATATGTGCATACGTCTTGAATATTTCTGCTATCCTGATGACTGATCACCGTAAATGTAGTGAAATAAGGCCTTTTCGACATTCATTTTTCTCTGTTTTTTGTCTTAACAGCCAACACTTATACTCTAAGACTATGACATCACAAATTTTTCCGTTATTCACCAATCATAGACGTCTACATTCTTTCTGCGTGCTATCTTAGGCTCTGACGTCACACTTTTTTACTAAGCTCTTTCTATGCTATCTCATCCTATATTAGACGTCAGACATTTTTTCCGTTATTCACCAATCATAAGACGTCATGTTTTTCGCAGCCACGGCCCCTTTTTTCAGACATGTTTTTCCCCACCCCCTTTTTTTCTTAACGCAGCCACGCCCCCCTTTTTCCCCCACCCTCTTTTTTTCTTAAGCAGCCACGCCCCCCTTTTTTAATACAGCTATGTTTTTTTCTTAATGCAGACACCGTTTTTTCTTACCCCCACCCTCTTTTTTCGCAGCCACGCCCCCTTTTTTCTAACCACATTTTTTTTCTTAATGCAGACATGTTTTTCCCCCCACCCTCTTTTTTCGCATCCACGCCTCTTTTTTCTTAATACAGCCATGTTTTTTTTTTCTTAACGCAGCCACGCCCCTTTTTTTCTTAACCATGTTTTTTTCTCCTCGCCCCCCTCCGCCGCTTTTTTCTACACCCTCTGGTCATTGTTGATCATCCACAAGAACTCTTCGCGACCCCACCCACATCTTTGGTCACTCCCGATGGACACATGCCATCCGCATCAAATGTCCGCGGACAAATCCGAGGGTGAGCTGGTAGCCCCCTTGCTCTACTACTTCAAATCATTTATATTAATTTTTAATTTTATATAGGTTTCAATAATTTCCATTTTCAACCAATCATATATTTACGAAGTATATATGATACTCGGATGTACAATTAAAACTTACCAATTATTATAATTGTAGCAGATAACAAATATAGCCAATTTTAAACAGTATTTTTTAAATATGCGTACCTTTGATGATATAACTAAGAAATTTATTTATAATTTATACATTAACATGTGAGATATAAAAAGTGCAAGTTTTCCTTAAGTCGAATGATCAAGAACACCATAGATAGGTATAAATGAACCAAGATCTGATGTTCTCCATATGCAGAGTATCCCATATTTTAAACAGGCTATGGATATAAAAGAGGCAGGTAGCATTTCTTGCAACTTTATTTGATTCTCTATCCTGTTTGTCAATTCCGATGACGTTATATCAACTTTAAAGTTGATAATATACGACTGGTCATCGTATATATGACATATTCACTGGTGCTTTCTTTAAAAATCATTTAAACATTTAAATTACTTCAGTTATTTCTCAAGAAAACGTCAACTTTGAACATTATCACCAAATAGGAGAAAGTGTTGGTGTCAAAAAATAGGAAGGAGAACACAATAATCATTATAACATAACAAAGTAACAACATAAGTATCGTTACTTTCCGTAATGTAGTTTCACCAAATTTTATTTTCATGATAATGTATTATAGAGGGATACACTGTTTAAAATATTGTGAGATGCTCCGTATACAGGATATAAGGAATATAGTAGACAAAATATCTTAAATAAACAAAAAAGTATTATACCACATGGGCGCTCAAGCATTTACGAGAAAAAGTGTAAATAAATTAATTATGGATATAAAAATATATCGCGGGACCAAAATAAAATACTTAAAATAAAGTTCCCTAAATAATAAAGAGATTAAAGGTCAGTAAAAAATATTTTCCACTAATTAAAGTATTTTGAATATGAAATATTGCTTTATTATATAAGAAATTCCACAGACATTCCACTTTTAATCCTATAACATATTTCTTATATCCATAATTAGGTAGAGTTGAACACCCATATTGTATGACACATTTTTGTTTGCTTAAGTCCATACTATCAACTGTTAAAATCATAGCAGTTATTTTCCTTACACTTTGTATAGAACAAAACATTATATATGTGTATATATTCATGTTTTGGTCATAAATCCTATATTATTCTTAATTGCTTGCTTTAAGAGAAACTTGGTCACTAATGTTAATGAATTATTATTTCATCTATTCCTGTTAGATACAGGATGTTTAAGAATCCTGTTGTTCCGGATATTACCAAATAAATATGAATTTAGCATATGTATATTCATGAAACTGCTCTAATAAAGTTCACGACATCGATTCGTGAACCTGAACCATCCGTATAAGGCGCAGTCTATTTCTGAATCCCTTCAGGAATTATGAAATATATGAAACACTTAGCGGTATCTAAATTTAGACCGATTTGATAATAAATCGTGGTCGTAACAGTAAAAACCTTAAAAAAAATAATCACTGAATCATTGAAATGGGCAGATATTTTAAATATTTATGACATTGAAATAATCTTCTGACGAAAATTTAAAGTAGTATTGACACAAGAAGTTTAAAAATAAAAACCGTTCGACATTACATTATATAAGAGGATATGTATTTTTTTATAGGCATTAAATTATCGCACGCAATGAAACTGCTGTAATATTTCTGTGGGCGAATTATTACATCCTTGACTTTGAAGCAAGAACGTTAAAGTAAATTAAAATTGTTTAACTGTATTAATGTATAATCGTGTTACGTATATTTAAATGTATACAATGTTAGCAAAAATTAATATAGCGTGTAAGACAAATTTCAATATGTTTACGGAAGAAGTATTTTCATATAATGTTAATAAACATGATTGTAGAAATTTAGGGCACTCGCCGTTTGTTACAAAATATAGTTGTTTACAAATTTGGTGATATTAATGTAAAAATAAAAAGGAACAAGACTAACAACCTATGGTAGTAGGTCATTGCTGCCTTCAAAAATTGAAGTAATGCAACATCATTGATATACACTTGACATATTAATAACTTAATGGGCTACATCCGCCAGAAATCTTTAAAATTTTCGATAATTTTTTTTTGTATATTATTATATCATGAAGGCTTAGGAATATATTCTGAAAGTTTCAAGTCGATATAATTAAAATTCACATAGATACAAAGCTTTCAGTCACGCGGTTGAGGGCGGCTAATGCTGCTATCTGCGTCCCTCAATGAGCGCCCTCGCCGGGTGCGGAACAATGATCGACTTAACTAGTCAGAGACAAACTTGAGGAATCATTGTTTCATGCATTCTTTTGCTACTATATTGTAATAATAATGTATACGCACAAAATTTCTAGTGCTAAGAAAGATGATGCAAGCACGAGGATTCATCATCCTAAAAAAAAGTCCATCGTCCTTTGAACCCGAAACGGTGCCCGTCATATCTCGAGAACCAATTGACAGATTCTTTTGAAATTTGGCACAGTCATGCACTAGCAGTATTTATTAGTTCTTTCCAAAATCATAACACCGTTGAATATTTGGCATTATTGTTTAAAATGGATTACAATTTTTTGTGAAATACTAGTATTACTGCTACTGGAATGGACACCAATAATCTATTTCATCATCTACAACTGCTAGATTATCTTTTAAGAAGAGATTCAGTTGCTAATTTTGTGATGACACTATAGCTAAACTACTTAATTCTAATCTCGTTCGAATATAAGTGTAGAAAATTATTGCAATGGTTTTGGAAGGTCACAAAATATTTTGCAATGTATACACGTAAACAAAGGTCGAGTGTGAACCAGATCCTGAATAGCAATGTTATATTTACGAAAACTCTGCCTTCGATATGGTGAATTATAAAATACGTGTTTTGTTGCAAGCATATGTCTGTCAATTTTATAAAATACTTTTTCGAACTTCTGTTTTGTGTTCGGTGAGGAAACTTTTCCTTTAACTCGATTTTCATAGATGCATCTGTTACAAACAGCAATATTACTTCAACGGGAATATTTATATTATCCACACCTTCTACGACGTCAAATATACGTTCTGTTGTTGTTTTTACTATTTGTTTATTAAATATTACAAAAACAGGCGACACATGGCGTAATATTAAATATCGCACTTTATTTAACTGCTGATAAATTATTGTCCTACATATTATATATATACAGTTCCATAAACTTATTTATTTTTACCGGTACTTAATAACGATCTCGTACACTTCTGGTATAAACATTTGAATAAGATAAGTTAAACTTGGATTTTCCTTCATAACAATGGAAAATACTGAAAATGTGGCTTGTCTTCTAAGTGAAAAGATAAACAAGCACAAATCATAATTCCTTCCTTAAGTCATCCTTCAATAAGTCAAGACCAAAACCTTACAATATGAAAAGTTATGAACTGGTTGTTTGATTGCAAATATAATCATATTCACGACTGCAACTTCTACAATTTGTAGTTGTCAGATTGTCAGAAATTAAATTAATATCTCAGAGCATCGAGCTTTCAATATGTTGAAGAAACATAAGTTTGAACCTTATGCAATAGAGAAACAGTACCAATTTCAACTCTTTGATTTTAAATGTTGACTGAACTTATTTAATTTGTACATGTAAAAAAATTAACAAGATTCTTTCCCCCTAAGTACGTGATTTGGATAAACGAAGGTTACATTAATGGTGTTGAAATTTTCAACAGACACAACTATTATTTATCAACCCTTCCCATATCCTTGACTTCTAGATGACATTTCGTTTTCGCGTCTGTTGTACCCTACATGATAATAATATGAATACAACAACAGACTAATGAGACCTAAACCACAAGAACTGACGCTGCTGACTTTTTTCTTCTGATATCACTTAGATATAGTAATAAAAAATATCAAGTCGCGTATGTGGGACACTACGATATAAGTTGCTTTTTATATTATCTATATAAACCTTGTATTTTATGCCAGCTACTTAATTATTTCATATTTGTATGACATGCCGTATATTATGATATACGGTGATATACAGCATGACGTTATGCCGTCATGCAGTATATCATTTATGCCCAAAATGTTTTTTTTGTTTTATAATTCATCAGCAAAGTGACGTTTGTAATATTTTTGTAAGTATACATTCAAGAAATACGAATACATAAACAGAACATGAATTTACGTATTTACAAGTATATCTAAAGTACCAACTTTACTCGCAAATAAACGCGTATAAAAATTGCGTGGCCTCGTATCAGGCCAGAGAGACGAAGTATCTCTTATAAGGCATAACGTTATTATTGATTATCCGGCCATGTTGTCAGTAATTAGTTATAAGTTTACTACAGTCACAATCAGATTAGTTAACCCCTACGTAACTTCTAGGTTCTAGGTCCCTACGTAACTTCTAATTCCAAATGACCATGCACCCATATCCCTGCGCCCGTTTGGTGTATAGCGTCTTTGGAGTAAACTTACCTAACCTCTTGTAACTGAAAATATCTGTAATATATTCTTTTCTGCATATCAATGAATTAATATTAAGAGAAATATTGTAATGAAGTGTGTTTTAACATAGTATTTCGATGCATTCTGACCGCTAATATTGGTCCAGGAACTTCCTTGATATATGACAGATCCGAAATATGACAAATTTTCTCCTGTATTACTGTAGAAGGATGTTCCAGCTTTTCTATTTTAGCTCTCAAATACTTAATCATTATATCTGTTGCCAATATGACTATTGGAGTAATTTCTATTCTATCCATAGCCGAGATGTGTCTAATTTGAATGACGATCTAATCTAATCTTGGCTTAAAATTGTTTGCTTCTTTCTCTTTTGTTGCTTTCTGTCAATGTTTTGCCTCAATCCTTTTGTTGATATCCGGTCTATTGTAATCCTATATTCTGTCACTGGTTATTGCTTTTCCCAATATACCAGATGCATGTTGTTCTCGAAGACTGACCGTGGCTGATATTTATAGTAGGGTTAACGTGTATCTTCATTAATTAGTTGTGTCCCAGATATATATGATAACTCCCAAGGCCCAGTGTCAGGGCCAGTGCCAGTGCCAAGGCCGAACGTCCAGAAATTATGTGGTCGATTGAATCTCTTGGTCTGTCACCTTTATGACATTGCCTTCAATCTAATTTTTTAATATAAAATTTTTGTAATTGCGTGTGAGTCACGCAATCTTAGATAATTACCATGAAGCTTTCAATTCCAGGATAAATATTTAGCTAAATATAGGAACTTAGTTAAAGGCAGAAGTTAGCCAGTTCGGCTTGTGGACGCCATTTCTGTCTAAAGGCTGAGATATTTACTGTGGATTACTTTTTCGCGCCGTATAATGTCTGTTATCACTTTTATGATGTATTATGGCTCAGCCTCCATATGGCTAGCGCAATATGGATGTTCCTCTCACAGGCTGAGAGGATCAATTTGAAGGATTTGTTGTTGTAACGCTTTCACAGATCTTTAAAATATTTCTTGATATTTTTTCTTGTTCTCTAGTGAGCTCTGCGCTATTAATTAGCCATTAACCTCTCATGATATATCTTTAGATAGCATCTGGATGACCGATCGTGGATGGTGATTTTCAAATTTAGTGAATAGTCGACGCATTAGTATATGTAGTTCATTAAGTATGTGCGGTTCATTAAGACACCGAATTAATGAGTATGTGCGTATGTGGAACAGCTCAAGCATTTATGGTCCTAATAATATTCTATGTGTTTAGTGCTGTATTAAACAGGTTTGTCAGGCGATTTCTATACTTATTTGAATTGTGGTTTTAAGGCGATGTGGTCGTTGTGGTTGTTTGCGTAACTTCTAGGTATTTGTACATACTGTAACGAATTTACTAGAAAGTTATTTACTTCTCGAACACTTATTTACAACTCAACTATTCACAAGTCAAACTAACTAACTAACTTTATTTCTACTTTAACTTTATAAACTAATTTTCGCACTGTATATCGCTCACTATCGCGGTCCAAATTCAACTAACTGCTGGCCGGGCGACACAATTCTTATATAGGCAGTGGAACGTCTTTCCAGGCGTTTCTAAATAAAGAACTTTGGCGAACCTTCTAGTATAGAACGGCACTGGAAACAAATACCACACGCTCTCAAGGATTCGAATATTCCCGGCATTCGGGACCGCTCGCGGCGCTCGTGACAATACAGTTTGTATAATGCATCTTTGCGCGTGTATCAATTTAGCGACGACGCACGATCACATGCTACACCACTCGCCATTGTTACTATCATAGTATGCCATAATTACTAGTACGTATGTCTAGCGACTATGTTTCAATCAACTACGTACGGCATAAATAGTGAATAATTTGCCGAACAAAATGCAATTATGAAGTCACGTCTTAGCTTTATTGTATAATTTGATTCATTGGCGTCTCAATGTTTCTGTAAAACTTATTTCATTTTTGTTTCATGTATTTTGATTTTTGTTGAATTTATTTCATTTGATCAATCATCATCATCATCATTAGGTCATCAGTCCTAAGACTGGTTGGACGCTAACCTCCAGCTTCTCCTATCATGTGCTAACCTACGCATTTCGCTAATTGTGCTACAAGCCACATCCCTTACTATTTGCGAGCAGTAGTCTAATCTAGGCCTACCTCTGCCTTTCTTCACTCCTATTTCTGCCTCCAAAATATCGCGGACTATTCCCCCATGTTTCAGCAAGTGGCCTACCATTCTATCTCTTCTCTTCCTTATGTTTTTCGACATACTTCTTTTCTCGCCGACTTTCTCCAATTCTTCTTCATTTCTAACCCTATCAGTCCATGGTATTTTCATCATTCTTCGGTAACACCACATCTCAAAAGCTTCTAATTTCTTCCTACTTGCTTCCCCTACCGTCCAGGTTTCGCAACCGTATAGTGCCGTGCTCCATACATATGTTTTCAAAAATCTCTTCCTTGTTTCTAAGTTCATTACCCCCGAGCATAAAAGTGCTTTCTTTTTGTTAAAAGCTACTCGACCCTGAGCTATTCTTTGTTTTATGTCTTTATCGCTTCTTCCATCCCAATTTATTTTACTTCCTAAATAAGTGAAGTCTTTAACTTCCTCCAATCTTTCATTATTAATTTGTACTTTCGTTTTTGCTCTGCTCTCGCGCCCTCTGCACAACAACACTTTAGTTTTGTTTTTATTCACCCTCATTCCGTATTCCTCTATCAACACTGCCTCCATTTCGTTCAGTGCCGATTCTAATTCCTCCTTACTAGATGCTAATACTGCTATATCATCCGCGAATCTCAGCATTTTTAGTTTTTCTCCCTGTACTTTAATCGTAATAGTAACCGAAATCCACTCTATCTTTTACCACATTAATCGCCTCTTCGATGTACAGATTAAAAATTAGTGGTGATAGCGTACATCCTTGTCTTACTCTTTTCCTAATACCTACTTCCCTTTTTTCCCCTTCTACTTCTATAACAGCAGTTTGCTCTTTGTATAGATTGTGTACTACTCTCCTATCTCTATACTTCATTCCCGCGCTCTTTAGTATCTCGAACATTTTTTCCCATCTTACGTTATCAAAAGCTTTTTCTAAATCTACAAATGCTATATAAGCGTTCTTTCCTTTTTCTATTGTTTTCTCTAACATTACTCTTAGCGCCAGAATAGCTTCGCGAGTTCCCCTATTTCGCCTAAATCCGAATTGGTCTTCTCCTAATATTTCCTCCGCTCTATTTTCCATCCTCTTCTGCACTATTCTGGTTAAGATTTTTGACGCGTGGGAAGTTAGGCTAATCGTTCTAAAGTTGTCGCATTTGTCGGCTCCTCTCTTTTTCGGTATAGTAACGATAATGATTAACGATAATAATCAATGTTGAATTTATTTATCTTGATGGAAATATCACTTCCATTGAATATTTTTGTGGAGAACCTTTTCATTACTCTGTTATAGGTTGACGGATTTGTATTGTACTAACTGTTATACTAAAATCTGTTTTCGGCACGACACTGTTCAAAAATGTCAGTTGATTGATTTATACGATTGTTGCCTGTGACGCACACGCAATGAATCATTATACAAACCATAGGTGTCGTTTTGACTTACGATAGTGAAGCTTTCTATTAGATGTTCGTTGTTGCGCACTAAATAAGTTTTATTATTATTAATTTTGAATATCAATATCTGCAGTTCTAAACAACTTATATTCAAAATTTTATTATGTTTTATAAAAATTTCATTTACTTATTTAAATAAATGGAAACATGTTTTTCGTATATTTTGCTTTTGCCTCTGACTTAGCATTAAATAGTGAATGGTGTTTGAGTGTTTATTTTTTTTTTAATTAATTAATGAATAGGCGAGTAGACAAGAATGTATTTTGTTTGATAAGAAAGAAAGTGGAGATCGTAAGGTAAAACGTGATTAAATTAAATTAAAGAAGGTGTGTTGTACTCTTTCAAGCAAAATTGTTTTATGAAAGAACTGTTAACGACTATTGGCAATCATAACAATTCGACTCGAACTTCGTGACTATTGAACAGAGTACCGTTTGAACGGAAATATAAAAATAATTATTTAATACTCACTGCATCATCACATTTATTTTTAAACAGGTAATAAACTGTCACTGACTGTACTGTAATGTTTTTTTTCATTACCATTTACCTGAGTATTTTACTCATCTGATTATAATTATCAGTTTATCAATTCAAAGTTTCATCGACCTTCCAAAAATACAGAACGGTAATTTCAAGCATCCTGTTTGAGAAAAAAGAGAGGGTGTAAAGTTGCTGAAACAATACTGCGTAAATGTTTTAATACGATCCCTAATGCTATGCGTTTTTTTTGTTAACAATAAACGAATCAAAAATAACATCTCTAAATACAAACAACAGCATTTAACTACCGCTCTTTTTACAAAATAATAATCAATCAGCCTTTGTCTACTATTATTTTTAGCTTGTTATTAAATTTAAATCAATTAAGGCATAAAAATAAACATTCTGATGGAATAATCCTACATGGAGAGCATGACTGGTGTTTTTATAGAAGTTTTAATGAAACAAAGGGCCGTTTCGTGTAAGAATATATAAATAATCCAAAGACGGATTCTATTCTTACCAATGTGCGGGGAGTGGGGGTCAATTTACGTATGGTATCCGACGTCAATGGTTTTGAAGCCACGAGTCCTATCATTCGGTCAGGTTAGTTCACTCAGTTTCACGACCGTGTAGTAGCTATTTTATTAAAGCGAGATTTTTAAGTACCTGACATTCGCGTCTGTCCTACTGCCTTGCTGACTCTGTGACGCTTTGCTATTTCTCTTTAGGAAACATGCGTTCGTCAGAAAACATCGAAACACCAGTCCTGGATACAACAAACAGGCTATCCTCTTTAAGGTAAGGGTAAACGCACTAGAATATATGCACACTGTAGACTTGAACTTCTTTATTAACTACCACATAAACAAAACATACACCACATACATATAAGTGTAGCCACAATAGTTTTTCTTTAATGTAGCAGATTCCATACGAATTTCATATAGACTGCAAATGACCTGTGCCTACTTTGTGTATTAAGATTGCAAATTTAACTGGCATATTTTTTTAGTGTATATTTGTCTACAGACTTCGAATGAATTTTTTATTTGAATAACTAACTTATGAACGTTAATTAGGTAAATATTATTAGATAAATCCAATAACAATTGTTATTAAATGAATATTATAAATATGACCATAACAATCTAGAAAAATTGGTTTTATTTAACCGGCGTACATATATTTATTTAAGTATTAAAAGGATACGTCTTTGTTTGAATATACAATTATATATTCGACTTAAATAATTATAAATACATATACGCTTGACAATAATATGATAACTTTTATATAAAACAGTTCAGGCTAAAATTATCGTAGTTAGAAAAAATATATCTCGTTTTTTCTCTATTTGTGCGTTCGAGTATTTCAAACTTTTTATAAGTTCTAAATATTACTTTATCTTTCAGTACGCACTACAATGCTTAATATAAAAATTGTTCATATACGGGGTGTCTCAGAATGTAATTTACAGTCAATATCTCTGTTATTTGAAGCTAAATAGATTAACCAAAAACTATTATAATTTGTATAAAATAAACCTTGCTGACTACAATCCTTAGCAAAGCACCCTTAACTTTTCGTTTTCAAATTGCACCCCTACTTTTTTTGTATTGAAAATGTAACTTCACTTCATTATAAACACATAACATGCTACTTGATATTTCAAATATAACTCTCCATAGAAAGAGGCGTTATTTTTAATATTAAAATTATTATTAGTTACTATTTTATAGCATATAGAATACCAGTGGGCTGAATCTTTTGAAATATAACATTTTGGTACTTAACAATGCCAATGCTTATTTAAGCATAATGCTTTTTTCTATGAAAAAATGTAATTAAAGGTATTAAGTAGTGAATATAGAGAATGAAGATTCGTTCTGAGTACAAAAAGCTAGGGGGGCAATGAAAACAAGTGAAAAATGAAAATTTGTCAGTAATCAGCAAGGTACAATTATGCAAATTTATTAGTCCGCTTTGTGCAATATTTAGTTTGTAGGGGTTATTTTAAAATCAGTGTCAAGGTCACATTTTTTAATTGTTTGTAGAGTATTACCAGAAATCATTGTGTATTTTTATATATTGTTCTCTAAAGTCAATTTATTGCTGATGCCAAAAGTGTGTGACTGACATATAGAGTACGCGAGATGGTCTATATACAGAGTATTTAGAATACCCCATCCAAAAATAATACAAATAGTTTTTATCAATATGATTTCAGTCTTGTATTTTTTTTAAGATATACGAGATTGAATTTTTAGCGACATTCCTGTTTTACTAAAATATCTCTGAAATTTCTTTAGAAATTGAAATTAAATTTGAAATTGAAGGGATTAAAATTTGAAGGAGGTGCGTAAAAGATAAGACTACAACAGTTTCATAAACTGTGAAACTCTTCATTAACGAAAGCACGTGTTATGTGAAAGCACCCTGTATGTTTATCTATTAAGTATGATTATTCAATAATATGAGAAATTATAATTTGGGAACTTCAGATGGGAACTTCAGAACAACAGGAGAGTTTTCTTTAAATTTGATTCTAAAAAAACAGTTGTTTTAATAGTATATGTAAATGTATATCAGTTTCACAGCCATATAATTTGAAAAGCTGTTAATGTACATATGTAGTTAAAACTATTTCTAAGTATAAATCGATAAGCTTTAGAAGCACTGGAATGTTATTCTTTATATAAAACAGCAATTAACTATTACAATTAGAAAATGGAAAGTGTGTACTTTTAATGTATTTTTAGTTTCATTCATGTTAACTGTTTAACCATTTGTTTACGCATTTTTAAAACATTCAACAACCTCATCCTATTTCCGGTCCTTTAGAATTTCAATATCACTTTTGGCAAACCAGGAAGCTATAAAGAATGTCGCATACAATGTTTACAAACTGTAGATTATTGACCCTTCTCTAAACTGATTTATACTTTCATGTTTTGATGTGACAATAGCAAGCCTATGACAATCATGCATGTCTTTGTATGCCAACAAATTTAACTTGAAGGTTATCTTTTGGTTAATTTGAAGGAAAAAAAGTTTTATATTAATTTATAACCAAAATTTCTAAAATCTGTTTTCACAAAATTCAGTTTAAACTTTTAATTTAGACAAACAGTCATACATATAAATTAATTATACAGCACTTTTCAAAGAGTTCTTAACATATGGGGAAAATGTGTATTTTGGTTTCCAAAGAAGAAGAAGAGTAGTAGTTTAGAAGAAGAAGTTCAATTTTATTATTAACAATATCTTAAATAAGAAAAGGATATTAGATTAGTTAATGGTCTTATGTAGTTCTACATAATATCGGTCGCAAATTCCATTACCAAGTTTTAATTTAATCATCATTTTTCAAAATCTTCTAGTTTTTTTTTGAGTGGCCCACTACTTGATCTCTTTCACCGTTTCTTATTAAAAACAGTAGAAATAAAAAAGAAGAATATAGCTCTAATTTAAATTTCAATGTGCATTATTCTATGATCTGAAAAGTGTTAATGAAAAAATACCTAAATCTAAGACTAATTAGGGTGTTAAAATTAAAGTAAGTTTTGGTAAACTACAATACGAATATTTTGATAAAAAAAGGTTTTTTCTAAAAACATAAATTATAAAAGTGTTAGTCACACCATGTTCAAAACAGAAACGTAGTATGTAGTTCCAAATAGAGTTCCAGTAAAATAACAACCAAAAAATTAATTATTATTGTTAATTATAATTATTAATTTAGTGTTGTAAAAAATAATTAAAGAATTAAATTCTTTTTTTTTTACCTAAAGTTTGCAGATAAACATAAAATATGATTATAAACAACTATTATTAATATTCCTTTCTGAAAATATAGATTTTCCTGATTTCTTGAAAAAAAATATTAAATTATATTATTAAATTTTATAGGTGGTAACTAAATCACATGACCAACTCTATTATGGTAATTTTTTAGTATCAGACAAGTAACGTACTGATGTAATAAAATTTTCCTTGGAAACTACAATAAATATTTTTCCATGTCATTATTTTTTTTGAAAATCCTTCTATATTGCAAAAATTATTATTCTGATAACTTAAGTATTAATATTGAAAGATTTATAACATTAGTGTATTGTTTTACAAACCTTATTTATTTACGTATAGAATAATAAAAAACATGTCTCAAGATTCATTCCAATCAACTCTTACATATAAACCGCTTACATAAAAACCTACAATATTTCAATTTTTTAAATGTCGATACTAAAAAAATTCATCTGAAATTGCATACCTTTTAAAGAAACTTTTAATAAATAAAATCGGCTATGGAGCAACATTTCGTCAATTCATGGTTGTCGTCAACAGCTGCCTAAAAAACAATAAAAAGTGCAACTAAATCACGCAAGATTCCAAAAATAAAACGTGCTTTCATGTCAAAATTGTTCTCGATTCGCTTCGTCTGTCCCAGTTCAATTTAAAAAAGTAAAGGTCGCGTCAGTGACGATAGCACCGAAATGAATCTCAAATCCCACGTGAAGTTTTTATTACTTTAATTACATAATGATAAACGTAATTCCAGCAATTTTTTTACCTTTCCACAGGTACATTCCATCACTAGCGCTATCCGTGTTCATCAACCTTTCTGTAACGTCCAGGGGGCAATGACTGCATTGAATGTTGCTTTGTAACGACTAATTTTCATGTGCTGATGTTCCCAGTCGATCTATTTTTTGGTATTAATTTAGAGAAGAGGGACGATGAATACAAGTGGGTTTTTTACCTGAGTAGTCTAGTAAGCAGAACAGGAACTGATGTCCTGATTTGATGCTATTTCGTTAAATAATTTAAATTGAAAAAAATATAATTTACATAGTTTATTCCAATCCATAGAAAGTTGAAGGTGACAGAAGAAATACATTAGCATTTTATTTTTCGCTTTGCTTAAAAAAACATGAGAAACATAAGGTAGTATTGCAGTTGTGAACTGAGGTCTGGTCTACTGCATATGACGATATAACTGTTTTCTGTTGAAATCTTTTATTTAATTTTGAAGCATTAAATAATAAAAGAAGCAACAGCTGCCAAATTCAATGATGACGATGACGAAATTAATAACATTATAAAGCAGTCGTCGACAACAAATTATGATGGATTTTTATTTAACAAAATATTAAATAAAAATTCATTATTTTTATTAAGTGCATAGAATTGCCTAATGTACCAACATTTATACCAAACTCATGCTCAGGAAAAAGGGAACTGAATGTGCCACTTTTATATAAAAAACAACTTAATTCTGTAAAATATTTTTATGAAAGCTTAACATCACGTCTATTACAACTGTTATAGTCAGTAAATGATATTACAGTGCGCCGTTCTTAAGACGCAAGTGAACAAAAGCATTAATCGATTTTTGTTTCTTAAATACATTTTGACGTAAAATTGACAACTATTAAGTTTATGCCAAGAACTGAACCGTTAAGTGGCAATAAAATTAGTGGAATATCACGTAAACTATTACAAAGGAAAAAAATGATATGGTATATTATTCATTTGATAATTTATAGAGTAATAATTTATACAGTAATTCTCCTAATCTAATCATCCTAATCTAATTCATCCCATACACATAAAATATATCTATCAATAAGATAGGCATGCATTGCATGGGTATTTTGTATATATATATATATATATATATATATATATATATATATATATATATATATATATATATATATATATATATATATATATAAATTTTTTTTTTCAAATATTGACCCGCTTTAATGCAAATTCATCTACCATATGCATTACTCATTATGAATATTACTCATTACTTCTTGAGATCCACGAATTTTCCATTCAATAAATCGGTGTTTTTTTTTAACAACGACATGAAGTCGAAGTAGAAGTAAAATAACTGTTTCTATGACAAAATCCGACGTCTCGTCATATTTAATATCATCATCAGGGTATGCAGACGCGTAGATCAACACGTATCCGAAGGTGGAAATAGAGATTACTCAGAAATTAGCATATGTATTCGTTCGTGTATTGCCCTGAATATATGGACAATTTTATTCAATTATATTAACTTGGTTTTTTCAAGCAAATTTAATATAGTTCAACACGGTATTTAACGGCGATTAAATACCGTGTGTAAATGAGTTTTCCTTCTGATTAACGAAGTGTCATCAAAATTGATGAGGGATCAAAATGGAGATAAAAAATAGCTCCTTACAGAAAAGCTGACGTTTTGACGTATTTAGTGTCATCTTCAGAGAATTAGAATGAGTAAATCAACACCTACTAGAACACACAAAATAAGTCACTGCGACGTTTTGTCATATGTTCAAACGGTCGTATGTTCGTTTGTTTATATTAAACAAACTCGTACTTCTTGTTTTCCCTTATATAGTTTTCATTATGAATAGTGCAAATAAAATGTAAAATTCATTGTATATTACTTTTTATATATTTTTATCAAAAATATCGTGTACAAATATAATTTTGAAAGTGAGCAGGAATTACAGGTATGTGTTATTAACGCATTCAGGTATGTGTAACACAGGGGTGAACTTAGAATAAAGGATACGCTCGAAATTTGCAAAAAAGTACAGGCCTGCATTTTAAAAATATTTTAATAACAGCCCTCGATTACGAACCGTCAAAAAATAAAAGTCTCATTTCGAGTTAAAACTTATTAAAGAATGCTATAAATAAGTGATGTTAATTTTTTCATATAGGTTGTTATGATAATAAAAATTATATTTTTTGAAGTAACTCAAAACTTAGCAATAGTTTACGGGGTTTGTAAAGGCCATTTGGATATTAATTTCTCAAATTTTTCCTTATTTAAAAGAGATTCTATTACTTACCAGTGTCAAGATGCCCATATGACCAAATGATATTTTTATATTATTTCCTTACATAGTCATAATTTTACTATTGTTATGACGTCACATCACATTACAGAATAATTTTTTATTTATAATTTGTTAAATGCAAGTGAAGGTTTAGTATTTTACCGATTCTGTGCATTGCTCTCACGATTCGATTTTTTAAGCCACGTCCCACCACTCGATTTTTTTAATTCTAACACCCTGAATCATTTCAATCGACATTGTTTAATAAACTTTTCAGGTTAATTCTATGATTATAAAAGATATTTTACAATGAAAGGGCTATATATATATATATATATATATATATATATATATATATATATATATATATATATATATATATATATATATATATATATATATATATATATATGTATATATACATAATCGAGTATATACGCATGAAAATAATACACATTGTCTTAATTGTCAATGTAAACATCAGAGTAGATGTCAAAGTGAGAAATATTACATAGTATTATAAATTATAACGTGTATTATGGAAATCCAACAGGAATGTTCAAATGAAGACATATTAAATTTATTTTTCATTCATGGAGAATGTAAAAAAATTAATGAAAGGACTTGTCGTTTGTTTAACGAGAGATATCCACATTTACGGCCTTTAAATAAAACTGCCTTGAAGAGAATAGAAGCAAATTTTAAACGATTTGGAACTGAAGATACTAGAACACGCCCCAAAGATGTTACTGGTGATGAAGGCAACCAAGTAAATGTCTTGGCATATTTCAATGCAAATCCACATACGTCGATTAGAGCTGCGTCACACGATTTGGGATTATCTTACTCGTCAATACAGAGAATTCTGGAAAAACATAAAATGCATGCTTTTTCCATTTTAAAACTGCAAGCTCTCCACCAAGGTGACGAGGTACGACGTGTGGCATTCTGCAAAAGCATTTTATTAAAAACGCAATAAGACTCATATTTTTTGAACAAAATTATTTACACCGATGAATCAAAATTTAACAGAGAAGGAATAATAAATAGGAGGAATTGGCATGTTTGAGCAGAACAAAATCCACGAATGGTGCGTGAAGGTAACTTTCAAAATACATTTAGTTTTTTGTTTGATGATGGATAATCGCGTGTGTTTTGAAGTGTATGATGAAAATTTAAATTCTCGTAAATACCTAGAAATTATTAGAACGGTGGTTTCAAATTTTTTGGAAAATTTGCCACTAGATATTCTAAATACGTGTTGGTACCAAATTGATGGCGCTCCAGCCCACTCAACCCATGAAGTTTACCATGAGTTAACAAATATGTTTGAAGATCGCTGGTCTGTTGCTTTAATGGTCCGGCTCTATAGCCTCCCAGATCACCCGATCTAACACCCCTCATTTTTTTTATGAGGCCATATCAAAAGTAAAGTCTACTTAACGCCCGTCAATACCAGAGATGACTTATTACATCGAGTTTGATCGAAATTGAGTGGCCGAGAAAAAATAAACCAACACATAAATGCAGAATATGTGTTTTATGCGACAGGTTTACTTTTTTCATATAGTCCACCATCGTGCTTTCTCATGATCCATCCACAGGGTGGGGTGTGTCCTATCCCCTCAAAATCAATAGATGTTGTCTGGTAGACGTCCCTAATCAGAATCAGTCGAAACCCAATCGATCTGACACGATTTAATTGAGTGGTCGTGCTAACAAAAAGAAATTCTTAAATAGTCCACCATTGTACTTTCTCATGACCCATGTACATGGTAGAGTGTGTTCTATCCACCTCAGAATTAATAGGTGTCGTTTGGGAGACGTGCCAAATCAGAATCAGTCAAAGCCCGATCGATCCGACACGATTTAGTTGAGTTATTGTGCTAACAAGAATAAATGGCGACAACAATGACAACGACACACACACAGCAAAATTTTTTTAAAAGCCATTTATTTTTATTTTTAGGGCAAAAAACGAAAAATATACCCAAAAAAAAATTTCGTTTTTTCAATTTTTCTTTACACGATTACATTACTTTTCCGCATATAGTAGAGTGCGGAAAAGTAATAAGATGTTATATGCATCGCAGAATTTATATTTTTCAATTCTATTACTTTGTACAGTAATTCAATTTTTTAATTGAATATTAAAATAGATTCAGGCTTAAGAAAAGCTTACATTATCGAAATAAATTGTTTTCCTATATAGTATACGTATATCAGTTTGTATGAAGATGGTAAACATTTTTTTCGCTAATAAAAAATCTTTTTTAAACTGCTTTTCAACGAGATAATAATACACTGCAATTTTAAAAAGAGAACGTAAGTAACCATGTTATTTTTAGCATTAACCTTTGAATTAAAACTACGTGCAAATTATATACATTTATAGGTATTGAACTAATGCGTACCTGCTTAATTTGAAGACGACAGTAAAATATAAGCAAAGTAATCGAATAAGGATGCATTTATAAAGTGAAATCACTTTTAACTCCCTTGCGTATACAAAATTTAATTGCAGACAATGTTCAGAAGATATATGATACCTACAGATCTTCCATTGTAATAGATAATTTGTTTATATTTAATGGATGGTTTATATTCAAACTAATGAATATTATACAATATATAATGACTTATCCTTACATATATTATCTTGTTGCTGTTATTGACAGCATTGTCTGTTTATCTTCTTGCACAAAAACATTTATCTGTCTTCTTCACACTCTATTTTTATAATTCCCGTAATAAGTTTCTTTAATTTTGATTAAAGAATATGTTAAAATTATGTTACATTAAATGTAAAATGAGTGACCTATGTTACTATAAAGTTTACAAAATTTCTCTTTTATAGAACAAAATTAAAAAACTTCGTGTTCTATTTTCTATTACATCACTGCAAAGTTAATTATTTTCGACAAAGTTTGTATAGAGGCTAGAACTGCGGGATAATTCATTAATTTTCTTTTACTTATTAACTTCTCTTTTATTTGGTTTCTCTATTTTACTTCAAAGTAAATGTTATTAGTGATTTTACTTTACTAGGAAATAATATTAAACATTATAGTTTGTTTGCCATAAATAAAAAAAATGTTAATAGCTAAGCTATTTTTAATCGCCATTAAATCGATGTGAAATAATGTCAATGCGTACGATTCATTATTTAAAGAATAATTTTAATTTATGCAGTAATTTCTTAAATATCGTTGTTGTAAAAAATTGTTGAAAGTAATTTGTGTCAGGTGAACTGTTCCGAAATGATAACAAAAATAGTCTACGTCGATTTATTAAAAAAAAAATAAACCTTAAAAATAGCACTAGGAGAAATCGGCTAAGAAATAGATCATTATAAAACAATATCTACATATTATATATAAGTGCATATTTCTCTATCGATATGAATTGAACACAAACAATTCGTTTTGAAATACGCCTCTGTAACCATAAATCGTTAAATATTGAATCATTTAATTAATTTAATTGTCATAAAAAGACTTAAATATCAGTATATTGTCAGCAAATATTATCGTTATGCAAGCGGTCATATGATAGGTGCATATTTTATTACTACGATAATTACGTGAGGTAGCACTTAATGCGATATGTTGGATCTAATGTAAGTCATTAGGTTAATTTATTTATATATTTTACATTAGTCATGGATAAATATTTATATTATCTACATGTTCTAGTAGCCTGCGCTTGACACGTATCCTCACACTTTATCTAGTCCTTCTATATCATGTATCATAGAAATGAGAACACTATAATTAAATGTAAATAATAATTTAAAGATACTAGATGTATTGCGCTGGATACAAAAAGTTTAGATAGATAAACAAGGTTGGGTGAATACTGTAATAGGCAATTTGCAATTGAGCTGTATTTCCTAATAAAGTAGTAGACGTACAAGTTTCTTGTAAATTACTTGTCATTTGGCGGCTTTTTGTCGGTTTAAAATTTATTGTTCTTTCATATTATGACGCTTTCAAGTTTTTGTATGTATTAAGGTACCTGTATTGGAAAAATACATTTATGTAGTTATTGTACATAACATACAACAATCAGATGACAATAATTGAATTTTTAATTATAACTCAAATTGTAATTAGAAAAAATAACTAAACACTTTTGTTGAAAAATATAGACTTAAATTTAAAACAGAATTATGTATTTTATATTATACACTAAAATATAGCGTAATGGTATAGTAGTGTACTTTTTGTACAATTCTATGATTTTTTGCAATGTAGAATCCTAAATCTGATATTACGTTGAAATGTAGAAATACCTAAACAAAAATGGATGAAAACGATAAAAAATTATCAAGTGTGGTATATCAAAATTATCATTTACAAACTTCCATCCTCTTGGTATTCGTGTCAATGATTTTTACACAACGCGAAAACCTTTAAAATTGACGTTCTCTGGGGATTTATTTGAGATTCATTATCCAATCAGGTTGACCCTTTTTAGATAGCATCTGGAAAACTCGATTTTTAGTTGTTTATAACTCCAAAATTTAGAGACTCTAGACCCCATGTGTTGGATAACTTTATAAATAATTTTAAAATTCATTCAATATGAGGTATCACTCGACCTCTCTATAATATCCCTGTAGTAACTTGTAGAATAAGTAAACTATATAACACCAAGGATAAAATATGATTCACGAAAATGGTTTACTATTTTCTCTATGCCCTGAAAAAAAGTGTTGAGATTAATATGAATGTTATCAATAGAAAGCACGTATCTCATTATTTTCCAGACCACCACAAAAGAGACCCTGAGATATTCAAAACACTCAAGAACTATTAAATTCTTTAAAACCATTAATTCTATCAACTATGTATTTCTTGTTAATTTATTTATTATGGCATTATTTGGTTTCTGCTTGAAACTTCCTAGTTATTTCACAGTGAATTCAACACATAAAACCTCTAGGACCGTTCACAATTACAGAAACCATTTATGTTTATTTACAACTGCGACCGTTTTTATGAAATTTATAGAAAACTACATTCAGTGTATTTTTAATGGAATTAATATAACCAGCACAATAAAAGATGGAGAGGAGTAACGGGTTGTCGAATAACCAAACTCTTCATCCAATACTCAGAGATTGAGAAATGGGCCCAAGAATTCATTAAATTGAACAGGCACAAAGCTAGAACCCTGGTGGGAATTATAACAGGCCACCATAGTAACCTGAATGCATATAAGCACAAGCTGAGGCTGACTGACAGCCCGGCCTGCAGATACTGTAAAGAAGACAAGGAAACCTCGATTCATCTTCTTTACACCTGCCCCACACTGGAGGAGAAGAGGTATCTTGTATTAGGATCCCCTGTTATCCTAGAGGAGGCGAGGCTTAAGGCGGGGGACGTGCCTAAATTGCTCCTTTTATGGGATAGTATTTTTGGATAATGACCCGGATAAGAGGGGATCGCCAAGGGACTACCCATGCGATCAATGGCTGATGAGGCTCAAACCTATATAATATAATAATAATATCATCAGTTAAGATTACCAATTACAATGTTGGTAATATAGGTACTAATGGATCAAAAACGATACTCTTCGAAATTTTAGTTCTATATATTTTTATAAAATGTCATTCCTGCTCATCATCAGTATGTAAATACCTACTTGTCCTATCTTAAATTACGATAACATCAAATGATTCATCATGGTCATCAACTTTTCTTTTAAAGTAATTGTAGTTGGGATATACAATAACAATTTCTTTAAGAGTCATTCCTTTTACTTTTATACCCATTTGTAGAGACTTGCGGACTAATGTTACACTGGTGGCACATTTCTTATAGTGAGAAATATATATTTCATCTACTTACTATTAAAAATGTGCAATATAAATAATGTTAAAGCCAGTACCACTCTCCGAAGTACTCCAGTAATTATTGTTGTCGGGCTAACTGTTGATTTTATTTTTCCAAGTGCAGTAAATCTACCTCTATGACTCAATTATTGACTTTTAATATTCTAGACAAAAGTATTGACACATGTCAATATTTCTTTCTTCAAAGTCAAGTAGTTCACTATCAGATATAGTTTCTCTAGAAATAATTCTCTTGATTAAATTTATTGAATTGATTTATTGGATATTGTTATTAAATTTTTTGATAAAAATCATTCCATTCTCTTTCGTTACCATTTTATCAGATATTCTGAAAAGATAGAGTAAGAACTGTAGAATATACAACTGGGACGAATATTATGTTTTATTATACTGTTAAATATATGTGTATAACCAGGGTTTCAGGATAGTTTCGATTAAATTAGTCTCAGATTCAAATAGCTCAGACAGGTCAAAAATACAAATGCTTAACGAGTTTTGGACATGCCAGCAATTTGAAAAATTTGCAATTTGCCAGAAAAAAAGATGTCGCTGTTAATGGAAGAGATACAATAGTGCAGTCAACAGGACACAGAATGTCAACTGCATCAACTGTACTAGGTGTATTTATTCCGAACCTAACGATCCGATCCAGTGACGGTCTGTTGTAGGGAAAATAAGCTTTTTAATTATAAAAATCACTATCTAACTTGTTCCTGGGTCAAGAAAATCAAACAACGTATTTTTGATAGATAAAGAAATTTTGCTAAACCGAGCCTGTATTTACATCCATTCAACAATTACAAAAATCGTTTTTGAAACGAATTCCAAAAATAATGACCGCCTTGTACGAGATAATGACAGCTGATTTGTTGTATAAATAGAGAACAAATTTAGGTACGTGGGCTATGTTGACAATTTCTATGTTAAGTTTCTATGTAATGATTTACGTAGGTCTACTGTTATGAGAACATAGTAGATTTAGTGCGGTGCCATATTAAAATATGATTTGTTGGATGTATTTTCAATAAGTATGTATCTATTGATTCCAAAACGTGATTAAATAATCTACATCACGTACACTCTCGACTTAATTGAAATTTATTTTAAAGACTAAGAATCAAAAATATTATCAAGAACGAATGAGTTAGACTTAGTATGAGTTACTTTTTAAATTAGCAATCAATTTCATATTCTAATTGTGTGTATATAAATCAATAACCTTTAAAACTAAATACATAATTAATTAATCATTTTCAATTAATATGTTCTTTGCTAGTGAATAGTGAAATAAACTATAAAATTATATGATTTATCTTTAAAATATCATTTGAACATTTCCCACGTGCTTAAGAATTATTTTCTGCTACCCTAAGTTAGGTTAAAAAAAAAAAAAAAGACAATGAAAAAATAAATATACTAAAGTTTTGATATTTACGCAGTTCTTATATAAGTAAAAGGCTTCATGGATTGGTTTTTTGTGATTTACAATTGTAAGATTTCCTTTTATCAGATAATATAAAACATATTCTATGAAGTTTTAGTATCTATGATTCACTGACATATTTATAACATATATGATTGTATATTCCGTATACTGATTTTTTGAAAAAAAAGTGTTTAGTCTTTAAAAGCGCAACAACTGTATACAACACTATTGTTAGTTGTAAATACTACCAGATGCTACCAGGCATACATATATTAATATCATTAATTTATTCCTCTATGGCCAAATTGATAAGAACAAATGGAAATTATGAACTCAGATCAAACGATACATCTAAACAATGCAACATGTTTATCGCATTATTTGGACACAGAAAATAGATGTCCTTTTCCTAAAACCCCAAGTTGCGAAGGGGAAGATTACACATAAAGTCAATGACGAGATATTGTATCTAGGAACATTAGGATATTCCTATTAGGATATTCCTATATATTAGGAAATGCCGACATTAGGATATTCCTAGGAATATTAGAATATCCTGATATTAGGATATTAGGATATTTTCAAGATTTTTAAAGATTACGGGCAGTAATACGGGCCCTAGTTTTAATAAACCTACTAAATCTAAGTGTTTATCATTTTTAACTTAATCAGTATTATCTGTTGTATTATTATTATTTATTGTACAGGGTGAGCGAAACTCGATGTCTCAGCTCTATCATAAGAAAAGGAAAGACGATAGAAAAAATCTGAAAAAAGGTTTTTGGCGATAGCAAGGATAAATAGTGCATTTTGCCTTGACCGAGAATCGAACCCGGCTCTCCCAATTTCCGGTTGGTTGTTCTGACCACTGAGCTATCGAGGCACACTCATTATCCTTGCTAATGCGCCAATTTTAACGCGTCGCTACAGTACTTCCTCCCTAGAGACATGGTTTGTCTCGATACAATTAATGGAATGTGATCGCGTTCGCCATTCTTACGAACTGTTGTTCGGTAACCCGCAGACTATAGGACGATGGATAGGACGGGAATCGAATTCGCGAATTTGAGATGTAAGGAAGGTTCGATGTACTGGAACGAATCACATCACGTCGGGGTCACCACTTTGGCGATAGCAAGGATAAATGTGCATTTGTCTTGACCGCGAATCGAACCCGGCTCTCCCAATTGCCGGTTGGTTGCTCTGACCGCTGAGCTATCGAGGCACACTCATTATCCTTGTTAATGTACCAATTTTAACGCGTCGGTAATGGCCGAATTTGCATATTTTTAAGAAAAAGATAGCAAAATCTTCTGAACAAAATTTATTCAGAAAAATTAGCTCTTTTTAAATATGCCAAAATATAGGTATGTTTCTGGGAAAAATTTCGATGACGTTATTACTTCGGTTTCCAAATATGGAAAAATATGTAAATTCGGCTTAAAATGGACTTTGCTCAATCCCATTTAAAAACGTCTTTTCAGTTTTTCTCTATCGTTTTTCTTTTTCTTATAGTAGAGCTGAGACATCGAGTTTCGCTCACCCTGTACAATATTCATGTGTAATAAGTCTCACATTTAATGTAGTTATGTGGAATAGATGCTACCCAAAAAGGATATATTAATTGTTTTCTGGTTCACGTTTGTGATTTAGATTTAATTTAAATTAAAATAACTCATAATTTAAGTTTATAATACGTAGCTAACCGTCTTCACGTGATATTTCAAGGCATTCAGTACGTTTCAGTTCAGTCAGATCAGTAGGATGTACTACTGAACATATTCCATTATCATTTTGACCTCAAATTTGCTAATACTTGTTTAAAAGAATTTTTAAATTAAAATTATTTTTTGTGAAATAAATATTACCAAGAAATGATAATTTTCGTTTTAAGATATATTATATATGTTAAAATTTTATACTCAACTTTTCTTAAACATTTGATCAAAGAGAGAGATTAAAATTTAAGAATTTTTAAATTAAAACTATCTTTTGTGTAATAACATTACGAGGAAATGACAATTTTTAGTTTGTATTTATTAGTTTTCGCTGAAAGATTATTATATGTGTTAAAATTGTATACTCAACATTTCCTAAACTTTTGATCAAAGAGAAATATTCTCCTTTATCAGTTTGAAATATATCCAACTTTCTACCCGGAGCTCTCGTAAATCACGTAATATATAAAATAATTACGTAGTCGTTGAATAGGTTTTTGTTTTAAAATTTCCTTTTTCTTCACGTATTTTTCAAAAACACTGTGTGATGAATAGTATACACTAAATAATAGGACGTTACTTACCTATTTACATAAATGTATACTTAAGACTACTTACATAAATGTATACAATTATTTGTGCAACACCCTGTATTTGCTATGGAAATTGTTTAAATTTTAAGTATATTTGTGAAGCATTAACTTATTCCATTTATTAAAGAAACACACAGGTTATTTTTGCCACATGTCTCTTGTTATAATTCGTATTTGACTTTTTAAAAAGTGCAAAACAATAGCATCACGAAACATCAATTTGATTACCATAATTGTGCCGTATTTATACAACTGCTACGGTACGAAACATTCTTTTAAATGCAAAATAAAGATATTTAACTGTTTTATTAACACATCCTCCACATAATCGCCGCAAAGTTCGTCATTCAAACACATCTGACGCAGTTTGAAGGGTAATAATTCAATTATTGCATTGTACATGGAATTTAAATAGCATTATCAGCATTTATCTCAGATCTAGTTTACCTGATATTAAATAATCTATTGTTAAATTTATAATAACGCAAGTGTTGACGCAAATGTTCTAAATATAAACAGGCCATGAATTTTTTTTCGCTTTATTGCCTGAATATTCCTTTCCAAATATTTAATTTTTTTTTCATGCTACAATAAACTTTCATAAATAGTGCTTGGGGAAAAGGGAGCTACGACTGTTTCCTTGATTATTAAAATTAATAGATACGTATAAATCGATTTTAAAGGATTAAGTAAGCAGTTACGTCGTAAGTTAGCTATTATTTGTAGTAGCTATAATTATTTTGGAATAAAATATTCATCTCAATTAGGTTTATAAAAAAATCGTTCTTATATAGGGTGTCTCAATTGGAACTATAGGATTTGAATTGCGCGCCATTTGTGTTTCTGTCAAAGATAGGGCGTCGATATAACGACTGTCATCTACAAACCACATGACGTCGACATGCCGCGATTAATAATTGAAAAATGAATAGTTTGAGTACGATTATTTTATGAAGGTAAGGAAGAATTTACAGTTGGATTAAGAAAAATTAGGACAAAATAAAGCGTCCACAGAGTTAACAGTTCGTAACTTAATCAAGAAGTTCGATGAGACGGGTTCTGTTATTGATAAGGCAACACCAATGCGTCCTCGTCGTAGTGGGTTAGACGAATATATTGCTGCGCTGAGAGAAAGGGTACGGGAGTATCCAAACATTAATTCGACGTCGTGCACAGCAATTGAATCTATCAAGAGCCATCACTCATCGAATTTTAAAGAAAGATCTGCATATATGGTAGCATACACAATTCAGTTCACAGCTAAAAGTTACAGACCATTCACAATGTCGTACATTTGTTACTTGGGTGTTAGAAAAGAAGGAAGGATACGTCATAGTTTCATCTTTACGGATACATCAGCAAACAAAAGTGTCGAATTGGGTAAAATCCACATGCTGTTCACGAAAAAGAAATGCATCCAGGGTGATGCACGTTTTGGTGTGCTTTTTTGAATACTGGAATGAGTAGACCATACTTCTTTGATAATAAAGCCGGTAATGATATCTCAGTAAATGGGGAACGCTATCGTGTTTCCACCAAATTGGGTTTTGGTTTGAACAATATGTTGTTTCGGCAAAACGGTGAAACGTGTCATACAGCACGTGTAACAATAATAACATGTAATTTAACATCCCTGCACTTTTTTCTTTGGGCTTATGTTAAGTGAAAAGTCACTCAGCCAGCAACAACCAACGACCTTAAAGAAAACATTCAACGTGTTATTCGAAAAATAGAGCCAGTTTTATATGCCTGTTTTGGCGATAGCACGGATAAAAGTGCATTTTGTCTCGACCGGGAATCGAACCCGGCTCTCCCAATTTTCGGTTAGTTGCTCTGACCGCTGAGCTATCGAGGCACACTCATTATCTTTGCTAATGCGCCAGTTTAATGCGTCACTACAGTACTCCCTCCCTAGAGACATGGTTTAACGGAATGTGACCGCGTTCGCCATTCTTACGAACCGTTGTTGGGTATCCCCCGGGACTATAGGGCGATGGATAGGACGGGAATCGAATCCGCGAATTTGAGATGTAAGGGAGGTTGCATATACTGGAATGAATCACATCACGTCGGGGTCACCACTTTGGCGTTAGCACGGATAAAGAGTGCATCATGCCTTGACCGGGAATCGAACCTGGCTCTCCCAATTTCCGGTTAGTTGCTCTGACCGCTGAGCTATCGAGGCACACTCATTATCTTTGCTAATGCGCCAGTTTAATGCGTCACTACACTGTGTTATGGACAATTTTGCTAAACAAATAACATCATGTCAGATTGGTCGATGCGGCTATATGAATGATATTTTTTTCCATTTGTAACCGTATCGGCTCCATTTTATTTTGAAGAATAAAAAATCTCAGTTTGTCAATTATTATTAATTTTGTCCACAAATTACATCCTTTAGTCCCAAATGAGACACCCTATATAAACTCTCAGTCGACAAGTGCTCTACGTGAAAAAAGACACAATTCCACAATTCAGGAAACAGGAATTCCACAATTCTGCATTTGCATTTCGGTATACTATTCACGATTGAATGTTAAAATATATTTTCCAGCCCTATGAATAACATTCTTATATCCGGAAAACGAAAATTATGGAAACAATCCAACAGATGTAAAGAACTGAATGTGAGCGTTGAATAAATCACGCCAAGCTGACAGATTTAATCCTCAACCTAAAATGCTTAAAGTCGGGAATATTATTAAAATACCACTCATCGCCAGTATAACTCATTGAAAACGGCTCCGAGAGATAGTTATTTTGATTCGAAATGACGCAGAACGTACCCACTTGAAATTTAGGGAGTGAAAATAGTTTGAATCATACACCAATGTGCTCCGCATCGGCCGACGGAATATTATGATTCATACGCGAACTTTTTAATAAGTAATAAAAATATACACGGTCTATTTTTGACTTCAATAGGCTGCGATGTTATACATTAGAGTTTCCGCCCGGGATTACCTGAAGGTCGAACGTGTTGTTAGTAATAATAACATTAATAACGAATATAAAGAGGCGATGATAAATGATATAACGTCTAATCGGTGCCGTAGAACAACAGCGACTTTCGAGGACTTTTCAGCTAACACCGGCACTACTTCTATCACAACTCATTATCTTCTCATAATTACCTATCCGCAAATAAACACTATAAGCGTTTTATCGAAACGGCTTAAATTAGCCACGAAAATAAATCTATAAATAGAAAAATCAAAGAATGAGTTTTACATCATTCGGCTTCTTTTGGTCTCCGTTGTTGCAATTATACCTTATACATATAACACTGGGTAATTCTATAGAACACTCCCTTCTGGATTTTCGCGTTTTTTTCTTCATGGACGTGTTGTAGGTTGCTATAGGAACAGTTTTTCACAAACAAAACTTTGCGCAAATTAATAATAACCCATCTAGCTAACGGGAGGTGGGAGCGAATAGGGGTGCTGGGTGGGGTAAACAGGTGTATTGAGGAATGTTAATTTTGCAAAGGTACATAAAAGAAATGTAAATTTTTGAAAATATTCAAAATATAGGGGTAGTTTTTAAGGGTTGAAACATCCCCTTCTGGATTTTCGCCTTTATTTTTCATCGACGTGTTGTAGGTTGCTATAGGAACAGTTTTTCACAAACGAAACGTTGCGCAAATTAATAATAACCCATATAGCTAACGGGAGGTTGGAGTGAATAGGGGTGCTGGGTGGGGTAAACAGGTGTTTTGAGGAACGTTAATTTAGCAAGGGTACATCAAAAAAATGTAAATTTTTAAAAATATTCAACATATAGGGGTAGTTTTTAAGGGTTGAAGCAATATTTTTATGTGTGGTGAAAGGATGTGGCATTGTGTGCACATAGACGGCAAGATTAAATATCTTGCTTTTTTTTTGTTAAATTTTGGCGTCTGTTGTTGAAGGGCAAGGGATATATTTGGTATATAAGTGAGTGAGTATTGTGAGTGACCTAATTAACCGAAGGACTAGTAATAGCATTAGACAGTGATGTCTGCGCTTTAGGTAAGCAAGTAATTTGTAGCCTATATTGTATATTATGATAGTTGTACAAAAGTTGCTGTGGCAACATGGGAACTTTGGTGGACTACAGAAACGATTAATTAAACAGTAAATCAGCTGTGCGCATGGAGAAATGTTCCAATTTTAATTTATTTATAAAAAATACTTAACGCTATTTGCGCAAGATATGATAAGGTGCGTTGTACTCATGATGGAATGTAGAATGTGTGAGTAAGCTTAGTTTTTCGATAGGGCAGAAGGGGGTGTTCTATAGAATGACTTAACACTGGGAACATAATTTTTTTATGTTGCCAAAAATTTAAGATCGATTTCTGAGTACTCGAGAACCCTAATTTCACATTATATCTTCATCTTAACTAAATTGACTATGCTTGTTAAGGTAATGGAGACTCCTGAAATTGCTTACTCTCAGCATCAGTGATTTGTTTGTGTCGATTTGAAAATGGTCACAATCCTTCGTGGACAGCAAAGTGGATACATCAAATATTTTGCCACCTCTGTTTATGGGATAGTCGTGCAAACAAAATATTGACAGCAAACTGTTTGAACTGTTTGAGAGATGCTATGAGCGTTGGAAAAGCCAATATTGTTCACGATCCATTAATAAAGAGAGAAAATATGCCACCTCTTCACATCAGACTGGGTTTAATTAAATAGTTTGTAAAAGCACTGTGCAAGTCTCTTTATTTTAAATACATTTGCCAAGCATTTACAGTAATTCAAAATATTTTGGGCAATCACAAGACAAATAACTACCAAGAACTAGTACATAAGCTGCTAAAATGTTTTAAAAAATTGGGAGCCAATATGAGCACTAAATTAATTTTTTTGCGTAGCCACTTAGACAAATTTCCTTTTAACTTAGAAGATTATAGTGAGGTCAATGGTTTCATCAGGATATGTGAACAATGGAAGAAAGGTAACCAAAGAAGGTGGGATCGTCACATAATGGCCGATTATTGTTGGAGTCTATAGAGGGACTCTTCACAACGAAAATATAAAAGAAAATCGAAGAAGATTTTCAAAACAACTTATTTATAATTATTAATATTTTCTGAACAATTATTTCAAATACTAGAGCCAATCAAAATAAAGTAATGGCATTTCCATTATCAGGGGCAGTAATATACTCAAAGTCGACTCTTAAATTCCTAGCAACAAATTGACTGCTCCTCAGTGTTATGAGTCTATCGAAATTATAATACAGAATTCGTGTACATACTATTTTGGGTACGTTGGAGTACTTCAAGACCAACAAAAAAGATAGTTTGTAATGTTGTTAAATCGTTAAATATTGAGATAAACTGTCGAAAATATGAACGACAGAAAAATTTCTTAAATGAGACATGAACTCAGATATAAAAAACTAATGTCTTTTACTAACAATAATAAACAAGTATACACATTAAATGCAGTAATAAGAAAGCAATGAATACTAAGTAATTTTGAAAATTTTCTTAAAATATAATAACATTAAAAAAAACTCAAATAAAGTAATAGGTTCAAACAATGCACGCCTAAAATATCTAAATAAATATCTAAAATATATAAACTATTTGCTTCAAATATATTAGTGGATGTATTGTCTTCTTTTGTGAATACAGGTAGTATAATTCAACGACTCTGCTATTATAAACGTTTTCCAATTTGTTACCAAAAGAAAAATGATTACGACAAATTTTTGTAAGATTTTATATAATACCTAATATTTATCGTACTCTTAAGATCCTTGATTTCACATGGCTTTATAAAATAGGGATACAATTTAGAGAAAAGTAATGTAAAAAGAAACTTTTATATTCCCATTAAATAACGTATGGATAATCCAAAACTATTATAAAGTTACTCTTTCCGGAAATATATGAATACCTTTAAAGATAATTATGGTCATCGTTATTACGTGCATTATTGCATTTTTTTATTGATCGGTACGTATTTCAAATCTAAATATGGATATCGTAATCCATTGATTATTTCGAGTATTTCCTCGAGTATTTGCTATTATATTATTATTCTGATAATTCCTTTATTTGAATTTATGGAATAATTAAATGACTAAGACTAAACTTGATCAAAAACACAATAGTTTTATGTCGTACATTTTCGTATTGCATTCTAATTTATATATTTTTAATCGGTTAAAATTTATAATTGATGAAAATTAAAGTAAACTAGCGATTTAGTTACAGGTTTAGTGGAAGTTGTTAATTAAAGATTATAAAGAGCTGTTAAAAAAGCAAAATGAAAGATACCTATCTGTTATTATTATTTTCTTAAAATTAGATATATACAAAATTGATTCAATCTTCCGTTGAAAATTGACTCATTCCATATTTTCAGTTTGTATAATGCCTTCTTTGGTGATAGAGGGGTGTACACAAAGGATGTTCCTCAGTCTTTTGCGATCTGAGAGTTTTGTTTAGTTGACACGAGCATGGAGACAACAAACCATTTTACTGACATTCTATTGTCTAAATATTTTGTTTTCCTGAATCGTCTGCTATTTATTGTGAAACCAATATTATGTTATTAAACTGGCGTTTTTCATGCGACAGGTTTCGAAATTATAACAATATTTTGAATTAATCAATAGAATTTGCTTGAAGCATAACTGTCTTTACATTAGTAATTTCATATTGGCGAAGTCCTAGTGATTAATCGATTCTAAAAATTGGATTAATTTGGCTGGAATTCATGACATATTTAAAAACAGAAATAATACTGTATAACTACTTTAGGAATATCATTATTTAATTAAATATATACATACTAGTATTCAAGATATTCGAGAATCAATATTACATTTCGTATAATCGTTTATCTGGAAAGTTATGGAAGTTTTCGTGTCTATATTTTACTAATAACCTGATATCCTGTGGCAATTTTTCTTCGTAGTTAGAAAAATAGTTACAGGATGTTAAGTTATTGGTAAACGATGCTTGTATTAAATCAGGTATAAACAGGAATTAAGGATAGTTCAGAAATTAGTTTTAAATACGTCCTAATGGTGTCGACTTGATTTGCTACTGTATCGAAGATCTTCTGAAAGAATCTTCTTCCAGTAAAGTAAGAATTCCCGACACTTCCGATCAATTTCAGTATGCTGAAAATATTCAGCTGAAAATAGGGAAATACTTACCAATTAATGTGAGCTAATACCACCTTATTGTACCATTATGATCTGTATTCTATTTAGCTCATTTGAAATAAAGGAAAAGTAAAAAAGTAACTAAAAATCGAGAAAATAAATGGTTAAAAAAACAGCTTTCAGTCACGAAAAATAAGACGAAATTGTTACGTCTACACTATGAATGGTATGACGATGAACAAATTAATAAATGTATTAGCACTTAAAGTATATGACCTTGTCATCTGTATTATAAATATATCAATATTTTCATGTTTTCAACATGAAAAACACACTCAAACACACACACTCTGTGGTTTTGATGTACTTGTTTTTACGTTAAAGATTGTGTTTCTATATAGATTTCACTTAACAGAGTTATAAATATATTTGCTTCGTTGTAACCTTGATAGCAATTTCGTTTAAAATTAGTATGCATAGCTAAAATGTCTCATGCCCTCCTAAAATAACATTCAATAGGACACAATATGTTTAAGTATCTCCAGCAGAAATTTACTTCTTAGTTACTTTGATGCACAATGATTAGTGAAAATTACTTCTAAGTATTATTTATGGGCCATGCATACTCTGTAATTGTAATTTTCACTCTAAACTAAAAGTGAATAGTTCAAAACTTTAAAAGGCTATATAATGTCTGCACAACGTAACTGCTACTTTGGGATTATTTAAAAATTCTAAAAGATTGTCAAGTGATAAATACGTCATTTGGAAGGTATAAACACAACACGGTTGTTGGTACTAATCTATTTAAAGAAAGTAATTTGACTAGGTGACAATTTACCATTGAATATATTTCAAAACTTACTTAAAAGTAAACAAACTCCGTAGTTCCAACATATAGTGAGGAGAGCTATGTATATAACGACTACAATATTCTACTTTAAAGTGACTTTAACTGTAATGTCCTATATTTAATACAAATCACACAATAACTTGAAAAAAACCCACTTTTATAGTGAAACAAGGATCTTTTACTTACCAAACATGTACAAAATAAACAAGCGATCTACGACTTTACATCTTATCAGAGGGATGGTATGTGTTCCACATAAAACTCACCTAAGTTTGTATAGCTTCTGCGAGTCCACTCACATACAATCGGCTAAAAGTTATAGTGGTCCAGTTGGTATGTAGTCACCCATTTTAATGGTTGCACACTGGCTGTTAAGCCACTGCTCGCCCTTATGGACTATTCTAATTAATATATTAATATAATGAAACCTTTACTTTACAATTTTCTATTTAATAGTGTAAAATCTGCTAACTTCACCCAACTTTGCCCATCCGAGAAGAATTAATGGATAGGCACTACAAAATTATTTGTGGTAAACATTTTTCCCAAAATAGTACTATCGAATATAGAATGATTCACTATAAGAATATACAGGCTGTTAAGTATTAAATACATAACTTTCCAAATAACAAGTAGCCATTCCTAGTAAAACCGAAAGTGCTAGAATAATCTCTTTAATTTTCATTGATTGGTATGTACTTATTATTGCAATTTCTGAAAACTGGAAAGTGATTTTTAAAACACAATACTGTTATGGCGGTAATTCTAATATCGTATGCATTCGATATATATTCTTTATATAAGAAAACTCATGTTCAAAGTTTTGTGCGGAATTTGATGACAGAGACTTTTCCTTCATGTGTACGAAAGAATTATTTGACTGCAAAATAATATTATTAAGGAAACAAATAAAGGAGGCGTAATATGTACAAACTTGTTTACTTTTCAACATTAAATTGTTGAATGAGTTTGTAACAGAAAACGAAAATAGCCCGCCCACCACTGTTCATATCTGTATACTTTGTTTACCTTATAGAAGTTCTCACAATAAGTCAAATATAAGGGAACGTAGAATGTATTAAATATATTCCTAAAAGCTTCTTCTTAGTATCAAAGAAAAAAATCACCATCCACGAAAACAAGCACACTTTTTACTTATGTCGTTCTGGAAATAATAGAAATTAGGAGAAATAAAGTTAGAGTAAATGTACCTCTTTATTTAGTCTTAAACATCTGTTCATATCAGTTTTGTATAGGCAATGGGTCAGTAACATATAAAGGGATAAACTGTTTTATAAAAGTGACGTGAACATTTTTAAGAATTTGCACAAAAATAGGACAAAATGAAATGTCTATAGAGTTAGCAGTGCGTAACTTAATCAAGAAATTTAAAGAGACGGGTTCTGTTATTGATAAGGCAACAACAATGCGTCCTCGTCGTGATCGGTCAAATAAAAATATTGATGTATTGAGAAAAAGTGTATGGGACTATCCAAACACATCAATTCGACGTCGTGCGCAACAATTGAATCTGTCAAGAGCCACCACGCATCGGATTTTAAAGGAAGGTCTGCGCCTGTCAGCATATAAAATTCAGTTGCCACAACAATTAAAAATTAAATTTACAGACCATTTACAACGTATTAAATTTCGTCGTACATTGGGTGTTATAAAAGAAAGAAGGTGGTGCTGATTTTTGCAACAAAATTTTATATCAGTTTTAAGAGTAACAATTATATCCAAATCAACATATTTTGACATAAAATGGACAGGCGTTTTATGGGATTTGAACATAGACATTTATTGTGCGAACACGACATTTATTTCTCTTTGATATTGCTAGGGTCGGAGTTAAGATTCGAAACAAAACTATGACAGATAGTAATTAATAGCATTTACTGCATGATATGTTTTAAAAACTGGTTTACCATGATGGTTAAGCTTCAGTAACAAAACCTACATTATCAGATGAAATAACTGCGATCATGTAATAACTGTGATCGAACTTAAGGGGAGATTAGCCCTTAGGGCGGCGCGGCAGAAGTGCTTCCAACATTCTTTCTTCAATTTCTTCAAAACTATCATTTCTAATTTAGTTCTTTTCATTTGATTCATCATATTTTCGTCTTTGACTTGATACCAGACTTTTGACAAAATGTTTATTTTTTAAATTTATTTATTTAGAGAAACAAAATTAGGAGCAAATTGTTTTGTTTTTTCATATACATATATAATGTACCTTTTCTAGAAAACTACTAACCTGATCTTATCATTATTTTTCTGGATGGCTCCTAGATAAATAAGGAAGAAATAGACGAGCCAGTAGTTACAGATTTTAGGTTGGTGAAAAACAATAATTTAATAATGTGAAGTCAGAAATGTTGACTTTTTTCTAATGATTGTTTTTCTCAGCAACTATTGACTTTTCTTTAAATCCCCTTCGTTAATTTAGAAGTGCAGGTTGTAGCGTTATCACAAAAAAATCATCATGATGCCTCTTACGGATGCTGATAAAGGTACATTGAATGGCCAAAAGCGCAACTTTTCAGGACAGACGATTTTGTAAAGAAACTCGATAATGTAATATTTTCGTCATATTTTAGTTCTCTATAGCTCTCTCAGAGCTCAGTAAAAGATTGAGGTACTCTAGAAACCACTTTTGGGAAGCATTGTACAAAACTTCTTACTTTTACATTCCTTATAAAGTTTTGTAAGAGATTATCCGAGTAAAGTAGTATTTAGGTAGCTCTTGTCCGACTAAATTCTGGCCCCTCGGTAGTCTAGTTTTCACGCAAATCTCAAAAAATTATTTGACCTACTTCCAGTGCTCAGATTAATATGAAATTGTTACCAAACGATCCAGAATTCAATCTAGTTTATTTATAAAATAAAAAAAAATTAATAAAAAAGTAGATTTTCTGCTCCCAAAACGGCTAGTCTCCCCTTAATGTTTTCGTACACTGTTCGAATCCAGTGAGCTAGACATAGAGGAGATTCAAAAGGATAAAACCGAAATAAAACGCCCTATAAATAATAGTAATCATATGCATGATTTTGACCGCTTTGAACGGTTTGAAGGGCATTTGATAAAATCTCGTACGAGAGGTTTATAAATAGATCCACCCACTTGAGTGCCTTATCAGAGACGCGCCGTATGTAAGCAACTACGTGTAAATTATAATAATTGATGTAATATGTATTATTACATTTCTGTGTATTACTACATTTATCTATATTAATATATAGATCGTTAAACACGACGGCAAAGCTAAACTAATTTGTTTGTACCTACTTCCATTCAAATATTCTATGTGATGGTATCTCGGCTACTGCGGAGTTACCCCAATGTAAAACCACTCATGCAATACCCACAGTGAACAGCTTCACTTATACACGAACTCCAGCCTTCAAATTATTTACTCTACTGCCACTGGTATATTTTATTCAGAGGAGGTTTCCGAAAAATATGTTTGGAATTCGTAAAATGTTGCTAACTAATGCGGTGGGTTCTCGATCCTCAATATTAGTCCCACTACGCACCCGATATGACCCCTATGTACTTTTTATTGTCTCCAAAGCTTAAGTGCCCACTAAAAGGTTACATCTTTAATACGATTTACGAGATTTAAAAAAAATGGTAATGTTTATGAAACAGAATTTTAGATGAGGTATTTGCCAGATGCTTCCTGCAGTGGCAACAACGGTGGGAAGAAATATATTACTTGCCAAGGCGAGTACTTTGTACGGGTCATTGTTGAATAATCTGTAAATATTTTAATAAGTTAATAAAAAATAAGACCCGGAACATAACAATGTTTTTGTAAGTAGCTGAGGACGATATATAGTCACAAATAATATTTATAGTTGATACAAAGCGAATAGAAACAAGTACGTATTTAATGCTAATTCAATTACAGTAATGCACTTATAAATAAGCTGCATGTCAATATACGGAATGTTATCCACAAGCGTTAATAATTTATTCTAAGTTGCATTACTACTCCTCCTGTAAATTAACTGTTAATAAGGATAATTCTTAAAATTAAAGTAAAGATTTACCCTCGTCTGAACCATATACTACATTCAATTTTTTTCATTATATAAATTCAAATACATAAGTTATTTTACCTATAAGAATAACTTTCAAAAGTGAACATTTTAAGTACTACAAATGTTACTAAAATACTACGTGTTAATAGAATAGTACCAACTCCGCTATTATATTTACTGCCACGGAAATAAAATAATGTCAGTGACAAAATATCATAATAAAAAAGCTCCATTTAATAAAATAAACAAACAGGTAAAATATTTAAAATGAATTAAGTTCTTTGAATACCTCAAAGGATATTTTCAAACCGTCGTCGTCGCCTGCCATGAAAAAAGACCTGTGAGCTTCGGAACCCCCTTTACATAAAAAAAGTTTCTTGAATCTCTCCCAGAATAGAATTCCATCTCCTTCTATTACTGAATGATGAATTTAAAGAGATAGGTTCTGTTATTGATAAGGCAACAACAATGCGTCCTCGTCGTGATCGGTCAGATAAAAATATTGCTGTATTGAGAAAAAGTGTATGGGACTATCCAAACACATCAATTCGACGTCGTGCGCAACAATTGAATCTGTCAAGAGCCACCACGCATCGGATTTTAAAGGAAGGTCTGCGCCTGTCAGCATATAAAATTCAGTTGCCACAACAATTAAAAATTAAATTTACAGACCATTTACAACGTATTAAATTTCGTCGTACATTGGGTGTTATAAAAGAAAGAAGATGCTGCTGATTTTTGCAACAAAATTTTGTTCAGCGATGAAGCATATTTTCGTCTTGATGGATACGTCAACGAACAAAATTTTCGAACTTAGAGTGCTGAAAATCTAACCTCAATTGGCCAAATATTATTACTTTTGTTCACAAATTATATCCTGTAGTTCCAACTGAGACATCCTGTATAACAATTTATTGTGTAATTTATTTGTAAAATCGTTATTTTCCCGCGGCATGGACAATATAACATTGCCGAAAATCAACGAAGACCAATCTGAAAATCATCTGTGCTGATGATGCAACACGAATCTAAGTAAATCCTCGAACAGGAACAATTAATAGCTTGTTTAAATTCCTCTATAAATCCAAACACAACGTCTGTTATCGTTTGCGTCAATCTAATTTACATACACGAATGCGCCGTCTAAAATCTGAATGGAAACATGTTGAACGGCCGAGATTAAAATAAAGCGCTTTACTAAATGTAGAGAGAAATAAGGCAGATCATAAAATGAACTTATTGTATCCCTTCCAGTTAGCTCTGGTTTTAGTTGCAATTAGTTGAAATGTTCTAAATGCAATAATTTAATGTTGCTTTAGTATTTTCCCATGTCTGACCTAATAGCTAATCTGGTGCCAATTCTAGCATCATCATATATTAATATTCATTTATAGAAATAAGAAATATGCCAAAAATACTTATACTACGATAAAAACTACATGTTTCTTGTTTAATTTTTTCAAATAGAAGTTAAATTTATTCAGGTTTTTTAAGCTCATTAGAAACGTAAAAAAAAAATTAGAAAAGTAAAATTCCTGTAATCTACCCTATATATAGTATATTAAGTACCAAGAACGATGAGGGATGTGTAGTCTGGCCGATGACAATCTTTGGAGACTAGTACATCCTTTATCCTTCCCTATGTTTGCATTGTTTTTTCCAGGAGTGTATTAAATCGCACATAAATTAAAATAGCTACTAAATAAACGAAAAGTCAAAAGTGACGTTTATATTTCGCGGCATGTCTAACTTGTCAAATATATTTATATTCTATTATAAAATTAGACGAGTGTGCTATATATTGCCAAGGCATTATTTAATGTTATATATAAACAACTAAACACATTTATTTTTTGAAATTCATTCTATTCCTGACTTTGATTCTATTATGTACTTTCGGTAATTCCTTATACAATGAGTGATTATGAAGATAATGATGAAATAGAAAGCGTAGAAGTAGTGAATGTAAGGATAGATGAAATAAAATAATCAGAAATATTTCATTGTAAATATTCCAAATACGTAAACTAACGTATAATAGTTTTTTACCGTAATAAATAAATCAAATGAAGAATTTGCTCCCTAGATTTTTTTTTAAATTAATTTCTGACTATCTGATACAAAGGGAAAATATTTATTGTTAAATTATGTAGGTTATGGAAAATACAGTATATGTATAGGTAGTAGGAAGGGAAACTATTGGAAATTTGTCGTCAGAAATTGCCAGGCATTTGAAATTAGAGCACCCTTCAAGTTATACTGGCCATTCTTGTACAAGGATCGGCAACACTATTGGCCAATAAAGGTGTTGACGTATTAGAGTTCAAACTACACGGGGGATGGAGATCTTTCACAATAACAGGTAGCTATGTGGAAGATCCTCGATTCGAAAATAAAATCGATTTTGCCGAAAAAATTCTGCATGATGGTACCCCGTCATCCACTGCTACAGCAATTTTACCTGAATCGTATTATTGTGCTAAATACTAATATGACAGTTAAATAATATTTCTAAATAATGTTCGTTTATTTTTTATATGTTTATTTTTCGAATAAATAGAATTTTTTTAATTTTCTGCCCTTAGTCTTGTGAAATAACATGTATTACATATATTAATTTTAATTGCCGTTCAGATGTCGGTATGCATTAAATTCGTATATTCAATAATAACACTAACTGAGTTTTCCACAAAATACCAAAACATTATACACTATACTCGACGCGCGTTTCGCCAACAAAGTTGGAATCATCTGGAGATGATTAAAACTTAAGTCCATGAGTTTTAGTCATCTCCAGATGATGCCAACTTTGTTGGCGAAACGCGCATCGAGTATAGTGTATAGTGTTTTGGTGTTTTGTGGAAAACTCAGTTAGTATCATCTTCACACCAAAGGTTCCAACCTACTCCAGGATGTTCAATAATGTTCCCAGTTTTAATTTCTAATCTCATGTGATTACTTTCTTATATATTTCGTGACAATTTTGAACAATTTTAAAACTGCAACAATCATGAAACAAAATGAAAATTATCATTTCTCTATTAACTTTTTTTCTTATTTAAATATATATTAATGAAAATTCGTCACGTTTGTAGTATAGCTAGTAGTTAAAATATGAAAAATAAATAAACAATTAACTTCAAAATACATTTATGGCCATAGTTTTAATGTACGAAATATAGTATTTTAAAATAAAAACTAGCAATAATTTGCATCCTTACAACTTGAATCACATTTTCTATTTATCGCTAATATATGGGGAAAGTCAAAACTTACGTACAAAGAGTATTTTTAATTACATTCTTCAAATTATATTTTATTAAGTTCTTATCAATATTTAATAGATCTGCAACTACGACTTCAAAGTTTTCGACTTGGATATTTATTAAAATCTATATTTACCAAACGGCTGTTTATGTGTGTCACGAAATTTTTAGGTTGATGTACGAAATGTTTTTCGTTCGAATTTCGGCGTTTTGACAAAATCAATATAGTAAATCGACCCTTGCGAACAATGTGGTAACTTTTTTTTTATTGAAGCCTCTAGAGGCGTACTCCGGAGGTGCCTTCTATATGAACGAAGGAGCGGCGTAATATTATTTCGACTTGCTTACTCGTCCATGTTATTAAAGCTTCCATTATTGATAGGCTGTTAGTGCTTTTGTATTTAGTGTTAAGTCAAATCTAAGGTCTTTCATTAGTTCCATTACATTCTATGACTTTTATTAGTTATCATATTTGAGGTGTTATTGGACCCTAGATGTGGTAACTAATGAAAGACGTTAGCTTTGACTTAACACCAAATGCAAAATCTCCTTCTCTTGTGAGTTATTTTTTGTTTTTGTTTCGCGTTTGTTTTTACGAGGGTGAGGTTTAATTTAGTGCCATTCTTCCACTTAACTTACGCCTAAACTCATCTAAACCGACATTTACACGCACACATATAGACAGACCCAGCCAACTTATGTGAGAATCTAACCCACGCGTGAAGGACCACTGCGCCACTTAACCGATAAAAGGTTTCGCATCAATTCATTTTTGAAATACATATTTTAAATAGAAATTTATCATTATTATATTTAGATTTCATTAAATTCATCATTACTTCATATTTGTGTAACAGGCAAGGAGGAAAATTTTGCGCAATCAGAGATAAATATTTCACATTTGATCTTCTGGTGGCAAATTTCGATCGGAAAATCTGTAACCAGATAGAGTTTCTCTGTGACTTGATTAACGAGCTACATGAATAAATGAAGCAATAGTATATTTCTGTAATCCTAATACCATAAACGTAATTTGCAATACCGATACTAAGGTATAGCCGAGGCCTTGAAATAATTCAGGATCCTAAGAGGTTCAATGCTTATTTTTCAGAGTAATGTTCTATTGACCAAACGCCTAAAATATCTATTATGTTAATAAATATTATTTGCGTACGGTTCCTATAAATTATCTATTTTTGATTTATAATCAGATTAACTAATATTAGTTAAAAATACTGACGATATTTTACCTAGCACCTTTACATACAGGGTGTCCGCAAATTTCACCGACAACGCTTGACAGGATATTCACGATGACAAATCAATACGATCTACAAAAAAAAAATAGTTTTCGAGTTATAGGCTTTCAAAGTTGTTAAAAAAAAAATATTTAATTCATAACTCCACAGCCCCTTTACCAATCTTGTTGAAATTTGGAACAGTAATTTGGAATAGTAAGGCCTATTATTTCTAAAAATATTAGTCAATCTAATATACTGGGTGATATTTTTCTCGGCATACCTCCCTCGTTTAATGCTCAGAACTTTTACCGTAGCCATATTTTTTAAACGGACATAAGTAACGAAAAGGCCATTTGATTCTAGAAAAAAAAAGTCTCTTGTACAAATCGCCTACAGATAACCATTCATGAGGAAAAGGACTGCTTACATGTATGGTGTGAGTTCTGCTGAGCTCTGCTTTATGCTGTGAGTGCCGCGGATTACAAACTTTGGATTCAGTAGTCGATGAAAACAAAATGTTGTTTGCTGTTATTAGCATCAGGTTAATGTCACTACTGTCATTTTCTCTAGTTGATGGCATGTTGTTACCGATTTGTACTACTTTCATTTAACTAATTTTGCTAGTTGTTAAATTTAGTCATTCACTGTTCATTCACTGTTCAACCCTTATTCTCTTAATATTAAATGCATGTCGGTAAGCTCATTGAGCGAACAGTCCATTTTTAATAAAATGATCTAATAATAAGTTTCTTACTAAATAAACTAGCTAAACTAGTCTAAACTAGGGCTAAATTGAAAAACTACTAAAATCAGTTACATAAAAGTAGAATAAATCGGTAACAACACGCCATTAACTAGAGCAAATCACAATAATGACATTAACCTGACGTTAATAATAGCAAACAATATTTTGTTTCCATCGCCTACTGAATCCAAAGTTTTGATCCGTGGCACTCACATCACAAAGCGGAGCAACCCGACTTGTAAAGAGCTATTTTCCTCAAAAATGGTTATCTGTAGGCGATTTTCGCTAGAGATAATTTTTTTAGAATAAAATGGGCCTCTTCACTGCTGCTATCCGTTAATAAAAATACGACTACGGTAAAAGTTCTGACCACTAAAAAGGGAGGTACGCCGAGAAAACTACCACCCAGTATATCGGTTTGGCTAATGTTGAAAAATAATAGGCCTTATTGGTATAAATTATTGTTCCAAATCCGATCGGTAAAGGGGTTATGGAGTTATTCATTAAATACATTTTTTGGGACAACTTTGAAAACCTATAACTCGGAAACTGAAAATTTTTATTACTAAACTTTTTTCGTAGATCGTATTTATTTATCATCGTGACTATACAGTCAAGCGTTGTCGCTGTAATTTGCGGACACCCTGTACATATAATAATGCAACGGAGGCACTGATATTTTAATAATCGTCATTCCTGGTATTTTGTCAATGTACCTGATTAAACATCTATTTTGAACATAATTTGTCCGTTTCGCATTTCCCTCGAGAAATACCTTCAGCGAAACATATTAACAGACTGGGAAAAATGTAACCGCCTACACATTTATGCATAATTCACTTCGTGAATGGAACTGAAGCTCGTTGGCATCTCGAAAAGAGAGAAAATACCCCAGACGCCCCTTCGGGCATTTAGCTGATTTAATAATATATACAAAGTTTATTTTGGAGGCATAACGGTATGTATCTCTGCGCGAAGAGGTATTCGATGAATAATCGTTGTGAAATTCCGGAGCGAATAATCTCATATAGAAAACGAAATTATGACAATTTGTATAAACATGTTTGCTGGCGTTAATAAAGCCTCGACGTATTAATATGTTAAGACTAAAATGTTTACTAAATAATGCAGCTAAATCACCTAGGCCGGGGAATGTATAAATAAACGGTAAAATATTTCGAAGTTTCAAGTTTGGATTGGTCAGTTCGTGTAGCACGTTTTAATTCTTCTTTGTGAGTCACAAAACGATATGTCGTTTTCATTTTGAGAAGAAGGTCAACTGAAAATATATGAAAGTAAAAGTATTCATGATTATACTAGCTTAAAACATATATAAGGACTGGAATGGTTTGATCTTAGAAGTTCCTCGGTAAACTATCAGTATTAAGAGTAACAATTATATCCAAATCAACATATTTCGACATAACATGAACAGGCGTTTTATGGGATTTCAACATAGACATTTATTGTGCGAACACGACATTTATTTCTCTTTGATATTGCTAGTGTCGGACTTAAGATTCGAAATAAAACTATGACAGATAATTAATAGCATTTACCACATCATATGTTTTAAAAACTGGTTTAGCATGATGGTTAAGCATCAGTAACAAAACCAACATTATCAGATGAAATAACTGCGATCATGTAATAAATGTGATCGAACTTAAGGGGAGATTAGCCATTTTCGAAACCAGCCGGACGGCGGAAGTGCTTCCAACATTATTTCTTCAATTTCTTCAAAACTATCATTTCTAATTTACTATTCTTCACTTGATTCAGCATATTTTCGTCTTTAATTTGATACCAATCTTTTTACAAAATGTTTATTTTTTAAATTTAATTATTTAGAGAAACAAAATTAGGAGCAAAATGTTTTGTTTTTTCATATATATAATGTACCTTTTCTAGAACACTACTAACCCGATATTATCACTATTTTTCTGGATGACTCCTAAATAAATAAGGAAGAAATGGACGAGCCAGTAGTTAGAGATTTTAGGTTTGTGAAAAACAATAATTTAATAATGTGAAGTCAGAAATGTTGACTTTTTTCTAATGATTGTTTTTCTCAGCAACCATTGACTTTTCTTTAAATCCCATTCGTTAATTTAGAAGTGCAGCTTGTAGCGTTATCACAAAGAAATCATCATGATACCTTTTACGGATGCTGAGAAAAGGTACATTGAATGGCCAATAGCGCAACTTTTCAGGACAGACGATTTTATAAACTCGATAATGTAATATTTTCGTCATATTTTAGTTCTCTATAGCTCTCTCAGAGCTCAGTAAAAGATTGAGGTACTCTAGAAACCACTTCTGGGAAGTATTGTACAAAATTTCTTACTTTTACATTCCTTATGAAGTTTTGTAAGAGATTATCCTAGTAAAGTAATATTTAGGTAGCTCTTGTCCGACCGAATTCTGGCCCCTCGGTAGTCTAATTTTCACGCAAACCTCAAAAAATTATTTGACCTACTTCCAGTGCTCAGATTAATATGAAATTATTACCAAACGATTTAGAATTCAATCTAGTTTATTTATGAAATAAAAAAAAATAAATAAAAAAGTCGATTTTCTGCTCCCAAAACGGCTAGTCTCCCCTTAATATGTTTTCTTTCACTGTTCGAATCCAGTGAGCTAGACATAGAGGAGATTCCAAAGGATAAAACCGAAATAAAACGCCCTATAAAAAATAGTAATAATATGCATGATTTTGACCGTTTTGAACGGTTTGAAGGACATTTGATAAAATCTCGTACGAGAGGTTTATAAATAGATCCACCCACTTGAGTGCCTTATCAGAGCGCCGTATGTAAGCAACTACGTGTAAATTATAATAATTGATATAATATGTATTACTACATTTCCGTGTATTACTACATTTATCTATATTAATATATAGATCGTTAAACACGACGGCAAAGCTAAACTAATTTGTTTGTACCTACTTCCATTCAAATATTCTATGTGATGGTATTTCGGCTACTGCGGAGTTACCCGTAATGTAAAACCACTCATGCAATACCCACAGTGAACAGCTTCACTTATACACGAACTCCAGCCTTCAAATTATTTACTCTACTGTCACTGGTATATTTTATCTAGAGGAGGTTTCCGAAAAATATGTTTGGAATTCGTAAAATGTTGCTAACTAATGCGGTAGTAGGTTCTCGATCCTCAATATTAGTCCCACTACGCACCCGATATGACCCCTGTGTATTTTTTACTGTCTCCAGAGCTTAAGTGCACGATTAACGAGATTTAAAAAAAATGGTAATGTTTATGGAGCTAAACAGAATTTTAGAGGAGGTATTTGCCAGATGCTTCCTGCAGTGGCAACAACGGTGGGAAGAAATATATTACTTGCCAAGGCGAGTACTTTGTACGGATCATTGTTGAATAATCTGTAAATATTTTAATAAGTTAATAAAAAATAAGACCCGGAACATTTGATCAGGCCTCGTATGTCTAACCAGATCAATTTATGAGTACGCGCAGACATAACAATGTTTTTGTAAGTAGCTGAGGACGATATATAATCACAAATGATATTTATAGTTGATATAAAGCGAGTAGAAACAAGTACGTATTTAATGCTAATTCTATTACAGTAATGCATTTATAAATAAGCTGCATGTCAATCAATATACGTAATGTTATCCACCAGCGTTAATAATTTATTTTAAGTTGCATTACTACTGATCCTGTAAATTAACTGTTAATAAGGATAATTCTTAAAATTAAAGTAAAGATTTACCCCCGTCTGAACCACATACTACTTCAATTTTTTCCATTACAGAAATTCAAATATAAGTTCTTTTACCTATAAGAATAACTTTCAAAAGTGAACATTTTAAGTACTACAAATATTACTAAAATGCTACGATTTAATAGTTTACTAATTCACTGCCACGGAAATAAAATAATGCCAATGACAAAATATCATAATGAAAAAGCTCCATTTAATAAAAGAAATAAAACAGGTAAAATATGTAAAATGAATTAAGTTCTTTGAATACCTCAAAGAATATTTTCAAACCGTCGTCGTCGGCTGCCATGAAAAAAGACCTGCGAGCTTCGGAACATCCTTTACATAAAAAAAGTTTCTCGAATCTCTCCCAAAAAAGAATTCCATCTCCTTCTATTACTGAATGTTGAATGCAAATTATATTTGTAGTAATTGCCCCTAAAATGAAATCAAACTTTTGTGGGTAGGGAATCATAAATTCAGTCTACTGCTCATCGTATTATTTCCCACAGAGAATGTGAATTAATCACTTAAAAATTGAGATTGCCTAATATTGTAATTCTGCTCGTGAATTGTTGGATAGAATCTGTACCGTCTATGAAAATATGCATACATAACGCATATTTGCCTAGAATACTGTCCTATGCCTAGAATACTTTCTGAAGATAATACTGTACACATTTCCTATTCATATTTAACGAGAGAATGTAATAAATAACGTAGGAAAGCCTAACTAGCCTCTTTGTAAGGTTAATACGAGTATATTATTCCTACTGTTCTATAACGTTATATTTTAAGAAAATAAACATCTCTAACATTCTACTTTCGTCGTTAATATTATCTTCAGTGATCCTTAACTGAGACACGAATAACTCAGATTTCACTGCGTCAACTGCGTTATCGTTAATAATTGTCAAGAATACTATTTAGAAGAATATTGGCCGGTCACTCATCTATATTGCAGATGTTAGAGCAAGAGCTTCACTTTTATTACAATTTGTATAATGGATCTTTGCGGGTGTATCAATTTAGTGACGACGCACCGATTACATGCTACACCACTCGCAATTGTTACTAATATGCCACAATTGCCAGCACGTATGTCTAGCGACATGTCTCAGTCAACTACGTACGGCATAGACAGTTAATAATTTGCCGAAGAAAATGCAATTATGACGTCACATCTTAGCTTTATTGTATAATTTGATTCATTGGCGTCTCAATATTTCTGTAAAATTTATTTCATTTTGATTTCATTTATTTTGATTTTTGTTGAATTTATTTCATTTATATTGATGAAAATATCACTTCCATTGAATGTTTTTGTGAAGAACATTTTCATTACTCTGTCATAGGTTGACGGATTTGTATTGTACTAACTGTTATCCTAAAATGTGTTTTCTGCACGACGCTGTTCAAAAATATCAGTTGATTGATTCATGCGATTGTTACCTGTGACGCACATGCAAGAAATCAATATACAAACCATATATCTGTGTAGGGCAGTTAACTGAATGCCCATAATATTCTCAAAGATAAATAGAAAAATATATTGAAAAATTAAATTATTTATAAGTTATACTTATATTAAATTATTTATAAGTTATAAGTTACACTCAAATGTTGTTAGTATATTTTATTACGTTCCACAATTTTCAAATATAAGTACTTGAATGAAACAAGATACAGCCAGCGGTGTGGTTCTAGGTAACTACTGGGTATTTATACTGCATTTTTATACAAAACTTGGTAGAATTTAACCTACGTACTATTTTGCTTGACATTATGCAGTGATCATTGTTGCTGGATTATATATTTATTATTTCAATATATATGCCTTTAGCTTTATTTATGTTTCTTAGCGTCTAACAGAAAAGTCTAAGAACACGTCAAGTGACTACAATCAAGTGAATACAATACAAGCTATACAGTGACCACCAAACATTATTTATTTAATCAGTTTAATCTAAAAAGAGAATTTTTTGTTTAGAATTTATAGCTGGATCTGGTTTAGCTGGTCTAGGGTTATTAACGCAATAGAAAACTTTTATTAATTCTTCTATTTGTTATATAATTGCAATTTAATAATTAACTTAGAAATTCCTACTTCAAAAAGGTTACTTGTAAAATACTGATTTTGCAACAGCTACGTTTGACTGAATTATGATGGTCGAGTTTTCATATAATAATACTCCGAAATTTTTAGGAATATGTTAATTGGTAATGCAATTTATCTATGTTTAAATATTTATAAGCACCAGTAATATTAAATAATTAAGTAAATGTATAAATTTAAAACTACCAGAATAGGCCTATTTATTCTGGTAGTTTTAACTTTATACATATACTTAATTATTTAATATTACTGGTGCTTTTAATAATATCAAGTGTTATTATAAGAACGTATTTAAACAAAGAATACTTTCTTAAAACACAACAAAATTATAATTCGAAAAGGGACGAAAGTCAATTGACAAATATTCAAATAGATCCTCTTCCTGAGCTAAACGTGTCTTACACAAGCACTTTGTATAACACACATAAAAGTAAATAGATACATACAAATACTTCGTTAAATGTGCCTCTAATTTTGCCCATGAATCGTTCACCAGAATTCCACTTACCTCATTATCTTTTTATCACTAAAAAGTCTGCAATTCTTCTTTATTTTCCACTACTGTCATCAATCTTATTCATGCCGCTCTCCGTATTGTGGTGACCGATTCTACCCTCAGTCTGGTTTGTTTTTATCTGAGGAGTTCACTCGTGAATTCCCCTTGGCTCAGTAATTCATCTAGTAGTCTGCCGCTTTCTATATATTCAAATAATTCGAATATATTTCGTGAATTTATAATGCTGTTATAATTCGTTATGACAGTCTAAATAGTGTATCCCATTTCAATCAATTATTCCTTATTACCTATCATGCAATATATAGTAAGATTTTATTACATAAATATATAACAAATTTCAGTTTAATCTAAATTTTAACTTTAATTCGACGATGATCGATATAAGGGAATTCAATTATTTAGAAATCATCCTATTAAATTGCAATATCCATAAAGAATTAAGTTGATGTAGTATTAAACAAGGTAACTAGTTTAATACTCTCTAAAAAAACCTCATAACTCATAAATAGACATAGAACCGTTTTTAACCACAGTTTAAAAAAATGCCAAGGTTTTACTCGATTTACGCACATGGTTTTGCGTGTGACTTATTTACAAAAACAAACAGCATGCACCGACGAACATAAAGCAAATTTTGTTATATTTATCTCAGTCTATTTTCGATAAATACTCATTTCCTGAAAATATTTTTATTTTATTTGCCTCATTTTTATTCCCAAATACTTCCTCATATGCCATCGTAAACAAACACCGAAATTAGTAACTGCGAATTGACACAAAATCAGTTTTCCCGCGAGGGTTATTGAATAAGTTAAGAAAGTTGAAATGCCTTAAGTCATTTGATATTGTAATACAAGAGTATTACCAAAAAAATTATATAACAAAAATTTCACGAATTTAAATAATTTTTATATGATACATTTGCAAGAAGGGAAGTTATTATTAGAGCTAAGAGATACTGCATTCGAATACATTTAATTTTATTCATATGAAAGAAACATTTTAACATGGAAAGATGGATCCATTAGTATGCTCTTTATGGATCATTTAAGTGATCATTCATTAAGTGATAATTTCATTGATGACAAGTTATTACGTCCTGTCCATTTCTTATATATGAAAATTGTTTTTTTTTTCAGTATTATTTCAGTTAACTTAATGTCTATCTACAACAGTATTAAATGAATGATGTTATGAATCATAATTCAAGATTCGACAAAGTAAAAAGTAACAAAGTGAAAACTGAATGGAAATGACTGAATATTATTTATTAATATATTGCTATCAATAAATATAATTGCTGATTTATTGTTATCAATAATTTTATGTCAACTATAAACAATTGTCTTCAATCTATATTTTAAAAACAGTCACAAATAGAAACAAATAATTTTCAACACTGCCTCAGCTGCCAGAGAGAATCCCAAAGAATGTAATTGTTCTATGCATATGCCTGAAACCACTGGTGATATAAGAGTAACAATATTGTTTAATAACGTTTTTAATATTTAAGTAAAAGGTGGTCCAACTAAAACGCACGATGTTAATTGTAAATAAAACAAAAAGTTTTCAGAGAATTATCTTAATATTTTTTATTATGATAGAAGGATCTATAACAATTATGTGTGAAACAAAATATCGGCCAAATGCTCGCCACGGCTTCGGTGGCATACCTCTATCCGATGGTCCATATTTTCAATGACTCTGAGACATAATTGAGGTTCAATGTCGTTAATGTGCCGAATTATCTCATCCTTTAGCTCTTGAATTGTTCTTGGCTTATTGACGTACACTTTTTCTTTTAAATATCCTCAACGAAAGAAGTCCAACGGTGTCAAATCACATGATCGTGGCCGCCAATTAACATCGCCACGACGTGAGATAACACGGCCATTGAAGTTCTCGCGCAAAAGTACCACTGTTTCGTTGGCTGTGTGGCAAGTGGCACCATTCTGTTGGAACCACAGCAGTTACCTGCTTGGCCGACCTCATTTTCGAAGAAGTACGGCCCGATGACGCCGCCAGCCCATAAACCGCACCAAACAGTCACTCTTTGTGGATGCATCGGCTTTTCAACAATCACTCGTGGATTCTCATTTGCCAAAATGCGGCAATTCTGCTTGTTAACGAATCCACTGAGGTGAAAGTGTGCCTCGTCGCTGAAGATGATTTTCTTTGTAAAGTCACCATTCACTTCTGTCTGTTCAACCAACCATTCGGCGTATCGACGACGCTTGAAATGGTCAGTAGGCTTCAGCTCTTGAGTCAATTGAACCTTGTAAGCGTGTAAATTCAAATCTTTATTCAAACTTCGCATCAGTGATGTTCGTGAGATGTTCAATTGTTGGGCACGACGACGAGTCGAGGTTGACGGCTCTTCTGCTACACTATCGCGAACAACAGCAATGTTTTCCGCAGAACGAACTGGGCGAGCATGCACAGGTGTTTTCACATTTCCTACAGACCCGGTTTGCTGAAATTTGCGCACAATTCTCCCGATTGTGGACACATTTGATCGATTATGCTGACCAAAAAAGTCACGAAGTGCACGAAATGCATTTTGATTTGAACGCCCATTTTCGTAAAAGGCTTCAACAATCTTAACGCGCTGCTCAATTGTCTACCTCTCCATGGTTGAATTTGTCAAACACTGAAACAGAGTAATGTCAAATTAAGTTGGGCAAAAAACTTGACGTTAAGGTGTGATTCACAATTAACATCGTGCATTATGGTTGGACCACCCTTTAGAACTGATTTGAATAAAATCTTTAGCTGTTCAATCACATTATTGCATATTTCTTAATCCCAAATACAATTATTGATAAATATGACTTGATTTAAAATAAACTCTTCATTTTACTTACTATAAAAATGACAGATTTGCCATGATATAAGATATAGTAGTTACAATTGCTGTCCAAAACAATATTCGTATATGATCATTGAATAAGTAAAGCATATATAAATTTATGTCATTGGTAATATATTACTAATGGCAAATACCTATGCATATCATTATTGACATAATAGTTATTGTGAACTGAATGATTAAATATGGCGTATATATTGAATTGAAGTTAGTTACAACTCTATAACTGTACAGTTTTTGCATTATATTGGAACAAATATATTTATGTATGTTTTGCTAACATACATCATTTACAGTAGATATTTCATTACAGATCAAAGAAAGGAAACAATAGATAGAAAATATTGCCTTTCAGTAAAGACAAATTCAAACACAAAATTTTTAATTTACGAAAAATATTAATTTTAGCTGCAATACATATGTAATTAGAAAATAACTAAGAAATAATCGACAACAAAAAATAAAACTGTGGACCTATCGATAATTCGTCTTTATACTCGTATGTGATAGTATGGACAAAGTTTTTGTGCACAAAGAAATATCGAAATAATGAATATCAAAGAGAGTGGTTATTAATATACAATTTAAGGAAATATATAAAATACAAATAGGAAAAAATGAAATCTGATTATCTATCAATCATCACCTGGGATTAATTTTAACAAAAGTAAATACAGAATATTACTAATTTATAATTCTTCTATTGTTTAGATATCGAACTGTTATTATGTGATTTGTAAATAAAGTCTCATGGGTATTAATACAGACTAATTGCATCAATTAAGTGTTCGATGAAAATTAACATTTAGTCAATGTAAAATATCTGAATGAAAATTATTTTTGTTTCAGTATTGTAATTGACGATTTTGATTCCGCCAAAGAGTCGAACAATAAGGAAATGAAGATAAATCCGGAGGTCACAACACATTCAACTAACGTTGCCAAACCATACACAAGACAGTCTTCGGATGCATCGATAAAGAAAATATTGGTAAGTGTATTTGATTATAGTACTCTCTGTTACTATTGAAATCTACAGTAAACGCTGATATGGGGTTTATTGTTAATGCAACAGGTAATCTCATTTGAATGTATGCATGTATATAGGTGACCTACGTTTTAAATTTTCCACTTCATAGTCGACTGTATTGTTTTAGCATCCTGGCAACACGATTCTATAAAAGTTATAAAGGATCAAAACAATTATGTAAAAATTGGTATGCCATTCAGTAGGAGTACATTGTGATACTCTCAAAGGAGTTAGTTAATTATTAGAGAGGATAAACTAACTTAATATTACATAACTTGCTTCTAATTATACTAGTCTTTAAACTCACTCAACTACACTGCGCAATTTTTAAGGGGACATCTAATGAGGTGGAAATAATCCACTTAAATACACAGAACTGCATATTTAAGTGGACATAGAATTGTTGAAACATGTCTATGGAGAAGCAGGAGGATTAGTCCTTCAAATTACTTATCAAAGTTCAAAACATATTTATACGTAGCATTTACGTGCTTGATCTATATAAAATAACTTAATAATCGGTATTTAAGTTTTTATTTCTTATAATTAATATTTACTATCTCTTTTAATTTTTCTTAGTAAAATAAATAAATCAAGGAAATCCATGTATTTTGGAGTCGTGAGTTGTTCTTAGATCTTATATCGTATTCATTTGTATTATATTTATGGCATCAATACTTATTTATCTTTAGTAACTGAGGAGTTATAATGAATAAATTATTTTGCGGTTAAAAAAATATTTATAAGATCGTAATAGATTTTTCCCTAGATCGGTTTTCTGTTTTTCCTGTATACAGAAGAAATGATTTATCTACAATTGGTTGATGAACATATATTTTTAATATGTGCTATTCATCTTAGCCGTAAGGCTACATGAAATTTGTAGGGCGTGGTATGGCGGATCTTAGAGAGCAGATATGGGAGAAATGAGAAAAAAAAACGCCAAATTAAATATCTCTAGGATCGTTAATATTTTCATAGAAATAGTGTATATATAGATATTTATATAGAATGCAGCCCCTTCATATAGAATTTAAGCATTTAGCATTCGGCAACTCATAGATGTGTGATAATTGCGTTAATAAGTGTCACAGGTGGAACAGCCAAGTTGCTTGTTAAGATCATTAGAGGTTTGCCCTTACGCAATAAGAGAGGAAGTGATAATGCTGATGAATTAGCATCTTAAGTGGTTCATTTCGTCCAGTGAAATACATTCCCGAATAGCGAATTCTTTTTACCGCTGACGTATATATACGCCGTAGGCATTATATAAAAAATCGTCACGTCCATCATAGGCATAACGCTAAAAAAATATGTCAGAATTATTATTATTTATTTTAATTTTATATTCACAAGAGTAATAATTACAATTTAATTTTAACAATTATACATTATAAATAACCACATACTTTAAACGAAAATACGCGATGAAAAATGCGACATTATTATATCCCTCTATATAATAATATCGGGTGATGCATGTAAGGGTAATAATATATACGGATTCACACTTGGAAGCCTTCGAGGCTTCATTGGAAAAAGAAGACTTCATCTTCTTAAGGCTAGGTTTGTCCCTAAAAAAAACGCAGAAGGTTTATAAAGCAAAACGTAAATTTCAAGAGTAAATGCCATGCTAATATAAATTACAAATTTAATTAAGTTTTCAATTATATTAATAAATAAGAAAAAGATAGCAAACAACAATTATACATTATAAATAACCACATACTTTAAACGAAAATACGCGATGAAAAATGCGACATTATTATATCCCTCTATATAATAATATCGGGTAATGCATGTAAGGGTAATAATATATACGGATTCACACTTGGAAGCCTTCGAGGCTTCATTGGAAGAAGAAGACTTCATCTTCTTGAGGCTAGGTTTGTCCCTAAAAAAAAACGCAGAAGGTTTATAAAGCAAAACGTAAATTTCAAGAGTAAATGCCATGCTAATATAAATTACAAATTTAATTAAGTTCTCAATTATATTAATAAATAAGAAAAGGATAGCAAACAATTTATGTGAATTTATTTCATTCCTTTTGTGGTATATCTTAAAGCATGGTGATGACCATGTTCCGTATTTTAATCAATACACAAAGACACACAACGTTTTATAGCTCTTCATTGTCGGAGATCTTAAGAACATCTGGAAAATGTCGTTCCACCAGTTGCGAGAGTCTCGGTACTATCGACCTTATTCCACAAACCTTGCCTCCTTTGGCGTTTTGTTCTATCATCGCTTCTTCCAAATCTAATAGAAAATTGATGAGACCTTTCCTTTCACTTAGTTTCTTGTGTAAAATGTGTGCATTGAGGCAAGTCATATCCAAAATATGTCTAAATATTTTATATTATTTAATATACCAAATTATCATCTATATTATCATCTGTTGCCTTTTGTAAATTGCTATATGATTTCTGTTTTACAATATTACTTTTCCGCACTCAACTATATTAGCGGAAAAGTAATGTAATCGTGTAAAGAAAGATGTAAAAAAATATTTTTTGTTTATTTTTTGCTTCTCGGCCTAAAAACAAAGAAAACATGGTTTTTAAAAAATGTTGTCTGTGTGTGTGTTGTTGTCATCGTTGTTATCGACATTAAAATTTCTTGCTAGCACGATAACTCAACTGAATCGTGTCGGATCGATCGGGTTTTGACTGATTCTGATCGGGGATGTCTTCCAGATGACACCTATTTATCTTGAGGTGGATGTCCTATCCACCCTGTCCATGGGTCATGAGAAAGTACAATGGCGGACTATGTGAGAAATTTCTTTTGTTAATATGATAACTCAACTAAATCGTGTTAGATCGATCAGATTTTGACTGATTCTGATCGCGAACGTCTCCCAGACGACACCTATTGGTTTTTAGGTGGATAGGACACACCCCACTATGTCCATAGGTTATGAGAAACCACGATGGTGGACTATTTGAGAATTTTTTTTGTTAACACGATAACTCAACTAAATCATGTCGGATCGATCGGGTTTTAACTGATTTTGATCGGGGACATCTCCCAGACGATACCTATTGTTCTTGAGGTGAATAGATCACACTCCATCATGTTTATGGGTCATGAGAAAGCACAATGATGGACTATTTGAAAAATTTTTTGTCAGCACCATCACTCAATTAAATCGTGTCGGAGCGATCGGGTTTCGACTGATTCTGATTAGGGACGTCTACCAGACGACATTATTGATTTTGAGGTGGATAGGACACCTCCACCCTGTTCATGGGCCATGAGAAAGCAAGCTGGTGGACATATTCTGCATTTATGTGTTGGTTTATTTTTCCTCGGCCACTTAATTTCGAGATAGAGATGTTCTACGTGCGGAAAAGTCCGTTTTAAAGTTTTAAAACTATTTATTTTAGATTTTGTTTGCAGATTTGAAATTTCATTTACATCATAAAATAAAATACTATATATCGTATCCTATCCACCTCAAAATCAATAGATGTCATCTGGTAGATGTCTCCAATCAGAATCAGTTGAAACCCGATCGATGCAACACGATTTAATTGAGTGATCGTGCTAACAAAAAAAAACTTCTTATATAGTCCACCATTGTGCTTTTTCATGACCCATGAACATGGTAGTGTGTTTTATCCACCTCAAAATTAATAGGTATCGTCTGGGAAACCCCCGATCAGAATCAATCAAAACCCAATCGATCCGACACGATTTAGTTGAGTTGTCGCGCTACAAGAAATTTTTAAAATGCCGACGATAACGACACACACAGATAAAGTTTTTAAAAACCATTTTTTTAGGCCGAAAAACGAAAAATAAACGCTAGAAAAAAATTGTATTTTCATTTACACGATTACATTACTTTTCCACTCTGGTATAGTAAGTGCGGAAAAGTAATAATTGTAACAAATATTATATAAGTATAATATGCAATAATTGTACATGTTTGTGTACCTATATTGTATACTTACTATGTAAATACGCAAGCAAATATATTCGATTTTGACATAATATTATACATTATTTAACTTTATGCGAATTTATTCATCTTAGACATTCTGTTATATATATATATATATATATATATATATATATATATATATATATATATATATATATATATATATATATATATATATATATATATATATATATATATGATGATTATATCCGTCATAGCTACTTAAAGGGTTAAATAAAGGTCATTTCAATTACCGACGGTAAAATCTTCTTCATCGGTATCTTCGCTTCTAAGCAGTCATAATTTCTACCATGTGGTGGAACTAACCATCCCTGTAGAATGTCACATAAGCAATAAGTATTTTATATGATTACTAGTTTCTAGGTGGTAATAGGCATGTGCAATATATGTATTAACAATATTAGAAAACATGTTCATAAGAAACGATTAAGGTTTTTTGTTGCTTTTTTAAGAAAAGTATTCGTTTTGAAGACAATGCAATCTTGATCGTGTAATGGCATTATTTTTACAATTTAAAAAAAAAAAATTAACAAAATTTAACGGAAGCAATTTTCCTTTTCTCTTAACTGACTGTATTTTTTGTTTTTTTTTTTTTTTTTTAGGAAGAAGCGGAGAACAGGAAACACGAATTCTGGAAACTGATAGACGAACATAATGCCGTCATCGAGAACTTGAAAAGGATAGAAAAACTAGAGAACGGCAACGTCTGCAAGGTGACGCATTCGCCAATTAGAACCTAATGAGATAACAAGACTACCTACCTTAATGCAATACTGCAACAATTACATTAATTTGATGCTCAGCAATGGGAGTCCCTTTTAACAGCCTCGCACCAGTCATGGGCTGTCATCCAGCGGCATAGTCTTCTAAGCGTGGATTTGAGCCAGATCGTGTTTTCCAAGGGGTTGTTAAAGATATCAAACACACAGTGTCTTATCTATATATTTTTGAAAATAAATAGTGGTAGCTTAATATAAAACGAGTGTTTTTGTTGATTTGTGATGTTTGAGCAAAGTGAAATGCGTAGTAGTCAGTCGTAATTCTTCAAAAAAATGGCATAGTTTCCGATATAAACTTATATATTGTTAACGTTTTATAATTGGTTATATATTTTCGCATCACGTGCACATTAACTTTTGATGCACGAGCCAATCAAGTATAATTTAATAATTTATTTTATTTTTAATTTAAAATTTGAAAATTTAGTACTTACATAACTTTTAAATGTCAAAACACAACGTTATAAACGATTGAAAATGCTCACTTCGTAGCATTTTAAGACTGCTTAGTTTAAATGTAACTGTGTATCTTAAGGATTAAGTGTAAATTTGTTTAGGCTAGTGAAATAGATCACTCATTACTGTAAGAATTTTTACAGATCCAAATAAATATTTTAGAATACTGCGCGTTACTTTTTTATAATAGCAATCAACAAAACACCTGTCACCTGTTACATAAATGTAGAAAATATTAAACTGCTTAGAAGTCGTGCTGCAGCTGTTTGATATTCCAAAAATAATTTAATAGATAAATAAAAAAAATTACATTGCAATTTTTTAACGTGTCCAAATATTCCAACAAACAGATACCCTAAATCATTTACAATATAAAGTACTATGTGTTGATTGTACAGCCATAATCACATGCTCTATCAAAAATATGTCTAATAAAAGTTATTTGGTAAAGCTTTAAATTCTCAGTCACAATTTTTAAATGGGTACAAAGGTTTTAATGTTCAAAGTCTCCCAAATATATGAAATAATAATTATACATACGAAATCGTGTGAATTATTAAAACACTTCATATACAAACTATTTGTATGGTACTTTACATATTAATGAGAGTAACAGCATGAGATATTTATTCTTGGCATAATAGAATTTGAGACCTATTTTCAGAAACATAAAGGAATGAGTCTATTTTAGACTATAATATTTTGGTGTAATATATTTTGATCAGATGTACTAGAAAGTCCCATGAGATTATCAAAAATCATAATCAAAGACAATAAAAGTGAAAATTACACGGGGAAAATTATACTGATTATATTATTGGATCTCTTCAGTTATAGTCCGACTTAAGTTTCAAATGATGATAGCCTATCTCCCATTTCACCTGCCAATATTCTGGCAGGCGAAATGGTCTATGAATGAGTGGTGCTAAGTGGAGACATGTACTTACAATTACTGTAAAAGCAAATTACATTAATTGGTGATACACTGCACCACTTCTTAATGAAATAAAATCATTCAACCTGAAGTCTCAACGGTTTCAACATGACGCAAGATCCCTACTATCAATTAACTCTGGTATTTAGATTTCAGTTCTCGAACCTTTGGACAGGAAGAAAAGGTGCTATGGAATAATTTATAAAATCTGTTACTGTTAAGTGTTCTTTTAAGGAAGAAGCTGTACTTATTAATGAAAATAATAGATATACAGTAGGTACGGAATTTCTTTAGCTTTCGACTTTCGATCGGCTTCAGCTTTTTTTAGTAAGAAGGAATATAAAGCTTTTTTGAAGTGGAAGCACTTCTATCACTTTCATGACCACTGGCTTTTTGTTACTGTACGAGGACTAAAGCGGACAGTAAAGTGTAAAGAAAAAAAATTTAGATGAAAATTGTAACTGTAATTTCAATGGTCTAAATCAAACGGTGATTTTGAACTCTGTAGTTTGTATTCATTAAGGTTATTGAAAATGAATGTTCATGGAAGTAGATATTAACATTTTAGATTCAAAACTGGTCCATGAAGAAAGTTTTCATTAAATTTGTATTCACTTAAAACATCTGACTAGGAAGAAGAAATTAATATAAAGAAACTAAGATTGTGGAAGTGCTTTCCGAATCGATTGAAAGTAAATCTGATTTCATATGACAAGAGATAACTTAATGAAATATGATAATATTTATATAAATTCATTTATCATATTTCCACCACCGAAGCTTTCTATCCATCTATTTCATTGGAATATCTCTTTTTCGACAAACAAATCAAACTTTCCTTGCAATATTAAGATTCGATCTTATATAGATATTTTTTACTATTACGAACGCTAAAGAATAATTTCATCAGTTTACAATATGTAATGACTCGAAGAGTCTTTGATCTTAATTACAAAGTAAAATTATAATATTTGATATTTGAAGATGAAATGACTACTTTACTAAAAAAATTCGTAACAACGATCTGTAATTAAACGAACATAAATGCACGTTGAACGATCGAAAATTTCTGCTGATGCTCATTAAATTAAATAGTTGGGTCCACTTTTATTAAATTTTAAATTGAAAACAGAAATAACCATTTTCAGAACTTTCAGCATTGTATCAAATACGATTTTTCTATTTTCCACTCATTTACTTAGCAAGTAGTGTTCAAATTGTCACGAAGAAATATATCAAAAAGTATTGCTATAAAAATCATAATTAACGACAATGGCATGACCTTAAAGAAAATATCCAGCCAAAATCATCCATCCATAATGATCCAGCTGATTATGAGACGAAAACAATATATTTACTTCAATGTATTGTTTTTTCATATCTCGATATTAAATGTTACTCCAGAGAATACAAGGTAATCGACATCATCATTATTGAGGACAATAATTTAATTGGCCCTTATTATTGATGATATACAGGTCGATACAGGCCATAAAATTATTGCATATTTGGCGACTTATTATATTGGAAACAAATTTAGTGAGTGTTTAAAAAATATGTGAACGGAGTGATTCGCTAAGCTTAAATGCTATATAGGAGTACTTAAAAGTACTGAAATTGGGGTTATTTCCGGATTAATTTTTTTTGGTCCATTTTACTTTTATTGGCTTAAATCATGCCAAAATATCCTTAAAATCAAAATCTACAATACCCAAGTATCGATCTGAATTCAAAATTTCTTAAAATCAATTTTTTCGAAGCATCTTTGATACTCCAAAATCACAATTTTTACCCATTTTAGCGACGCTCGCTTTTTTCAAATTTCGTAGCTTTGGAAATCAGTAGAAGTTACCTACGATAGATATCGTAGTTCAAATTTGAAGTATAGAGGTCGATGCATCAAGTTACCAAGGTAATATCGTCTATATAGTACGTATTTACTCACACTCGCCCTGTGTTTATTCGATCAGTTGTTCTCGTCATATAACTGTTATTTCGAGTTTTACTTTGCATTTTAACTTATTTACAAGTATGTAACTATGAGTAAAAAGGTGTATCGTGGCCACAAAGGCAGTAAAACAAGTAGTTCAAGTCATAAACGGAGTAAAATTAGTAATCGACGTCCGCCTAACCGCCACTCGTTCGAAGGCAATTCGGAGGACGTTAGTATTTCGGCCAAGAAATTGAAAATGGTTGACCTAGACCGTGACCATGATGTTGACAATAACTTTGGCTACTCTTTTATAATTCTTTTTTTACTTTATTCACTGCTCTTTCTCAACTAGTAGTATGCAAACAATGTCAAGGTGACGTGCGATTTTTGGAGTCAGAAAAACGTGGACAATGCTTCAAAATTATTGTGTCTTGTGTAAACTGTGAAGAATCTTCTATTAACAGCTGTCCTTTAATTAATGAGCGTGCTTATGAAATAAGCTGTCGCATTATTTTTGCTATGCGCGTCATAGGCATAGAAATCAACGGTATAAAAAAGTTTTGCGCTATGATGGATCTCGCAAAGTCCGTTTCTAAAGCAACTTACTACATAATTATCTCTAATATCACCACTGCTACTTCATCTGTTCGAGCTCTATCTATGAAAAAAGCAGCTGTTAAGGAGAAAGAACGCGATAATAATGACGGCCTCGCGCTGTCAGGCGATGGATCTTGGCGAAAGAGAGGTTTTTCGTCTCTTTTCGGTTTGGTAACTTTAATTGGTTGGTGTACTGGCAAGGTGTTGGATGTGTGTGTGAAATCAAAATATTGCAAAGTGTGTGAATATTGGAAAAAAAAAGAAGGTACTGCCGAATACGAAGAGGTATGCCCTTTACACAAAGAGCACTGCGATACCAACCATGAAGGATCTAACGGGAAAATGAAAGTCAACGCAGTTATCGAAATGTTTAAGCGGTCTGAAGAACTTCATATCAACAAGTACTTGAAATGCATTGGCGACGGCGACACGAAAACCTATAAAGTTATTGTTGACGCAAGACCGTATGAAGATGTTGTCGTTGAGAAGAAATAATGCATCAGACACGTGCAAAAGCGTATGGGGACTCGTTTGCGCAACTTTAAAAAAATACCAAAGGTCTCGGCGGTCGAGGGAAATTGACCAGAAAACTTATCGATGAGTTCACAACTTTTTACGGGCTTGCTATTAGAAGAAATCCCGATTCCATTGAGGAAATGCGGAATGATATTTGGGCAACATTATATCATAAATTGTCGACGAATGAAAATCCTTTGTCAAGTCTCTTTGCCGTCTATGATGCCCTTGGATTAACTGTTGGGCGAAATATGCATGAATTCTGCTTGGAAATAGACGCCAATCGGATCCAAACCGCTGAGCACAATATGTCCGATATTGCGAAAAAGGCCAGACGCAGCATTACATCGACAAAAAAAGATAAAGAAGAACAAAATAATCTTTAATCTTGGATTAAAAGATGCGACTACATAGATCAACAGATAGGAGGTACACGAAGTTCAGAAGCCTGGAAGACAATAAAATCAATGAGAACAAATAACAAACAAGGAACTAGTCTAAACGGTATAACAAATTCAAAGTGGACACAACATTTTAAACACCTGTTAGAAGAGCAGAGACCGCAATATATGAGAGAAGATCAAGAACCACTCAATGCTGATCACATACATCTCGAGATATCGCAAGTACAAGAGGCGATAAAATCCATAAAAATAAGAAAATCACCCAGACCTGGCGGAAAAATCTATATGAAAGGTGCTTAAATGGAGAGGAAACCCCAAAGGAATGGAGAACTTCCTATATAACACCTATATATAAGAAGGGGCCTAAAGATGATCCGAAAAATTACAGAGGTGTAGCGGTGATACCAACAATAGGAAGGATATATTCACGAATTCTTAAGAATTCTTAACTTCATAGAAGAAGACATAAAAGATAAACAACCGGAAGAGCAGTCAGGATTTAGAGCGGGCAGATCGACAATTGATAACCTTTTCACACTGAAACTTGCCATGGAAAAACGTACCCAACATAACAGAGAAACACATATAGCCCTAATAGACTTAGAGAAAGCCTATGACAGTGTCCCCATATCACAACTATGGACAGAAATGCGAAACCTGGAAATAAACCAATCTTTAATCAAAGCTACACAACTCTATTATAAAGATAATTGTGCCGCAATAAAAACTGGGAATAATAGGCATACAGAATATTTCCGAACATCGAAAGGCTTAAGACAAGGATGTTGTCTGTCTCCCACTCTATTTAAAGTATATCTTGACAGATCCATACAAGGGTGGATAAGAAAATGCAGAAACATGGGTCTTAAAGTGGGAGACGGCACACTTTACAGCCTATTTTTTGCAGATGACCAGGTAGTGATAGCGGAAGATGAACAAGATCTGAGCTACATGACGAGAAAGCTAAGAAAAGAGTATGAACGAGCTGGACTTACAATAAATTTAAACAAGTGTGAATATCTGGCAGCCGGCTGTGGCGAATGTAATGATCTGGAACTAGAAAACGGTGTAATTAGAGGAGTGCAATTGTGCAAGTATTTAGGAGTTATCTTTAATAAACAGGGAAACAGCAATGATGAAGTGAGGGAAAGAATTAATAAAGGTAGAAAATCTATTGGAACATTAAACTCGATATCGTGGGAAAAGAATATAAGGAAAGACACCAAGCTACGCATCTACAAAAGCATCGTACAAAGCGTAATTATGTATGGAGCGGAAGTGTGGGATTTAAATAAAGCAAACAAAAGAAAAATTTTGGCCACAGAAATGCACTATCTAAGAAGAAGTTGTAGGATATCCAGAACAGAAAGAATTAGAAATGAAATAATTAGGCAGAATATTGGCATTGAAAAATATATTATAGATGAGGTCGAAAAGAAACAATTGGTATGGTTCGGACATACAAAAAGAATGGGGCAACATAGGTGGCCAAGAAAAATACTAGAGTGGACTCCGCCAGAAAAAAGGAAGAGGGGAAGACCTAGAAGGAGCTGGAGAAATGACGTAGATGATGCAATGAGATCAAGAAACTTAATCAAGGAAATGAGTCATGAAAGAAAAATGTGGAAACTGGGGACGGAGAGACGGCGATAGCCGTAGAAATCCGTATATAGATAGAACAAAATAAGACCCTAGAAGGACAATTGTATGGTGCAGGGATAGCAAACTGAAAGTAAAAAAATTATTATGGACCATATTTTTACGATACTTAAGATTTATAGCATTTTGCAACTTTAAACGCGTTTTTCTCGAAATCGTGTTTTCTAAATCGGCCGGCAGTAGAACTGGAAAAGTTTTCATCCGATTGACTTGAAATTTGAACTGTAGCTTCACCGTTCAATTATCTACTGAAGTACGATTTTAGCGATTGCTTAACAGGAAAAAAAGTTATAAACAATTTAGGTCGATTTTTTCTTCAAAACAACGATTTTTTGTTAAAACAATCGCCATTTCGTGAAAATAAATTCTAAAAATATAATCATGTGTACTTTAGTAGCGAAACTCATGTAGATAATAAAAAAACATTTTTTTGTTCTAGGTTGAGATGGACGAGACTTTTACTGCCGGCCACGGAAGGCCTTTTTGAAATAGTGGTCTACGTTAACTACTGTACAGCCGCCATTTTGTAAAAAAAATGCCAATAAAATATTTTTTTTTTACTCCAATAGTTGTTTAATCCAATGATATATTATTTGTATGCCATTCATCTCAAATGTCTTTGCAAAATAATTATAAAAAAGCCCTTTTTTGGGACATAAGCCGGGAATAAGCCCTTAGAAAGAATGATAAATACCTACTTAGTGCATTATATATAAAATAAATATAATGCACTGAATAGATATGATAGCTAAATTGGCGTGGTAAACTAGGTATGTTAAACTAGATTTAGGCGAAGATCTAAGTTTTTCAATTATATTTTGCAATTATCTGTAGTGATTTCCACGTTAATTGAATATGAATAAGGACTATATAATATAATTAAACTATATGATATCTGAGTTAATTTTCATAATTGATGCCCATTGTGAATTTTCCTGAATATCTAGTAAGTAGGCGTTTGGTAAGCATTGTCATAAAATACATAAGTCCATGACCTAGCCTACCTAATTATGATGTCAAAGATCTTATATAAATTAAGTTATATTTTCACAGACAAAAGATTGATCCATAAGATCGTAACTAATTCGAATACCCCTCATGACAGACTCAAGAGTTTTCTGAGAGGAATAAAATAAATTACCTGTCACGGTATTACCTTTGTGGCTCGTAGTACCTTTCAGTAAACTATAATAGCGGTTATCTGTTATAGGTGGTTAGAAGCCTATAACAAAGAGAATATACAATAGAAAGAATCTATTGTTTCAAGCTCCGTAAAATCTCATTTTCTACTTAAATACTTCTTTGATGAATAAAATACTTACTCTAAATTTTCTTTGTGTATACAGATAACAACATTTCTTATATAAATGAACAGATAAGTAGATTGTTTATTTATACTATGGCCAAATCATATTATACATTTGACCTGAAATGTATAATATTTATAAATATTTTACTTGTTTGTACATTATCTGGAACCTGTATATATCTTTGAGTATGTTGTTAACCATTCATAAAATCGAGAAATATACGGACACGATGTCAAGGAACTAATAATCTTTCTTTGGTATACATACATATATAAAACATGTTTTCACAAATGGACATATACGAGTACTATTCATTTCATCGATATTTGCCAAAAAAAGACTCTCTTATCTTGCCGATAAACAGTCTACCTGATCCTACCCATAAAAATAAGGCACCGGAAGTTGTTTAGCTTTTTTATTTGGCAAATAGCGATGAAATAAACTGTACATTCTCCTGAATCTTACAGAAGCTATTCATCGGAAGCTGTTTATAGATAAATTAATTTTGTAAAGGACTGATATTAGTCGACATGGTTGCTAAATTGTAATCGAAATAGTTTATATCTTAATATCATTCATTAATTGATGCCCCCCCCCTAATAGACGTTCTAAACTATGGAGTTAGTATATATATATATATATATATATATATATATATATATATATATATATATATATATATATATATATATATACGAGTATATACAAAAGTAGTATATATAAAAGTTAGTATCTACTCGTATATATACAAAAGAAGGTTGATTCTATTACGTAAGAAAACTAAAAATCCTTGTTACCTATTAAATGTTGATGTGAGAGGATAGTGTTTTCTTTGAGAAGAAATAGAGCAGAGTATCTGAGATACTCAGATTCTTTTAGGCACCAGAAACTTCACCACAACGACTGCTACAAGATAGAGCAGAATTTCACTTTCACCACTGCCTATTTATACACAAGATAATATTTAGACCATTATGATATTAAAGGATGGAATAGTCGACCTAAAGAACCATTAATTGTAAGTGTATATATACGGGGTGGGGCACAGGAATCTGACGGTTTTTGATTGACGTATGCTGGTGACTAGTTTAGCTTATGTTGCAGTGGCGACTATTCAGGTGAAAAGAGACTTCACCTACAAGTCTCTTTTTACCAAAGAAATTGAGACTGGGATTTCTTTTTTTTATATTTTTGGGATATATAAACATGTCTTTAATATGTACGTTCAAATAAATTTTGTTATGAAAAACCTATTATATTTTTATGTCAAGCATAATATGCCGCTTTGCTACTAAAACACTGTGTTTACATTGGAACGTCCTTTAAATCTTCAGTAGTCCATGCGTGCGTTATCTATAATATAAATAACTCACAGGTGCAGAGATGAAAATCAAGTGCCCTCAAATATGCACTGTCTCAGCGGGTTGCCATGGTAACGTAACATCACGCAATAGCCTACACCTGTTTAGTCCGTCTTCCCTTCGCCTAGGTGAAGAGTTTCCCGAGATTTTATAGGGTATTTGCAGAGTAAACTTGCATCTATTTAATGTACTGAAGTGCGGTCTGCTCTTGCTTTTGAGCAATTTATTGAATTTGCGTTGTGTTTTCACCATTTTTAGACTTGCCTTTTTGATTTTAATGTGTTGATTGACCAACTGAGTGATCATATAGTTAGTGATTTTTCAACTTTGTTAGTGACAATATTAAATGGAACAATAATTTACATTATTTATAATGAATCCAGTTAACGATATTATTTGTAATTTGTTGGAAACACCGTTCTGTCGTTGGAAAGACGAAGATAAAAGAAACGTTTTACTGGAAGGAAGACTATTTTATCAATATTCGCCAAAAAAATATTAAGAAATCTGGTAAATCTTATAACGTAAATTTCAAATCTGCTTGGTTCACAAATTATAAATGGTTATGTAGCAACCCAATGTTAAACAACTATATTACTGGCCCTGTTTACTATTTTCTAATAAACAATTGGTTCGGAACAGGAATGGTTTTGTAGACATTTTAAATATTACGAGGGCATTATATAAACATACCGATTCTACCCAGATATTCTATATGATATCCTACAAAAAGAATCATCAGATATTAATTTTTGCGTGTATCAAATAAAGTAAATAAGTCTTTTTAAGACAATTTTTAATAAAGCAATTAGAATTATAGAATTAGAAACTACAAAACGATAATACGCTGGTCTTCCTAACGAAGCCATTAGTATACAAGATATAAAGCACCTTTTTATGAAATATTGGACCATATTTTAATGGAAGTAGACGTCAGGTTTCAGGACTGCGAAAGGTTGAAATTTGTTTGTCTCGCTGATACTTCAAAATTTGAAAAATGTAGCTTGTGTTTCCCTTTTAATGCTTTTGCAAATTTGGAACAATTTTATGGAAATATATTTACCAAACATCAGCGACTTAAAAAACGAACTTTGCCTATTATATAGTGATGAAAGTTACAGAACTATACCGCTGCATGAAGTGCTCAAACAACGGAATGAATACAAAGACATTTTTACAGAAGCTTACAAACTGTTTTGTATAATTTTATCTATTCCATCAACAAGTGCGCCCATGGAAAGAGGCTTTTCGTGTATAAAGCATATAAAGACGTATTCAAGAAATATTATTTCCCAAGAAGAAATTTTTATCAACTGCTTCTATCCAGAAAGAATTGTTGCTAGAACTAAAGAAGGATCAGTCATTCTATGATGACATAATAGATAACTACGGCTCACTAAAAGATTGAAGAATTGATTTTGTGTTCAAAAATTAGATAAGCTTGGCTATAAGTAAGTCTTAAGAAAAATTAATCTACTTTTTTCTAACTGTTTACACATTTTAACTCTTCACTTATTTTTTAACCCGCGAGCCGCTACTGTTATGTTGAGGAGATTAAGAGATGCGACAGCGTATCTGAAGCTATTTTAGTAGCAGTCAAATATTTCATGGATATTTAATTTCCAAGAATGGCTACATTCCTTATCTTGCCCGTTCTTCCCATTTAACATTTTGCAACTTTTGGTTATAGGATTACCTTACCTTTAGAAAACGTTTACACTTCGCGACTCTTTAATATTGAACTTTTAAAATAACGAATTTGGGATAAAATTATGGCAATTTTTGAAGGAACCATCGAGCAAGTAACAATAAATCTTAATCATATTTAATAAAGTTATATGCCATAATAGTGGGCTTTAAATGAAATAATGTATTAATAAAAAGTCAAAAAGAAAAGAGTTTATTTCATTTCAATAACCGTCAGGTTCCTATGTTAGTTTCGTTTTTGTTTTTTTTTTCATGTTTTTAGTGAAACCTCTTGGACTTGCCGACTTCTAATTTATAATTCCTTCATATTTATAAATTATCAAAACTTCATAATACTTTAACTTTATTGGATGGACTTCTGAAAACACCCAATTTATCTACGCCTGGTCTTTCCATGTGATGTAACCTTTGGTGTTCTTTTTTTTTAATTTACCGTCCTCAATATCTCTGATCTGAGTCTGGATAGATTATAAAATAAAGTTCGCTGTCAAATGTAGATAAATAATGAATATATCGTAGGGAATTTAGAAACAAACATTATGACGCTTCGAGGATTTATAAAAAAAAATCTGGTGATATTGAATACTTATATTTCTTGATATTTGAAAATACATATGACATACATATAGAAAAACTTTTTGCTGGTTTATCTTTGAGTGTGTAAGGTCTTACAGTCAAATCAAGTAATCTAGGTTACTATTCAATAGGCCATCTTCTTTCAATCCATCTGTTACATGATTTATTTTAAGAATAATACAATACATTAAATGTACAATATATTAAAAGTTATTCATGGCAGATATATATTCGCAAGGTATTTCTGTTCTACTTTAGTAATTATAAAATTTAAAATTGACATGATGTCAGTATTTTAATTATTATTAATACTTCATCATCATCATTAGGTCATCAGTCCTAAGACTGATTGGACGCTAACCTCCAGCTTCTCCTATATTGTGCTAACCTATGCATATTAATACTTAATATTTCTTAAATTTTCTTGCAGATTCTTTCTATAAAAATATACTTACATAGTCTCTTAATCTCTGCTAAGGATACGAAGTTAAGTAAGTTATTAGAAGAAATAAACGTAGCTCTGAAAAAATGTCTTTATTCTTTAGTTCTCTCTTCACAGCCTGCATACATAATTCCCTTCATAAAAATATAAATGACATAGTTAATATGATATACGTAATACATACCAAAATAAGATCCTTCATTTCAAACAAGGCCGACAAGTTTTCATGGTCAAGTAATGGATATACATGCAGCAAAAGGGGTGACATTAATTTGAAACGTAAACTTCAGGCATGTAAGTATTAACACTAACAAACCAACACCAGGGACTATGGAAATATGCAAGGAGAAACTGGTTAAGTGGATAATCTGTTAATGCTTACACGATTACTGACTACAAACTGTTTACATTTATATTATTTATAAGGGTAGTAAAATAATTCGTTGCTAATAGAAAATCTTCGAAAATAAGTGTACATATATAAAGGCCTCAATATGAGTCAACAGGAATGATTAAATTTTAAATACGGTAATATAAAATGGGTATAGATAATATAGGTACTTTATTTTTAATAAATATACATTCATTCATAATTAGTCACAAGTGAAATATATATTCATAATTTATATACTGTAAAGTGTATGTAATATAAAGTTACATTAAAGCCTGTTTTACGAATTTTTGGCGTATGCCAAGAATTCGTAATTTTGTGTTACACCTCGTTTTAATTATATAAGAACTTCTAAGCTATACAACATAGTCTGGAAGGCGCATAGGGATTATTTCATAGTTATGGAAAAAGAGCTTCGGGGTATCTCAATACAGTATATTAAAGCCAACAGTCTAAAGGCTGTATTACACTTTTCATTTTGTTTGGAAATAAACTTTGTAATTAATTACGTAATTTATTGTTCAATAAACTGATTAATTTGGTATTTCTTTATCGACCTATTACATGTAACAATATTTCGAATAATTTCTTTTCTCGATTCGATTTGCCAACTTATAAATATTAAGAAAATTTATATTGACACTATTGGATTTGTAATGGCTTGAGGGAGAAGGAATTCTTGTGTTCGATATGCTTTAGTTACTTTATTTTAGTATATATTATTTCACAATACATGACAAAATTTGTCGTATTTTTGTCTAACAGAGTTAGCACTAAAAATACAGTGATTGTTCTAAAACCACCAAGAAAAATGTAAAGTGCCACCTATCTCAGGATATCGTTAACTGCAGACCGGTTTCGACCTTTCTATCTTGGGTCTCGTCAGTGCAGTGTAAACGAGTATACCTTCGACAGATAAAGCTCACATCTTGTAAACGTTGCTACGTTCCACCGCAATAGAACGTACCAAACGCCATCTCTTGGTAGTGTGGAACAATCTAAATGGAAATAAAAACTTGAGATCATCAATATAATTCAAAGTCTTACTATCAGAGGGTAACATTCAAACTACAGAAATAAGGGGTTTATACTCTAACCCATCTGTAAATACCTTATATAATAAGGACTAAACAAATTTCTTGTGGCTTTGGAACAATCACTGTATTTCTAGTGCTGACTCTGTTAGACAAAAATACGACAAATTTTGTCATGTAATTCAGTGCTCGGCGTTTGGCATATAGCCAGGAGAATAGCTGTTTTGACCTAATTTGTTTAGTCCTTATTATATAAGGCATTTGCAGATGGGTTGGAGTATAAACTCCTTATTTCTATAGTTTGAATGTTACTCTCTGATAGTAAGACTTTGCATTATATTCAGGAAATAAATGTTTTCTACAATTTAATACGTATTTGTTGTTCCGTTTAATGTAATTAAGAAATTGTTGTTTACTATGTAATTATTATTAATTGTTTTATATAATTTTGAAGTTAGTGTTTGAAGTGAAACATAAAGAAATATATATTTCTACCTTGCTACTATAACAATGAGTTTACATTTGAAATTGCCGAGCCCCGGCATTCGCATTACTAATATAGTATGGCACCGACTTCAAAATTATATAAAGCAATTAATGATAATTACATAATAAACAATAATTTCTTAATTACATTAAACTGAACAACAAATAAGTATTAAATTGTTGTAGAAAATATTTATTTCTTACTTTTTAGTTAAGTTACTTTTTTTTGAAGTTGTTTTTTTTAAACATACTATTTTACAATATCGAGTGATGGGTAGACCTTTGGATGCTTTGCGAATGAGAAAACGATGGCTACTGGAATAAGGAGTTCTGTTGTGTATCTTCGAAGTCCAAGGTCCAATACTATTGAAATTAAGATGGACCCACCTTGGAGCTATACTGAACCCAATACAAAGAGAATAATTAAAATCGGTTCATAAACATAAAAGTTATACCCGAACACACATAAAAAATATATACATATATAGACGAATTGAGAAAATCTGCCTTTTCTTGAAGTCGGTTTATTAAAACAAATAGTTTTTTTCAGAACATTTATTTTTACTAACAAACGAGACGAATATTTTTGATTTGAATAAAAATATATTGTTTCTTTATTTTAGAAACAGTATAACAACTGTATATTTATATTTACATTTTTTTTATAAATTCATTAATAAAGTAGACAAACCAATTTCTCTTGACACATGTGATAATGTTGGTAATTAGATATAAATATAAAATGTTACTAAATTTTTCTAAATTAATTAAGTAATTAAAGCAGTTTCTAACTTTTCAATCTGTTATAAACCAACTTATTATGGGCAGTATATCCAAGCATAATTGCGGTTGTATCCTACCTGTGTAAATCGAATAATATAATCAATGTATTTTGTAAACCTATAAAATACCTCTCATGTAAAGTATCAATCTTGAAATACGCCATATCAATCTATATACGAGGCAATAATATATACAAAACGGAAACAAATAATTCCTCCACATTACATAAACTTTCCCAGTGTTATGATTTTAATATTTTATTATACTATACGATAAAATCATCCACGCAAAATAAATCGGTGTATATTTTCGATACTCAGTATACCAAATGGGTTTAAGGCTAATAACAAACAGCTATCTTTCATGTACGTGTATTGTAAAAAATATTAGGTACGTAAGAAATTTAGCTATCAATGAAAATTAAAAATGAAACTCCGGTGCTGAATTTTAAGCAAGCTAATTTAATAGGGGTGAATATTTACATGTTATTTACCTCCACTTAAAATGTTTATTTTATAAATTTCGATATTTAGGCACAACAAAGCCGGCCTGTAATAATAATCTGTAATAATACTTAAAAAAAAAATATCGTTAAAATTGAACTTGTGGGATAAATACAAATATTATTTTATTAAATTTGCTGCCAGCTCGCCAGAAATTTTAAAATTTCAAAAGTGATTTACAAATAAAAAAAACTTAATTATACTCCAATTCTACTGATTTCATGTTAATATGTACGAAGAAGCGTGTACGTTTCTTTTCCTCTTTAAATAATATCTATATAATTGTAACAAGCTGGTTGACTTCATTTATTTAACCACTGCCAAATAGCCGATAGTGCCATCATTTATTCATTCATGCACATTTGCTATAGTCTCTCATCCCAATGTGACACTGAAAATATATTGATTTCGAAATTCGGTATTTATACATAGAAAGTAATATAGAAAATATAATACCTAGAAGAATATTTATAAAGAAATAAGCAAGAATAAAAAGCTAAAGCAGTCTGTTATTTTTTATCAGTTTGTGTTCCACTTTGAAGCAACATGGATGAGCTGTATTGGGCATAGTTCTAGAAAAGCATAATATGAAAATTCAGATGTACTGAAGGCCAAATACGTGCTCTAAATCATGAACGCATCAGTATCACCATCTCTAATCATTAACTGTAAGAGAAAATTGCATTCACTATTATGAATCAATCATTTAATGATAAAGGTGGATCGATAAAAATTCGAAAAGTATGAGTGATACTACGAATGAGGTTTATTGGACTCACATTTTGCCCCCACTATGTGTTATTATTTACTATCAATGACATATATCAATAATTGCAGTTGTATAAAGAAAGGATCCAGTGGAATATGGGATGCAATGGTGTTGTACTAGATAAATCTCATCTCTACTTAGAAATACACGACAGGTGTATGAGATTGAGGAAAAATAGTGAAGAACGACCATATATCCAGAAGTCTATAGAATGGTATTGACATCACATTGTGAGAATTACAATATAGAAAGCTAAATGTGGTCTACCGTATTAGGTTTTTATTAACCTTCATTCAATATATGCAAGAGAATGTTATAGAATCAGGATTTTTGGCTGTTCTAGCTTCTTCAAAGTCAATGTTCTTTCATACCCTGCAGGATCTCCCGACCTCTCACCAATTGAATTTATGTGGGATATTCTGGGGAGAAGTCTATATGAAATCCATTCTTCCATTCATGAACTCTAGGTTACATGAAACAAGATATCTCAAGAATGAGATACTCATGAGTTAAGAAATGTCTGAACCATAGGAGAGATCCAAACTATTATTGAATTTTTCTCAGTTCTACTTTTATCATATATACCCTAGCAGTATATCAATAAGTTAATGTTGATATACTACCAGGAAATATATGAGTGCAAATACCGAATTAAAAAAGTTTACTGAGTGTTGCATTTTATTTCTCTTTTAGTATATTTCTAATCATCTCATATTACGTGCATATAATGGTTTAAATGTTCATATAATGCTTTTAAACGTTTATATACATCTTTATAAATATTTGTAACATGGTGATATTGTAATTTTCCAATGCCTACCCAGTAATATCCTTTCTTACTATCAATGGTCAATGCACGTGCATGGATTTGACAAAATACTAGCAAATATAAATGTTTCTTGAATTTGTATAGTTGGCACAAAAACTAACCAGTAATTTTTTTTAAATTGTTGACAAGAAATTCTGTATGTCATTTTTGTTTATTATATTGTATTCGTTAATCTGACACAATTTCTAGGAATTTTGGTGAGGTTTTCAATTTCAATGTTCTAATTAAACTTATTTTTATTAGAACTGAGTTGAGTTGTATATAGGATAATAGAAATACTGAAAAGATATGGATCGAATTCGTACAAATTATACGATTAATTTTAGGTGATTGTCATTATACATAGTGGGAAATGTTCCCAGACTGGCATTTTAAAACAACAAAGATAAAAACAAGATAGTTTATTTGGCCCTAATTTTCGATATAGTCCCGTTCCCTAGCTAAATATAATTTTGAACGCTCGCATAAGTTTATGAACATTGTAGAAAACTTCACTTCCGAAATGCTTCGTAACTGGCTTGTCACATTACTTTGGATGTCCTCTACCAAATCAAAACGTTGTCCTTTCATGGAAACTTTAACTGTAAGGAACAGTCCGTAATCTGTAGGGGCCAGATCTGGCGGATTGGAAGGATGGCTAATCACGCGTTCTCAGTAAGACGTCGTTCTTTCTGATCATTTGTGAGTGTGTGGCATAAATCGTGCACACAATTTTCTTTTACTCAAAACTCTACAATGTTCTACACTGATCCGTAATTAATGTTCAGTTTGTCAGAAATGAACTGGAGTGTTAGTCGACGATCAATTGGCCAATATTTCACATACTCGTCAGACTGGTGCGAGATCGCCCTTCCCTTGCATCATCTTCTAACGATTCCCGATCTTGCTGAAATTGTCGAAACAATTTTTAAAAGCTTTTTGCATGAGTTCGTATCGTTTTGTCCCAGTAGAATCCACGTGGAAACAATATTTAATTGGCGCTCTTTGTTCCATTGCTCAGATTGTGACGCAGTAAATCGACACACACACAATGATCTGCCCATAACTGGAATACTACTAGAGCGATCACTTTGAAATTTGCAGGAGGTGTAGCTAGAACATTGCGTTAAGGCTCAGAGTCTAGAGATAACATTATTTGCACTGTTTCTATAAAATCAGTCTGGGAACTCTTTGATCTCACTATATATAAGTCATCGACTTTAACATGATTCATATCGGTATGCTCTATGCAGTAGACCAGCGCAAAGTATACATATGAAATACAAAAGGCATTTTGCCTAGTTTCTGTAAATTAAAATTTTAGGAGAATCAATTAGTTATTGCCCAAGTATGTATGTTTCCTTTAGTTTTTTTTCCTTGGACAGTGCATCCCGTAAAATTTTCAAAAATTAATTTTGTAAAAACTATAATGCAGGTAGAAATTATTGAGTAACAATATATATTAGATAAAAATGTATTACCAAGCCACTTATACTGAATATACATTCTAACTAAATATTAACTCGTTAAACAAAATCTTAACATTAAGATTAACTAGTATTATATTGTATTATTTGTAGAAATATTCGATATAAAATATATCATATGACTCGTTAATATGACTCGTTAATATGAATATTTTCGTATGACCCACTTTGAAAATCTATTTGTAACAGTACGAATTCTTAAAATGAACCGAATCGCCATCTCTGCTACTTACGATAACCCGTATACGTAAGTAATATAAAATAGATGATGACATCTCAAGATTAATGAGGAAATGATCAAATTGTAGTAATATGATGTGTCCATGTAAGTCCTCTATGAAAACATATAAGTTCAGGAAATAAACATAATACTATTCATCTCCATATTTACGAAAACCATTCACTGCGCTGTCAATAAGGATGTAAGGAAAACGAGTCCCCAACTACCATTATGGTCCACAAGGGCTTAAATAAGAAATATGCTCGAAGAAATCGGGTCAGGTCCTTCACATGAATCAATAACCTTCTTTGACTATTATCAAATAAAATAAACCGTTCAAAAAGGATTCAATGAACAAAATCATTCATTACGGTATATAGTATAAGTATATATATGAAAAATAATTTCACTCTTTCTCAAGACATTTCATTACAAAATAAAATACTTTTAAAGCTACTTAAACACTATATCAACTGTTAATTTCTGTATATAGATTGTGAATTAAAATTTTATAATAAAATACCTATATTACTAGAAATGAATTGGAACAACATTGGTCGCTAGACTTAAATGTACTATAATCAATCAAGTATTAACACAAATAGGACATCATTTTTTACAATAACTATTCTAGAAATTGGTTCACATGCATTTATCTTAAAGCTTTGGTTCGTAACATTTAAGTGGGACCTAGATAGTGTTATAGATAAACATGTAATGCCTTTCTTTCAGATATAAAAGTACAGGTATTTATTTTAAAATATATATATTATTGAGGAAAATAGATCTGAAAACTATAATTTTGTAGACATTATCTAAAATATACCATCAGTAAATTGAAGTGAAAAATAATACTTAAGCTTTTATATTCTCTTCGCTTCGATATTTAGGATATGAAAGATTGATTTAGAATCTTTCAGTAGGGACGCTCGAAATTTGTAACGTTATAGCGGCCATATTGTTAAAGCAACGTCTATCAAATTTATAGTGACTTATTCAGCAGTATAAAGAAAATCATCATATATGGTTATAGAAGATTTCAAAATCAGTGCTCCATTCGAAAGACATTTCGCGCATTATGTGATTTTTATCCTCGTCACAACTGTCCCGTCGAGTCGACTATTCAAAGTTTGGTAGCCAAATTTGAGTCAACCAGTTTGATAAATAATCAGCCAACACTCGTACATCACAGAAACGCAAGGTCTACTGAAAATATCGCTGTTGTGCGTGAGAGTATACGGGAAAACCCGAAGCATTCAATTTCTCATCATTCACAAGAACATGGCCGTTCTGCGACTTGAACTTGTCAAACTTTGCACCGGGACTTTGGTCTGCATCCGTATAAAATCCAAGTGACCCAGAAACTTAAAGTAAACGACCACAGACAACGCCGTGTGTTCGCTGATTGCGCTCTGGAGCAAAATTGTCAGATTTAGGACGATACCATTCCACACGAGATACACCAGCACCAAATGCATCCCGAGAAAGTCACTGTTTGGTGCGGATTTTGGTCTGATGGAATCATAAGCCCGTACTTCTTCCAAGAAGAAACTGGTATGGTCATAACAGTCAACGGTGGGTGCTACAGATCGATGATAAGCAACTTCTTGTGGCCTGAACTAGATGGTACGGATACCGATGATATGTGATTCCAACAAGACGGCGCTACGTTCCACACAACGCATGCCACGATGGACATTCTGCACGAGCGATTTGAAGGCATTGTTATCTCGCGCAGCCGCGACGTGAACTGGCCACCGAGATGGTGCTATTTAACGCCTTTAGACTTATTCCTTTGGGACTATCTTAAATCGCAGGTCTATGCGAATAAACCGCAAATGATTGATGTCCTTAAAGTCAGCATAACGAACACTATCCAGCAAATTCAGTCAGATTTATCGAAAATTGGACCTCCCGAATACGTGCCAACAGGAAAAGCCGCGGCGGACATTTGAACAATGTTATATTCCATACTTAATGTCATAAAATATATTGTAAAAAAATTTAGTGAATATCTCACAGACTACTTGTTTTATTTACGTTTAAAAATCGAGCGTCCTTATTAAAAGTCACTTTATTCTATGTGTTAGATAAAATATTAGACACTCTTTTATCATATTGTTTTGGCATAACTCTTTGGTTATAAGGAAATATTACTAGGAGTAGTTTATAATACATCGAACACTATATTGTATTTGACACGTGTACAGTTTATTGTTTCTTTCTTTCTACGAATGACGTTTTTAAGAGATTGCGACAATATAATGTTTGTTGTATTATTATATAATTATAAAAGATAATGTTCTATGTAACAATAAGAAATAATGTACACCCCAAGAAAACACAAATATATTATTACCATACTTAAATGTTAAGAGAATAATTACATATTTCTTCTTATGGTAGGGATCTCTACCTAGTTGTTATTTATTTAGAATTAAACGATTTCATAAGAATTCTGGTCAATAGAGAATCCAACAATTTCGTGTCCAAAAAAAACTTAAATAACCATATACATTCTAAAATAACTTATTACATTCTGTCTTAGCATATAAACAATTATATAGTATATGATTTATTTTAAAAATGACAGTAAATACAATTATGATATATTTTTCAAAAATACTTCTTGTAAAGTGGAATTCTAGGCATAGAATGATTACTCGAATTTTGCTAACTAATAATAAACTTGTGCTTTTCTAGTTTCCGTTATACTTGGTAAAGGTTTTCGTGTTAGCAATAATCAAAGACTAGATTTACAGTGAACTAAGAAAAATTTAAAGCCCTTTATGCGATTTATAAGAAATTACGACCATAGTACCTCAAGTTTTAACAAAGACTACTATTATAATTTTATGCCTAAAATGGATTAATTAAGCTTTACAATTACGGCTGTTTAATTTTTTTTAAATTACAATGGTATTATATTATTCTACAAGAAGTGAAATTTTAGATTATTTGACACAATTAAGACTGGTTTTACATGAATAAATTTTCAATAATGAAAAATTATGGAGAATGTCTACGTTCTATTCTGTGTGAGTATAACGAATTTATTATTGTCGCAGAAATATTCATATATGTGCCAAAGAAACATATTTATCAATATGTATATGTACAAAAACATAAACCAATGACCGTATGTCATTGGTCATATAGATCATCATAGGTCATATGTAATATCAGAAATATTTATGCGAATTAATGAATTTTTTTTAGTTCGTAAGTATTTTTTGTAGTAATATATAAAGAAATACAGCTCAGAAAGTACTGACCAGATTATTTGTACCGTACTTATGTTGTACTTGAAGATTAAAACGAACCACAATGAAAGCAATAGTTAATGGTGTCAACGAAATGATAAAAAATGTTGCGATGAAATAAAATCAACAATTTATGTTCGTAAATGATGGGTCAATATAATATGTACATGAGTAAAACTGGTATTATATTTAAAATAAGTTTCTTATTTTTCGTTTAGTGAAAAAAATATTTGGATTATTTTCTATTGTAGGAATCTGAACTGAACAAAAATTGTGAGTGCTTTGAAAGCGTATTTGTCGTCATGAGTAATCACTATAATATCCAGAATAAAACTGAGTGGTTCATATGAAGTGCTTTGATAGAATAATATATATATATATATATATATATATATATATATATATATATATATATATATATATATATATATATATCATTCAGATTAGAATAAATGTCACCAAGTGCTTTTATAACATGTTTCAATAAATGTAAAAATTAGTAATAAAGTTAACAACAAATAATATTTAGTAGTATCTATATTATCTAGATATAGATAATACTAAGTTTAGTATTATTGTCTTTAGTTTTAGCATATATAATCACTTGTTGCTAACTAAACTCAATAATTATTATGTACTCCAGTTTTTAGCAGAAAATTTAAATATTAACATAAAACACCCCGCATATATTAGCCAATCCCTCAAATTAAGAACTGACACTGCTTGAACGAGACATGCATATTGAATAGATGCGGACAGCATTTATTCCCATCGACATTTTCAGTGTTGACGCTTGGATTCGATGTAAAGGAATGATAGTCAATGGTTAATCACATTTGCCACATAATAGTCTCTGACAAACTTAGCTCTGCTCAACTGGTTATGCATAATTGCATAACCGCGATAAAATATAAGCCAGCTGTAAAGTTTTTTAATATAGTAAAGTTTTATAACATGTATATGATCAAAACAAAAATTTACCAATTTCAAGTAGATACCACAACACCCCTTTTGTATTGATTTTTGTGACAATCATACGAGATAAAATAAAAATTTATATTTCCTCTAATTTGAAAACAACTTTATATTTTTCAATATCATTAAATTTTAAAAAACAGTTACAGGATACTGAATTTACTGAAAAAAAACTTACTGACTGTTTAATTTCACATTATAGGATGTATAGCAATTAATCTGTAATGAATTCTTCAAGTGATGAAAATGTTTGTTAATTAATTTTGTCATGAGAGAAATTCCCAAAACTAGAAGAAAACCAGCCTCAAATTGTAGGAAAAATGCACCTACCTTAGAACAACTACACAAAAATCCTCAAATTACAGGGTCCAAGAAGGTGACCAAGAAAGTTTTCATGCAAAAAATTAAGATAATATAATAATTTAATTAAGGATAAATGTCTTGGAAAACAAAGCTGAAGAAGGTTATTGAATGACAGAACAAGAAATCGTCAACATGAAGCTTTTCAAAGTATGTATGCATATTTCAATTCAAATGATGAAGAACGTTCATATAGTTGTCCTATTTATTCTGTTGAATACGATAATCAGACGACATACATCCTGGATAACAATACGATTGAAAATATTTTGAAAGTGTACAAGAAAATATGCACGGTTTTTGATTTTTTTTTTTATTATAAAAGTAATTATGTCTATAACTTGTATTTATGCAATTCTGTCTGTTGTAAGTGTCAAAATATAATTTTATTATTTATAAAAAAATATTCATTCATTCATGATGCATTTCTACTAATTGTAAGAGTAATTAAAATTACTCTTATTCTATTGGAAGTCCAATCGTATGTCGATATTTCAGTGTATAGATATAATTTAAAAAAATTTAAATATCTTCAGAACAGAATAAAAATTGATAATTATTGTAAATAAAATACGTTCTTGGCACTCACTTGTCAGATATACAATAATTTTACTGTGGTTTAGAAGTGCTGCACTTATAAGTTCACATGTATATACATAAATTAATTTTAAACAAATTATTTATATTAATTTCAATTCGCCTACATAATATGTTAAGTAACAAAAAGTTAAGAAATGGAAGTTACATAAAGTCTGTTTATGAATGTATAAAATATTCTGCTTGAGTCTATATTTTGTTTTATTCATTTCAATCTATTATGGTCTTTTTAAAGTAAATAGTTCTGTGTCCTTGTAAAGATATCGTTCAAGGAGAAAGTTTCAGTGCTTTACTGAAAAGAATATAGAACAGAGAAGAAATAAAAGCCTCATAATCATCACAATTTTCTAGTTTATAAGTTCTTTTATGGAACATTACCTTTCAATATAAAATTTATATTTACTCGTAAATGACATAATACCAAGATAGGTTCTATATAATATTTACATCTCCATTATATGACCTACAATATAACAAACTGGAAAATAAAAAAAGAGATATTTTGATTACGTGTTATGAAATCTATGACTGAATCAAATATGCTACCGGGTTTAAACACCGAACCGTAGCAGATTAAATCGGATGGATATTAATTAATGAGCTGTATGTAACTGTCCTCATGATTTTTAATTTTTTACTTCTGTATTATTAACATTGTGTTATCGAATTATATCTGCCTTATTCAAAATATTTAAGTTTCTTATGTATAACTTCTTTCTTTAAATAGCTTCCAAATGTTTCATAATAAAGCATTAACAGTAATATTTAATACCATTATTTCATTAGAGAATATTACAATCGCAAATATGGCGTGGTAGCATCCATTCAACTCACATGAATTTGTGTTGCAATTACCACCAGTAGTAGTATAACACACAATGGTAATGTAGTTACAGTTCAATTAATTTAATGTACGATATATTAGTTTTAAACAGAATGAAATTCGGAACACATTATTAACATATACGGTTGGTAATAACGCTAACGAGCTACATATATTGTTGGTTGTATACTGTCGTCGAGGTAGATATACGATTGTGGTTATACTATTTATAGTTGTATGTATTAAAATTTACGTTCAACAGAACGATAAGAGATTTATAAATTACATAGATTAGTATCAATACTTATAATATTAATTATTATTAGTATAAAAATAATTGTAAAATATATCTTGTAATCGTGAAATATGTTAAGTTACTTAATGCACAATTTCAGGAATTAAATTAGGTGCTAATTAGAATGTGGACAAGGTATAGATATGTAGCTACATACATATCACCGACATGTTGATTATACAATGACAATCTAAAGTCACTTAAGACGTTCTCACATACCCGAATTTTAGTTTGGGTTTACATTTTGAAATAAGCTTTCCGTATTTTTGATTGACTCTATAACATGGCGCGTACCTCAGAAGAAAAATTTCGTATGATTCTAATTATTTGCAAGACTGAAATTAATTTACGTGCAGCTGGGAGAATTTTCAATTAGAAATATCCCGATCATCTTGTCTTTAAATACTACTTAAGATAGATACTGCAGAATTTTCAGAGAACAGGTATTATTTAGGCGATTTTTTTTTAATATTTTGAAGTGTTTCAAAAAATAATAAAACCGTCGTTGAAGCAGTCGTGAATCTCATACAATCTACATTTTAATCCGCAGCTGTTTATGGAGTATCTTCAAAAGCTGTATAAAAAAAAAATCACCCCCGCAAATTACCAGCTCACAGAAAATAATCCCGATTTCGATTTTGTGATAGAAAAAGTAGCCAGAGAACATAAACATTCAAAACCAATTTGTTTTATCGATGACTCCATGTTTTTCCTAAATAGTCATGTAAATACTCTAAACAGTAATGTAATGTAATGGTATGAATGCTCATAGCTTTCGTGAGAGTCATACACAATTTCAAGAAGAAAAAATCAACGTGTGGGCAGAGATCTTGAGGAATCACATACTTGGACAAGGATTTTTAAATTCAAATTTAAAGGGATATTTAGATATAATGCAGAATGTTACCGAGTTTTGTAATTTTTTTATTCAGAATGATCATAACATCTTATCGAGAATGTTAATTTTGGAGATGTTAGAAGAAAATTCTGATGAATTTCGAGATATATCATGGCGTTGTAAGAGTTTATATCAACAAGCAATACCTTAATAGATAGATTAGATGGCTCGGCACAATATAGTGGCATATTTGGTATCCATATCCAATGCCCTTTGATTTATTTTTATGGAGCTACTTAAAATCTAAGGTATATAATGCACATCCTGCTAATATCGATGTCTTGAAGCAAAGAATATTGCTTGCAAAGTGTTTTGAAGCAAAGAATTACTGAATAGTGTAGGTCACTTTCTGGAGAAACACTTTAAATGCTACATTTTCAGCAAGAGGGAGATGAACATTTTGAGCATGTATTTTAAAATTCTTTAAAGATATGTGGCATTATTTTTCAGTTTCATCATATTGTTATTTGTGTAAATGTATTGTTTTCTGTTTTAAAGACTTCTAAGTAACTATATACGTGAATCCAGTCAGAAAAATGTAATTCAGTATTATTATAAAATATATTCAGTCATTGCAACATAAAGCCTTGTTCCCACGGCCTGTGGCTTGACGAGCGTGTTCACAGACTTCTGGTCTATCGATTTCTGACCGCAAGCCGTTTCCATGGGGCGTAAAGGCTCGTGGCTTGGCGAATCTCGAGCGACCACTAGTCGCCGGTTGCGTTATTAAATTTTTATAATAATGAATGCAAATATCCTGTAAATTGCCATCAAATTTTCTTTCTTCTTTTTGAGCTTTGATAAAGGACACTCAACACAGATGCTACCTTGGACTAGCTTCTAAAAATCCTATATTTTGTTTCTATTTCTGTGGTCAGCATTTTCCTGATAGAAGGTTCTCCCTCACATATGTCCAAAAACTCCATTATAGCTTCATTTGACCCCGCCATAATTATCCCAAATCATCCACTGAAAACGTTCAGAAAACTTTCAAAATAAACAGGTACAACTGTAACAAACCATAATAGATTGTGGAAACGGGTGTTCGAGCCGTCCTGAAGCATATCATTCATTGAACTCCATGCCTTTGATGCCCTAGTATTTACCAACAATACATAGAAAAGGCCAAGCTACCTCGAGTAATAGCGAATCTTTGCGTACCCTTGGCGTGAGGTATGACAAACTTCACGCCACAGGCCCACAGTGGAGGAAAACGCCGAAAAGCTGGCCAAAATTAGAAAAATTATGTAATCCAATCAAAAATTGGTACTCGTGGGTTTTCGAGGTCACTGATTATGAATCTGGTAATGGTTTATCAAAAAAATAAAATGGCGGCTAAAATATGGCGACCGAAATTATTCAAAAGCTTATTACTCTTAGTGAAAATTGATACCTCGAGGGTTTTCGAGGTCGCTGACTACGAATTTGATAACGGTTTTTCAGAAAACAAAATGTCGGCTCCAATGTGGCGATCGAAATTATTAAAAAGCTTATTATTCTTAGTAAAAATTGATACCCGGGGGTTTTCGAAGTCACTGAGTACGAATTTGATAATGGTTTTTCAAAAATCCAAACTACCTGCGACCTAAATTATTCAAAAGCTTATTATTCTTAGTAAACTTGCTACCTGGGGGTTTTCTAGGCCGCTGAGTACAAATTTGACAACTGTTATTCAAAAAACAGAAGGGAGATATACATACTCCAATATGGAGACCACAAAATAAAAAAATTGACGGCCTGATAGCGTTAGTACTGACAATTTGTTATCGGAGGTATAGTGGGAGAAAAATAAAATAGCATTCATTAAAGTCTACATTTTATTACATACAATTATAAAAATACAGAAAATATACAATACTGAAGGCAGAAACATTTTTTAATCGGCCTAAAACTCAGTATTATAACATTATGTCTATTGTAATTTACAACTCATCATTGAAATGTGTTTTCAATAAGAAAAATAGTTCCTTCCTCGTTATAGAAATTGCTTCTCCAGTGCTCACAACATCTGAAACAGAGGAAGTATGTACGACATTATTTTTCGATTAATATAAATGTTGATAAAAGCAAAAATAAAAATCATCGCTATTTGCTTGCAATAAATATCATAAGAAATTTATTTTGTTTCATAAAAAAATTCATCGTTTTATGTAAAAATTGTTAATAATGAAAGAAAATTGTTTATTTGTATAATGCAATGGAATTTAGTAATGAATATGTGTGAAAGTAATGTTATAAATTGAATTTTACGGGTTGCTACATTTGACAGTGCGTAAAAATAAGTATCATTACAGGCACAGCCGCAGATGGCGGCAGCCAATTCTTCAATTTATTGTAAGATAAACATTCAAGGTGTATCACAAAATAAAGATTATTAAACGAGTGTGAACGAGTGGTAAACTATTTTCACGATATACTAATGAAAACAAATTTTGTTTTTTCAAAAAAACCTCTCCATTGCATTGTTAATATTTTTTTTTCATATTAAGAAATAACAATTTCGGATTTTACCTGTTAATTACACATACCTTGCGGAGGAGAATACATTTTTCAAAATTTTTCTAACCCTTATAGCTCACTTTTTATTGTACTTTTCACAAAGGCTTACGAGACGTGCGATGCGAAATACACTAAGCGCTTGCTGTAACGCCAACGGTCAAATTCAGAATGCCCTTACAAAATGTAGGGCCGTTGATGATCCCTCGGAACCGGTTTTTATTAAACCTAGGATACCCCACTAAACATTGCGAGACAAAACATTCCTAAACTGGAACCTTCATTTTCTGAATTTTAGCCAGCTTTTCGGCGTTTTCGTCCACTGTGAGGCCATGGGAACAAGGCTTTCGGTTCAATAGATTTTTTCTGTCAAATGTCAAAACAAAAACAACGTTTAAACACATATTGAAGCTTCTGAGGTGTTACTTAGATACTGTAAAAATAGTTTTCAGAATGGCGCCGCAACGACATATATTATCGTTATATCAGTATTTACTAACGAGAACATAGTTTTTACACTTTTAGTATATGTATACCAATTTTTGGCTGAAGTTAAAGTGATGGGAAGAGACTTCTTTTAGAATAGACTAGACTAGACTTTAGAATAGACTCGTGTTTCTGCACGATCAGATAAGATTTCAAAAAATAAAACCCGCCACTTATATGTTACTGACAGAGATCGTATCGATAAAGATGTATACCCCATAGAGATCATTCGGCATTTGTCCTGGATCGGCGTACCGTGTATGATGAAAACTAATAAGTTCGAAACAGCTGTATGTCGTTCGGTTCCGATCCGGGACAGATGTCGAATCCTACCTGTGGCGGATTTTATTTTTTTAAAGTATTTATAGGTGTTATAGATACCATATAGCTATTCATTAGGAAGTAAAATGCTGACGTTAATGTCAATAATATTGGTGGCTTAACGTGGCTTTACCTATTGATGGAGATGACTTGGTTATTGAATGCCGTATGTAGATTTACTTAATAGTGCGTAACAATAATAGGAACAAACATAAAATGTTAACATAAAGAAAATAAGATGTTAAACAATAAAATTGATAGTTTATTTTCAAAAACGCTCACACAGTGTACGGCAAGAGGTATTGATTTTGCTATCAACGGAACAACCATTATATTAATAGAGTATGTAGAGGACAACAAGGATATTTTCTATACCAGTATCCGCAAAGAAAGGATGAAATTTTTATTTACAAAGTATTCAACATGATCGATGAAGTTATTTTTTAAAGTAAATGATCGAGATTTCTTGTTTACTTTATGAGATTTATGCAATCGTACAATTATTTACTCTTCACTATCTCAAGTTATTTGAATTGCATAAAATATTTATTCTGTCTGGAACAGAGAACTTGCTTAATTCGATTATTATACATAAAAACGTTTTATGTAAAATATCGATGTAATTTTTTCCGACGTGAACTTTACTCATATACATCTCAGAAGATGATAAAATGCCAAGTCTTAAAAATTTGCTCGTCCTAAAGATAGCTATGTTGGGTTAAATGAAACTTCACTTAATGTTAGTCCATATAATTTTTTGGTACTTTTGGTGGACATGCGTGGTTTACATACGCTTCAATACGTATTTTCCACAAAATGTGCCTGCAGAATAAAGAAAATTAATTATCTACTGTGGATCAATCAAGAGCTGCTGGGAGATGAAAATAAAAATAATAGTCTCAGCAAAATCCGAAAACATTACACAAATTTTTGAAAAAAAATGAGCTGATACACTTTTAACAAATTTATCAAAAGCAAAGAAGTCTCAACAAAATCCGAAAACATTACACAATTTTCGAAAAAAAAAATTAACTGATACACTTTGAACAAATTTATCAAAAGCAAAGACAATCTTAATTTCTAAAACGAAAATAATACTCTACACCATATAGCAATTTAAAACTTTCGTTAAAACTGTGACATTATCACTAAAAACAAAATATTTACTTTGGACCATGCTTAAAGCTTCAAATGGCATTTTTTACCTTTAAATAGCTTATTGGACTTTATATATTAAATGGATCGCATTAAGGTTTGGTATTGTAAAAGTTATCGACAATTTTATTATAAAACTGCTCATCTTTCATTATCAGTTACTTAACAAAACCCCATTCAGCTGTCAAAATTGACAAATTATTTACACGCGTTTGGAATATGGTATTCAGTTTAATTCGCTCTAAGGCAGAAAAACTTCTTCGACAGACACTGATATTGATGGAAGAGAACGTGATAATATTATCATTATATCGGGTGTTTGGCAGAACGATGTAATGTTTTTATCGATCTATAGGTCAGGAAGGGCAGTTCAGGTTATGTTTCAATATACAGGGTGTTTACTAAACATACGGCAAGAATTGAAGAGGTAATTCCTTGAGTTATTTTAAAAATATTTTGTCCTTTCATGATTTTCGGAAAATCACTTTGTTTCGAAGATACAGAGAGATAAAGGTTTTTCAACAATAACAATATTTTATTACATAAATATGACATTGAAAGTTTTTAATTTACAAGAACTGTTCAAAATGACTACCACCGACTAGGATGCGTGCATCCAATCTTCTCCTCATTAATTCCCGAACTCTTTCAAAAACACGAAAGTTGTTATTTATTAAATTACATCCCTCATTTATTCGATTTCTCAAATCTTCTTCATTTTCTACTGGAGTAGTATAAACTAATGACTTCAGATGGCCCCATAGAAAGAAATCCAAGGGATTTAAATCCGGGGATCGAGCAGGCCATAAATGGGGTCCACCTCGTCCGATCCAGCGATCTCCATATGTTGTTGCTAATGGAATATCCTTTAGAAATCCAGGTAGTGAGTGTTCCAAAAAATTTCAATACACCTCGCCGGTAAGTCTTCTTGGTAAAAATACCGGTCCAATTAGGAAGTCACCCACAATTCCAATCCAAACGTTTAATGAAAATTGTTGTTGAAAACGATCTCGAATTACCTCATGTAGGTTTTCTTCAGCCCAAACATGTCTGTTGTGAAAATTCATTATGGCATTTCTCGAGAAATTCCCTTCATCAGTAAGAAGAATCAGCGACAGTAGTTGTCGGATTTGAACCCATGTTTGGAGAAACCATTGACAAAATGCAATACGCGGAGGAAAATCAGCAGGAATAAGAGCTTGAACTCATTGCATGTGGTATGGATGCAAAAACTGCTGCCTCAAAATTTTCTACACAGTTCCATTACTTACATTCAAAGCATTTGCAATTTTTCTAGTAGAGATACCTGGATCTTCCTCTACCACGTTCAACACATTTTCTTCCAGTTCTACCCTTCTTGCTGTTATTGACCTTCCTGGTCCTCCATTTTTTCGAACTGTGCCTGTTTCATGAAAGCGTTGATGAATACTTTGAAAGGTTTTTTTATTAGGAACATGACGTTTCGGAAATCGTTCACTATACAACCGCCTAGACTGTAATGAGTTCCCATTGGCAAATCCATACATGAAATGCATGTCAGTCATCTCGGCATTCGTGTAGCGATCCATAATAGAGGACTTTACTGAGAAACGTTTAGCTCGCAAACATGTCAAATGTCAAAAAAGTCAAATGTCAAATGTCACGTGAGCGCGCTCGTGTGTTACTAATTTTAAAATATCAATATTGTTATTTATTGTCAAATCTTTATCGCCCTGTATTTTCGAAACAAAGTGATTTCACGAAAATCATCAAAGGACAAAATAATTCTAAAATAATTCAAGGAATCACTCCTTGAATTTTTGCCGTATGTTTAGTAAACACCCTGTATAGTCAATTTAGATTTTTAGCAGAAATTGACGAAATTGAAGTCATTTTACAATAATTATGTAATGAATGTAAGAACAACTTCCCTTTATTTTGTTACTGAAATTTTGTTTCACTTTTCAAGGTATATGTAGCATCATTATATATAAAAGCATATTTTCTAATCTATTATATTAATGTATTACATAATGCTTTTTGTATATGTTCTGGAAAACACTGACATAGTTTTCCACAAAACCAGATGATGCCACCTTTGTTGGCGAAACACTCATCGAGTGTAGTGTATAGTGTTTTGGTGTTTTGTGGAAAACTAAGTCAGTGTTATCTTCACACCAAAAGTTCCAACTTACTCCAGTATATCTTCTGGGACGAAGCTTTGAATTATAACTACTGTTTTGTTTATTTTTTTTTCATTCTCTTCGTTAACTACTATTAAAAGTTCTTGCTATACAGTTTTTGTATTGTCATAGGTAATAATAAAGTCCTTATTGTTGTTATTAGAAAATTATATCTCAAAATTATAATTCGTGGGAGCATCTTAGCAACTTATGACTTGTGGTCATAAACTCATCATAAATTATCACTTCGATATTAGTGAAGTATTAAATAGAAATTAGTTAGATATTATGTTCGGTTATTCGAAATTGATTCGAGATAACGTTCTTATTCAATCGCAATCAGAATCATCTGTAAGATTCATCATTGCTATATTTTTGCGATGTCCAACCTAATTATTATTTATTTTTGTGAAAATATCACTATTATTTCTTATCATCCAGTTAAATTAAATACGTTTCTTTGTCTGTTTATAATTAGACTCAAGAGTATAGCATTTTCAATTTATTTTATTTTCATTTTGAGGTAGAAAACCACAAAGAAAAAAACAAATTATAATTGAGAATTCTCTATATAACTTATACATCTACAAATTTATACCTTTATGAAAATATACATCCCTAATTGCTTTAGTTGATATAGCTTAAAGAAAATTGAAAAAGAGGAACTTACATGAAATTAATAAGACAGCAAAACAGTTAGTTATTCAGGAAATGTATTTAGTCTTTCCTTGGGCACATACATTTTTAATGTGTAATGCTAATACCCCTGAGAGAAAAATATATCACGAAAATTCCACATAGGGAAATACTAATTGGCGTGGGTTTCATTGAGAACCGCCTGAATGCTGCTACCCAACTACAGAAGCTATAAATAAAGCATAAGCAAAAAATATGCAACTACCCTTCAATATATTCAATATATCTTAATTATATAATAGTAATATACAGAGAAATCCAGATTGATTAAAAGTGACATCATACAGACAATACACTAAAAATTATTCAAACTGGTATATATTCTTGTAAAGTTCCTTCTTCCTAGCCTTTATCCCATTTTAATTGGGGTCGGCTCTTCTAGTATTACTGTGCCACATCATACGATTGTGGGTTATTTCAGTTGTTGTATTTATGATTCTCAGGTCGTTTTTTAAACTTTAGTTTGCGTCCAGGTTAGTGGGTAATCTCCATGCCCTCGCTTTCCCTCATCTATTGAAAGCACTTGCTTAGACATGTTAGCATCCTCGCGTCTTATAAAATAACCATACTAAACAGACGGCCCTCTCTCATGTTGTTGGAGATGCTAGCAATCTTAAAGGGATGTATTCATTTTTTATTTTAGACTAGTAAATGAAAGAAAACACTTGGTAGGTTTCACAAAAATGTGAAATAAGTCACAAATATTTTTGTGAAACCTATCAAGTGATGTCTTTCATTTACTAGTCAAAAAGGTTTCACTAAGTGCCCAGCGACCTCTCCATTTCAACATTTTTTATTTTGTCTAAACGCCAGACGAGCGAAGCATCTTCATTTCAGTAACATTTATTTTCTGTTCGTCTATCTTTCTTATCGGCCAGCATTCAGAACCATAGAGAAGAGCGGGCCTTTCTGCTCTTTTATAAACATTTCATTATATTTTTATTGGATCACATAAGACGCCTGTAAGTGATCTCTATTGTAGCCACCTGTTCTGAATTTTATTTTGAATATTCTATTCCGTACAGGCTGTTAATGTAATTATGGATCCAAGATATTTAAACCCTTCAGCTCTTACTCGTAAGACTACTTTCGTATAATAACACTTGACACTTTCAAGTGTTATCAATATCTTTTTACTTAAAACAAACACATTAAGGGTTTGTGACGACATCGAGAAAATAAATCTATAACAAGTTTACGTAGGTATTCTGTGCAAATTTCTCAACAACTAAAGTAAACTGCCCTTTATCTACAGATATTTTTAAGTTACGGGTATATTGGTAGTCGACATTGTTTGTTCATCCATTTAGTGTACAGTTTGTAATATTTGTCTATAAAACCCCAATCGGACATTATTTTAATAACCAATTATCATCCCTAGATAACGATAAAATGCTTACATATATTACCGATTTTCTCAAAGCTTAATATGAATTAACTATCAATTGTGGAGTAAATTAATAAGCTCTAATTTGTAATGTTTAAGGTTAGAAAATAGACTTCTCTTTAGAGAACTATAAATTTATATCAGAGGTTTACTTTGGAGGTGAAATGGAAATAGATGGATATACCTTATTATGCTCCTTATAATTTCAAGAAGAGGAAAGTATCAAATTTATTCGATCCCAAATCATGAAGAAATCGACTATGAAATTTTTGTACAAAGTGTATGACATTTGGTGGCAATATATTAAAATACTGACATTTGCAAGAGTATATTACCAAAGAGAAAAACAATTTGATCAGAAGAAACTCTGGATGGCACTTAACTGCTAGTACAACTAAACCTTTATGTCAGCATTCTGATAAGACAAATAAATAGATACTTATCTACATATCTCTAAAATTGAAGAAAAATAATATTTTTAGGTATGTCATACGGTTCCACATAGACAGTGATAAAAATGTTCGTATAGTCACTGAAAGTATTAAGAGTTATCATTTCTCGACTTTGAATTCTACAATAAATAATATATTATTATTTATTATATTCTCCTGAACTCCAACTGATATTCAATTGTATATAAATATTTTGATAGCATCCAATGATATACATATGCAGGTGCACATAGATATACAGGTATATATTCAAATGTTTGTTGTGGCTAAGAGGAATATACGATGTGGCCCACTTTAATACTGTATGTATTGCTATCTCAGGTATTATCAGAGGTAGAAAGATAGTTAAATCGGCAAAGTTTTAATTAATCTTATTTGTCTTTTCGCTGATGCATTTTCAACAATGTCTGATATCCCCTTAATTGGAAACTTGGTGATATCTTACATTCTTAAGGTGTATTTAAAGACGCCTTTATATGTATTTATACAAAAACTTACACTTCTTTATATCTGAGAAATTAATATTAAATATTATTTTTCATATGAACGCCATATTGGAGATTAGATAGTGTCTTTTATTATTTTTTCAATGATGTATTGCATCAGAAAATTACAGGATTTGGAATGTACGTTTTATTTTATTTTTTCTATGTCGTTATGACACTCAACAAAGGTATAAGATAATTGAACAAATTTGATAGTTTGATTACGCTTCCCTGTATTTTCGTCAGTTTTCCTCTCTCTTGTTAAGAAAATATTAGTTATTGCCAATTATTACTATATTCAATTTTATTGTAATCATCCCGATGAGCTTTACAAACGAAGGGAATATAGTAACGTTTGTTACATTAAATGAAATAACTATACTGAAGCCTCAAGATTGCTTCCTTAAGCCTAACTAAACTAATATCTATTATTTTAGATACCTAGCAACAAACCTGTCATACTGTGGAAGATCTGAACAAGAAGTAAGTGAGGATCTACTATTACTAACGAAGATAGAGACACAGGAGTAAATCCTACATCATCTACAAGAGAAACTTCACATTTGTTGAAGATACCGAGAACAACTGTAAAAGTTATTTTATGTAAGAACCACTTTCATCCATACAAAGCGATCATTGCTCAGTCATTGAAAACATAATTTAGGTGATGAGTTGGATATTGTGAATGTCAAGAAGAAAATTTTTTGTCAAGTGTTATGGACTCCAAGTGATCACGTTTCCAAATTGTGGGATTTATAAGATACATAATGCTTATTGAGTATTGATCTATAATACTTTTCTACTGAATTTTAATTTCATACTTGATCTGAAACCAACGTTAACTCTACATAGGAGTAAATAAAATTTAAGATGTTATTCAAGGGTTTATTGTTCTTGAAATGATGTTATACCCAATTACTGATACATAAAAAGGCATTCTTTATGTAATAGTAATTGCGTATAACTTAAAAAAAATAATTTCGTAATAAATAAAACGGAACTGGGAGAAATAAGAAGCGTACGGATAATATCGTTATGATAAAATCGTGTAATGGCCTAGACGTTGGAATTCAAGGACTCGAAATCATGCATGTGAAATTGATTCCAGTTCAACAAATTTCCATCCACAATTTCAGTTCCATCATATACGAAGTGTTCACAAGATATGCATATTATATACAAACATATTACTGGTTTAGTATATCTCGCTATGTAATGATTAATAACTTAATTGCGTTATGCAAAAAAGTATTGGTAAAATCGCACAATAATATGATCTACTTTATTAAACTAGCAATGAACCTCAAAATTTGGTAGGAAACTGTCTAGTTGAGACCTTTACTTTCAATCATTATTTGAATGGTGATCTACTTATAAATGCTGTAAGAACCGGCAGTCAGAGAAGCTGTTAACGAAAGCTGTGAACAAAACACAAGAGGCATATATAAGGTCTCTCAATAGGGACATTCGAAATTTGTTAGGTTATAACGGCCATTCTGTTAAAGTAAAATCTGTCAAATTTATTGTGAATTATTCAGTAGTGTATAGTAAACCACCATGGAAAGTTACAGCCTTTAACAACGTATGCAAATCATCAAATTTTATTTTCAAAATCAGTGCTCTGTTCAAGAAACGTTTACATTTACGCGCATTACGCGATATTTATCCTCGCCATAACCGTCCCGCCGACTATTCGACCTTTAGTGGCCAAATTCTAGTCAACCGGTTTGATAATTAATCAGCCAACACCCGTACATCACCCAAACGCAAGGTCTGTTGAAACATCGCTGCTGTGCGTGAGATTGTACGGGAAATCCCGAGGCAGTTAATTTCTCGTTGTACACAAGAACTTGGAATTTCTGTTACTTCAACTTGGCGAATTCTTCGTCGGAACTTGAGCCTGCACCTATATAAAATCTAACTGACCCAGAAAATTAAGGCAAATGGCTATAGACAACGCCCTGTGTTCGTTGATTGGACTCTGGAGCAGTTGGAAGTTAATCCAAATCTCGCCAAAAAATCATCTTTAGCGACGAGGCCCATTTTTGGATGAATGGACATGTGAACAAGTAAAATTGCCGGATTTGGGATGATACCAATCCACACGACATACATCAGCACCAAATGACTTCCCGAGAAAGTCACTGTTTGGTACGGATTTTGGTCTGGCGGGATCATCGGTCAGTACTTTTTCTATAACGAAATTGGCATTACCAAACCGTCAATTGTGAGCACTACAGATCGATGATGAGTAACTGCTTGTGGCCTAAACTAGATGATATGATTACCGACGACACGTAGTTCCTATTGGACGGCGCTACGTGCCATATAGCGCATATCACGATGGACATTCTGCATGAGTGATTTGAGTCCATGGTTATCTCGCGTAGCGGCGACTCAAAGTCAACAATACGAACGCCATCTAGCAAATTCAGAATATGTGCTTATTACATAGGCCAACAAACATTTTGTGATAGTACTTTTTTGACTTTTTAGCTTAGTTACATACCATGAACTACAGAAACATTGTTTTTTTTTTTGTTTCCATCATGCACCAGTATTTGTACACCTGATTTAAAAAACGTTATTTATACAAATTTGGTTAATTCGCAGAAAATTGTTTTGCCGCCACTTCATATTAAATTAGGATTATTGAAGCAGTATGTAAAAGCTACAGATAGAAATGGGAATTGCTTTAAGTGCTTATGTACCAAATTTCCAGCTCTATCTAAAGCAACAGAAATGCATTCAGATGAATGCATTTTCGTAGGACCGCGCAAATAAGAAAATTAATGCTGGGCCAACAGTTTGAAGAAACAATGACAGAAATTTAAAAATCTCGGATATGCTTTAAAAATGAACAGAAAATCTTTTAGGAAATTATAAACATCCGCAGTATGAGGAGATTGTCAACAAAATGCTGAATAAGTTTAAGCAAGTTGGTTGTAATATGAGCACAATAAATTCATTTTCTGCAGCTGAACTATCCAGAGAATCTTGGTTCAACAAATGCAAGTGCAGTTAGTGAGAAGGAAAGTGAAATGTTTCATCAAGACATAAAGGAGACGGAAAAGAGATACTACGATCGATTAGATGTGGGGATGATGTCAGATTACTGCTGAATGCTGAAAAGAAAACATCCAACGAATAATTACGCAGGAAAAACTACAAAACGAAGTTTCTTGTTAAAATGGGAGAGATTTTCAAAGAGAAAACGAAATTAGAGACTCAAAAGTATTTGCGTTGTTGGGGATTTAAAAAATGTATGTAGATCATTCCATTGTGAGATTTTATCAGAATCTTTTAGGATCACGTAATTAATAATTGGAGTAGACACATCATTAACACAGTGAAATAAACTAAACCAACAATATGCATACAATATGCATATGCTGTGAAAACTTCGTATATTTGAGCCAACAAAATTTGCTATAAGATGAAATAGAAATTGCGGATGGAAATTTGTTGAACCGGAATCGATATTATGTGCATGATATCGAGTCCTTGTATTCCAACGTCTAGTCCACTACACGATTTTATCATAACGATATTATGCTTACTTTTCCTGTTTCTCCCAGTTCCGTTTTATACGTTACGAAATTATTATTTTTCTAAGTTATGCCCAATTGCTACTGTGCAAACAGGCACAAGTAATGCCAAGTTTTCATTTATTGAATTAAGGGAGCTTACAAACCGGCACTGAATCAATTCCAGAACAACAAATGTTCAAGTAAAACCTTAAACTTTACTTACTCTAATGCAGAGTTAACGTTGGTTTCAGGTTAAGTATGAAATTGAAATTCGGTGGCACGAGGCTAGGCAGAAATATCGCATTTGATGGGGAGGGCAAATTCATTTGATAAATTAATCGCAAGCAAATATCCCTATCCGGTCTTTTATATGTCTAATTAACATGTTCACGTAATACGTACCTGCCTGTTTATATGAATATTTATATATGTAAAGCGAAGGAGCTGAATCAATCATCATATTTGATAGCTACGTTCAAATTTCCTCCCCTTCTCCCAACCACAAATATATCGAACATATTAATTCATTACAAAAGTCACATATATAAATAACATGCGCCTTTAGTTCCATATACTAACATATAGTGCTATTTCATTCAATAAATGGAAATATGACAGGATAATTCAAGGTTACTCTCTTTCAGTTATGTGTTTGAAATTATCCTACTTAGTTAATGATATTTGTATTACTAATATCAATCGTTAATATTAATGAAGATCTGTATCATGTGTATGAGGTAAAATCAAGTGTTTCATCGGGTATTACATATTTACAAAATTTGATAATTTCTTTACTGTTGAAAATCAGCTGGAACAAAATTTTACCATTTCTAATGATGCGAGAATGGTATACCTTCTCACAATTTTTGGTATAAAACTGAAATGTTACGCCACTATAATTGTTAACTTCCATACATTTTAGGTACAGGACTAATAAATATTTATTATTGTGATATATTTATTTATAACACAACAATTGTGATAAATAAATGTATCACAATATAATACAATTTACTTCACATGGGGTAGAATAATCCATGTGATGTAATTATTCCACAGTAAAAATGTATGTTCTCTTTATATTGAAGTTGAAACTTCAGGCAATATGGCTCTTTGTGATTTCTGGCTAACCTAACCTATAATTTATGCATGAGAGATTTACCAGTCATAAGAAAGAAACGTTGAGAGTGTTGGTTAAGTTTATTAAACTTAATTACTCAGATGACTGAAAAATGTGTATTTTCAAAAAGTTGCTACTGGTTGCTATCATCGAATAGGTAGGCATCTAGTCTAATTCTTCCTTGCGATAATGAACAAACAAAGCAACATGAGCATATATTTTATATGTGCCATTCATTGTTTACTCCCTATTTATTATTTAATATGCTATAACATACAAATATTAACAAGAATATAACAAAATTCCTTTCTTATAGAATCAGTTATCAGTTAATAGTCGTTAAAACCCAGTCGTTGAAATAACTCGGCCAATCATTCATATTATGATTACAGAGGCACAGAATTTAAATATAAACTGTAAAACAAATGCAAGTAGTTCTTCAGATATAACATTTAGAAGTTTAGCTGCGTTATTGGCAAATATATATTTTCTAAACATGCACCATTACGTACCATACTCCAGTATTCCATTTCTGACGTGTTGTATGTGTACTGTTTAGATGATATGAACATAGTAAACGTTAATTTTAAACTTTATACTAAAAGATGATGAGGGGCTTTAATTAGTCGCCATCTTGATTTTACTTCACTACTAATAATAAAATAGATACCAGCAAGTAGTATAATTTTATTAGGAAGGAATAATAATAAAACTACCCAAAAAAGGAGATCTCACTCAATACCAGAACTGGAGAGGTATAACCCTGCTAAATACAATAAATAAAATTTTATCCACAATAGTACTTAGGAGACTCACAAATGTGATCGAACCAGAGCTCCGACCTAATCAAGCAGGCTTTCGATCAAATTACTCCTGCATAGACCAAATAAATATGATTAGAATGATAGTAGAGCAATCTGTAGAGTGGCGGACGTCACTCTACTTAATATATGTCGACTTTGAACGTGCTTTTGATAGCCTTTCACATGGTGCCATTTGGAGAATATTAAAGCTAAGATGGGTTCCTGAAAAAGTGATATCCCTCATAAAAGCGCTGTACACAGAAGCTAACTGCAGGGTAGCGCATGGTGGAACCAATAGTGAAGGATTTTAAACACTCTCTGGGGTCAGACAAGGATGCGTGCTCTCCCCCTTCCTATTTAATATTGTGCTAGATTACATTCTTCTAGAGTCAATAGCAAAGGTATCCTGCAGTGTGGAATTCCAGACAATACTCCACACAAACAAAATTACGAATGTTTCAATCAAACGTCAAGTCAGTGCTGTTATATGGTTGTGAAACCTGGAAAGTCACAAAGGTACTATCACATAAACTGCAAGTCTTTGTCAAGAAGTGCTTATGAAGAATACTTCGTATATTCTGGCCAGACCGCATAGCAAATGACGACCTTCTGCATCAAACAGGGCAGAAGGAAATTGCATCTGAAATTAAAAGCAGAACATGGGGTTGGGTGGGGCACACATTTCGCAAACCCAACAATAGTGTTGCGAAACAGGCTCTAGAATGGAATACACAGGGATCTAGAAAAGTAGGAAAACCGGTACAGGCATGGAGAAGAACAGTGACGGACGAGTTAAAAAGGACAGCAAAGACACGGAATGAGGTCAAAGTTATGGCGCAAAACAGAACCATATGGCGCGCTTTTACCTAAGCCCTATGTTCCGTGTAGGAGTTAAAGGACTTAATAATAAAAGTAGTAAAATTTTACCATAGCCTTACAGTATTTATTTCATACCAAACTATATACATATAGAGAATACGTACTCTGGTGTAAAATTGGTGTGAAATTTTCCACCATACCTCAGACGATGACGAGGAAAATTATAATTATGAAGATGGAATTCAATATTACAATGGAAGAATTATTTTCAGCCATCTGTTTTCATAGTCTTAATTATTTAGAGAAATTGCACCATCACTTTTTACAAATGAATTAAAATTTTATTTACCACACAAGACGAAACACATTTTAATAGCTATGAAAATACTTGTAAGATTTAAAGTGAAAAACGTGAGGCGCATGCAATAGATAATAGTAAGGAATATAGAGAGTAGCTGTCGTTGGGAAAACTAACATAATAGTTCATATCATTTGCATTGTAATAAAATTGTTAGTTACTTAATAGTAGGTTAATTATTCGGGCATCTTATTATGTGTTGGATGCGCCCCACGTTTTTCATTTTAAATCTTACAAGTATTTTCATAGCTATTAAAAATTTACAATCACAAATTCTCAGGACCATCTATATGGGGTTAGAAATCTGTATGGGGCTAAGAAAAATTATTTTACACTTTTTAGTCCATTTTAAAAACGTGGTATATTGAATATTGTTATTGAAATTATTGTTGTGGTTAGCATTAATAAATGATGAATAATATGTAACTTACACATCACGTCATTTTAATAGATGATAGGTTATTAATATATAATACGAGTATATCTAAATACTTTAATATCCTTCTATAGGAAATTGTAGCTTAAATAAGATATATATCCCAAAGACATACGTTAAAGAATTGCTTTCGCTTTTGGTGTCTTATTTTAAAGTCTCTTGTAAACGACACACTCAGGTCGCAGTGTAACTGAACTAAAAATATCCATTCAACCAGATGGAAAGTAATGCTTAATAAAGTCTATTAAATGGTTTTCGTGCAGACTATCCTAGAGACAGAAATTACCTTGGGATTTTCCACCGCGTAATCCTAGTATAAAGACATCCGATCAATACTGCAAGCGGAGGTGCTTGTGCTGCAGAAGGACAACGCATCAATTTTTCCGTTCTACTAAGTCGATGGACGATTTCTATTCTAATTGAGTTTCTCACAGACATGTTTCCGAATAAAACGAATAGAAAGTAAATTAAGAGAAGTGCGATAGAGGTCTAGCAAACAAATTAGAAAGTAAATAAATTTCTGTCTCTTGTTGCAATATTGCAACTATTCTCAGGCAACTGCAACAAGGAGTTTTCTATTTGAGTATACACAGCGACGTCTATAAATAATAGATAATATATTTTTTAAAACATTTTCGATTTCTAAGCGATATCCTAAAATATCTGTTTTTATTTTAAAATTACATAATTTAAGCAGCATTTTGTATTTCGTCCTTCAATCCCCTTACAATGATAGTTACTATTTATTGTTACCATTTAAAAATTTCTCAATAGAATAGGGATGTGTGCCTCGATTCAAAGGTTCTTTATTTCCTGTTCAGAAATGTGATTGAAATTTGTGTAATCTCTAACAAACATTATGTTTTGAAATTTTAAAAAGTACTTGTAAAAAGTTGGCAAGCTAGAGCCAAGAAACCTTTGCTGTTCTCGATTACGTCTCATATCCTGTCAAATCTGAATAGTTAGTTTATTTAGCCATATCTGGTTAAGCATTCAGTAAAAAACCTATATCGTTTTTTGTGGTATCTCAGACCTTTTTTAATTTGTTGCATCTGTCCGAACTTATGTTTATACATACGAGTAGTTCAATTATTTATCATTTATTTTCATTTCCGCTAGTTCAAAATATTCTCAATATAACCGGGAGGCTAATGAAACTTGGTAAAAAGTGGATTCTGTGTTGAATTCCCAGCCATATAGAAATAACTGACAATGAAATTGTAAACCAGGTTGCAAATAATGCAACAAATGATGAGCCAGATGATCGTATAAATGTCCTTCCAAGTGATATAAAGGCATATATTAGAATGTAACTCATAGATATATGGAAAAATGGTGGAATAGAATAAAGTCCAAACTGAAAACCGTTAAACCAAAAGTAGAACGATGATATTTTCCCACAAGGTTTCTCGAACAAAGCAAATGGCATTACAAATCTTGATTAGGATTACTAGGCTTACACATCTCCATGTACTACAAGATAGAACAACCCAGATGTCTGAGGTAAAGCTGGGTTAACAGTAAATCATATATTAATATATTATAATCTAAGGAACATGAAAACGCGCGCAATATAAAAGAGCTACTAAACATATTAGAGGGGTGTGTAACAGACATCTTGGGTCAGAATTTTTGAACAGTTTTTGAGTAATCATAAGAAAACCAAATGTTTTCCAAATTTTTGCTTGCCTTTCAAAAGTCCACGGATTTCAATAAATAAATGTTTTTCGGTAATATAATCATAAAGCTTTTTTAAATAATTTTATCCTCTTTAATTTGAGCGTTAAAATCTTTGTACGATAATTTTCCGCTGAGTTATCGTCGTTCAAAGCAAAAGAAGCCAGTTTTGACTTTTGGTAATTAATTATTCGGGAAATAATGATGGTACAGAAAATTCAAGTATGGTTTTAAAACTGTAAAGTCGTAGTTATTGGTTTTTGATAAAAAAATTTGCGATGCGAGAATGTTGATTGAAAAGAGGTAGAATAATGGATGCACTAAGAATTTTGACCATTTTCTTTCAACCTCAAAGTATCCCAAAGAAATCCTAAAAATTTCAAAGTTTTGTCGATTTTTTTTTTCATTGAATTCGGAATGATTTAAATGTCGCTTTTGCTAAAAATAAATTTAACGATGGATTTTTCATTTTTTATTCATCGATTGAGGTTGACAATATATTTTTCTTGCAATAACTCATATATTTTTTTTATCAAACAATGTTAATTATGCGTAACAGAATATATTAAAAATAATACAGAGGTACCAACTACTATATGGAATATGAAGAATGTATTCCACAGAAAAATAGTGATCAATGACAATAGATGTCGACGCTACTATATAAAATAAAGTACATACAATTTTTATTCGGCGTTTTTTATGGGTACTTTAAAACAGAATATATTTAGGGTAATAGGACTTTGAGATATATTTTAATAGTAATTTTATTCTTCGAGGCCGAGCTAGTTGGAATTACATACGGTGTTCTGGGGGCCGACCAAAATCGGATCCAGGAGAAGGTATGTATCTGCTCGGATAGCAGGGCGGCGTTGGCAGCCCTGAATTCAGCAACGACAAAGTCGAAGCTGGTCTATAATTTCTATGAAGCATTGAACCACTTGGCAGGGAAGGGACCTGTGGAACTCTTATGGATACCTGGGCATAATGGCATTAAGGGAAATCTAATTGCAGATGACCTTGCCAGACTAGGGACTAGGGAAAACCTCTATGGACCAGAACCTGCAGTGGGAGTAAATCGAAATCTAATCGGAGACCGCATCAATGGCTGGACAAGAGACCAACACAATAAAAGATGGAGAGGAGTAACGGGTTGTCGAATTACCAAACTCTTCATCGAATATTCAGAGATTGAGAAATGGGCCCAAGAATTCATTAAATTGAACAGGCACAAAGCCAGAACCCTCGTGGGAATAATAACGGGCCACCAAAGTAGCCTGAATGCATATAAGCACAAGCTGAGGCTGACTGATAGCCCAGCCTGCATATACTGTAAAGAAGACGAGGAAACCCAACAACACCTCTACATAAGGACAACGCGCTCACAAAATTTTAGCTCGTGACGTCATGAATGTAGGCCTTTTCGATATGGAGCGAGGATGTAGGAAGGTGGCGTACACACGATCGAGACACCATAAATGTTTGCAACGTTGCCAGACTACTACGATACTAGCGAATATTAGGATTCCAGTATATAAAGGATGTATCTCTTTCTCTTAAATTACCATTTTCTTCTTCAATATCGTAAAGCACATATTTCCATAAGATGTTCTTTCCTCTTTTTTTAATGTGGTATTTCGTAATTTATTTATTTAATTATCAAATACTACTACCTTGTTCGACTTCCCTAACAAAAATACTTTCCTTACGGAGCCGGCAACAGCGCTCATCTGGTACGCTAACCTATAAACCTAAAAGTTGCTATAATCAGCGTTATTTCTTATATTTTTCTGAAATCAGAACTATTTATGTGCTTTTAAGTGCGTGAAACTTGTACCTAATATTTTGTTGTATATTTAGGTATACAATTTATATTGTTAGGCGTATTTTTAAATACGTAAAACCATATATTTCGGACTTATAACCTGTTGCTTTTTTGGCGGTCCGTCGGTTTGCTTACAGCACAGTTTATAAGTTTTTGTTCGTGTTTAATTGTATGTTTTTCTCTTGGTTTCGGCTAGTTTTGTGGTAACTGATACTTAGTGAAATTATGCCTCAAAAGTGTTGTGTTCCTCGCTGTAACGGAAACTATAAAAATGGGCCTAAAGTTCATGTTTTCGATTTTCCAAAGGACGTAAGTTTACGACAAAAATGGCTAAAAGCGATACCCCGAGATAACTTTCAGCCCAGAAACAACACGAGAGTATGTGAAGCTAGTATTTTCCTGAAGGTAGTATAATAAAAAGTACAACAGTTCAAGATTCAAACACTGGTAAGATTTTTACAATAGATTTACTAAGACCACGGCTAAAAGAAGACTGTATACCATCTATTTTTTTTAAATTGCCCCATTTATTTATCAAAAGATGTCAAAATACGGCCAAGTAAAGATGAAAAGCTCAAAAATATTGATGAGTTAAATTTGTCAAAAGCCCTTGAAATAAGTAAAAATTGCTCTCAACAAGACTTTTCTCAAATTAAAACGTTATTGTCTCAAATTTTAATAAATGATAATCACTTTCACGATATCAACGATGTATTGCCGTTAATTACATATTTAGGTGGTTATTGTTGCTATATTACGTTAAAAAAATTACAATGTGCCAGCTGTAAACAAAAATTAGTATATGACGAGCAATTTATTGTTGAGGACAATTTTGATCTCTTTTGATATATTAAATCGTGGAGGACTTTTATATCCCCAAGGACAAGTTATAAATGTTGTATCTGTGACTTATATAATCTTCAATAAATTAATAAATGAATTTGAGGACACATTTCTAGAAATCTATAATAAAAGATCGTTCATGGTTCATTTAATTTTGGAATATTGTATTAAACAGAAACATGTCTCACATTTCGATGGACGCGCTAATCATAATGGAAAAGACATTTTAAAAATTATTCTCAAAAGTATTTCCAATGCCCTCTTAAAAAATTATTGCGCTAAAAATAGCGACCATTTAAAAAAAGGAAATAAAAAAGAAAACTCGATACTTTAACGAAGTAGGCCATATACCTAACTATACATGCATAAATATTTTTTATAACTAAACGTATATAATTTGGGACCTATTTCTTTAAAAGTTTAATTAATGTATTTTCATGGATTGTGTTCTATAATATATTTTTTATACCTAAACTCTCACCTCAACACTAAGTTATGCACGATGTTAGGTAGGTAAATGAAATTTGAAACTGCATAACATGAACATGCATACCTATATTATACCTACTAAGTAATAATAATTAAGAGAAGGTGTGGAATAGTTCAGTATATGTATTTATGTGTAATAACCTCTTTTCAGTAGTGTGAAAAATGTTTATTATACATAAATACATATCCTGAATTTTGGCGCAGGTGTAGGGGAGTTGGGAGCCTGCACTTAATACTACACCTAGTATTAAACCAAAACTCAAACATAATTGAGTACCGCACTGGAGGAGAAGAGGTATCTTATATTAGGGACCCCTGTTATCCTAGAGGAGGCGAGGCTTAAGGCGAGGGACGTGCCTAAATTGCTCCTTTTATGGGATAGCATTTTTGGATAATGACCCGGATAAGAGGGGATCGCCAAGGGACTACCCATGCGATCAGTGGCTGATGAGGCCCAAACCTATGTAATATAATAATAATTATTATTTTTCAAAAAGTCATTCGTTTTAAAAATGCAAAATTAACGTTTTATTACTCATGTCGCAATGCTTAGAATAGGCAAACTGGAAATAAGGTGATTTTAGACATTGATCTATTAGTTTTTAAGAACAAAGAAATAATAGAAATTTCACTAAAATCTAAATAAGTAGAATCACTAGAATCCAAATAAGAATAACAAACACTATCTCTTAATGTCTTTAGTTTAAACATAATATATATGATATTTACCAAATTGTACAAAACTGGTTCGTTCATAATTTACTTAGATTTACAGATTTATGAGTAAGCAGTATACAGTGTACTGAATATGTACGTCATAGTTCCAGTACGTTGCCAAATATAATTCAATTGACTCAATATATTAATTTTATTTATTAAGTTCTAAATATAAATTCTAGCACTTTAGATAAAAAAAAGATTGATTTAAATAGCAGCTAAAATATAAAGTATCCAGAAAATCTTCCAAAACTTATTATTAATTTACTATTTTTAATTTTCTCGAAAGTTATCCTAATGTGACAAATAAAATTAAAAAAATTACTTCAGTATATTTTATATATAACATTTTCAGACATAATTCAATATTATAGATAATTAAATCCACATTAATGGATTTAATTATTTATAACATTGTACTATGTCTGAAAAGTTTGTATATAAAATATACCGTAATAATTCTAATTATTTAATTTAAGTGGTGTATTTCATTTTTGTTTTTATATAAATAAAAATCAGAAATGAGAACTGAAAAGAAAGCCATGTCGATATTTTGCACAAAATTTAAACAATTAGTGACGAAAAACTGTTCTGAAAATGACGAATTTTGCGCATGATAAATGGATCTACTAAAACTTAATACGTTCACATGAAAGAATTTTGCATAAAATTAAACATATCCAATTATAAACTACACAACTAATAGATTTAAATAAAATAATCGACACCATAATTTACCTCCAAATACAGTTAGAAATTCAAATTATGTACATAGTTCTACGCATTTCATAATGTAGTTTCGACCATATGTCTATGATTTCAAATGATTTTTTTGACGTAAAAAAGTTGTGTTACTACCCAAAGTATCCGTGGTTTAAATAAAGCAAGGAATTAAAGTTTAAAAAGTAATTAGTGTTATAAAAAGCACTGTACAAATAGCAAGCTAAATTTATTATTTACGTAACAAGGTCCGAGAGTGGTACTTTACTGATCGGGAGAATGGTAAGTTTTTTGAAATCAGCAAGTGTAATAAAGATGCCTTCCGAGTAATATATTTGCTGCAACAGTTTCTCCTAGTCTCAAAATATATAGAGTTTCCTATATTTTTATTTTTGTTCCTATTAGAAACTAAAATCATCAGATAACAGATCGATAATTACTTTAATTAATCTGTTAAGGAATCGAAGTAGATCAGGAAATATGCATTCATTATTAAGATATAACCATATATACGTATAAGTATGGTAGTTGCAATTATTTTGTATTTTTCTTGGAGTGATTTATAAATTGTATAAAAAACTGAGAACCTTCTAACCTGTGTTACCGATTATAACAGCCTTATTGACAAGAAAACATTTATATACGTATAGACTAGATACAAGATGTCTCAGATTTAAGGCGATAAATTCACCTTCATTGAAGTATAAGGGAACGATTCCCATGTAAAACTTATCCTTGTTTTTGAAGGGAGATGTAGAAGTGTGAAAAAAACAGATTTCGTCACCTCTCTCTCACAGTTTTCTAAAGGGAACAATATCAAATTGCAACTTTATATGTTCAATATTTTTCTTTTGTTATACGTCAATCTTTGGCCATTGTTGGTAATTACGTCTTCAACAATAATACCTTAGCTATATCTCCGATCTCTATAACTTTTTTATCTCAAATCAGTTGGATATATTAACATGTTCTACAAGTGATATATAATATTATTTACTGTTTATGTTATATGTAAATGATTTCAGTATATCCCAAGCTTCAATGTCTTGTTCATAAAATAATACTGGACTATCCTGCACTGGGAACAAAAATATTCCATTGGGACCTATTTCTTTTCAGTAACTTATAAGTCGGAAATCGAGAAAGGAACCACCAAACCGCAAAGCGATTATCAAGTAGTTCCCCAATAACAAGGCTATTGCATAATGGCTATAGGAAACAACTACTTCTCGAGCTAAAGCCCCGCCAGGTATTGAATTATACCTAATAGCGATCGTCGACACATCTTCCGGGACAGATGTTGAGTTGTTGTTTTTTTTCTGAAACCTTGCTGATCATTCAGAAATACGAGAAAAGGGTCGATGATCGCTATTAGGTATAATTCAATGCCTGGCCGGGCTTTAGCCCGAGGAGTAGTTGTTTCCAATAGCGAATTTGTAATAGCCTTGATATTCGGGAACTACTTGATAACCGATTTGCGGTTTGGTGGTTCCCTTCTCGATTTCTGACTAATAAGTTACTGACATGAATAGTATCGATTTAGATGAATACCTCACGGATTTGATTCGTCATTTGTCCTGGATCGGCATACCGTGTACGGCACTCATGACAACTAATAAGTTCGAAGCAGCTGCCTGTCGTTCGGTTCCCATCCGGGATAGATGCTGAATCTTACCCGAGGCGGGTTTTCTTTTGTGAAACCTATTTCTTGGAATTTCATCATGTAAACACAATACATTCATAAGATACTGTACATAGTTGTTTTATTCACTCCAACCTCCATTTATTACCAGTAATTTTAAATTTGTGTGGCAACAATTTTACTTACATATACATATGTGGATTTCGATTCTATAATTTCTTCAGGATTGACATATAGTGTCTAGGAAGTTTTGAGGAAAGTGAGTTCTCATATCAAATCAATATTGCATACATATGTAGTAGTGTTTGTAGTGAAACTAAAAATGTCAATACTTTCAGTACGATTGCAGAATTTTAAAAGACAAGATTTATTGCTAAAATAATATTATTGAGGCTATTTTCAGTAGACCAGTTTTCCACCAACACCGAAATATTACACGTAACTAGATGCACATTTCGCGAACAAAGTTGGCATAATCGGGAGATGATTAACAGTTAGTTAAGTTTAATTACCTGCTAATGATACGATGCTTGATGGGCAATTCGCGTTGAGTAATATGTAAATTTCAGTATTTATGGAAAACTAGTCTCCTACGTTTGTTGTGAATTGAGTATTTTAACTAACCTCGTCTCCAAGATCATTTTGATTAGTTTTTAGGCTAGTAGCAGTTTTTAAGTTTCCACTAGCTAGTATAGTCGTAGTATTCAATTGTAGACTAATTCTGTGGACTGTTTTGTAATGGTCTAAGAAATTATGTTTCTCGCTTTTTGCCATTTGCGAATACATCTTCATTGATGACGTGACTGGTGTATCAGCTATCAATAACCAGAAACTATTAGTCTACATTTTGATTCTGACTATACAAAAATTCAGTTGGCATCTATTTAATGAGGTAATCAGAAATTTAATAAAAAATTTTCCCTCTCACTCCTATTTTTTCTTATATTTATAGTCAATATTTGTTCCCTTATACGACTATGAAGTTTAGCCACATAATAATGAAACATCTGTATAGAAATTAACATGGAATCAACGCATCATTCAACCATATCATTCTTCAGTTTCTGTAAATACTATTTGTGCCCATTTCCTGCTAATGTTAAACTTTTAGATACCTTTTTCAAGACATTGTGATATCATTTAAGGAATAATTTCTGTTCGCCGTTTTGAACTCACACTCAAACGATGCTCGCTCCGTGTTTCATTCCTCGATCTTTTCCCGTAATAATCAGTATATCCGATCCTCTGCTTATTGCGAAAGTTTCCACCATACTTCTGGACCCCCTTAGCAACCGAGGAGCGTCGGAAGTGATAACTATTTTTGGGTTATCGCTGAACACGCGGCCAGCTTCGCAATCTGAAACAACCCCCGAACTTTCGGGTCGCGCTATTGGAACTAATAAAAAATCCCCATCCCCCTTCCAGTTGAAGCAATCTCTCTGCATGTGGTTTATGAATGAACCCACGTCTCCGGCCGTTGCAGCTGCACTCGGCGCTATGGGGTCCGATATTTGGTGGCTGCGGTACGTGAAGCCGAGCGCCGTCAAGAGGTCGTCGACCACACGTCTAACCGCTGAGCGAAGTTCGGAGTTGCGATAGCCGTAGACCCAGGGATTGAAGGCGCTGCTTGCAAGGATCGGCAGCGCCAAGTATACTGATATCCACGCCGAGAGAATGTTGGTGCCGACGAAGACGTCCATTAGCATGCATACCTGAAATGGAAGACAGATTATTAGTAATGGGAAGAGATTGGGTGATTGAAATTATACAAAGTTTAGATGTATTGCTACGTATACAGGAGATTTGCTGTCTTTTCATATTATGGATGGTCCTAGTTCAGGTAAGATAGTGTCTATTGGCACCATTTTCGAACATATCTCTTTAAATTGATGCACTGAATAAATCAATCAGTGATATAACAATAATTGTGTTTGTTTTACCTGATAGTTTATATCATTTTTCCTCTAATTTAACTGTACTGATCAGTCAACATAGGCAATAATTGAAACGAAATAAGATCTAACTTAAGAAAACGTAGCTAATATGATAGCCATCTATAGCAACGCTAGTGGGGCAACCATATTAGTGTCTTCGCTTAGTGGCGTGTTTGGATTTATAGCGGTATTACATATATTTTGCAGAAGCTAAGTGAGGGTGACTGCTTTGTAATTGGATTTTATAAATACAACAACTGATAGCTTTAGTTTTTTTTATTGTCACAAGATACGAGGACGTCTCAGTTGAGTGTTTGACGGAGTTTCACAGGAATAAAGCCGAGTTTTTGTATCGATTTATAACTATGGATGAAATATGAGTCCACTGTTTCACACCAGAGAAGAGGAAACAGTCAAAACAATGAATTGGAAGGGGAGAATCTGTTCCAAAGAAAACGAAGACAGTTCCATCTGCAAGTAAGGTCATGGCGTAAGTTTATTGGGAAGCACATGGGATAATTCTCATTAATTATCTTCACATAGGAACAACAATTAACAGCAAGTATTATGCGAACTTATTCCAGCGTTTGAATGATTAAATCAAGAAAAAACGGCTACATTTGGCGATAAAGGAAGTTTTGTTTCATCAAAACAATGCACCAGTTCACACATCCGTTATCGCGATGGCCAAAATCAATGAGTTAAAGTTCGAATTGCTTCCTCAAGCACCCTATTCACCAGATATAGACCCTCGGATTATTTTCTGTTTCCAAACTTAAAAAAATTGATCGCTGATAAATGATTTGCCAACAATGGTTGATGGCTATTTTGAGGAGAACGACGATTTTCACTATAAACGGGGTATCGAAGCTATTCAACATTACTGAGAAAATTATATTGAGCTAAAAGGAGACTATATTTTTTCCAAAATTCACTGTGTTTTCTTTGTTAGGTCGGATACTTCTGGGACTATCCTCGTTAATATCTAATCAAATAGCTACAATATACTGCCAGAGATCCTTACTGTAGTACTATAACTTTAGTCTTTTTTTCTAAATCTGCAAGAGCGTTTGGTTAACTACCAGGTCAGACAAGAGAAAAGCTGAAAAAGCTATTACAGAAATTTGTCGGAATAATCGCTTAAGGAGTTTTGAATTGAGTATCAGAGTAGTCAGTTGAAAATTAATATTTCTTTTTGAGAAAATAAATGTATCTAATAGTATAAATTATCCTAGTCCTAACTTAGTCTTAATATTTCTCCTCCATGAACAGTAGTGGATTGGACACCTCGCACAATAGAGTGGCCTTCTCAGTTTCTAGATCTAACGCCCTTAAAATTCTTTTTTAGATTTCTTAAACTCTAAGGTATAAGCTACGTAAACTGCCAATATCGAGGTTTTAAAGCAAAGAAATACTGAATAATGTAAAGTTAATATCCACAGAAATATATAAGGTACGTTTTACAGATAGCTCCGTAGGAGACACAAAGAAATAGTGCTCAACGATTATCGTTGAACTATCGTCGTTGAACGATCATCGCAATAGCCACACCGAGGAAAACGTACCTTTAAATGGGCAACAGAGTTTATGGATTATGGAAGCATGTACCACCATCAAGAGGGGGTGTACGTTTTAAGTATTTATTTTAAAATTCTTCTGGTAGAAAAGATATTTTCTGGTATGATGTTTATCATTTTGTTATTTTGTGAATTAGATTTATTGTTTCCCATTAATCTAAAATTTATTTTAATATAAACACAAATAAATATTCGGATATGTAAAAACGTCTAAGTGACTTAAAGTGTACGTAAAGTCTGCCAGAAAATAACTTACTACGTACATGGAGACACTGCCTAAAAGGTTTGATGGTATGTGAATATTAAATTAACGTCAGCTGTCAAAATAAAAACCACGGTTGAATAGATATTTGAAGCAGACTACAAATGCGAGATTACTTTTACACTATTACCGTTTAAAATTCATCTTCAAAATTTCGCCGCAACGTCGTCTTTGATGATTGTATCATTATCTATTAGCTAAAATATTATTTTTACATTTTAGTTTATATATACCAATTTCAGTTATTTTAGGTCTCTTAGTTAAAGGAGGAAAGGGACTTTAGACTCGGACTGTATAGTGAAACAGAAATAAATGTGGCTAATGACCTAAGCAGAAGTAAATAACTTATATGTTAAGTAACGCAGAATGACGACTGAAGTGTTAAAGTCCAAATTAAATACTGTCGATTTCAAATCAGTTGATTACTGAACACAATTTGTACCTGTTATACAAACATGGCGACCGCTTCATAAAGCCCAACCTGACAGTTCAAATAAACGTAATCTATTAAATAATTACACAGGCCAACAAAGATGTTGTGATAGAACTTTTTTGACTTCTTGGCTAAGTTACATACCATGAACTACAGAAAAACTGTATATTTGTTTCCATCGCCCACAAGTGTGAATGTACATTATACAATGATTTGTAGTTTTTAACACGTTCATCGCCCAAATAGAACAAAAAAAAAAATTCCTCCGGGCCCCAATCCTATTTTTTTATAAATCTTTCTATTATATGTGGGCGACATCAAATAATGTTGTAAAAAATTATTTTGGCCACATTAGAGTAAGAAAAAAACATTTTCAAAATGAGAACCGGCGTTTGAGTCTCAGAGCGCCTGCGTGGTTTACGCCGCGTGACTCATATGTCGGGTCTCACGTTTCTGCGAGTTTAGACTTGCTTTTCGTATGCTTGACACATACGCGCAATTACCGACGGTCGGTCAGTTCATTCTAATACGTTATAAGAGGCAGTACTAAATAAAATGAGTGGTGATTACGAGCAAACTCAGGCGTATTTGCAAAAGTTATGGAATGAGTTGCTCTCTGAATAAGAGGAAGAACCGTTTGAAGGTGGTTCTTCAGATGAATACGATCCTGAATCTGAAAATGAAAATTCTTCAGATGAAGAAATCGTACCACAGAAAAGAGTTAAAAGGTAAGATTTGTTTTTAATTTATTTTATTTTACAAATATATAAAAGTTTTCCTTTTCGAAAATCAATATTTGTAATTTCGCGTTTTAATTTTTCCATTGACATAAAGAATCATTTTTACAATACCTATATTTTTTAGGTCAATAGATGATGTTTCTAAAGAAGCTGGACCTAGTCAAGAAGATTTGAACGTTGTTTTTCCTTCAACGTCTAGGCAATTTTCTCAACTTGATAATGTACAATCCTCTGTAGAAGATACTATAGAAGCGGTTATTTCTAAATATTGCGCAGTAGATGGAAATGAGTGTGAGGATAACGAAAATGTGGAAGACATAATTTGGTCGCCGGTTACAGGGACGTCTCTAAAAAAATGTATTTTCTAGTAGATACCGTTGACCCCACAGATGAGATTGCGGAAACTTATTAAGCAAAACGTCCTCTTGATTTCTTTAACATATTTTTCAATGAAGATGTAGTCGGTCTCATTGTTACTGAAACAAATCGCTACGCCAGACAAAAAATCGCTGCAGGGATCCTACAAAAATCTAGACTACATAGATGGAAGGACACCGATGCAAATGAAATAAGGATATTTTTCTCTGTGTGTTTATGGATGGGCTTTGCAAGATTTCCTAAAATGGTAGACTACTGGAGAAAAACTTATTTATATGAAAGTAAAATACCTGAAAGAATGTCCAGAAATCGGTTTGAATTACTTTTACGGATGCTTCATTTTAGCAACAATGAAGATGCGATTGCTAATGATCGTTTGGCAAAGCTGAGCCCCTTACTGAAACTTGTGACTGATAAATTCAAAGAAGTATATATACCAGAACGTGAAGTTTGCATTGATGAAACCCTAATTCCATTTAGAGGACGCTTCATCTTCAAACAGTACATAAAAAATAAACGGCTCAAATTTGGCATAAAATTGTACAAAATTTGTTGCAAAGGAGGTTACACTTATGATTTGAGAGTTTATTGTAGAAATGATAAGGATCCAAATGTAAGTGCATCAACAAAAATTGTATTACAACTTATGGAACCACTGTTTCATGAAGGCAGAATTCTCTTTACTAACAATTTTTATACAAGTATTACCCTTGCTCAAGAGCTTCTAAACCAAGAAACTCACTTGGTGGGTACCCTTAGAAAAAATCGGAAATTGAATCCTACTGACGTAACAACTACAAAACTAAAAGAAGGAGGAATTATTGCGAGGGAACATAATGGAGTAGTTGTTCTAAAATGGCAAGACAAATGAGATGTACTTTGTCTTAGTACTTACCACACAGCAGTTACTACAAAGGTAAAAAGACGAGGCGAAGAAATTGACAAACCTACTATTATTTGCGATTATAACAACAGTAAATCTTTCATTGATCTATCTGATCAACTAAAAGCTTATTCAACGCCCCTAAGAAAGGGGATAAAATGGTACCGTAAACTTGCATTTGAGTTATTACTAGGTACTTCCTTGGTAAATGCCTATGCTCTCTACAAAAAGATAACCAAAGATAATATCTCCATAACAGTATTCAAAGAGCAGATAATTGAAAGTGCATTGAATACTGTAGAACCAGATATTTGTGAAAATGTACAACACGTTTTAGATGAAGTGCCCTCTAAGGATCGCCGTAGATGCGTTACTTGGTACGAAAAAATAAGCACCAATGAAGGTCGGAGAAAGGCACAGTTTCAGACACCAAAGTCTAGGTTCCAATGTCAACAATGTGCAAAATTTTACTGTTTGTCATGCTTCTTTGATGTTCATAAATGCCAAAAATAATCTATATATAAGTATATAAATTTCAACTTATTTTTTGACAACTTTGTATTCAAGATAATAATAAAGTAATGTTTTGATATACATTTTTTTAACTTCCATTATCCTTGGAACGAAACAAAAATTTTTCAGGCTCAAAAGTTTTGGGACCCCCAGGCCCCACATTTCAATAGTCCATAAGTTACAATGTAATGTGTGATCCATCCCACGGTTCACAGAGCATAAAGTGGAAATAAGTTGTGACGCCCGTCTGTTGAGTCACAGAGCCTGGAAGACTATTTGAGTTGAGAACCAAATATCGGTTCACATGGCGATTAACGTGTTAAAAATGAAGTTCTATAAAATTCAATTTTGCCTCAATGTCTGCGGCGCTCCTGTGTTTAATCGCTTTGAAACGTACGCACAAGTGTGGGGGATTTACCGAAGTAGAGTTGGCCGGTGGGAGTATTCCAGTTTTATGCTGTTCGGGTATTTACAAAGTCACTGTAGTACGTTTTTAATGCGTGTATGTTTACTCGTGACATCGCGTCGTGTTTTATTATTTTGTTTAAAAAATGCCGAGAAGTTATAAAAATACACCAAATATATTTTGTTATGTCTGCGGCCGCTTCAAAACCAGGCTCAAAAAACTTTGTTTATGCAAATTTAGTCGATCCGCAAAAAATTCTTTTGCCTCCACTTCATATTAAATTAAGATTAATGAAGCAATATGTAAAATCTATAGATACAAATGAGAATTGTTTTAGTACTAATTTAGTACTAATGTGGCAAATTTCCAGCTCCTTCTGAAGCAAAATTAAAAGAGGTCATTTTCGTAGCACCACAAATAAGAAAATTAATGCAGGACCAAGAGTTTGAAGAAACAATGACGGAAATTGAAAAAGAATCTTGGATATGTTTTAAAAATATAATAGAAATATTTAGGGAAATTATAAACAACCACAGTGTAATGAAATTGTCAACAAAATGCTGGATAAGTTTAAGCAACTTGGTTGTAATATGAGCACAAAAATTCATTTTCTGCATACTCATCTGGACTACTTTCCAAGTAATTATTGCTACTGTTAATGGGGAACAAGGTGAAAGGTTCCATCAAAACATACATAATTAAGATAAAAAGGAGGTACCAGGGTCGATTAGATGTGGCAATGATGGAAGATTACTGCTGGATGCTGAAAAGTGAAAGTCAATAACGAATTATTACATAAGAAAAACAACAAAACGAAGTTTTTTGTTAAAAAGAGAGAGATTTTCAAATAAAAATAGAAATTAAAGATTTAAAACTATTTGAGTTATTGCTTTTTACTATGTTTCTTAATGTTTATTAAACATAATGTTTATTAAAATGTAATTTCTTCTTTAGTTTTTAATTTATTTTGATTACTTGATTGATCAAAAGCCTTACGTGAGTAGCAAAAATGGAAGGTATATATAAAATCAGCGTAAATAACTCACTTATAATCAGTTATTAAATCCAAATCAACTTTCAAAATATAAAAATTTGTAGCCCTATGTTACGCAATGGTAGTACGCTATAATATTCTAGTTGTTAATATTACGTAGTTATTTATATTACAGTTTCTTTTTATTTCTTAATTTTTTATTACAATTTGCTATGCTCATTTACTATTCAATACCAGCTAAAGCACAACTGAACGTCCCTTTCTCGATGAATAATGTAACCTGGAAAAGCACAGCTTCCTGCTCTGCAGCATAACAACCCTAAAAGCTTATAGGATCCCTGAAGTAGCACGATATCTTCAAGTTTCACACCGTCTAAAAATTAAATCAATAGTTTTTGGTTGCCTTAATACATATTATTGTATAAGACTCACGTGAAATGTAAACAAACTAATTATTATTTAATAATAATATAAACACAAATCACACACAGGAAGTGAGGTTAAACTGTGAAATGATCACGATGCATGTGATGTATGCTTGTTTCCATAGCAACAGTGTTTTTGTATTACCAGCAATTTCTGAGTAATTATGCACATTTCTAAGTACGATGGGAGCACAACTTAACGTAAAAGAGGTTTGAGGATTAAGAAAATTAACTTGTGTAACATAAAATACCACCATGGGTTATCGCGACAATGTTTTCAAACGTGTCAAGAATTATTAGAATTATTAGAATTTAGATACACAAATCGATATGCATACGTATGTATGTGTCTCTATTATTGTTTGTACTGTTTATCACTATCTGTAAAAGAACTGTTTTTCTTAGACCATTTTATATATGTATTTAGACGGATGTATACTAAGTAATATATAAAATGCAACACCTAGACATTATTCATACATTTTGAGGGCAGCCCTAAAAATAATTGTTAATTTATTATGCTTTATTTTGTTCTCAATATATGGAGCTTTTATAAGTTGTCACAGTGTTACTAGTTTAGTGTTTTTATACTGGTGTATTGTCTTTTCATTAGAAGCAATGAAGACGTAACATTTTTTATTCAGCTTAGTAAGTTCCAAATTCACTAAATAGAACAAATAATTTAATTGCTTGAAGCCGGTATGTCATTCGGAGGCATTTCTTGCCACGAAATGAAATAACTATGCTTAAATTACCGCGGGTATGGTTTTGGAAAGGATAGAATACGGTAATCCAGAGGTATTGAATTTCAAAAACACATTTCAGAGCAACAAGATCGACGTCTCAGATTGTTGGATGAATGGGACTAAGTTATAAGCATAAGGCCCAATGCACACTTGCTGCAAAAGTTATCGAGACGCTCCATCATTTTGAATATGCGTCTTATCGGAGTTCCGGTGCACACTTCCGCGATGATAGGCCTCAGCGACAGTCTCTCATTTACCACCAACCCAAATAGATTATACACGTGCCCAAATATTTAAGAAGAAAGTTGTTTTTTCATACTTAGTGTATAATTACGAAAATCGTGAAAGTGAAATTAGAAAAAAGAAGTACTAGATTTATCCATACAACAGCGAGAGGTACTTGAAGGGAGCCTTTAATGTATGCTTGATGGATCTCAGGGAAGATGATGACAAGTTTTTTAATTATTTTCGAATGTCAATTTATGTCAAATGTCAAGACATCGTAATGAAAGAATTCCACAAGCTCAATAGAAGGTATGACGCTGTGACAAATGTGCACTTTCCCATAGATAAATGAGTGCTGCCAGCTATCGGGGTATAGGAATGTAACGCGCGTCTCATAGGTAGCTGCGGCAACCTCGATGACTATCAAGAGTGACGCCGGCATCAGATAGATATCGGTGTCACGTGAGAATCCCAACATAATTTGCTCTGTATTTCTTCTTATGTGTTTGAAAATGACGCAGCGTCCCGATAACTTTTGCAGCATGTGTGCACCGGCAGAATCGATGGTTTAATGCTGAAAGTAGACCAACAACTCCGCGCACAATGTTTCAATGGACAAGGTCTTTTGGAATCTTTATGCTTGGCCCATATTGCGTGTTATCACTTATTGCCGACAATGTGCGTCAACAATTGCAATGGAACAGATCAAGTGTCTAGTGAAATATGAATAGAAGTAATATTGAATTGAGATATAAATCTCGTTAATCTTCGAAAATTCATGATGGCGTATTTTGTAGAGCGGCGTGTGCACTACGCTAGTGCATTGGCATTTTTTTGAAGAAACATAAACGCAGTATCCTACAACCAGCTGTTTTACTATTTATTAGACGATTATACACTTTGTATTGAAAAAACATAATACACGGTCATATGTAACAAGGAAAATATCAGGATTCTTGGAATATTCCCAGGCAATCTTCTTTCACGCCACTATGATCCTCGACCTTTCCCTACTTGACCGTAGATGACTTGATATGAGATATTATGGCGAAATGGCTGTTATATCTACTTCACGCTCTGCAAAGTCTAGAGGCATGAAGTTTATGTTTTTTTGTACAACATATTTCAAGAGAGCATCAATCATCTTATTCTATCTGCACCGCAAAGACGACGACGAGTACATAATACTTTGTTGCTATAGAGAAGCAAACATGTCTGTAGTAAAAACAAACAATTTTAATTAATTGACATACAAGAATAAGGACAATTCGCAAAGAAATAATGTGCCTACTCTTGAATTGCGACTTGACGATTTGGTAAGCTCTTATTTATTATGATTGAACGAAATGATATTATCTGTCTTATATAAAAATTGACAGTTCAGTAAAAAGTGAAAATCATGTACAGGAAAAGATTATTAAAAGTAATTATATAGATATATGTTGAATTCTAACAAAGTCTTTGAAATGAGATACATTTTCCTGGTTTTGATTATTCAATTTACCGTACCTGTTTATATGCTTGATTTGGTTTAATTCCGATATTTTGTAGCACTATGGGAAGAGATACACCGTATACAATTAATTTTTTTTTTAAATGGACCCATGTTTTAATTTTTTTTACTTCCCTATAACTTGAAAGATTACAAGTCAAGTAGAACCGGAAACGGTAAATAGTTTGAGTTATCGAGTTTTTAACTTACTAAGGGTTTAAGTTAAAGAGTCTTTCATGGTTCATATTTTTGCTTAGTAAGGTTCATTTCTGTGCTTTGTTTAGAGATTATATAGAGTTAGAAAGGCTAGGTTAACTTTAAATGTTACTTATAAATATTACATACATACTTTATTCTAGGATTAAAGGTACAGTTACATTATTAAAGATTATTTAATATATGCGAAACAGTCGGTGTTTTTTTTTTGTTTTAAGCAAATTATACTTTCTAAATCAATTTTATTTTCAATATTAAATAAGGAAGAAAAAATATCGTCTTATATATTACTGCATTGCTCTATAAAAGATCGTAAAGTATGTACAGCTTTCCTTGCTTCACTGATCAATATACTCGTAGATGGATCTTGTGGCTCGTCTATATTATCACTTTCAACATAGTGAATAACTGTTTCTATTATTTCTTCTTCTGTTAACGTTTCTGCTGTGGCTACTTCATCATCGCACGTAACTAACTCTTCGAAAGTGATTTCTAAGTGAGACATGTACTTATTCCATTCATCAGGCGTTTTATTGGACTCCTCAATAAAAACTCTCTTGAAACTGCGAAGGAAAACCACAGGTTTTAAAGAAATTTTTCACCTTATGGAATGTGATATTTCGCCAAACTTTGTCTACCATCTTCGTTGCTTGTAAGATATTGATAGAAGAAACGATATTTTGTTCTATATCTATTATCATTTTTTTATCAATTTCCTTTCGGTAAAAGGTTTTACAATTTTTTATCATCCCTTGATCCAGCGATTGAAGCTGTCATGTTGTATTTGGTGGAAGAAATTGAACTTTAATTGACTGCAATGGAGGTATGTCATCATATGCTGTACAGCTGTCTATAAAGGGAAGAATTTTTCTATTTTCAGTAACTATTTGTTTGCTTGTTTTAATTAGCCATTTTTTAAAAAGTTCTGTAGTCTATGCTTTCTTATTGGCTTCATAATCCAGAGGCAGTAATCTACAGTCTGCAAAGCAACGAGCTTTCTTTGATTTGCCAATCATTAATGGCTTCAATTTTTCTGTACCCGTAGAATTTGTACAAAACAGAATCGAATCCTTGCTGTGTTTCCCTCCATAACATTTTTCATTTTTAAATATTACTGTTTTGTAGGGAAAACATTTGAAAGAGAGTCCAGTTTCGTAAGCGTTAAAAACGTCATTGGGGTCATATCCATTCACTAAACTCTGCAATTCACGTTTCCATTCTTCGCAAACTTCTTTGTTTACGCTTGTACTTTTACCGCAAATTTTTTTGAAGACCAGGTCATGTCGTTTTCTGAAATTATTCAACCAACCATTACTAGCTTTAAAATTATGGATTTCCATTGGCTTCTTCCTTCAGTATCGGTCCGCTAACACTAATGTCTTTATTTCGACACTGTTTAAACCATGTAAATAAACACTGTTCTAAGTTAGGGAATTCAGCAATTCTTGAAAAATGTCATATTCAAATCGATGAATGTTTTAATTTTATTTACTTTCCCACAACATCAAGAATTACATCTTATATAAAAATATACGAACAAATTAAACTTGTAGTCAGTTCTAAAATGAAATGATTTATAGCTGAGATATATTTCTTTTCTATTTATACCTTTCATATATATTTCATAACTTTTTTTTTTCTCTATGAAACGCCGAAGAAGAGTTTTATTTAGTTTTGTACCTTACCTCAAGAATCAAATGAGATGCAGCTTGTTGGTTTTTATTATTCACTTTACTGTACCTCTTTATATATAATATCCTTGATTTATCTTGTTTTCGATATTTTGTAGCACGTGATTGTGGGGAAAAACAAGCCGTATACGATTAGAAATTTTATTTATTGTCTTTTACTTTGTCACAACTTCAAAGATTACAAATGTTATTGAAAAATACTGTAAAAACTTGAACTTGAAGTCAGTTTTTAAATAACATAATTTATAGCTGAGGCACAATTTTTTTCTCTATGAAACTTTCAAGAAGAGTTTTACTCGGTTTTATACCAACTTATTTCAAGAACCAAATAAGATACAATTTACTAGTTTTAGCTATTCAATTTATCGTACCCGTTTACATATAATGTCTCTGATTGGTCTTTATTTCGATATTCTGTATCAAGTGGCTATTGGAAGAGACAAGCCGTGTACGATTAAAACTTTCATTTTAAAATCTATGATGAATGTTTATTTTTTTTTACTTCCCTACAACTTCAAGGATTACAAGTCGTATATAAGAACATACGAAGTACTTGAAATTGAAAAGTCAGTTCTATCGTTACGAACCACTAAAGTATTTGTTTTAAGTAAAAGGTCTACAATTCGTTAAAAAATGTTTTTTATCATTGTTATATGCATTATTAAGCAAAATTTGTTTAATAATAAAATAAATGCATGTGCATACAAAATATTTGTTTGCATTTCCTATACTCCCAATATCTAGGCTGAAGATGCCATAACAGTATTATAGTACCATTGTATGCCTAATGTGCATTAAATCTATTTCGTTGTAAAGTGAAACAGAAATAATTTTGTCGGTAGATATATATATATATATATATATATATATATATATATATATATATATATATATATACTTGATATTTCTTTGATCAAAACTTTTATTAAAACACTATGAATTCAGTAGAGGAAGGTTTTTCGTAACATTTTCAATATAAAACTTTAGAAATTATATTTTACTTTAAGATGTGTCTCAATATTCCTTACTCCTTTATATTTGAACATGTGTAGTATATGAAAAAATTAATTAAGTTTATGATATATGCCCTGCTCTTAATTTCAATATGTTGTTTTTTAATTTGTTTTCTATTTAATACTCGATCTAATATTAACCTAAATCCAGGAAAATCTTTATAAAATATCAAGAATCTATATAAAACTCTTTTAAACTTCAATTTATATCAGTATTTTCAAAAATAAGTTAATTTCTGTATACTTCTGGTAGTAGTATTTTTCTATTACTATATGTGTATTTTTGTAAAAGTCTTGATTACATTTAATAGAATTAAAACTAATGATTTTTGAAAGCGCCTTTTAATGAGTTACGGAAATTATATACACAGGCAAAAGAAACGATTTGGCGTAAAATTATTCACAGAATAACGAATAAGAATGTTCATTTGATTTTTCTCCAATGAACAGCCGTCCCCCATTTAGAGCATAAGGTGGATACATTTTAATTAGGTTCACTTGTTCGCATGAACTTAATGTTAAGAATATTTAATTTTAATCACAAATGTTAAAGTTAGATATTCAGTTCACCCTTCACCTTTGAAGAATTGCCTGATAATTTTGTTCACTTAATCAAGTCTTTTAAATTGTTAATCAGCTGTTCTATATAGCATCTAGAAAGATTTTGAATATTGAGTTAAGTTTCCATGAAATTAACAAGTACATTGGATTATGAAAATATCAATATTTTTTAAATTAAAAGTTCCGTCAAACTTAACCACATAACTTAAGCAGATTTACTCTTAGCACTTGTGAGTTACTTTTAGTTCTAATAGAAGAATAGTCCATGGAAACCTTATCTGAAATAAATTCTGAACTCCTATATGGAAGATTTCAGTAAAATCCTGATCAGTATGATCCTGAAACAGGTCAGTATTTTATACTGATTTTGCTCAGTTAGAAGGTTGTTACACATTCAGTTATCTTCGTCTTGGGAGATACCATCCTAACCTTTTTTCAAATATAAGGGTATATCGAGTGATACACCATTTGAAGGATCACTTTAAAAGGAACATAACGCACACTCCATTTTACGCCTTTTCCATATTATTACTAGTAAAAAGAATACAAATTTATTTGTAATATGATATGGATGATGTAATATGATGATTCTAATCTGATATATTTATTTGTAATATGATGATTCTTTTCTGATAAAAACCATCTTGAACATCTCTTACATTCTGGAGTATCTCTGGAGTGATCTCCTTGATTTAATTTCTTTTTCTTTGCGTAGAACCTCAATGTTATCAGGTTTTGTTAAGAATCTTTCAAATTTTGTTGTCAAAATTTCGTCCCAATATTTAATGATGGTTACGGCATGGTGGCGTGAAGTTCCTATTTACTGAAACCATATTATGGCATCAGGTAGACATGGAATTTATTCATTGAAAAATAGACATGGTAAAAATGAAATAAAATCATATCAAGTCAAAATAGTAGTGCAAGAAGCCTGATCTGTTCTAGTAGCCCATTGTTTTAGCTCTCTTTCTTCCATCAGTGAGGATTTCTGTCAACTCAATCATGGTAGTTGCATCGTTTTCACCATTTAGAATAAATATACATTCTTCAGAAAAACAATCATTCGGAAGATATCTAATTATGGATAATAGACTCCATCATTAACTCACAATCAGTATCTTCAGTAGATTCCTGAACTATTTGTTTTCGGTAAAAGTGCTTTGTACTTTTTTCAATAATTTCAGAACTGTGCTATGCCTAATATTAATATCACGAGGAAGTTGTCGAACTGAAGTTACTATATCAACAATGCTTTGCTTCTTCTTAGGTACATCTCTCACATAATTAAACTTTTGGTAACGATATTCAATTTTGCTGATATACCTTGGCTAATGAGTAGTATATTTGGATATTGGTCCCTAAATATTGAAGCAACATCCGTTTGAGTTTAATACTTTTTTCCATAACCTAGCATTAACAAAATGTCCATACGAAGGACTTATACCGTTAGATAAGATATTTTTCAATCAAGTTTTCAAATGTACAAATTACAAATGACACGTAAAAAGTAACACTAATACAAAAATAAAATTCGAAGTACGGGTATGATCATACTTATAAATTTCTTTAAACTGAGTTTGAGCAGTGCCTCAAAACAAAATAACTAAGACAAGATAAAAAAGTGAAGAAAAGAAATGTGTTTTACAATTAATGCTCATAACAGAAAATATAAATAATAACTAATAAGTAAAACTTCTTGCATTATTTACCATACTGACAGCGTATACAGACAGACGATAAGATACTGGAATGACATAAATTCTTGTTAAATGAAAAAGACCCATTAGCAAAGACCACAAGAAGTGATCTTTGGGTAGAAATACATAGTTGGCGATATAATATTTAGATTATATTTCCTGACGGAAAATATGAACAGAGATTTGAATTTCGTACAATTCCAAATATTTCTGGATTTAATTATTTTATTCGAACATTATTACAAACCTCATTTGTGTTACAAATGTATTTGGTTCTAGCGCGATGGTGTTCCTGGACATTATTTTGCAAATCATATAATATTTTTTAACTAAACTGAACAGGTTGAATAACCCCGAAGATCTCCCGACGTAACCCATCTAGATTGCTTACTTATCCGAAAATTAGGGTCTATGTGAATCGGTCAAGAAGCATTAGAGAACTGATAATAAAATTAAGGAAGCTTATTTATGAAATTTAATTCAATTTAATTGTCTGACACTGTTAATTAGATTGCTGCTAATTTCATAATGATGGTTACTTTGAACAACTTTCTAAAAATTTAAGTTTTGTTAAATTTATTTCATTGTAATAGTGAAACTAAATATATTATTAAATATTTCCGTTATCTACTAATCAAATTTAGATTTTTCCTTTGTTGAATTTGATTCTAAATTCAATATTAGGAGATTGGTAGTGAAGAGTTAAACAGAACCTCTAGGGGATATTGTTAGGTGGTTAAAATACAGCAGCGCAAATTTCAAGGGGGCCAATATAAGGATTCCCTTTGTTGCTAAACATAACAATATATTCCACCACTTTTAGCATTAATACCACTTATAGCATCAATTTGAATTATTGTGCTGAATGTGTTTATAAAGTTTACAACGAGTATCATCATCATCATGAGGTCATCAGTCCTAAGACTGGTTGGACGCTAACCTCCAGCTTCCCCTATCATGTGATAACCTACGCATTTCGCTAATTGTGCTACAACCTACATCCATTACTATTTGTGAGCAGTAGTCTAATCTAGGCCTACCTCTGCCTTTCTTCACTCCTATTTCTGCCTCCAAAATATCGCGGACTATCCCTCCATGTATCAGCAAGTGGCCTACTATTCTATCTCTTCTCTTCTTTATGCTTTTCCACATACTTCTTTCCTCGCCGACTTTCTCTAATACTTCTTCGTTTCTAACCCTATTAGTCCACGGTATTTTCATCATTCTTCGGTAACACCACATCTCAAAAGCTTCTAATTTCTTCCTACTTGCTTCCCCTACCGTCCAGGTTTCGCAACCGTATAGTGCCGTGCTCCATATATACGTTTTCAAAAATCTGTTTCTTTCTAAGTTTATTACCCCCGAGCATAAAAGTGCTTTCTTTTTGTTAAAAGCTACTCAACTCTGCGGTATTCTTTGTTTTATATCTTTATCGCTTCTTCCATCCCAATTTATTTTACTTCCTAAATAAGTGAAGTCTTTAACTTCCTTCAATCTTTCATTATTAATTTATACTTTCGTTTTTGCTCTGCTCTCGCGCCCTCTGCACACTAACACTTTAGTTTTCTTTTTATTCACCCTCATTCCGTATTCCTCTGTCAACACTACCTCCATTTCGTTCAACGCTGATTCTAATTCCTCTTTACTAGATGCTAATACTGCTATATCATCCGCGAATCTCAGCATTTTTAGTTTCTGTCCCTGTACTTTAATTCCGAAATCCACTCTATCTTTTACGACATTAATCGCCTCTTCGATGTACAGATTAAAAATTAGTGGTGATAGCGTACATCCTTGTCTTCTCCTCCTTGTCTTGTACTCCTTTCCTAATACCTACTTCCATTCTTTCCCCTTCTACTTCCATAACACCAGTTTGCTCTTTGTATAGATTGTGTACTACTCTCCTATCTCTATACTTGATTCCCGCGCTCTTTAATATCTCGAACATTTTTCCCATATTACATTATCAAAAGCTTCTTCTAAATCTACAAATCCTATATAAGCGTTCTTTCCTTTTTCTATTGTTTTCTCTAACATTACTCTTAGCGCCAGAATAGCTTCGCGAGTTCCCCTATTTCGCCTAAACCCGAATTGGTCTTCTCCTAGTATTTCCTCCGCTCTATTTTCCATCCTCTTCTGCACTATTCTGGTTAAGATTTGTGACGCTTCCCACGCGTCCCACGCGCGTTAGGCTAATCGTTCTAAAGTTCTCGCATTTGTCGGCTGCTCTCTTTTTCGGTATAGTAACGATAATGTTCCTCTTATAATCCTCCGGCATCTCGCCCGTTTCATATATGTATTTTACCAGTTCAAACATCCTATTTACTACTTTGTGTCCCGCATATTTCAAAATTTCCGCCTGTATTTTATCTACACTCGGCGCTTTATTGTTCTTTAGCCCCCTTAGTGCTATTTCAAATTTACAACGAGCAATAGGCCAAACAAAACTTTGCTTCTGTTATCTGGCCTCAACTTTTGTCTCTCACTGTATATTAAATATAAATCCGTTGAGCATCTCTGCCCATTTATTTCCTTCAAGCAATAAAACCATTTACAGCGGCTAACGCATTATACAGATACGTACCGCGATTACTTCATAGTACAATCATATACCTATGAATCAAATATAGAAACCCAGCCACATTTGTAAAACACACTGTCTGCCTTTTCCTGAGATGGATTAATTATTATTATTAGAACATAACGTTAATTAATGCATACATTGTGGTTTCAAGGATGAAAAACAACGTACGAAGTCGGTGTGAGGTGATTATTAAGAATGGCTCACCATGTTAGTGTCTGTTTAATAAAAGTCCTAAATATTAGTGACAACAGATAGTGAATTGTTTTGATCCATTGCAGTTTGTTGATTTGTGTTTTTTGAATTGTGAAGATTGTCAGGTGAGTTGTTGCTCGTTTAATCACATTTAAATGAAAAATATATGACGACTTGTATAAATGAACGGTACAAATATACTGTTAGTACAAACTAATACATGACATCGAACCGTATGCATCGTTTTTATAAAATTCATGGAATAAGTTTCAAATAGATCTCAAAACTAAAATAGTTTGGTTACCACAAGACCACTCATACATATATTCATACTTTTAATAATGGTTATATCTAATGACATATATTTAATGTTACAGTTTAATCTCGGCATAACTGGATATTAAAAGTTACTTCACTACGGAATTGTGTTTTACATTGGAATATAAATAATAAAGATAAAATTACATAGTTATTATAACCAATAATTACAAATTATTACTACTAGACAATAGCTTACAGTTATGTATTATACATTATCGTATAATACGTACAACTAAACTGATGAATATTATACAGTGCATCCGAAAAGTAATGTATAAATTCGATAATCTATATCTACTAAACGGCTGTTTTCGTGTGTGTGTCACGAAATTTTAAGGTCGATGTACGAAATGCTTTTCGTCCGAATTTCGGCATTATGACAAAATCAATATAGTAAATCGACCCTTGCGAACAACGTGGTAACTTTTTTTTTATTCCGAAGCCTCTAGAGGTAAGGAGGTGCCTTCGATATGAGCAAGGAGGTGGCGCAATATTATTGCAATTTGCTTACTTGTATTTATACTAATGTGTTCTTTTTTTAAGTCAATCCCCTATTTTACTTTACTGTACACAAGAAAGTTTATTTTTTCAAATAGAGATTTCATCTGAAAAATATACATTGGTGACGTTCTAAGTTTCAAAAATACGGCTCGAAAAATTAATGTGGCATATAAGGTATATATTTTGGCACATCTGAGTGGTTTAAAAAAAGCATTGATACCAATTTTATTGAATATATACATTAATTTTCGAACTTGTTGGATATTAGCAAGAAGTTATCGAATACAAAATAATTAAGTAAATATTGCGTACTATTCGTACATAAGATCAACACAGTATAATTTTCTGTGTCCATTGGAGTATTAGTATCCCTGATTTTGTTACTTGGTACTACTCGTACTACTTATGTAGCAACACTGATTTATTTTTTGAATAATTTAAAATAGCTATAATGTATCTATTGATAGAAAATCACTATTTACATGAAGTGGGAAATTTGAATAATTTAAATATTGTTTATGCATTATTCTAGATTCATTAATTGTTTCGTCCGTGTAATAATATAAATTAAGTATATTTTCCATTTATAAAAAATTATTCATATTCTTTGTATATATCTATTTATTATTATGCATTAATTACATATGGTATTTAAGATTTAATAATATTTAATTTGGTAAGAAAATTTTAGGTTAAACTTATTTTCTACGACATAAACTGCATAACTAAACTTCAATCTTTATTTCTATTTTTCTTACAACAAATATTCGATCACCTAATGTAAATATTATAAGTTTTTAATTCCGTACTGATTAAATTCTTTTGCAGTTTTAGTTATTTTGTTTATCATGCTGCTATAGTTATATAATAACGATAACATGAACTTTAATAATTACTTTAGAATTTTTTAAATACTATATTCGTTTCGTTAAAATATAGTCTACAACATGAGTGTATTTGTTATGTTTATAAAATTTTTGTACATTATAGAAAAGAGCATTTTATTTTTGTTAATTTTGTTTTCCACAACAAATATATTATTTTGTTGTCTTATGTATAATAAAGTATTACTTCAAACTTCACAGCTTCGTAAAACTATTCGCTATTTAATATTTGATTCATTTAGAAAAATCTCCAATGAATAGCAAAGTTAAATTGAAGGTGTTATGTAAACAAAATTATATTGATGTATTAATTTCTTATACTTACTCTCATTTTAAGAAGTTTAATGTTACGAAAATTCAGAAAAAAATACAAATTCCAAGAAAGAAAGGTATAAAAAATATGTTGGCAACTTAATCCTACATATTTATTTAAATATATTATTAAGGTTGATGCAAAATTATAAAAAGGGGTTAAACTACTTTGGTACATTATGTACGCATACTTCTCTTCAGATAATTTTAATGTTCATCACATTCATGTTCATGTTCACATTAAAATTATCTCAAGACCGACCGACCGACCGAAATCAACATTATTATTAAAAGAACAAAAATATGTATTTTAAGTCATAAAATACATTAACCCAGAGAATTGTGGAATCGCATTTTTCAAATGAAGTTTCCGGAATGACTTTATCTCCCTATCCTAATGTATACCTAATGTTATTTTGTGGGCTATGAGACCAGCAATCAGTTTAAACCTCAGTTTCAGAATACAGAATTATTATTTAAAATCTGTTAATGCGTATTCATATTCATGAAATGAAATGGAAACTGAGAAATACATTTCATTCCGAACTAAAATATCTAAATAAATGTGTCCTAATTGGTAGTAAATGAGCTTTATGATAAACGTTATCAAGTGGGCTCCTCAAGCGAGAGTAGAAAGGCGTATTTATTTAATCCCGATTAATGCTGGTCAGCTAGTTAAGAGCTTAAATAACTGCTGATGCAAGTAATAAATAATATATAACGCTATAGTAATATATGTATGTAACTATAGCATTATATAATTAGTTATATATCGCTAATTTCTTGAAAAAAATGGTTTCCTAGACATTCTATTGTTACTCTATTGTAGATACTTAATGTAGCAGACTATTAATAATAATATTATAAGATATTTAACTGTTTTAAGGAGCATCCCAGTTTGTTCTTTATTTGAAACCAAGTATCCTTTAAACATTTCCTATTACAGTAAGTATTATATTTTTTCATAGTACAGATTATACTGTCTTAGCACTATATTGTGATCAAAAATTATAATAATAACACGATACATTTTAGCACCATATTATCTATGTACGTACTAATCTTACTTCAGCTTTTACGATATTACATGAGGTTGTAACAGATGAGAAGCGTAGGCCTTATTGTAAATATATAATGCCTACCAGTGTAGGCTGCTTGTAATTACAGAATATTTAATTAATCCGTTACTGTTCATTGCCCAAATTATAATATAATGTGTAAGCTGTCTTGTATCAGACATATGTTATAGATTGCGATAACGATACTATGTTATCCATATACGTATATATTTATTTATACATTCTCGTTTGTGCTGTTATTTTTGACCCTAGTTTGAACCCAAGCTTTTCCACCTTCACAACTAAAAAAATAACGAAAATACATTTTTTACTACTTAGTCAATATTATATCAATAGTATCACTTCGTCTCTTTGAGAAGTCTGAAGGAAAAAAATGAGAAATTATGTCTCAAGTTTATTGCTAAAGAAAGTATAAATTGCCTCTTTGAAGGATATATGGAGAATTATTTTTCATGAATGGGTATTCTGCAAATTTTTCAGATGAACGATCGTATTAATTTATCTAATCGTATTAATTTATGTAAATTTGAGTAATATCAAATAGTAGATTGTAAGATTTTTATACTACATGTGTCTGAATAAAATAATATACATTCATATAACGATAATTTTTTTTATCAAAACTGTGTCTTTGATATTGTCTATAGATAATATTTAATATTATATTAGACATAAATCATTAGAATTAAAGATAAAAACGTAAATCAATATATTACATTAATAACACGATTATATTAGACATAAAACTAAAACCTGAATAGAAAATAGCATCTAGCATTTTGTAAAATCATATTAAAATGATGTTTATAAAATATCTATTCAAAGCGAAAATAACTTTCATTCACTAATTTCAAATAAAATTTGAAAGTTTAGAATTTGAAGAATGTTTACTAATTTCAAATAAAATTTGAAATTAGTAAACATTCTTATAACCTATGAGCGATTGATTTTAATCTGAACAATGATTTTAATGTTCAAAGGAATTGTAATAATGTGGAAGATACCATCGAGAAAGATTTTCAATACATTTACCTGAAATAGGCGATACTGAAATTATTTTTTAGTTAATTATGCTTTTGGTCAACGGGACTTAAGCATTTTATTTAAAATAAACAATTCTGTATATTTCTATATCTAAAATGAATTCATTATTGCTATATCTTTGGGGAATGTGTCGAAAGGGTATTGTTACGTTATTTTGTGATAGTACATTTGAAATGATATTATTAATACATAAGCATGTAACTAAAACACAGTTTTGATTCTCTCCAGATAATGCCAACTTTGTTGGCGAAATACGCTTCGGGTGTAGTATACTAAATCAGTGTGATCTTCACACCAAAGGTTCCAACCTACTTCAGTATTAGTGTCTTATTAATAATTCTGTGAGTTCCCTGAAACTCTCCCTATCACTCCTCAGAAACTTTGCTATCCAGCAGCTACTAGGTGTCAAACCTAGCAACAGCTTAGCCTCTATTAGTCACTGGGCGTCCGCCAGAAATTGAGTCTTTCAATCTCTAGCAATTCCTTAATTGCTCTCCTGCCAATACAGTGTGCGATCCAGGCCGCTAGTCCAAGTGTCATTAAGTGCATTTAGGTACTTTTCCTGGCAAGCTTATCCGACTTCTCATGACCCAAATACCAGTATGACCAGGCAACCAAACCAACGTCAGATTGTTACTTCTGGCTACTGTTTCTACTGCATCTCTACATTTCTTTACCAACTATTCCATGCAATATTTGTATTCTTCAGCTTTCAGTCTCTCCCTCAGTCCTGAAGCCATCTGTGACCAAGATGTTTCCGGTCAAGGAGATCATGCCATTTTTATAGTCCTCTTTATTGCGCCCAATCATCTTGAATCTATACTCAAAGGTGTAGGAATTTGCATTCTGTTCTGTGGCCCCAAGAAGATGAACCTGCCCAGAATTCCTTTGACTGTTTGATTCCTGGTAGTCACTCATATACATACATCGCTTTCGTAACTGCGGCAATGACCATCACGTCCAGGAGCGAAGCCAGTAAAAGCTTCTACCACTACCGTTGGTGTAATCCGCATGATTCCCGTCATTCCCTTTAGTACCAATGTATAGATCTGTTCCAGTTTCTTCCTGATCGAGACCAGTTGGATATATGACATATTACTATCGAGTAATTATGATGTTAAAATCAGTAATAGATTACCAAATGCTTGGCATTGTAAAATAGTTAATAAAGTTGAATATCGGATAACTCGTAAACCCTAATAAAGTTAATGTTTAATTCGGATTTGTATTGTTTATATATGTTTTTTACATAATTATTTATAATTAAATTTTAATTAGAATTTTTCGTAACCAAAGATTACTTTGCATTTTCAATATACTACCAAAGAATTATGCTAACAATTCATAAAATATATCAACACAGATATTCATCAAAAAGTTCATCATTTACGTATTGAAGAAATATAAGCATGTTAAATATTAAAATTCAAAATTTCCAGCAAAATTGCGTTTACTTCCGAAAACGCAACTGTTTGTCTAAGAAATTTGATAATACAAATTTTCGGTAATCTAAACCAAAATACGCGAATTTAAAATTTGTCATATAGCGCATTTCCTGTGTGATTTATTTGCGGTAATAAAACCGCAAATTGGTTTATGTAAACCGTATTAACAATTAATTTGTATACATATTTGCTATATCGAATGAAAGAAAGACTATCGGCTTATATTTATTATTTATGAAGAAAATCCTCTGTAAAAGATTATTTTGACAGTAACTAATGAGTTCCAAATTCCTATATCCATGGATATATCGTATCCATGAGGATATGGTATACTATTCCCCGTGATAAGGTATTGATGATTTTGGCAATAAAATTGATGGAATGTGAAGTATTAATCCATTTTTATGGAAAGAATTTACTGACCAGTCAAGAAAGGAAAGAAAATCGACTAGGCGAAAAATGGACTAATACTTCACTTTCCATCAATTTTATTGCTAAAATCAACAATACATTATCACGGGGAATTATATACCATATCCATTTTTTTCTTTCGACGTATTTTCCTTTTACCACTATTTTCTAAGCTCTTTCCCTCAGATTTCCAGAAAACTGATGTTCTTTTGGAATATACATATTTGAAAAGACGTTTTTATGATACAATTTACTTTTATTTTATGTCACGAGGCAACCACATCCTTTACCTTACAATTAGATCTGTATTTAGTGTAGATAAGACTAATGCATCTGAAATTATTGCATAAATAAACATTGATACGATAAACAAAACATAATACCCTGTATGTCATTTAATATTTAATAAGAGATTGATATAAGAAATATTAAAACTTCGCAATAAAAAACTATGGAACATGAAACGCATACGAGGTCGAAACACACTGTTGTTGCGACCTCGTATGCGTTTACCATACCAACCATAACTAATAACCCATACCAACCAGACCAACATAAGTTGGCAATAACGAAAGAATATAAGAATCAGAACTACATAATAGATTATGATAACATATTGAATACAAGTTCTTATCCACACATTATTGAAAAACCTCTGGAACTTATGAACAATAAAAATAATTTTACCGGATAGGACGAGTACTGCCTTAGTACCTAATACTTGAAAATTTGCATCGTCAAGTACTACTCATATAAAAGATTATGACACATACTAGTCATATAAAATGTTTATGTTATGTTACGATTAATCGAACACGATTATCGTTACACCACAGGGAGCAAACCTATAAAACAAAAAATAAGAAAGTCCATAAGATCCGTCATCCTATATTTGTGACGAATAAAATTAAATAATAAACACCAATGAAGACAGACAAAGTCAGTTAGATGTTACATTGTTTCTAAATTTTACACGTGGATCTTCATCTGCAGGTGTATTTATGACATGTGAAGGTTATTTATCCTATATTAATCCTGTCCTTTCATGTAAATGGCAGAGATGGAACGCTTATGTAAGATCAAGCAAAATAATCTTCGTAAGTTGACAAAACAATATCTAAAGTTTAGTAATTACGGATATGTTATTTCTTTGTCTAACTGTTTTACACAGAAGTTTACTCTTTTATCTCATAATGAACCAAGCCATGGAATATATGGACTGGGTTTAATGAGGACGAATGGTGTTCCTTGTTCTAAGGAAGATAATAGAATGATTAACAAAATGTCAAGATATTTTTGATAACAACCACGGTAAAAACCGGAAGAAGTCAGGTAAATTAACTTCAATTATGTAACTAGATGTGATCTAATACATAGTCTCCAAATATGGTCTCCATCGAAGGTTCCAGCAGAATATAATCAGAAGATGACTAAAACTAAAAAAAAAATCAATGTTAGTAATATCCTGATGATAATAAATTGGTTAGCCAAACGCGAATTGAGTGTCGTGTAATTGTTCAATGTTTTGTTGTGAAGAACTGGAGAAAATCTTCAAATTTTATTTTTGCGCACTCAACTATATGCGGAAAAGTAATGTAATAGTGTAAAAAGAGTTTTTTTCTGGAGTTTATTTTTCGTTTTTTGGCCTAAAAATAAAAAAATGGTTTTTAAACAATTTTGCGTGTGTGTGTGTCGTTGCGTTGTCGTTGTCGTCGTTGTCGTGGTTGTCGTCGACATTAATAAAATTTCTTGTTAGCACGTTATTCAACTAAATCGTGTCGGATCGATCGGGTTCTGACTGATTCTGATCGGGGATGTCTCCCAGATGACACCTATTAATTTTGAGGTGGATATAACACACTCTACCATGATCAGGGGTCATGAGAAAGTACAACGGTGGACTATTTAGAATTTTTTTTGTTAGCACGATCACTCAATTAAATTGTATCGGATCGATCGGGTTTCGACTGATTCTGATTAGGGACGTAAACCAGACGACACCTATTGAGAAGGATAGGATACCCCACCCTGTCCACGGGTCATGAGGAAGCAGGATGGTGGACTATTTGAAAAAGGTAAAACTTTGTGCATAAAACATAAATTATGCATTTATGTGTTGGTTTATTTTTTCCCAGCCAATCAATTTCTAGATAGAGGTGTTCTACGTGCGGAAAAGTCCGTTTTAAGATTTTAAAACTCTTTATTTATGTACTGGTTTGGACTACGTTATCTAATTACTGAAGTATCAAGATAATTTATTATCATTACCATGTCTTATCCTGTTACTCTTCAAGACCACTAGATGGGGTACAAACCACAAAACCGTGTGTGTTGTAATCTTGTTGTGCTAGATGCATTAAGTTTTTATAAAAACAACGCCATTAACTCCAAATTTCATAATAATGTCTAAATTTAAAAGTGATGCTTGGTCTCTAGATTAAAATTATTTTTGTCAGTGTTATGTTTAACTATGTTACTGTTTGATGGGGACTTAGGTATTTAGATGTGTTGCAGAAAGTCTAGTTACAGTTTTTGAACAGAATTCTTGGGATTCACTCAACAGTCAATCATTCTTTTGAAAACTGAGAGAGTGGGAAGAACTTTTAACATTCTTAAACTAGCTGAACTGAATGGACACAATCATAAACAAATTATCATCAACATATTTATCTCCTGATTTGAATCTGATTTGAAGACAAATCGAATTTGAATATATTTGAATATAAGAATCCATATACTTTATAGATTCAAATCAGATTTGTTCTGTACGCAAAACACAAATATAATAAACTTTGTCGCCGTTTTTTTCAAGGGTGGATCCAACTTAAACTGCTATGAAACCAAATACATACTGTGTTCAGAATTTAGATTTGTTTATTACTGGCCCACAGAACATAATTTATTTTGATGCCAATGTCATTTATGTATATGTTTGTAACACTGTTAAATTAAGATCATTTGTATTGTTCAATATTTTGTTATAGTTTTACTTACATCTGTTATTACTGAAAATTTGTTAATTTTAAAATATATTGTATTACTATTATTATTATTATTATTATTATGTTTTGTGGGTTTAGGCCTCATCAGCCACTGATCGCATGGGTAGTCCCTTGGCGATCCCCTCATATCCGGGTCATTATCCAAAAATGCTATCCCAAAAAGGAGCAATTTGGGCACGTCCTTCGCCTTAAGCTTCGCCTCTTCTAGGATAACAGGGGTCCCTAATATAAGGCACCTCCTCTCCTTCAATGCGGGGCAGGTATAAAGAAGATGAATCGAGGTTTCCTCGTCTTCTTTGCAGTATCTGCATGCTGGGCTGTCAGTCTTGTGCTTATTCAGGCTACTATGGTGGCCCGTTATGATTCCTACCAGGGTTCTGGCTTTTTGCCTGTTCACTTTAATGAATTCTTGGGCCCATTTCTCAATCTCTGAGTATTCGATGAAGAGTTTGGTTATTCGACAGCCCGTTATTTTTCTCTATTCTGGTCTCTTGCCCAGTCATTGATGCGGTCTTTGATCAGATTCTGACTTATTTCCACTGCAGGTTCTGGTCCATAAAGGTTTCCCTGGTCCCTAGTTTGGCAAGGTCATCTGCAATAAGATTTCCCTGAATGCCATTATTCCCAGGTATCCATAAGAGTTCCACCGGTCCCTTCCCTGCCAAGTGATTCAATGCTTCATAACAATTATAGACCAGCTTCGACTTTGTCGCTGCTGAATTCAGGGCTATCAACGCCGCCCTGCTATCCGAGCAGATACATACCCTCTCCTGGGTCCGATTTTGGTCAGCCCCCAGGACACCGTATGTATTTGCAACAAGCTCGGCCTGAAGTGCGCTAGTGTATTTACCCAGGGGGAAGGTTTTACTTATCCCATCGCGTCGCCTATACACCCCCGCACCCGCTCTGTTCTCACTCTTGGCTCCATCCGTGTACCAGATGTCTCAATTGAGCAGTAATCCAGCTCGACCCTCTATACAGTCGGTCTTACTGGTGAGGGTGATGTTATATTTCGTGTCAAACAGGAAGTGGACACCCGTACTGTCAGAGGGCATCTATAGGAGCCCATCCTCAGCAAATATTGTCTTAATATCTTATATATATATATATATATATATATATATATATATATATATATATATATATATATATTCACACACACTCACATGTACTATTTATTTCATCGCTATTTGCCAAATAAAAAATTCTCTTATCTTGCCAATAAATGGAAGTCTACACCGAAGTATAGCCATAAACAAGCCACGGTATGAGATAAGAGCCGTTTGGTATTTTTTATTTGGAAAATAGAGGTGAAATAAACTATACGTATTGCTGTAAACATTTAGAAGTAATAAATATTATAATTAGTATTATTACAGAAAATCGTTAAAATAAACAATACTTGTTTTGAATTATCACGAAGTACAATTAAGTAGAACAAGTTTTATTGATATGTCAATGAAATTAAACTATAAATACTGTGCCAAACACCAATTATAATAGAATAATTGATGAAAAACCCATTCTATATTAAAAACCTCATATGCGCAGGTATTGTTAAATGAGACGTCTTTCTCATTGAAAAACATCCTGCCGAATAATTCTAAATAACTTAACGAATTAACAAAGTTTGAGATTTGCGTGTAAAGACAAATTTAATATATTTAATTTTTCACGTCGCGTCGTTGCCCTGGCGTTTCGGTAAAAAGTCATTTGAATAGAAATGACTTGCTTCGTTAATCGCAATCTTAATAAAATTTGGCTGGCTTACATAAAAATATCATAGAGATTATTAATGAGCTTGAAGATTATAAACCTTCAAATTTAATACTAATTTTCAGGAAATATTAAACTGTTTCTTGAGGACGCCCTAGGGTTTCACCGCACCATCAATAGGAAATCCGTTACCCGCGGCAGATATTTAATTACTTGATTGTTCTGGTCTCATTAAAGTTATTCTGTCTCCAAATGAAGATTTAACGAAGTAAAAAATAATCAATACTTTAGAGTTATTAATTTAAGGCTTTGTTTCTGCATGTTAGTACATTTTTAAGTATAATTTAAAATAATTAAGTTATAAATATTTATAACAGGTGTCTCAGAATATTTGCCTTTCTTTCGGTGAATAAAGCTCGGTTATTAAAGCTCGGTTATTAAAAGAACATACACTATTTTGTTTTAATTTACAATGCAGGAAAGATATGTATGAAAAATGGCATCGTCAAGGTGTCTTCCTCATGCCGCTGTACTTTCTCAAGGTGTAACCTAAAATTTGGGACAACTCGCCACCATAATCCTAGTTCGATTCTCTGGATTTCCTCACGTATTCTGGCTTTTCACTGAAGCAAGTGTATAGTACTAGGAGCATCAGTGTATACTTTTGACTTCAAATAAACCCTAGATTTCAAATAATTAAGAAATCTATCGACGTTAAATTGGGATATTCTGGGGGCCAATTACTGATCCCCTGCTTACAGATCATTTTTTCAAGTTCTAGTGGTTTTTATTAATAAATTTTCAATATGGGCTTATGGGAAATATAGACCCTTCTTGTCTGTTGTGTAATAATCATATGCGCCCGCACAATCGTCAATACTATTTTCCGAGATGTTCAACAAACAAATGAGGAAATATTTCAGGGCACATTGTCAACCATATCAAATCTCAAGCAGATTATGGAGATATAGATATGATGTATAATTTTATTTTAATCTCATTTTCTGTATTCCCTAGTTTTGTTTACAAATTTTCAACAATGTATTTATTCTGAATTTATTGGGTCGTTACTTGATGGAAATCCTTATTTATACAAAATTAAAACATTCGTTGGTTAGATTTTCACTTTTTATTTGTTAAACATAACAATTGTTTCGCCAACACAGTTGCTTCTTCAGATTTTGAGTACATATACTCCATCATCTATGATAGATAGATTTTGAGTACATCTAATAGCTAAAAAGGCTTACAATAAAGCTATACAGTAGGTATATCCTAAAATTAGGGATGAAAATACATATAATTTCAAAATTAAAACACACATAGGGTAACCATCTCAGAAAGTTGTACCGTTTTTAAAGAAATGAAGGAATAAAATAGCATACAGAACTAATAATACTCTTGAAAAACACTTAAAAAATGCTAAAGATAACACCAATACCAAAAATAATTCAGGAGTCTATAAGCTGGCTTGCGGTACTTGCCCTAAGGTATATATATAAGACAAACAGGAAGAAACTTCAACACGCGAATAATTGAGGCAGACCATACCTTTAACGAATAATTTTAAATTGTACATGTAGAGAAGAAAGGCTTAAAATTAAATTTATCAGAATCTTTAGAAATTAATAAAGCAAAGAAATCTGATGTGATCAAAAATCAAATCGAATCAAATGATCAAATAGAAACAAACTCATCTCCGCTATTAAGTTGATTTTAGTTCTACATGTTATCCAAAAATCTTGTTTAAAATTTACCATCTGTTTAAATTTTATGACTTAATAACAATAGTTTAATATTAGAAATTCCCATAGTAATAAACCTAGAATTATCCTAGTTATATAAACGCAGTTCCACAGCGTAAAATTTAGTCTATGTACTCAACATCTGAAGAAGCCACTGTGTTAGCAGAACAATTGTTATGTTTAACAAATAAAAAGTGAAAATCTAACCAGCGAATGTTTTAATTTTGTATAATCTATTCTTGAAACGTCTGATAAAAATTAATATTTTATTTACTGCCCCTTTACAATTTTTTAAAAGTTAAAATATGTCAAATTATTTTTCGGTCAATCACGGAAGCAGTGTCCTTTTATGGTTACAAATTGGCCAATGGCCATATACATTCATAAAATTGCCAGTTTGGATTAAGTGAGCCAAATTATAATCACCAAAAATAAATAAATATATAATTCATGTGACTGATAGTACGTTAAATAAAATTAATATAGAATAACAAATATTTATCGTCAATAAAATAATCCTTACAGAATAACCGTAATATTGTCTATATCTATTTATTATCTTATTTTAATTTTATTTATTTTACAAATGTTTTAAATTTAAATCTAAAAAATGATTTTAAGTTCTTAAAATATTGATTGAATTTTATGCATATAGGAAAGAAACTAGCACTTATTATATACAGTATATTCCTCTCTCTTTATTGTTTTAAATATACAACTAAATTTTATCGTTTAATTAAATCGTTTGCTAAGTTTTCCATTTAGTAGCGAAGGATTTGAAAAGGAAAGCAGTTTATTAAGGATGTAACTAAATGTAACAGATGTCCTAAATATCCTACTCACATGGTGGATAAATTAATTAGAAAATATAAATTTAGGGAAATTCTTCTTAACTACACAACCTTTCAAGAACACTTCAAGAATTTCAAATTGTGTCAATTTTATGCGAATTGCAATTTGCTAAAGGACTCAAAATAGATTTCGTATTTGAGAATGACATTAGTGCACTCTTCTGTAAACAAACTGCAACGACTCTTACTAAATCGCAAAGATAAAAATGTTGCAAAAGTAGTAGTCAAAAGTATTTTGGGCAGACGGAAAGAGGAATTGTAACTAGGTATAATGAGCACAGGGATCACTTAAGGTATGGAATATTAGAGAAATCTTGCGTTGCTCAACGTGGTTTTGAATACTCATAAAAGTAAAATAAAAAAGTAAAATACTCATCATAAAATAGGCAATCATAGAATAGATAGATAGTAACTTAAAGTGAATTAGAAGTATAATCAATTACAAATTTTTGGATACACTTGAAAATATGAATGTATGATGAATGAAAGTTTGTAACATTTATGGATCAATGGGGTGAATATTTATAGTTTATTTCATCGCTATTTGCCAAATAAAAAATCTGTAAACATTAATAGTAACTTTGGCTTATATTTATGGCTAGGCTCAGGTAGACTCTTCCGTTTATCGGTAAGATGAGAGAGTTTTTTATTTGTAAAATAGCCATGAAATGAATTATACCTCATTACGGGTCACTAACCATGAAGGGAAATGGTTATAATAGATTAGGTAATAAAGTGGTGCAAGAAACTGGACCATATTGTTTTTTCACTGTCTACTATGAAGAAAAATAGTTACATTAAATGAATTTCTTAATAAACAGTGCGTAAAATCTGAACAATTATAGGTATATCTAGAAATTAAATGTAGTTTAAAAATTGGTTTCATTTATATCCTAATGATATACTTACAAACTTAGTTGACGAAACATGCATCGAGTAACCTCTAATCTTTCGATCTACGTGAAAAAGTGATCTATGTTTCTTTTATTATGTTTATTACGAAACTAACTTAGGCAACGACTGAGTTTCTAACTGAGACTGAGATGGATAGTGCATCAACAGGATAACAATTTTACTAGCCAATAAACGTTGAGAAAAACTAAGCCTTTACTGTAAAAACAATACGTGTATGCCCGTCTGTGTTCTAGCTTTTGATTTATACACGTATACAGTTCACGATATGTCAGTTCAAAATTATACAACGAGCTATTAAAATTATATCGAAATTATTCTATTCTTATTGCAGTCTCTGTGTACTAATTCATACCGTTGTTTTGAAAATATGTATACCGTATTAGAGTGCACATAAGATTTATTAATATAATAATTAGTGTCAAGGAGGTCATGTGAGTTACTGCGACATCAGATATTAAATTCATGTGACTGATAATCAGACAAAAACAAAAATAAATCTGGCCCATTACATTATATTTTTGATAATTAAACAATATAATATCCTATAATTATACCAAATTCAAGTCAAATACTTATATGAGATCAAATACACTGCAAAATGATATGGTAATGTTTTTATGGTATATATATTTTATTCCTCTGTAGATTTGTTAATGTTAGTGGGGGTTATTTGAATTCAAATTGGCATTTATTCGCGTAAGGTCAGTTTATAAATATTTTAAGGCCAGGCGTCATAGATAATAAAACTCATGTGACTCCGTTTATGGAATACCCAAAAACACAAATAAAAGATAACTTTGTTTCTATTTTAGTAAATATAAATACTTTTAATTTAATATATAATAATATATTAACAAAAATCATGAATGCTGTGGACAATCAACAAGAAATGTAGAATATAACAACAAATTCTAGGTGACAATTTATGACAAAAATGTTTTGAAATAAATATACTTTAGATATTATGTGATTTCTATGTTCTTCTATATTTTTTCATATAAAATACGTTTGAATCTTTTTTGAAATTGTGAACACTGTTATATTCTTTTTCAAACCTTGGCGAATCCATACCACCAATTCATAACCAATATCCTCATCATAAGAATATATCGTACTAAGGGAACACGATTAATAATATCAGCTTCGATGTATCAAATACATCATTATAAAATATTCATTTTTGCAATAATATTTATTTCTATAATATGTGAAACATTTATTCTAAGAAATATTTATATTCAATAAAATTTCTGGTATAAATGAAAAAAGATAACAATAATATTATTTACACATATTTCTATTTTCCTAAATAGAAATAACTACTTCATCGTATAATAGTAAACAATTTACTATATATCTACATCATACATTGTTTGTATATAATTTCTATACTTTGTGTACATTTACCCTCTCGTGGTTTTCTTAATTATCTTCGCTCAGCGGATTTCATGTAACAAATAGCATTTTTCATATTCTTCGCACTTTACAATTTAGCAGGTAGATGGCCGTAGTACTATTTTGTATGCGCATTCACTCCCTAGGCAGTATACACGCTTAGTGTAATCAGATGGTGTATTTCTCTTAAATCTTTTAGTAAGATTATAATCATATTAAGACAATAATATTACGTCATAGGTGATTATGTTTAATAAATGAATGCATATTTTTAAATTTTAAAACATACCTACACTTTTTAAATAATTACTATAAAATAAGGTTTGGTTGGTATGCGATTTGAGGTGTTCTAAATATTAAAAAATAAAACATTAAATAATTATGAATTATTAAAAATTATAGACTTTGAGCACTTTAAATAACAAATAAAAAATAAATTATCTTAATAAGTGATCAAACTGGCGACATTCAGCAGATTGACAATATCATAATTGAGTAGCGAAGGCTCTTAAGGAGCTTTGAATTGCATGTTGGAATATTTCTTGAACAGTCATCATTTTGTGGTCCTTCAACTCCTTTAAAGACTGATGATTCATGTGATGAATAACTGGAGGTATTAAAGGCCTTAAATCTTGTGATCGCGGTAGCAAATCAATATGTAAGTATTCTTAGACTTTGTAAGACTACTAAGTATCCACTTTGTAGAAATACTGTTTAGGTACTGTCCAACGTTAACTTCATAATAAGGTATAGACATTTTCATGATGATACCAGTTTCATTTTATAGTCCCGCAGCATTTGTCTGATCTGGAAATAAATGGTTTAATGCTGGAACAATTTGTCTGTAAACATAATAAATACAATATTAGACTTTAGAGTTAGAATAAAGTTATACAGAAACTGACCGCCTTCCCCTAAAATCTCAGGCTCCAGAAGGGAAGGTTTACATAGAGACGAGGACACATACATATACTTAAGGATGAGTACCAGACTCCCCCGTTGGGATTCAAATTCAAGCATACAATGATACTTTCAACAAATGTCACTGCTCATTCTGTCACTGCAGTACAAATGACATTCTTCCAGAATCCTTTATTTAGAAATCAACGAGGAATGATTAACATAATTTATATATCATGATTAATGTAGATAAAAACAATATTTCTTATTTTATTTTCTTCCACTTCAACCTCACTTTGTGTCAAGAATCATTCTGGAATTTGTAGGATAAGTAATTTAATATTACCTCTCAGAAATACAATAACAATGAAGAGAGCTTTAGTTCTATGCCAAAATCGTAAATATGGATTTCCTCAACTAATCTGTAAACATTAACAAGAATTTCCCAGTCGACAGCTTGTATTAATACCACATTTTGTGGGAAAGCACATTTTCCCGAAGATACTTTAACTTTCTCACACGAGTCATTTATTTTCACCTTTTAATAACTGTCATTCGAGCAGTGTCACTTAACAAATTCTCAAAACAAAATCCGGGCACAAATTTCTTAATGAATAATTAATGTACCGTAATAATGCAACTAATGGTGGTTTATTTTTTATTATAGCGATCTATCAAAAGAATATGGGTCGTGGACCTTCAAAGCTGTTCAGTCTCTGACCTACAAACAACACAAAATTAATTACGTCGGAATTGCCAGAGTGCAATTTAACTAAGTGGACTGAGTTAAGTTTATTTAACACTAACACAAGTTTTTAAAAACTATTTATTTACAATTGAAATGGAGCAGAGCCTCCGGCTAACAACAATATTCTAAATTTCCTTTACAAAAAAATGAGAATTTATATCAAATCGGCTTTTGGTTAAACGCCGCGGGACTTGTAATGCCTTCCTTAATTGCGGATGCTGCTTTGACCTTATAACGACTGCCTTGATAAAGGGTAGTGTGTGGTCCATAACTGACTGTGTACGATATGTAGGTTAATGTTAATCGCCGCTACCATTTAATAGGTCAAGCTAATCAAAATAAACAACATAAACATATTAAAAGAAATATATTATTACTGTCATTAATTAATATGTTGCTATTTTATTTGTGTAAAAGAAAAATCAAAAACTGTTCTAAAACATTTTCTTTTCACGTATCAAGCAACAACGAGGAATATTTTAAAAAGGTGCGTAAATTCCGGATTTACCCATGTGGAACTTGCAAATAAACCTAATAATTAATAAAAATTAGATGAGATATTCGATATGTTTTTAATTTTCAGAAAATAAAGTGGACACTCAAGTTAATATCCATGGAGTTAATACTAAAACGCACAATGTTTTGCTCGACGTCTATAATGTGAATAGGAGACTTATATCGTATTTAAAAAAAAAAAGAAGGGGGTTTGACAACAATGTTATTCGTACTGTGATTTAAGATAGTGGATTGAGCCTAATGTAATTGTATGCTTGTGTTCGGGTTCAACGAGAAGAGTTTGTCACCTCTACAGGAACATGGGAGTGTCTGTCCTTGCTTGTATGTGTAACCGTCCCCTCCGTAGCTTAAGGATTTAGAAAAAGAAGTTCGATCTCTGTACCTTATTTTTTCTTTATAGACGGAATTCAATTCTGAGTCAGTAAGTTTTCACCAAGAGATATGCCAAAAGGTACCATTCCCATTGCTATTCTCTTTTTTAAAACCAAAAATGTTCTTACTGTTAATATGCGTTATTCAGTATGTCTCTGTATTGAAAATAATCTTAAGATAACATAGCTCTTCTACTTCAGCAATTTTAACATACCATATCAAAAAGAAATATCACGTATATCATTAAAGTATGAGGTAGTGAGCTAACCCCACTATTTAAGATAAATATTTAAGACATTTTCATTAAAAATATTATACACTATATTCAGTTCACTTGATCTGTACATATTTTTAATTCAGTTTGTCCATGAGAGCCATTTTGACAGGTCTAATATTATGTTTTATCATCCTGCAGCTTGACTATACTGAATTTGGGATATGTCGTAATTAATTAATACCAATAGCCCTATGTTGGTGCCTAAATGTTATGGTCACATGACCCTACAATATAAACAGAAATGTATGCATTACTTTAGATTCATCTCGTATTTGTAAAATCAATATAAATAAAGTAGGTATACATAAATATAATTTGATAAGAATAGAAAGCGATTTTCTTTGACATGCAGGACTCGATAAAAACTGTATTGATATTGAACAGTTTAATTAATGTCACTGTTAGATAAGTTATTATAAGAATGTCAAAATATAACACACAATAAGGTTTATTATGATTCTAATGCATCGATAAAGGATGTATAGAACATAAAATACAGTAAAATTGCCAGTAATCAAACGTAATTATTGGATCTATAATCATATTTTTCATTGGTCAACCCAAGTATACATATTATATCAGTCATATCACTATGCTGGGTGTAATGTGTGTACTTAATTTTGCGGTATATTAATCTAATATTAATATTATTTAGTTTCAAATCATAGCAACGAACGTAACAATATGCTGTTACAAATACTCTAACAATAAAACGTAAAATTAGAATACATGTACAGTGAAACAGCAATAATTGCGTTAGAGTTTTTATTCGGCATGTTGTTTGGAAAATAAATTAATCAACTAAACTGTTTTCAAACAATTAAAGCTTCATAGACTAAACTGTATGCCTTTCATTTAACAAAAGCTCTATTTAAAACATAAAAATAAAACGTAAAAACAATTATATAACTGTTAGAATGGTATACAAAATAAATATCAAATGTATGTATAAATATGTATACAGTGAGAGCGTAAAAGTTGGAACAAATTTGATAAAACTGTTATCGGGAAAGTAATTAAAAAATATTCGGACAGGTCGATTTTATTTTTAGATATATATGTTTTGCCTTACCCTTATCTAAAATGTCATTTATATGAACACTTTTTTATATACGGTATATCAAATTTTGTCATAGATTATATAATAACTATTATAGTTACTATTTTGAGAATTCTATTTTTTTTCTATTGAACAAATTGAAATGAATTTTTATGAGATTGATTATGGAGACAAAACCTTTGCATAAGCTGAAGCTTGCAGGTTATTTGAAAATACATATCCTAAACAACCTATTATAAATACAACTGTACAACTGCAAAATTTAGAACCGCTCGTACTATGAGAGACAATTGTTCCAGAGAGAGGAGTGGAGAATATCAAACGTGGTATTGTTAATCCATGTGATATTCATTTGGATCTGTTACTAGCTGTATAGGAACATCATCATCACAAATTCGTTAAATCCAATCGGAGCTTGAATCATGTCAGTCATCTGTATTAAGATACGTCAGTGAAGAGGGCTAATTACAGATTGTCATCAGGTTTTCGAAGTTCTTAAAACTTTGGAAAAACTGAAGTCACTCTAGTGGGTGTTTTCAAGCTAGTTGAGCCTAATTTTCTTTTTTCCTTGAGATCCGACTCAGATATATAATTTTCTTATATGATAAAAATTAAGAAGGAAGCCATATTTTCTTGCAATTTAGTATTCTACACTTCACTTGATATCACTTGAATAAAGTTGTCAAACCATATACTGAGTAATTTTTACCACAGTACAAGTACATTGTACATAGTACAAGTATCATAGTTGGGTAGTAGTACATGTGTACTACCCAAAGTATTACTGTGACTATAAAATATCCGTTTACGGCATCAGAGCAACAATGACCTACTGAATTTGTGTAACCTATTTATTTTGACATTGATTTAACTAGTAAATCTATATATGCTTCCGATTTTCAACATATCCTAGTATGTAAATCTGGACAACCTTCTACAATACAAAATTAGTCTCCTGGAGGGAAACATATTCTGAATAGAGCTGATAAACAATTTACAAAGAGAAGCCGTAATGACGCAATCATTTCACATAGCACAAATTTTGATTTTCCAGCATTTGCCCTCGCAAAGCTCCATTCTATTTAGGAGCGTAAAAGTTGACTTGCTCAGCGATATCTCAAAACTGCTGGGGGATTTAATAATAACTTTAACCATAAAATATAAAAAGCTCACATATTTTTTATGTCACTGCGACAGGAATATAAAAATGCAATAAGTTTAAGTTGAATAAGTGTAAAATTCATTTTAATTTCGCTGATTGTGAGTAACGAATATAATTTTATTATAGTCATTACTAAAGGCAATATTTAAATATTGGTTTACCTCAGCCATGGAGAGATCAGATGTATTTTATTTTATATAAATAAATGTGCATAATAACGTGCTTCAAACGCATTAGTATGATATCCATAAGTATGACATATTTTAAATATTTTAATTGTAGCAGTTTCATCAGTATTATTAGCGGCATCGATATTGTAATATGAAAATCAGAAATGAAATACGAAGGTCAGAAATTTCGCATCAACAAAATCACCATCGCCATAAAGAATCATCATGTAATGTATATGTAGTTGATAGTTGTTTTCAACCTTCATATGCCAATTACATTTATTCTAAACATAGTTGATGTATTTAAATGACAAATTATCCATTGATAAGTCTAGTAATGGCTTTTATAATCATTCTAATAGTAATTAATTTGAGCTTACATTACTTTATTAATTAATAATGTAACATTAATTGGATTGATGTATCTGTACTATTAATTGTAAGGGATTCTATAGAAAAATCAGTACATACTTTGATGCAATCCGTTTGTTCATACAACTGCGATAATAACTTTTTATGCTGCGACGGACTAAAATATATTATTCCTTATTTTGAGAACGCCCTGTCTAATTTTAACTAAGGATAAGTTCTAGCGGAAGCATTGATTTCGGGTCGGTTACGAGGTTTCATCTCCGATAATGGAAATTCTGTGGCATAGAGAATTTTATTGACAGTATCAAATTAAGTTCTGCAACGACTGCGTTTTTTTGATGAATTAAACTGGTAAATCATTTTTAATTATGCCACTGTTTTGTGCTATTCATTAGTAATGTATAAAGGACATCTGTGACCAATTAGGAATTATGCGTTGGATAACAATAAAGCATTTGTTATTATTAGATGATAATAAAGGTTAGAAATTATTTTTTCTTGAGTATATGTCTAATTTCTCAGTTTTTCGTACAAATATTTGAACATGATTTTGATGATGATCTTTTCTCTTAATATAGTATTTGTAACGCTAATGATAAATATATTTGACGGTGGGGTTTTAGGATTATATAGGTATATATGTTTTTATAGGGTCAAAAATACTTTTAATTGGTTAACTTAATGTAATTTTGGCAAAATGTCATCAAATTAAGTATTGAAAAATGAGGCATTGCTTTAAATACTTTATTTTTTCAAAAATATTAATGACCCTACCGCGTATAACAATAATTTTAATAGATAAAGTTGTGGCTTACAATTTTGTAAATCTAGTAATACAGATATTTAATCAAATTCTAGAATAATGTATAATCTCTTCCAAATTTCTTCCAGAATCTCTTCCAAATAGATAGTTTCTCAAGTAGATGAGATAGATTGCTACAATTGAAGGAATCTTATGACGTTATCTTCATAATATTGGCGTTTTTCACTCATCGACATGAGAAAATTTTTTACATGTACATTTTTTATATGCAGATATTATTAATTACGTCGCTAGAAATTTTAAGAAATTATATTTAGTTAAGTAAAAATATAATTTGTATTGTGCAACTAATTATTCCACGTAACACATGATCACAACTTGCCTTGTTGTAACATAACCAACATTTAAAAATACATTGTCCACCATTATTTTCAAATGTCGTGCACAAAACAATATTCTTATTACAAAAATAATATATATATATATATATATATATATATATATATATATATATATATATATATATATATATATATATATATATATATATATATATATATAATAGGTGTAATTCAATGCTTGGAGGGCCTTTAGTTCGAGGAGTAGTTGTTACCTATAGCGATTACGTAACAGCCTTGCTATTCGGAAACTTCTTTGATAATCGCTTTGCGGTTTGGTGGTTCTTTTCTCGATTTTCCATTTATAAGTTGCTGTCATAGATCGTATCGATTTAAATGAATACCTCACATATTTGATTCGACATTCGTTCTAGATTGGCGTACCGTGTACGGCACCGATGCTAATAAGTTCGAAGCAGCTGTCTGTCGTTCGGTTTCCATCCAGGACATATGTCGAATCCTACCTGTGGCAGATTTTCTTCCTCTGATATCCTAATGTTAATATTTATATAAAGGGCTTGTAATTTTCAAAGTTACTACTTGTTAGGTTTGTTCCAGTTTCAGTGTATTTCTCCATAAATATTATTCTATTTTTCCGTTTTCCTGTAAAACAGATTGCCTCTAACAAATGTTATAAGTAGACCTTAAAATCATAATTTCCATTACATTTTTAGTATACAAACTTCCTTAATTATGGATTCCTCAATACTGTATGAAATTCCTCAACTACTACTTGGATATTGAAATCAATTTTATTTTTCTAATATGGCTCTGGACGACCGAAATGCGACAAGTGGAATCTTTGTTTCATTATACTGTTTACAAAATAACAGTTAAACTTTCATTTGCCGAATTACGACCTTACCTTAACAAATATGTTGTATGTTTTCTAAACACGTACTAAAATTGTTTTTTACGTTCTGCACTTATTTAATTCAAGGTTGTCTTTGTTGTTTTAATATTATTTCTCATCTCATAGCCGTCTTTACATAATGTAGACACAATAGTCTGTCAATTCAATTATATAAATATGTCAATTAAAATGACATATTGTCTAAGAGTTTTCTCAACAGTCGTAACTCTTCACACAAGTCTTCATATTAATTAGATAATTACTGAGAATAAAATTGAGATTGCTGTTAAAATAATTAGTTTCATCAACAAGTGGAAGTATAATATCAATTACGGTATTTTAAAAATTACAAATAAAAAAGAAGTAAATATACATATATTCAATGTTGAATTTTTTAAGATACCAGAATTACGCAAAGATGCATTTTTTTTTCTAAAGACTTACATATCTATGTATAACTGACAAGATTACAAGACTCCTGTTTTAAAAAATGCTGTTCAAAATAATGTAATAAATAATAAATGACAATACCTATAGTTAAGAAATCGAAAAATGTCTATATATGTATGTACTGTATATAGTTATCTTTGTTAATACATATAAACCTAGATATAAAAATGGTACAAATTTTGTTTTAAAGGCATCTGAGTTATACAATTCTTTAAATATTTCTTTATATTAATTTCATTTATTTTAATTTAGATAACTAGCAATCAGAATAATATAATAAATTCTATAAGCTAATTTGTTGTTTTCTGGGTAAAACTGCCGTATAATGTCATGATGGGGTAGGTCTCCAATGACGAATCCTCATTCCTAATATCTCAGGTAAGATGGCCAGTGTCTTATCAATCTCCTAATGGCGGTAGGGTCACCAACCAGAAATTAGAACTAGAAGGTTCACTCTCCGGCAGTACATTTATATTGCGCTTACAAAGGACATGCTGCCATGCAGCTGTTGAACGGTGGCCTTCTTGAGTGTATTAGGGATACTTCGTATGATACTACACATGCGCCACTTGCTAGATAGCTAATTCTCGCTGGACGACGGGACGGGGTAAGAAGGGAAACTTAGCGGGTGGAGCTTAGAGTGAACCTTCTAGTAGTTCTTCTACTAGTGTTGGCGTAGCGGATGTAATAGGGTATTAGGATGATCTAATTTATCGTGGCGTTTAATGCTAAAGGTCTTGAAGACATCTTTAACAAAGGGCACTTTTAAATCGCTGATTTGTAACATACCAGGGTGCGTTAGTTATTATTCGTAATATTTTCGATTGGCCCCTTTGTATGATGGAAAAATACTGGCACATCCTTAGAATTCTGTGTCATACATCCATATTGGATTGATGATAGTGTTGCGTATTTGTTTCCCGATGAGCTTGCTGTCCATGTGCATATCCAAATATATAGTACTTGTAGTTGTAGAAATTTCTGTATTGTTCAAATTAAGGGTTGGGCATTGACATTTTTTCAGTGTGAAGTTAACTTTTGAAGTGGTAATTTTGTTTCGTTTATTTTGATTTTCCAATTTTATCTCCAGGTATTTATACAAATGAAATGTATTCGCAAATTGTTTGATGCTTCATCAGGAGTTGTGCTGAATGCTAGGATTACTGTGTGATCTGCAAATGTTCCAATGGTGGTGTTTTTACATGTAGGAATGTCAGCGGTATAGACTAGGCTGAGTAAACCCAAGTAGAGTAGATGGCAATACCTACAGTTAAGAAATCAGTGAAGAAAAAATTACAGATGTTATTTTGAAAATATCTGAGTTACACAACTTTTAAAATACTTCTGTACAGTAAAAGTTAAAACTCAAATCGATTCTAAAAATAAAGATAACGAGAAACTTAATAAAGCACAAAGAAAGATACATTTTAGATATAGGGAAACTTAATATAAATTATTTATATTTAATGCATAGAATTAAAAAAATTTAAAAATATAAATTGGGATACAAAACTGAGCCCGAAAGATACAAAGGAATATTTTGAAAATTTTAGGTTGTAACATTTAATGAACAGGTTCAGAAAGTAATGTTGTATTATGCATATATCAAGATATAGTTCTTTTTATAAAATAAACTAAAAAACTGTTTGGTTAATTAATCTTTCCTTTAAATAAAGACGTCCCACTTTAAATCTTTATAAAATAAATTTACCATAATAATTTCAAAACTAAAAATGTATAATAGTTATTCAATTTTAATGTAGTTAAAAACTAATTCTTAATCAATTTGTTATGCAAATTATTTAATAAAAAAGTACTGAAAATAACAATATTAATATACCGTTGGTAGAATTTAATCCAACAGTTAGTAGTAGTAGGAAGTATTTTTTAAGAGTAACCGTTCTCACAACTATTTTTTTTATAATTTTGTTCGGAGTTTATGAATCAATAACTAAGAGATTAGGTATAGTTTAGAAAATAATTATTTCAGCAATACATGAACTATATATCAGTTTCGTTACAGACGTTATTTGAAAATCCATATTTATTTGATTTTCCTGTAAATTATAATTTTAATAAAACATTTAATTTCTTAAAAAACATGCAAAGTGTAATGAAAATTTAATTATTCTGCAAGATATATACGGTATCTATCTTACTGAAAAATAAAATTTCTTCTGAATAATATTCTGAACTCTTTGAGATTGAGTGTAAATAATAAAATTTCACACTTGAATTGAGAATATTTCGTTATCTCAAAGTTTACTAGAATCGCGAACCGCCTGTGACTAAACAAACAAGTATAAAGGAACGATACAGGTAGGTATATCCTTAGCTACTAAACATCTCGTTTTCATCTGTCTTTAGGAAAGGGATGTGAGAGATATGAACGAAAAGACTTCAACGCATAAGATCCTCTTTGAGTTAGAATAGCCGCTTGAGAAAACACGTATGCCAGTTATATTGAAATTGATAAGGGTCTTTCGTATATACTGCCTGAGTACTGTTTCGTAGAGTTCTAAATCTTTCTTCGTCTCACGATAAACCATTTGGCTGTTTGATTTGCATAATGAGTATGATAAAGTAAATTATTCTACGTACATTCTATTTTATTGTATTTGTTATATATAATTCAGAAATCAACCAAATAAATTTTTTATTTATAATTACATTATTATCAATTTTATTATGAAAAATGAGATGTCAGTTACATAAAGCAGTGTATGATATTCCGCCAATTTAATGACCTATTTTGGTATCTATATGATTACTGCTAGATTACTGTGAAATTGTAAATTATTTAATATACATAATTACTTACTTTTCGTTCAACAGTGTATTATTATTTACATTATACATATATTGATTTATCAGTTTGAAATTTATTAAGTTGCTTCACGATCAGTAGAAAAAGCAACGAAAAATTTCAAAAAGTTCAACTCTACAATTTGCGTCGAGAATGCCTATTAACATCACCAAAAAATCTGGGAAAACTTTTAAGACTTCCCTAATAAATGGGTCCTTAAAAAATTGATGCCAACTTAAAGCTCTAAAATATAGTTCACTACAATGAAAACGTAATCGCGTAGACTTGAGATATTCACGTAAGTTTAAATGGGTGTAAGTACAAGCAATTCTTGCTTAACTTTGCCGTCATGTTTGACTATCTGTTGTTTTGTTCGTAATGTCGTAACATAATCGTAATTATTATATCACCTGCAATAAAAGCTATCTTAGTTATTATTGTAGTTATTCAGTTAGTAATTATAAATGTAAAATTATAAATAAGAAGAGGGTGAGGATTTACGAAATTAGTTACAAAAATTACACCTAAAAAGTTATAAGAAAAATAGGTATTGCCACAATATATATTTCACATTCCTATTATTGTTTACAATCATCAGTCAATTTAAATAAATATAAATGTCTTACGACTTGCTTCCAATAACCAACTTCAGAGCACTACAATAATTATCAAAGTGTACAATTATGTAGACTTATAGATACTAGATATAGATGAGTCATCCTTATAGATACTAAAATATAGGTATAGTTACCTATTCATTGTTTGGATATAACTAAGCATTTATATTTTTATCTGTTATACGTGAATCGACAAAATAGTCTGCAATTGGTTAACTGTTGGTATTCTCTGACGATCGCTGCTAACAGCCAAATGTAAATTTATTTTTTTATTAATTTTAATTGACCTAAATTCGGAGAAATAAAAAACCAATTAAATATAATTTATACAGTCAATAAAGCGAAAAATAATTATGGTATCAGTACAGTAATCAAATATTTAAATTAATAGAGGGCGAAATTAATTTTGAATTTTCAAATAATTATCTACCCGTGAAGGACCTTGGTTGATGAAGCGTGAATCATGTTTTGTTTTCCTCATACTAAATTCCTTTCTTACCCTTCTATATGTTACACAACGTATGGCAATATATTTATTTTTCTTTAGCAATTTTAAATAATTCATGTATACCCATTAATATTGTATAATAAAGTCCGGAATTAATTATCGTTTACAATCTCTCCCTCATCTCTCTTAATAAATAGATATACAGTTTAGGAAATAAAAAATTAAGCAAATTGAGTTGGTGAAGTGTATACATATATGTAAATATCTTAAATTTGCTTTTATTAACGGTAGTTAGTTTTTTATTTTACTATGCTTAAAGAGGAACTTATTCTTCGTTACGTTCCTTCTTCGTATTGAAGAAGAAATTAGACAAATTGTAGGCGATATTTTTGGAAAAAACACAGCAGGATTTTATTTGGCTGATTTATTTATTCTAAAATAATTATTATGGATTAGGCTTTCTAAATTTTCACAGAATTTTTTAGTTATCAATTGCAAATTTCATTGAATTCGAAGAACAAATAAATTTATTCGATGAAAGAGATAATATCAATCAATTTAAAAGAAGTATTAATAAATTATGAGTATATAGTGTATACTAAAATATTCTTTACAAGCAATATATTCGTTAATTGAAAAGATACAAGGTTTTCATTTTATTACAACATAAGAAACATAATATAGGTAGATTAATCAAAGGAACGTTATATATTGTCGAACGATTTATAGAGGATATCTAAATTGAATGATTAAACGTAAGCTTCAAAGTATAACTAGAATATATCAAGTTAATTGTGGTCACAAATAATGAAAAATAAATATGCGCATTTACGTATAACAGACTATGCTATTCGTTATATCTTTATTATGATTCTACTATAGGGTTATGTATTATCGTACTTACAGATTTTTTCAACTTATACATTATTAATTATTCAATTAGTAATTCATTATTCCAGGTTATAATTAGTTTTAATTTCATAGATGTAATTATGATTATATTTGCATTGCATTTCACTTTTCCTTGGGTTATGTATAGAAACAAATACACTTCGTAAGTGCATATCATGTCAAAAGCTCCAAAAGTATTTAAAAATGTGGTTCGTGTGGCATATAATGTACAAAATAAGTATGCATACCTGTATATTATAATTCATAAGAACTACTAGTTCTAGAGTAGTTGTAGACGTGCGTAATAGTAGTACGTAACATAAAATGACATAAGTAATGGTACGTTATAATTTAAAAACATCGAAACGCTTACTTTGTTAAGCAGCAGTGTCATAAGCTGGACGAGATTCTTGCTCGGATAACGCTCAGATAAAACCTTAACATAATAATTATTCATCATTCAATAATCAGAAAACATTATAACTATATCTCTGACCAATATTGACTGCATAATGACGCAGTGGTAACAAAGGCCAGTGATCAGCCGGCGCAAACAACCAGTGCCGTGAGCTCGGTCGACGCCACTGCAATCCAGACCAAAATTGTCCACTCTAATTATTAGTCAAAGCAAAACTATATATTATAACTGATATGGAATATACATTCTCCGTGAACTCACGCTGAGAAATAGTTTTTCAAATGGTAACTAACAACGTTTGTTTAAATAAAGTTTATTTTTCCCTTTTTTTGCCTAAAAACAAAAAAAAATGGTTTTTAAACCATCTTGTATGTGTATGTGTCGTTATCGTTGTCGTCGTCGTTGTCGTTGTCGTCGGAATTTATTCGTGTTAGCACGATAACTCAACTAAATCGTGGCGGTTCGATCGGGTTTTAACTAATTCTGATCGGGGAGGTCTCCCAGACGACACCCATTGATTTTGAGGTGGATAACTCAACTAAATCGTGTCGTATCAATCGTGTTTTGACTAATTCTGATTGAGGACGTCTCCCAGACGACACTCATTGATTTTGAGGTGGATAGATCACTCTACCATTTTCATGGGTCATGAGAAAGCACAACGGTGGACTATTTGAGAAATTGTATTTGTTAGCACAGTCACTCAATTAAATCGTGTCGGATCGATCGGGTTTCGATTGATTCTGATTAGGGACGTCTGCCAGACGACATCTATTGATTTTGAGGTGTGGATAGGACACACCCGACCCTGTCCATGGGTCATGAGAAAATACGATGGTGGACTATTCGAGAAAAATTGAAAAAAGTAAAACTGTTGGTTGTTGGTTTATTTTTTCTCGGCCACTCAATTTCGGGATAGAGATGTTCTACGTGCGGAAAAGTCGGCTTTAAGGTTTTATTATTTATTACTTTTCCGCACTCCACTATACGTGGAAAAGTAATGTTATCGTGTAAAGAAAAAGTGAAAAAATAAAATTCTTTTTGGGTTTATTTTTCGCTTTTCGGTCTAAAAACCAAAAAGAAATTATTTAAAAAAAAATGTTGCTGTGTGTGTGTCGTTGTCATCGTTGTTGTTGTCGTCGGCATTTATTCTTATTAGCACGATGACTCAACTAAATCGTATCGGATCGATCGAGTTTTGACTGATTCTGATCAGAGACTTCTGATCAGAGACTTGTCCCAGACAACACTTATTGATTTTATGGTGGATAGAATACACTTTACCATGTTCATGGGTCATGAGAAAGCGCAATGGTGGACTATTTGAGAAATTGTTTTTGTTAGCACAATCACTCAATTAAATCGTGTTGGCTCGATCGGGTTTCGATTGATTCTGATTAGGGACGTCTATCAGATGACATATATTGATTTTGAGGTGGATAGGACACACCCCATCGTCCATGGGTCATGAGAAAGTAGGATTGTGGATTATTTGAGAAAAATTAAAAAGAGTAAAACTGTCGCATAAAACACATATTCTGCATTTATGTGTTGATTTACTTTATCTCGGCCACTCAATGCGGAAAAGTCCGTTTTAAAGTTTTAAAACTGTTTATTTAAATTTTTTAGAACACCACAAATTTGTCGTAACCAACGTTTTCTCTAGATGTGACGTATTTAATCAGTTTTTAGTCTGTTTTCTGTAAATATTTTATTTTTTCCAGATGTTAATATATTACCTAATGATTTGCTGGTTAATATTCAATATTACTATAGCCCATAGTAAATATGTCTATTTATTGTAATACATAAAGAAATATAAAATTAATTGATAAGTAATATTATAACAAAATAATTTCTGCTCTGTGAATATTACCAAATCTATGTAAAACCTATTTAATGCATTTTTTCCTGTTCGGTATCTAAACATTATTATGGGCCCTTAAGATGAAATAATTTTAGAAGAATCGACCTATGATGTAAATACAGCGACTAGAAAAAAGTACGATTCACAGACTCAAAGGGCTAAAATAATTGCTTGATTTTAAAGAAGAGTGTTTACCACCCACTATCGAACGGGTTGAGTGAAGTTCAAGGGTAACGACGACGCGCCGATGTATTCGCTACCGAGTTCTCATGCTCTCGTACTTTAGCAGTTGGAGATAGAATGTACAGAGGTTTAGAAGAATTAGAGCTAGCGGCTCAGAATTCTCGCGTTTTAAATATTAATCACAACGTTTAAAATGCGAAAATACAGCCAGGGGAAACAAATTTGCATTCAAGACTATATCTGTTACGTATGTAAATTTCGAATAAAGTGATACATTTTTTAGATGGAAATTCTCTGAATTTTCAGTTACAAAAATTCGGAGAATTATGTGGATTTATTATCAAAACTTTGTCATATTTTTTGCACTTCAGAAGATATAGAACTTTTGGTATGTATATTATTTCATTTTTCATAAAAACCTTCTTCATAACGATTACGTAGACCGTAATATATGCTTAGTCATTTACCATTTTGTTGAAACATGTAATGATATTTACCAATTATTTTTGTTGACTAATTTATTGATTATACCATTACTAATAAAAATTGCCAGAATTGTGTTAATATTGACAGAAATCATTTCAAAATATTTAAAAATATTTATGGAATGCATCACAGTATATACGAAACTAAAAATATATTTTATTACTTGCTATCCAACCAATGAATGTATGAATAATGCTATAAATCCCAGTGGCAGTTCTATGACGCTCTTATATTAAAACTTCAAACACCGACTAATTTGTAATCTATTGAGACTAAATTATAATTCACTGCTGTTAATTGTGCTCTATGTTGATATAATCCAGAGGAAATCCAATCCATTCACTTTAGTGTCCAACGTGGAACTAATGAAATTCAAGGGCTTGCTCCACGTGAAGAATATGCATGGGTGAACTTATAGTATTCTGCTATAGACATATCTGCACCAATGTTACACAAAGAAAGATTTAATAGCAAGATGAGATAATGGCAAAATATTATTATCTATAATCACACGACATAATTATTATTTATGATTCATTATTAATTTATAATAAAATTTTAGTTTTATAAAAATTTTATAATATCTTATAAACCTCATGAAGTCTAATAAAAATTTATTTACAGTCCTTGATCGTATTAATAGTTGCTTAAGGATAAGGTATTGACATAAGGGATCTACGTATATATAGCCTTTATACAAAAGTGCTTTAACGTCTTTTTTCCGTACATTTTCTATAACCCTATAAAGCTTGTGGTACAAAACTATGGGTTTTTGTAAAAGGTACATTTAATTGAGACCTGTCTGTCAAATTCTTGTTAATCCATTCTTGTCAAGTCTCTAAAAATAAACTAATGCTTGGAATGATCATTGTTTATAGTAGTAAATTAGATATTGATTAGATAGCAAAACATAACTTTCTATTTCAACTTCAGGATGCCAGGAAATAGGTCATAATTAAAAGCATATTCTCAACGCCGATGCCTCGTTCGTCTTTGAAAATTATTGTCATCATTTTGTGTCATAAGTTATTTTATAAGAAGGCCCTTGTAGTCTGTTATTGTAGCAACGTATCTCATGGAATTATATCCTTATTGTTTCAGGTAATATCGAAAATAATCTACGTATATTCTGTTAAGGATATTCGGCATCAGCATATCATAATTTAAATACATATAAAAACCACTTTAAAAAATAATATATTTGTGCAACTCTAATGTACAGTAACTTGCAAACTGGAATTTCGTGACATTTTTGTTTAGGGTTTCATTTAATATTGTCATGAAAACTGTCTAACCAATTTTTGCATTTTAATTCTTTCCTTCCATTCTATTACAACTTCTTGACATAAACTATCATTAGTTTTCATTCAAGTTAATAAAGCATAATAATAGAACGGATCTTTTAAGTCTCCTAATTATATACATAATTTATCTAATAATTTTATTAGATAAATAGTAATTCTATAACTATTACCGTATTATTTACATAAAATGTTGTGTATTTATCTATGTGTCCTTTAATAATACCAGCAGTGATGAAATGCCATGACAGTAAACCACCGAAAACTAGAAGAATACCACTAATTTTATTATGAACCTTGAATTACATCACTAGGAACCTTGACCTATGATCAAGCTTGACGTTCCCCTTTTACATCAGATAACATTTATACATGCAGTATACATTTTTTTAATGAGTAACCTGGTATGGTTTTCCGTTATCTTTATATCATTAGAATATTTGATGCGTAAACTAAAGGATATATAGTTTATATCATCACTATTTGCCAAATAAAAAATCCAAAATGGCTCTTATCTCGATACCATGGCTTGTCTTTATAGCTAGACTGAGGCAGACTGTCCCATTTACCGGCAAGATAAGAGAGTTCTTTTTTTTGGCAAATAGCGATGAAATGAATAGTACATATATAAGTAAGTCGTAATTAGTATCTTTATAAACACAGAGCACTTTTATGTACACTGATTTCGGTAATTTCAAATGTATTTGGGCACCATCCTTCAGTAATTATCAAAGCCCACATGAAATTAAATAAAATCGACACTCCTCAGTTCGAACTGTAGGCAGATTGAACGAGAAGTAGGCAGATTAAAGCCTCGGTAAGAACTGATACCCTTTCCTAATATTCACTCAATCTCTAATTCCTTATTTCTTGAAAATGGCTTCAAAATCGGAGCCGAGACGTCGAAACAATAATTACAGACGCGGTTCAACCCGGACTTTAGACTCTTCTATTCGTTCCCCCGATCGCGGAAATATTTTCCAATATATAATAAAAGCTAAGTATAATAAGGTGAGATCACAAACTGTCACTATAATATTTAGTCCCTTCAAATTAGACAAAAAATCACTGATTTTGGGAAATTTTTCTTACAGCTAAGCGACCTGTACAGGAAGTTGTGTTGGGGTTGTGTCATTTTATTTTTACTTAGCGCATGATAAAAATGGGGTTGTTTGTTAGATATATATATATATATATATATATATATATATATATATATATATATATATATATATATATATATATATATATATATATATATATATATATATATATATATGCGTTTTTGGCCGTTTTTTCGGTTTCTTGCATTTTTCTGAAAAACTATGCACTTTTGGGAAAACATGACCTGATTTGATGTTATAGATTTTACGATTCTCCACAATTTTTGTTTTTTAATTTTTTCGAAATTCTGCTTATTTTTGAGCTGTTTTTCGATTTTAAGCCAAAACTATACATTGTAGGGAAAAATATCAAGATTCTTTCAAAAAATGTCGAATCCTACCGGTGGCGGCTTTTATTTTTTGAAACCTTATCTGATAGTGTAGAAACACGAGAAAGGGGTCGAGGATCGCTTCTGGGTATAATTCAATGCTTGGCGGGGCTTTAGCCCGAGGAGTAGTTGTTTCCTAGAGCAATTATGTAATAGCTTTGCTATTCGGGAACTACTTTGATAGCCGATTGGCGGCTTGGTGGTTCCTTTCTCGATTTCCGACTTATATGTTACTGACAGAGATCGTATCGATAAAGATGTATACGCCATAAAGTTCATGCGGCATTTGTCCTGAATCGGCGTACCGTGTACGGCACTGATGAGAACTAACAAGTTCCAAACAGCTGTATGTCGTTCGGTTCCGATCCGGGACAAATGTCGAATCCTACCTGTGGCGGGTTTTATTTTTTGAAACCTTATCTGATCGTGCAGAAACACGAGAAAGGGGTCGAGGATCGCTTCTGGGTATAATTCAATGCCTAGCGGGGCTATAGCCCGAGGAGTAGTTGTTTCCTAGAGCGATTGCGTAATAGCTTTGCTATTCAGGAACTACTTTGATAGCCGCTTGGCGGCTTGGTGGTTCCTTTCTCAATTTCCGACTTATATGTTACTGAAAAATATCAAGAGGTCAAAGTTGTAGATATAAAAATTTCCAACACATCTTGTTCTTTTGTTTTTTTAAAGTCGCACGGTTTTGCCACTAGAGGGCGAAACCCGTTTTCTTTTTTTTTTGTAATACTCTTGTGCAAATGAATAAAATACTCTAGAGCATTATTTCTTATTTATAGGCAAAACTATGCATTTTTTGAAAAAGTTCAATCACATAAAAAGTTGGAGAGCAAAAAACTTCCTACAAATTGCCTTATACTCTTTTTTTACAAAACATGCATAGTTTTGCCTATAAATCAAAAATAATGCGCTAGAGTGTCTTTTTCATTCGCACAAGAGAATTATTAAAAAAAAGCGGTTTTCGCCCTCTAGTGACAAAACCGTGCGACTTAAAAAAAAACAAAACAACAAAATATATCGGACATTTTAATATCTACAACTTTGATCTCTTGATATTTTTCTCTACAATGCATAGTTTTGGCTTAAAATCTAAAAACAGCTCAAAACTATTTCAGCGCGCTCTAGCGGCGCAACTAAGCAGAATTTCGAAAACATACAAAGAACAGAAATTGTGGAGAATCGCATCAAAATCTACAATATCGCATCATCGCTATCGCATCAAAATCTACAACACCAAATCAGGTCATGTTTTCCCAAAAATGCATAGTTTTTCAGAAAAACGCAAAAAACCGAAGAAGCGGCCAAAAACGTATATTCATATATATATATATATATATATATATATATATATATATATACATATATATATATATATATATATATATATATATATATATATATATATATATATATATATATATATATATATATATATATATATATATGCCTATATCTAAAAAACAGCCCTTTTTTATCATGCGCTAGGTGAAAAATATGTTGACACAACTCCAACACAACTTTATGTATAGGTCGCTTAGCTGTAGAAAAAAATTCCCTCAATTTTACTAATTTGAAGGGACTAATTCGTTTAATGAACAATAACTTTCAATTCTTATAATATTCTTATAAGTTTTTATTTCTACTTTATAATACTTTTTTTACGCTTTGTAATACTTTTGCATGCTTCTCGCATATACTAATAAATTCAATAGTATGGCAATGGTAAAGTGCCTAATTTTGTAAAAATATTTCAGCAACTTATTCGTTATCTGAACTAGTAACAGATCGTATAACATTTTTTTGAAATTTGAAAACCTATTCACTTTCATTACAATCTTACCACAATACAATTAAAATAAGTAAAATAATATAAAAATACTGAATACCGATACAGTAATTATACCTTTGATTTCCCTTAAATAATAGTACACTGGAACAATATTTTACTAATATTGTCGGTGTGTACTAACCAAGAACAAATTTCTTATATGTATAGTATACCAAGGAATTTTACATCTTTTTCTAGTATGATTTATATATTTATTTATCCATTTGGGTAAACCAATTGTCTGTCGGCATCTCGAAGTTCTGAATTTGGTTTATTTACTAGATGTACTAAATTTGATTCTCTTTCCAACAGAGAAATGTCTCCGACAAGTAACATGTAATTACTTACATAAATTACAATAAGGGTCGAAAACTGATCCTTGTGTAATATTATTTATTTTTACATATGTAGAGTTTTATTTTTAAATAACTTTTATACTAGTTTAGTGGTTGATATATTACACCGCATTCCTCCATTTTTCCTAGTTCCAGAGCAACTCACCAAGTCAAATGTTGTACTTAATTCTACAAAAATACACACATAAATTTTATTATATAAATTTTCATTTTAAAATTATCCTGAGGTAATAATTTTCGTTATGGTATCCAGCCTGGAACCGAAATTATTGGTTACATATAATCAAAAACATATTTCTCACACATATTAGGGAAAGAAGTTATGATTGAAATTAGATGACAGTTTTCCAATTTTAGTTTGAAAATATTCCTATATGACAGTACAACAATTAAAATTTTTCTTAGGTACTATCGAAAAGGTGTAAGTGGCTTTAAATTTATAGCATTTTACTCTACTATACAAATGAGGAGTGATCAAACAAAATGCAATATATCCATATTTAAAAATATATGGAATAACGAAAAAAACTTTTAGTGAAAAGGCCTTCGGGAATAAAAAAATCAATTTGGACATAATGGATAAAATATAACAACACAATATATTTTGTAGCTTTGGCATGATACGAGGTGTAATTGTCACAAAAAAAAATAGATTTATTACATTTTGATTGAGTTCGTGAGTACGTTTTGATTGGTTTGATTGAGTTTGAGTGGCAGTTGAGGGTTTAATAAGTTTTATTTGAATAAAAAAAAGGTGTTGCTAAAATACTAATGCTTAACCTATTTGGCAACTAATAGCAATAAACAAAAAAACAACAACAAAATTAAATGTGAACACTATGGTCAGGTTCTAAAAAGTTACATGTTATTCTGCTTCTTCTCGTTCAAGGATTTGCACATAAGCACTTAAGAGGCTTCTATACCAAGAAAACTGTTGGTCATCCATCCATTCTGGACTGAACTTTTCATCCATGAGATGCTTTAGAGATTGTTTTTTCTTCTCTGGAATGGAGTTATTAAGTGCCACTTCTTCCAGTCTTAGGAGTCGGTCGGTTTTTCCTGGTTTAGTTAATTTTTTTGGAGTTTCCGCTAGCGATTCAAATCTGAAATTCTGGAAACCAACCGCCTTTATTGTTGTTGTCTTCTGTATTTCCTCTTTTATCAGATAAATTCGTTTCAATTCGGAAATTCCTTCTATTTTTTTTTTTAATATTTTCTAAACTTTTTATATCGTATAAATCTCATCTATGCTAAGTTCCTTGATGACACCGAAGTTGGAATATATATTTTTGTACTCCAGTTTGGACTTGACAAAAGGGATTTTCCGTAATGACTTCTCAACTCTGCCGAACACTCTATCTGCCAGAAGAAAGCTATGTCCTCGAACAGAGTAGGTTATTCTTATTTCCCTCGCATATGCAGAGGCTTTAAATTTTAGTCAAAAGTAGAGTGCATGTATTATATGAATTTTTATTTTGCCCACCAAATTTTGAAACACTTTGGATTTATTACGTTTTGATTGAATCGCTAACATTTGAGGTTCAATTTCAATGGGAATTATTACGTATTACAGAATAAATCTGAGGTTGCCAATGGATTTACTTCATACCTAAAGCAGGTGCACTGTACCTAACTCTAAATGACTGAAAAGTGGATATATTGCATTTTGTTTGATCACTTAAATATAACTACCGTATGTAGCTTTGTTTACACTTTAACTTTAACTTTGAAAGAGTGTTACATTAGATTAAGAAAAAGTATATACTGAATATAGAACAAAATAGATATATTTAGACTTTACCATACTTACAGACGTATGAACTAAAAATAACTTTAATAATTGTTTTGTGTAGACCTACGGCCAAAGTTAATTGAAATTAATATACGCACAAGGCATTAAAATCGTAACTTTCAGAAACCCAGAGTCATCTCGAGTTACTTTAACCCCATTAAACTTAGATTATCCAGGACGGGCACAACTTTTGAACTGGATATATATTCTGTATATTAAATTAATTCTCTACTCTAGAGGATTAATAGTGGTTTCCGCGGATAGCACAAATTTGTCTCACTTTACCGTTACTTTAGGGACTGCCAATTTTTGCAATATAAAATGTTATATTCCCTCACTTTAATAAGCTCCCAGGGGCATCTAATATATGACATGTCTCAGTGAATCACGATATATGACATGCGTTATATGATTTATGTTAACGAGTGTATAAAAGAAATTTTAATAGGTTTCTATTTATCGAAAAAAGTGCAATAGAATCCATTACCACACAGCATTCTTCTATTACACATGCAATTAAAATGCAGGATGAAATAAAGAGTAGAATCTTCTTCGTAAAAGTTTAAAATGAAGATAGCTATTTATGTCTAAAACATAAATGATATGTTTAATATGTTATGGCTAAATATCCCCTGATATAGGTTTTCCTATTCACATATATCTATTGAATGTTAACTAAATCTATTGATCATCTAATAGATATACATATTCGTCCAGGTAATGTCCAGCAAATGTTTATGAGATATTCGTTTGTTATATAAATATATGAGATACCAGGAAGGAGATCTATAAAACTTTAGAAAGTGAATTTCAATCTCAAAAGCAAAATAAAATATATTGTAGAATTTAATCTTACTTACATAATATTCTATAATAGATTGTAGAATATTATTTCGCTATTTTCTGTGATAGTGACATTTAGTTGATTCTTCTATACAGGGTGAGCGAAACTCAATGTCTCAGCTCTATTATAAGAAAAGCAGAGGCGATAGAAAAAACCTGAAAAGAGTTTCTTAAATGGGATTGAGTAATGTCCATTTTAAGCCTAATTTACGTATATTTCCATGTTTGTAAACTGAAGGAATGACGTCATCGAATTGATTTTTCCCAGAAACATACCTATGTTGTGGCATATTTAGAAAGAAATAAATTTTTTGAACAATTTTGTGAAGAAAAAAATTTGCTATCTCTTTCCGTTAAAAGATTATAAGCAAATTTGTAAAAAAAAGTATTATAAAAAATTCGCAATCATCACAATTTAAACAAGTAGCCTTTAGAAACAAATACCAAAGTCGCATATGTCAATAATTAAACGTTATTAATTAGTATTATTTATTAATTTAACATTACAAAACACATTATATGTTACAAACTATTACCACAGAAGGAAACAAAGGATGTAGGCAATCACTACAACAAATTTTCAATGTGACTCCCTCCTACGTCTAAACACTCATCCAATCTCCTCCTTACTTGTCTCACTGAAGCCTTACGAAACATTTCTCTAGATAGTTCATAGCAAACATCTCTGATTTTTTCTTTTAAATGTTTCAAGTTAATAGATGGTGTTCTGTAAATTTTATTTTTAAAAGTTCCTCACAAGAGGAAGTATAGTGGGGCCAAGTCCAGTGATTTAGGCGCCCACTGTGTAGGTCCATTTATACCTATCCAATTGTCCCTGTAAGTTTCATTTAAATATTGTTGGACAATTCTTGCTTTATTCGGTGGAGCTCCGTCATACTGGAAACATATGTTTGCCCGTAGATGTAATGGCACATTTTCGAGAACCACACGAAGTTGTTCTTAAAGAAATTACAAATATCGCTCATTATTTAAAATTCTTTCGTAAAAATATCGACCAGTCAAATGTCCATTAATAATACCACACCAAACGTTAATTCTGAAGTGTACTTGGTTTTCAATCGGATTGACAAGACGTGGATTTTCAGTAGCCCAAATATGTTCACTTTTTATTCACCGTTACCGTTACTAACAAAACAGCTTTCGTTCATCCACAACACAAGCTGAAAAACCAATTATCGTTGATCTCTAAGTTTACCAATTCTTCGTTGTTGATGTTGATCTGACAAGTGTTCTAAATTATGAATTTCTTAATCGTGAATACTTTTCTCTTTCAAAATTGTTTCGTACCGAACTATATTTTAAATTGAGCTCACGATAGGCTTGCTGAATCGAGTTCCTTGGATGGTCTTCAAAATACTGCAAAACACTGGAAACAGTATTGTCAGAATTGACCCTTTTAACAATTTTTCTTCCCTTTCGAGAAGAAAATGCCTCGTTATTTGCACGTAAATTGCGTTCTAATCTTGCAAATATTTTTAAGCTTCGAATAACACATTCGGGGTATCTCTAGGCATATAACTGATCTGATCTAGGGTTCTTTTGAGACTCCCCATAAACTAAGAACATATAGACTTTTTGGTTGTGCGTGAATATTTTTCAAAGTCAAATGACAGCAAAACAATATTTGTCAACAATTAGATTAATTATTAATATATGCGACTTTGTTATTTGTTTCCAAAGGCTACTTGTTTAAATCGTGACGATTGAGAATTTTTGATAATACTTTTTTTTACAAATTTGCTTATAATTTTTTAACGGAAAAAGATAGCAAATTTTTCTCTTTACAAAATTGGTTCACAAAAATCAGCTCTTTATAAATATGTCAAAATATAGGTATGTTTCTGGGAGAAAAAATCGATGACGTCATTACTTCAGTTTAAAAATATGGAAAGGTATGCAAATTCAGCTTAAAATGGACCTTGCTCAATCCCATTTAAGAACCTCTTTTTAAATTTTTTCTATCGTTTTTTCTTTTCTTATAATAGAGCTGAGACATCGAGTTTCGCTCACCCTGTACATTTGTATAATAACTTACTTGTTTAAATTAATATATTTTTGAAAGGGTCCTTTCAAATTTGTCTTATTAATGCTATTGTAGCAGATGTCCCTATACTTTCCTCAATCCTCTTTGGGTGAAATGATCGTTTTTTCACTATATATATATATATATATATATATATATATATATATATATATATATATATATATATATATATATATATATATATATATATATGTGAAAGGTAACAGGTTGCAGTAACTCACCGACATAATGCTAGTTCAACTCCCCGAATTTCCTTGCTTATTCTGGAGTTTAACTGAATCAAAGTCCTAGGATTATCAGTGTACACTTTAGATTTCAGATAACCCCATAATAAGAAATCCATTAGCGTTAAATCAGGACTTATGGGCGGCCAATACATGTCCCCCGCTTAGAGATAACTTCTGCAAACATCGCTCTAACAAACTTCCGTTGATAAATGTGTAGTATAGGTTATAACCTCGTCTTTCTGAAACCATGTGCCTTATATTTAACTAATACCTAAATGAGGAAAGCATTTCAGGATACCTTGTATTTAATTTAGATGAGAATGATATTGAAATTCTGACCTAACATATTCAGGTACGAAAATATAGCATACTGTATTTTTCTTATATTGTTTGCCTGCAAAATTGGATTCATAAATTTTTATATGCAACAGCACTTACAATGTTAAATTTATTTTGTCTTGCATATGTAGTCAGTAAAATATATTTTACGTAAGCAGTTCTTAGTAATCGCAATATTACAATCTAGATACCGACAATTTAAATATATATTAATAACTCTTTCTTGTAACTACGTTGATAGACCGCAGGTTAAAAATATTAATTTAGCATTCATGTTATGAAGTCATAGTTCTAATTTCAAGTTTTAGTATGTCGACGTCCTCAATGATGTGGTAATTTTTATTCAATCATAAAATTTATGCAAATAAAATCGTAAAATATAACATAAAAATTAATTTAAAAAATAAACAGTTTTAAAACCTTAAAATGGACTTTTCCGCACGTAGAACATCTCTATTTCGAAATCGAGTGGCCGAAAAAAAAACCACCATATAAATGCAGAATATGTGTTTTATGCGACAGTTTTACTTTTTTCAATTTTTCTCAAATAGTCCACCATCGTGCTTTCTCATGATCCATGGACAGGGTGGGGTGTGTCCGATCCACCTAAAAATCGATAGATGTCGTCTGCTATATGTCCCTAATCAGAACCAGTCGAAACCCGATCGATCCGACACGATTTAATTGAGTCATAATGCTAAGAAAAAGAATTTCTCTAATAGTCCACCATTGTGCCTTCTCATGACCTATGAACATGGTAGAGTGTGTTCTATCCACCTCAAAATCAATAGGTGTCATTTAGGAGACGTCTCCGATCAGAATCAGTCAAAACTCGATCGATCCGACACGATTTAGTTGGCTTATCGTGCTAACAAGAATAAATGCCAACGACAACGACAACGATACGCGCACAAGATGGGAAATAGATCACAGAAAAAAAATTTGTTTACACGATTACATTACTTTTCCGCGTATAGTGGAGTGTGAAAAAGTAATATTTTCCCAGTTATTACATTGACCATTCGCTAAAGTCACCCAACTATTTAATGAACAAATTTTGTTTTATAAAAATTTCAATATCTAAACGCAATTACTAATTTATTGTATAAATTTGGCTACTTATTTTCAACTTTAAACTATAGATGGCATCCATAATATGTTGCCAGACAGAGGTTTAGATAATAGATGTACTCTCATTAAGCGACATTGATTACGAAGTTGAGATGTATTCACTTTGATACGATGGTGTTGATATAAACGCAGGAGACAACAAACAATCTAATCCTAAATGCAAGTACTTATATATTCATGACGGAGAGAGCAATGTACTATATTAATTTCCTAGTAATTTCACTATTCAAATTACATCAAAACAACACCACCGGTGATTTAATGTTAAACGCCCTAACGTCTAATGCTACGCAATGGGTTAATGAATATTAATTTGAGTTCAAAGTTTAAGAGCACTCTAGATATAAATATATATTTCTCAGAAATCTCATTTACATTTTCTACATGTTATTTTTAATTTCTCCTTTTTCATTTACTCGTTTAGGCCAAAAACCTTAAGATAAAATTTAACCGCAGCTAATTATGAAAACAAAGTGAGACTAATAGAGTTACATAAGATGAATCTATCAAACTGTGTAACAAGTTATATCCCTACATTTCTGTCGACTAAATAACTTGATTGGGTAATCAGATGATTCAAACATTTATACTTGCTTTGTGGATACCAATTGATTTTATCAGACAATTATACTTTAGACGCATGACAATCATTAATTACATACTTGTAATTATTTTATAAACACGTTGTGCCTGATGTGTTCTAACATGTATTGTTGACTTTAAATGGTGAGTCTCTTTACTTGCTCCACATAAGTGCGAATCTAACCATTGAATTTTAAATCATATCTTCGTAATGGACATTTGTTTCTGTGATATACGAGTATGTTGCTGTATAGACATATACACAATAGTAATTCAGGATCTAGCATGATATCGTACATCGAATTCAATGATTGAAAACTAATGCATTTACTTTAAGTTGGTTACTTAATGTGAAATTATTTGTTATGTATGCTAAACAATAGTAAATAGAATAGAAAATTGAATATTCATAATATCAGGGAAGACAAAATATAAATATTATAATAGAAAGCTGTGATGACTGTAGAGAACAATTCATAGCAATAAGAACAATTTTTAATATGAAATATTTCCATATTATGAGTAAACTTAAAATACGTGACCTAGCAAAATGCAATCCGAATTTGTGTGAAACTCTGCAATGGAACTATTCCACAATGGTTTTTATAGGATTATCTGAAACAAATATCAATTACCATAGTTTCGTGTCCTAAAAGCCGTATACATGTAGTATAATATGTACTTTCTCCTACCATTTAGATATTCACATTTTATTTCTAGAATAATATATATCTTGATCTAAATCTGTAGATAAATCTACCTGTCTAAATCTACAGTATACAAATACTTCAATCTTAAGAAAATAGATTAGAGCGTTTGTAGTCTAGTACTCTGATAATACGTTTCTCAGTATATAATCAACAAAAGCAAATGACATGGTTATCAATTTAATTTTTATCAGTTTCATTATACACAGGTCCAGACTAACAGTAGTTGCACCAGGGCCGTTGTATATTCAATAGAGAAATTTAGATTATACTAATATCTTACATAAAATAGAAAAAAACTATGGTATACTATATGAAAAGTGCATTAATTATATTAAACTTTTATATCAAAGTAAAACCTAACACCCCTTTTTTTACCCGAGATTAGTTAAACCGTTACATCGAACCCAGAATAGATGTTTATAGTTACATATATAGATTAATAATAATTAAATTCCTCAGAATTGCCTTTTTGGCCATTACAAATAAGTTTCTTTAGCAGGTACTTCTACGAGAATAGTTATAGTTTTATACGATAGCCAAATATACCAACTTTTAAAACAATGGCCCAGTGGCAGGAGGTTATGTAGGCTAGCTTGATACATATGTCATCTATACTAAATGTCAAATGATAGCCGCAACACTTGGTATTTGGATGGGTGACCGACCGGTTCACCTACCTCTTCTCACAGAATGGCTTGTGTATCACTGATCTTGCTTAAGTTATACAAATTTAGGTGAGTTTTGTGCACAAGATATGGCATTCTTCAGATAGGATGTAAGGCCGTAGATTCCTTGTCTATTACATGGTAGACAAGTAAGAGAGACGAGTAAGAGACCCACTACACTTGTAGTGAGAAGAGAACAGTGGAGAGTCAAATTTCCAAGTTAGGGATAGCTTATCTCCTGTCATCGATAATAGGTCTCGGTAGAGGAATTAAATCGATGTTAATTAGTATAACAAGAAAAAATTATAATTATTTGTTTAAATTAAGATGGTGACTCACATCTTTGGCGTAGAATAAATTTATGGAAAATCTATTTCTTTTTATCTTCATGTAAAAATTGCCTCCTCTGCCAGTCAGCCTTCCTTAATTACTGTTCGCAAAAGAAGGAAAAAATGTGAGATTCTCTAGGTATGCGTAGGAGAAAGAGTGAGGCAACATTCGGAAGGAAAAGGATGCAGTTTACCATATCCAGATCGAACTCTGTATACACATATATTCATCGATATTCACTCTGTAAAGGTCTCAGTGCGACTGAGTAAAGACCAGGCTATTTACTGCGCACCTCGTGGACGGTCGGATATCGCAGTTTTGGAACTTGTTCCTGTTCTTAACCCTCTATACTTTAAATGAAGTGAAGCTTCAAATGTATTGTAAGAAATCCTGCAATTTAGATCTGACGAGCATGAACGGGGGGGGGGGGGTAAAGAGGGGGACAAACTTGGTATCAAGTTCTGTGTATATATATTCGTGTTGTACATTCCACCTAGGTTTTATGTTGAAAATAGGTATATAAAAATTTATATGATACATTTAGTCACAGCTGATTAATTTGTTAACAACAATAAATTATATTTGGAGATTTTAGCATTACAAGAGTTTTTAGGTCGCAATCAGCATAATAATAACTTAGATAATGAGTTTTCTGATTTAGCGTTTAGTATATCAGTTTTAGTCCTCGCCAAATCGAAAAATTATCTTATATATAAGGATTTTTATAAAATTTCTTTTGACTTCATTCACAATATAAAGGCGATTTTCGTACTCTATACAGTAATATATGTAAAATAGACTTATCGTTTTTATATAATAATTTAATGATATTAATGAAATTTGTTTCTATTATCATGAGCTCATACTTTAAAATAACATAAAATATTGACAGCGCATACTAAATATATACATACATATAGAATGAGCAATCTCAAGTTAGATCTAATCCCAGTAAAGTTTGAGCTATCACAACTCGTTATTTAACATAACTTGTAACAGATAACGAATGCATTTACCTAGACTATGCAGACTGTATTTATTGAATAAATTTATTGAATAATATTTTATTTTATACTCCCCAAATTAGTATTTCAATTGGAATCTAGGAAGATATTTTTAAATCTGCAAACAAATTTAAGAATAAATTGACAACTGGTCCCTATGGAATCCCTGCTTTTTTGCATACAAATTACTTTCCAGTATTTGCATTTTCACTTTCCATTATTTTTAACTGATTCTTTTAATTTGTAACGTTGCTATATAATAAGCTTTTATTATGTGATGCGATACACAATTTGAAGTTGCTTCATATAATATCCATAATATATAATGTCCAATTTCAAATTTCTTATAATTAGCATGGATTCAATTATACAATTAATAATCTGGCATGTATAATGTATTTCATAGCATCTACTTTGAATTAGGGAGCCAAACCCCTTAAATATGTCTAACAGGTTTTCATATTAACTTAGTCTGACACTAATCACTCTTTTTCCTAGTCTACATGATGTTTATACTATAATTAGAGTTTTTCTGATTAAATTATTGGAGAACATAATGGGCCTTCCATCAGTGTGTAATGTAGAGCTAGTAAAAGTCAAACACTTGTTTCGCGTTTACAACATGGTTTGAGTTACCTCGCAGTCTTCCATAGAGGTATTTACGTGTTCTGAGGTGCCGGACTGGGTCCAATATTTTGAGTGTCATTGTATGCTTGGATTCCAGCCCCAGCGAAGAGAATTTGGTACATTTTCTTGAGCATGGGTAGTCTTTCTTGTCTCTGCATGTCACCTTACTCTGAAGTAAGACTTTAGGGGACTAAAGGTCGATTTGTTTAAACTTTAATTACTGTATTTAGATATAATATAATGGCAAGAATTTATTTCAAATTTAAATAAAATGAATCCATGAAGCGATCACTTCTACCATTCTAATACTCGGTTTCTTTGAACAGTCTGATATTCTTATCACTATACGGGTATCATTAATCAATTATATTTCATATTAACTGACTGCTCCGTATATAAAGCATTTCCTAACATAGTTTGAACACATAAATAACATGCTTTGATTTACTTCTTATCAACTCATCCTATAAATGTTTACATTAGAAGCAATATAAATTCCCATCCTTTAACATAATTTCTGAAATTAGGAGGGTGAAAATTCATCAGAAAGCGCTAATTATCTTAAAACAGGGCATTATTCAAGAACGTTTTACTGCTGCTCTATAATATCTCCATTGGTGACGGACAATGAAATGCACTTTAAAGAAATATTTCATTTCTAAAGTAAAATTATTTATTTATTGTAGTTTCGTAAGCACTGGCACCGGTTCGATTATACTCCTAACAATACCAGCAAAGCATAAATTAGCACTTGACTGCAAACTTTTTAACTGAAGTTGCTACTAAATTGAATGCCTAATTAAGAATCTTCACTAATGTAGTTAATAATTTAAAAATTAACATCAATGCCAACACAGAAAATTCAAGGCCTGACGTTTTTATTATTATTGTAAAATTTGTGTTAAAATAATATACTGTATTCATGTAAGTAACGAGATATTGATACAAGTGAATTGCAAAGGGATTATATTACTGAGGTTAGCGATTATGATACCAAAAATTTAGGTAATTCTCCCTTGACTTATAATATTATCACAATCACAAATTAATGTTAATTCCTTGTGTTAAAGTCCAGCTCTTACAGTAGGTTGCAATACAGCTATTCACGATAAAATATCTTAGTGAAAATTAAATTATTTTAAACTACACTCGAAGTTAAAGATTTTCATTGTATAAAAACATATCTTGTTATACTCGTTAATCGGGTATAGCCGTTACTAGTCAAATATCTTCAAATATTATGTCATAATACAGTCCTGCCAATCCTTTGACAACCTGGTAGCCCTTGGCTACCTCGATTCTAACAGGTAATCCCTCGCAAATCATTATATTACTGTGAAAAGTCTGGTACCATGATAGCGTTCTATGATAATATTTTAATTATTTAATCATTTAGTATAGAAAGGAAGAAATAGTAAATAAAATTATGTAGACTTCTATACTGGTTCCTGTTTTTGATAAACATGAGATAACTTTTTTTTAACGTTTTTATAACTTTAAGGTTTATTTTGATGTAATTTGGTTTACTTTTCTGTATAGCTCTATAGTAGTACGTTCTATAAAAAGGTCAGTTTTTAAAGTAATGGTGTTATAATATTTTATATTTCAGAAGTTTTCATTAAAAATACCTGTCTTAATCTTAAGTATCCTGTATATCTATAAGATACTTTCATCGGCTCTAGATTTTAATTTACTTTAACGAAATAAAGGACTGACGTTATTTCACTATTTGAATAAGGGAGTAATAGAAATAAAATAATGTTGTGAACAATTTTTTACAATAAGGTAACTTCCTGTTACTTGAATTTGGTTCATTGTTATTTATTACTGCTGTTGGCCTTTATTAATTTAATTATATATCAAGTTTATACACCAACCGAACATCAAATACTCACATATTAAAGAATTGTAGGGTATTTAATAAAATAACCAATGTATTAAATTAATGATGTATGAGAGAAACAAGTTGTCAGCGTTAACATTTTCTTATTGTAATAATAATAATAATAACAGACCTCTTTTTTGCATCAAAATGTAATTATACAATAGTTCTAATATAACATTTCTATATAAAATCTCTGTGATGTAAACAATTCATATGCAAATACTTTATTATTTCCAAAATTTCCAAATATAACATACCTATACTCTTGTAAAAATTAGTTAGAAAAATGGTAAAACAACTTAAACATATGATTTTACTTTTCCGCAGCCAACTATAACCAGAGCGGAAAAGTAATGTAATCGTGTAAAGAAAAACGGAAAATAATTTTTTCCAGCGTTTATTTTTCGTTTTTCGGCCTAAAAACAAAAAAAATTGTTTTTAAATAATTTTGTCTATGTGTGTATCGTTGTCGCTGTCATCGGCATTTTAAAACTTGTTAGTACGATAACACAACTAAATCGTGTCGGATCGATCGGGTTTTAACCGATTCTGATCGGGGACGTCTCTCAAACGACGTCTATTAATTTTGAGGTGAATAGAATACACTCTACCACGTTCATGGGTCATGAGAAAACACAATGGTTGACTATTTGAGAAATTTTATTTGTTAGCACGATCACTAAATTAAATCGTGTCGGATCGATCGGGTTTCGACTGATTGTGATTAGGGACATCTACCAAACGACATTCATTGATTTTCAGGTGGATAGCACATACCCCACACTGTTCGTGGATCATATGAAAGCACGATGGTTGGACTATTTGAAAAAAATTTGCCGATTTTGCATTGAACGAAAAAAACATATATCCGGCCTGTATCTTATACGAATAAATGAGAAAAAAACTAATTTCGATCAATCAATTATACTATCAATCATGAGTAAAATTTACCACAAATTTTAACAAACGGAATTTGTTAAATATCTGTAAAAATTTAATGATCATTTGCAAGTTCAAGTAATACGCGGTTTAGTGGAAAACTTAATTAAATTGATGAGGAAATTAATTCAGCAAAATGTATCGAAATCAACAATTCCTCGTTAAGTGTAGAAACGAAAATGGTCACCAATTAAAGAATATTAAGTGTAGAAAGCTTTTATATTATGATGCTAACAGAGAACTCGAATTTAGTGCAACAGTGTCAAACATAATTTCTGGTAGATAGATATCACAATTTTTTCAGAAGGACTACGCAATTCATAAAGCCTTGAAATACTGCCATCAATGTACTGATTTGAATTGTATTATCTACTTAGACTTGGAGAGCCGATAGTCTAACTTCAATAAATAATACAGTAACATCAGATCTTCTGGTATTAAAAATACTAACATCAGCAGCAGAAATGAAAATAAATCTACTACTTTTATTTGGATATCAAGTCATGTGAGAATTCAAGGTCATGAACAGACTTATCATGAAACAAAGCAAGCCATTGATCTTAGTTCATTAGAAACAACATTTGACCTGAGAATTTATAAATAAGGTGGAGAAAATGAATAATTCTAGAATGGCGGATCATAGATAACCGCATTGAAGCGAATTAAGTCATCTGGATCCTGCTCAGATTTTAGACAGGCGTGAACAACTGATTATAGAAAGGTTAAGAATAGGATACACAAATTTAACATCCATGCACCTCATATGAAAAGAACCAGCTCCAAGAGGTGCAACGAACCGATACCGTGGCTTACTTTCTTTTACTCTGTCCCATTTTTATAATAGAGAGGCAGATACAGAGAGAGATAAAATGTATTAAAAGAACTTGCAGGATGTCTTAAGTGATACAGAAATCAATGATATAAGACAGAGATAAAAATGACATCTCAAAATGTATTGTATAACAAAACTAATTTTACATAATATAGTAGCTGATGATCTAAAAGTAATTAAATAGTAATAGTATCACACAAACATGGCTAATGACTTTAACAGTCAATGCAAATATATGGAAAAAATAACTGATAGGCAACAGAAACATCTTACATAGTGTACGAGTACATTCCTCAGAAAAACGTAAATTTTACCATAATGGTAGCGTAAACAAACAAACGACAAGATGCTAGAATTACAAATCCTTATTAAATACGAGAGACATTTGTAAATATCACAAATGAAGGAAATAATTGGCGATAGAATTTTGTAAGCATATCTCCTCGAGGAAAATGTGAACGTAGATGTGTATGTGATTCTCTTGCAATTCGAAATATTTCCGGTTTGAATCGTTTTATTCCTACATTACCCGATTTAATTTATGGACGTATTTGGTTTCAGCAACATGGTAATCCCAGGAGCAGTAGAATGGCCCCTAAGACCTCGCAAAATAACCCCTCCACTCTTCCAGTGTTACTGAAGTTACATAAATCGTCCAGAAAATATTAGAAAACTAAAGATTATGATTAAGATTAAGGAGGTTAATTCATGTAATTTCATCCGACAATTAATTCTTCTCCAAATACTGTCCAGGATCGAATAGATGATTATCAAATGCAGAATGATGGAACAGTTTGAACAACCTCTGTAAAACAATTGGTTTTGTTCAGCCTCGTTGTTTGTAATAGTTAAATTAGAGATATGGATCCATTTTGTTGAATAAATATGAATTAATAAATATGAAAAGGGTTGATGGTGGGGAGTTGAGAACTCCCAACTGGGAAAGTTGGGATTTTTATTTTCAAAGAATTATTTTTAAAATAAAAATCAACGTGTCCTCCAAAAAAACATTCCTTACACTTGGGAACAATTTTTTTGGCATTCGCTGTTGGAAGAGGCTTTTAACTGATTTTATAAATACTTTAATGGCTAATTTTATGTTTGAAATCTGAATTCAACTCTCTATTTTCCATACAATTTGATGTTGAATATAGAGAGTATCATATTAGGTTAAGTTACCAACTATACTATTTTTGTGCATGGTATTGTACCCTGTAAGGAATGCTTAACTTATGTATCATCATACTTCCTATACTAACCCTAGCCTTAAATGTGAAATAGTTTCATTAAAATAAAAACTCCATTGTACCCCACTTTTACTCGACACGGGCATCTGAGGCGTGGTCCGTCTTTAAGTAGGTCTCTGCTTATTTATGGTCAAGTAGTTACATGTTTGAAAGGGTATGTGTGTAATTAGATAGTATAGACCCGCATATGCAGGACGCTGTCAGGAAGATGAATGGCAAGGAAAAATTAGCGTGGCTATCTTTTGTGACAGTTATACAAAACATCATTGGCAATAAAAAAAGCTCCTAACTATGAGGTTTTGGTTACTACAATGCTGTTGGCTTTTCAAAATTTTGGTTACAGTATGAGGGTATATCTCCATTTCCTATACAGTCACCTCGATCTGTTCCCGGATAACCCTGGCACTGTAAGTGAGGAACAGCGGTAGCATTTCCATTAAGGCCTTTTGACGATAGAAATACGCTGCCAAGGTAATTGAGACAAGCATATTATTGCAGATTATTGCTGGGGAATTAAACAAAATTTCCTTGAAAAGGTCTACAGGCTCAAAACCTACAGTTGTTAGGAATCACCTAATCTTTATCGCATTTATTTTGCAATGTTAAAGTATGTATACGTTAATTTAAAGTAAAGTTCGTTTGTACCTACCCACATTTCAATACATGTATTTTATTTTGCGCAACTGATTTTTTAGCCATCGTGTCATTACATGAGGCATCAAATTTCGCGAAAATGAGTGAATGTCCAACAGCAAGAAAATCTAAAGTTTACATAAGTACCTACATATTTGAACTCACAACTGTCAAGTTAGATAAGAACAAGTGCTGTTCCACAGTACGTGTGCAACAAAATCTGCAACAAAATTTTAATTCCCCAGTATTATAATTTGATGAAACTTTCGAAACATACTATATACATCTACCTAGCTTCTAATTCTATACGTAGATATATTCCTTCAACGCATATATTGTTTGAAGAACAAGCTCATCAAGAATAGGAAAAATCCTGAAATCTGCAATATCGGACCGCCCGCGCCCACGAGATGCGCAGTAAATAGCCTGGTCTTTACTCAGTAGAATTGAAACCTTTGGAGAGTAAATATTCATAAATATATTTATATATATATATATATATATATATATATATATATATATATATATATATATATATATATATATATAGATACATTTTGCTGAATTAATTTCCTCATCAATTTAATTAAGTTTTCCACTAAACCGCGTATTACTTGAACTTGCAAATGATCATTAAATTTTTACAGATATTTAACAAATTCCGTTTGTTAACTTGTTAACTTGTTAACCGTAAATTTGTGGTAAATTTTACTCATGATTGATAGTATAATTGATTGATCAATCATAATTACGATTTTAATTTGCTGCTTTCCTCATTCTTTCAGCATATTTAAAATAGCTATTCTATACTATAGTTCTATTTATATTTCACTGCAAATTACTCCTATTTACATTACCACAATAATGCAGTTTTGCTTTAACTTTGAGTTATTGTTTAGGTACGAGATGAACAGCCTATTCAAACAACGCCTTCTACAGATAAATAATTAATATTTATTTAGATAAACCATATTGAACGGATATCAATTTGAACTAATGGTGACGAATGTTCAGTTACTCTACGACTATACAGAACTAACTCCAAATACATGAGGAGTATTTCGATGGGATTATAACTACATATGTTGGAACGATATTCCAATAATGGCCGAATGTAATATTTATTATATGTATCTCTTGATTATTTCTGCTCGAAAAACCTAATTCATTTTGTAAAGCGCAATATTCATCTGGAAATGCTTTACCACATGATCAGTCGCAAAAGGCCGAAATTATAATTCGTTGATGAGGTAAATATGTTTAAATTATGGTAAGAAAAGTAGGTAATGGAGTTGAAACATTAATTTGTCGGATTAGCGTCAAAATTTGAATTAATTTTCTTTGGGAAAATAATAGAAAAGATAAAAGACTTGACGATTCAGTTGAAAAATATTAGATAAGACCTATTTCCACCTACGATTTACATTTGTACAACTTACTATTTACGATTATACTGACGTTTACACTTATATTTGTGCTTACGCGTTCTTTGACGCTTACGCTACGCTTCCACTTACTTTCGGTTACCTTATAACCCAAGATGGCATTTGAAACCATTGCAAGTCCATATTATATACAGGGTGGAAGAAATACAACCGCCATTATATTAGCAATTGATAATTTGAACTTAAGCAAAAATGTGTAATATAATATAGGTCAACACTACCATTTACAAAAAAAATAAAGTGTAACTCACCTAACTATGAGTGTAAAATAAAAGTAAAATCTGCAAGATTTATGGAACCATTCCAATAATAAGGTAATATTTCATCTTCTAAATGATTTAATTTATAGAAAATAATTCGTATTGAACATAAATATTTTATTATACAAATTCGACAGATCGTAGAGGGAAATAAATATTATTTTCTACAAAATAAATTATAGTGAACATGAAGTATAGATTTATCGTTTATAGAATTCCAGGAATATAATAATTTTGTCACCATAAGAAAAAGTTTAGTAAATTTTATAGATAATTACTTCCAACCTAGAGTCTAGAAAGATTCTATAAGAGAAATTCTTTTTATGTACTTCATCTACTCTCTAAGGATTCTTTTAGATTTCTACTCTCTTCCTAATTTGGCAAGTTCTATCGTCTAGAAGAAAGCTGTATATATATATATATATATATATATATATATATATATATATATATATATATATATATATATATATATTGAATATAATATTCACACAGAGTTCAATTTGACCACCTGTAGCACTCTTTTCACTCCAAATGCTGCCTTACTCTTTCTTTTACGCATACCCAGAGAATATTACACTTTTTTCTATTCTTGACGAGCGGTAAGTACGCACTCTATCCTGCAATAAGCAGGATTCGTCTATATTCTATCAATATCCAATATTGGCAAGCAATGAACACCACCATTTTCGTGATTTTAAAATTATACATCATAACGTGCAAGTCGTAAACTATTTTCTCCTGGCCTCACTACTTGTTGAGTTTGTTTCTCCTAAAACTGCATTAGATATAAATCTATAACTGGTTTCCGGCGGGATCAATCTTCTCCAGTCCGACACTGATAGATGTTCCCATATCTGTATATTATTTATTCGCGCAATAATCTCGGAGTATCGCATATTTCGCACATCACACAACAGTTCCGCTGTCTCGTGTTCTCAATATTAGTTTTGGATAAACCAGGTAAAAATAAAATATTTCTTAATTTAGCTAGTAACATAGTGCATCGTCTACTGTGGTATAAATATATTTATTTTATTGTGTCTGTAACACGGCCTACTATATTAGTGCGACCTTGCTTCAATTACGAGTAGTTAATATAATAACACTTGATATTATGTTTTATTTGTATGTATGTACATTGATTTTTATTATCTTCAAGAAGCTAAATCTATGGCGAATTAATGATAATTTCATCAAGTATACACGTGTATGCACAAATGATCAAATCATCAAGCATATATTCTTTTTTTTTATATTACATTTCAAATAAATAAATTACAAGCAATCATTTTATAATTTTTAAATATTACGAATATTATTAAAGTATCTCAAATGGGAAAGCCAATTATTTATGTAATTGTTTTGACCAGTGCTTTCAATTTATCATACAATCACCACGTAGGTATTTTCCTATGATAATTAGAAATAAAAAAAACTGAGATTCTACTTTACATATTAAACCTAAATGTAGTTTATTTCTTATATTTGCTATCTACCATATCAACTTTGTTTCATAATTTTAAATTATTTAATTAATATCTGATTAAGGTTGGATATAGTTCTCAAGTATCTTAATTATTTTGTTAAAATGCAAGTCAATTTTCTTAAATGTAATAATTTTTCGTAAACTATTATATATATTTTTTTAATTTGTAATTGAGATTACGAAATATTCTATAATTGTAATTTGTAATTCCCAATAGTAAGACAGCAAATACAATGTTTACATTTTTGTTTATGTTTATATTATATATAATGAAAATTATTATACTTTTCGCTAAATTTTCGACATAAATGTAATACTGCTCAACAAGTATTTTAAATATACCTGTAGACGAAGTTTTGTAAACCATGAATAATAGGGTCGAGGAAAAAATTATAACTAGTCAGATCTTTAACTATTTTCATATTACATTGCGCACAGTATGAAATCTAGAGTGATACACTCTGAAAGATTGAAAAGCTGTAAGGACGAATAAGGATCATAATCGGTTAGACCCTCTAAATAATTTTGTCAGTTCGATACAAAATTTTATATTATTTTTGGGAAGTAAATCAGTAGCACTTTAAATGTAAAAATAAAACAACTTTTTGTTAAAACAAAAAACATAATTTTCCACGTACATTGAAAGATTACAGGTTTCTTAACGCGCGTTTCGTCAACCAAGTTGACATAATCGTGATATAATTAAAACTAGTTTTAATCACCTTTTCACATAATTCTCCGATTATGCCAATTTGAATGTCGAAATATGTGGCGAATACCATGTAATTTTTCGGTTTTTGTGGAAACTGGTCTTCTGTTTTTGTTGACAGTTTACCATTATTAAATTTTTTTAACTAAAATATGAAAATAAAGTAAAGTTCTTTAGCACTTAAATTATTTTGTTATATGGAAAACTCGTGTCCTGCTGTTGTTTGTGCATCGAATGCTCCAACCCCTTCCTAGGATATATTATCAGTAATTTTCAAAATACTAAATTTATCAAGTAATGTCACTAAGAAAGAACTTGTGTACCTCGAAAATAATGATACAAATAAAAAAATATCAGGGCATAGTACGTCCTAGTATTTTCAATATATTTTACATTTCGAGATTTGTTAACTATTCGGTATATTCAAAATATTATCGGTTTCTATGTACTTTGGCGAGTAGAGGTAGTATATACATATAACTGTTTGAATGAATGGCTGGTTATGGATCAATTTAATAGGAAAGAAATTGAATGGAATATGTTGAAGTAAAATAAAATATTCTCTCTTCTTTAAATACTGCGTGTAAAGTTATGAGGAATTTGGGTATAAAGAGAGTATTTAAAAGGGTTATTTTAAATACTAAATTCATTCAGATTAAATATATTAAATAGATGTGATCTACTTTTAAGAATCATTGTTATTGTTAAAATAATTCATAATAGGTATTATTTATTTATTGATACTGGACTCGATCATTGGACTCAATAACTGTTCAGATATATTAAAATACAGCTATTGACAGAAAAACGTAAAAAGAATACAAGATATATTTCTTAAAGTAAAAAGACAAAAATAATATTAAAAAGATTTAAAAAATGAGTATTTCGTGCAAAGATAAAGCAACAAAATAATATGAATAATTAACTCAAAGTGGACATGGAGCACAAATATTTTAATTACCTAAAATGTATACTTGATGTGTGGACTTCATAATTGAAACTCCAGACAATCGAGACATTTTCTATTTTAGACCTGACAAATGCAATAAATAATAACAATAATTTCTACTAATAAAACTAAGGTTTCGATTTGCATTAGCTACTATATAATTGATATGAGGGACAAAAGCTAATGTAGAATCAAACATAAGTCCCAGATCCTTAGATTATTTAAAACGGATAACTGGTTCACCATCTACTTACCGTATAATTTAAATTTATAGGATTTTCTTGTGTATAATATTATATTCAAATTAAATTATTTTAACGTTAAAATTTATTCTCAGAGATAAGTCTGTATTTTTACATATTCAGAATGTTCTTCTAACATAATTAATACTATTATGTATTGAAAACTCAAATATATTTAATACTGAGAAGTTAACTATAAATTTGATAGCGTATAGAAGTTTTGTAGAGGGGATTAACCATTTATTGGCGAATAGAATACAAACCACCTTTTCACCAAACATTTAAATTTATTCTGTTCATATACGTGGATAATGACGGTGAAGATTATATTACTACTATATTATATTTATATAAGTTTTCCATTTGAAAATTTTGGGGATCAAGGTTGACATCATTGGAAGTTATCACTTAAAATATTAAAAATTGTCGAATAATTAAGGCATTTCATTGAAGTTAGGAAGGTCACTGTATTTTCATATTAAGAATTTTAGAATAAATATTCTAAAAGAAGTTATTATATTTCTGTATATTCTAATTGCATATGCTCTGCTAAAATAAATATGTGGTTGTTCAAGAATCTCTTAGATATTGTTGGATAACAAATAGGTCTAAGTATTTCTCTCCTATAATGACATAAATAGCCATAATACGACGTTTAATAATAATACCTTCTATAAATACTTCAATATTTGTATATCAAAGTATGCTAGATAAATAACATTTTATAAAAATATAGAAATATGTAAATACATGAAAAATACACAAGTTAATTTTTCTACCGAGGACATATCGATACATCGAGAAGTATTGAGTGTGAATATAACGAACTCGCCAAGTAATTACGAATATATTTCTCCATAAAGATACTTAAATACAAGATAATTATTTTTAACAATGCATTTGTAATATTATTTTATTTAGATGTATTAAATGCGCTTTGGCACGTTGACGAAGCTTTATTGATTACATTTATGTAGTCTTCAATAAAGATCAAAAAGATCAACAAATAAATTTAAATTTTTCAGCTTAGTGTAATCAATTTATAATTGAATAATTCAATTTTGATTATTCAAAGGAAAATTACATAAAATACACGTTACCAAAATTTTGAAGTACCGATTTTAAAGTAATATTTTTGAATAGAAAGGAACAACGTTTTTGAAGGGGCATATAAGACGATACTATTTTATCTTCTAAATCAATAAGATATTAACTTATTAGTTATATACGCCTATTGGATTGAATAACACCAATCATTCCAAACCAACTACTTTTACTATGATAGTACAATGATAGTACTGAATATTGTGTATAAATTTTGCATGATAAAACTTGTCTTATGTTTTGGATATTATCTCGTTTTTTGTCTAATGATTTTGGTTAGATAATTTACTTTCATTATTTTATGATTATTTTAGTTAATGTTAACTTCTATAAAGTCCAACTCATAATAGATAGTATGAGAGTATTGTGGTAATAGAAATTAAATATGATAGTATGTTGTAACATAAATATTTTTGTTAAAGCATTATTTTTTACAGACGTCGAAGTATTTTAAAAAATATACTTAGTGGCATAAAAATATGGTTTTTCTCGGATTTTGGTTTTTAGCATGATATTGTATTCTATTTCATTCACATTTTTTTTGACAAAATGATGTTTGCGGTTATAAGATATGGAGTGTTAAGTAATTGTATAATTTTCATTTAAGCATTATTATGTATTTTACAATCACAAATTAATGTTGTTTATGTTATTTGTTTACATTTATATATTTTTTAATTTTAACCGAAACTATAGTAAATTTCACGAATAGTAGTAACTTTTGCAATTAATTGATAAAAAAATTTTATTTGTATTGCAAAAATTTTTTTACAATTCTCAGTTTAAGACCCCTGTCTATATTTTATAATTCGCAAATAGGAGACCAGACGTGCTATTGCATCGGAATTCAATAAGGAAACCATTTTTGTTTTATTTTTGTTTGTATTATATTACGCGATAGCTCAGTAGACGTCAAATTTATTAAAAAAATAATATTAACGTGTACGTGTATGCCCAGTATTGTTTCATCTTAAAAATATTTAGAGAAGAGCCTTTATCACCACTCTGTATATTTGACCAATCAATGTAACAAAAAAAAACGGCAAGAAAACCAAAAATTCTAAAAACTAATATTCAATATGTCTCAGTACGCTCAGTTCAACTACAACAATAAGAAATATTGGGTGTACATAATAATACGTCTTTAAATAGATACATAATATATAACTTAAATATTATTTCTGCTTACGTACGTATTAAAAAATTATTATGTATTATTTGTAAATGTATTATAAAAATCGTTAACATGGGGTTAAATTTTTTATGAACAGTCTATACCTATTTTTGGAAAACCACATAGAAGATTGTGCAAAAAAAAACCATAATGCACATTTATGTTTTAAAACATTAAACTGTGAAATATTATAAAGTAAACAAGAATATCATGTAGTAGCTAATAAATATCAAGTTTCCATTACAAAATAGTAATAATATTGGCTTAGCAATCTCCATTTAATGATAAACTACTATGGTCAATAGCGTTTTGATGTATATAAAAGTTAAATAAAACAATTAACCATATTCTGGACTAATCAACACAGGTTATGATATAAACAACATGACCTTTAGAACCCTGTATTTAAACAGTTTCAATGCATTAAGATATCTCTTGATTTCCTCGAAAATTATTTATATTTCACAGTTATATGATATGCTAGTTTATTAAGTTATAAGTAATCTCTTAAAACATACGTATTCTGAGGGAAATCCATCTCAGACAAAGTGATAAGACGTAAGTACTTTATTTTCATTCCTACTACTTTACCAAATACAATACCAAGGAATACAGCGATTAGCTGATATCATCGGTGTATACTGTTGTGTAACAATGGAAAATACATATAATATGACAACTAAACATTATTCTACTAAACACAATAAAACACTAAACAAAAACCTCCTTTATGTATCGTAATAAACAGTTAACTGCTTCTAAAATACATATTCTAATGTACCTACACAGTAATCTTAATTAGAATGAAAATCCGTTGTAATATTTGATTGATTGATAATTTTATATTATTTCATCTTTTTATATAATTTATTATAAGAGTCGTCTTGAATATTTAACTCCCGACTTTGTATATACTTAGGTATTTCAGAAGATTATCAGAAATTTTTATAATAAAGACATTATTTATAATATATTAGTTTAACAATTCGTTTATATACATGTAACAGTTTACATTTTCAAAGAATTTTTTGTCGAAATTTCTAATTAAAAATGGAAATTATCAAGTTAGATATGTATATGTCGGAGAGTTCGATTATTATGAGTGATGTGGCATGAGGTATTTCAGCAACATGTTATCATTAGGTATGTTATCGTCAGCATCGCTAATAGTTACTCTTCGTCGAGAATAGGAAAAAGTGTGAGATTCTCTGGGATGCATAGAAGATAGAGTGAGGCAGCATTCGGAAGGAAAAGGATATACTTTACACGTGACCAGATCAAACTCTGTGTACATTCACATATATTTTCATCAATATTCACTCTGCAAAGGTCTCAATTCGATTGAGTAAGGACCAGGATATTTACTGCGCACCTCGTGGGCGTTCCGATATCGCTGTTTTGAGAGTTGTTCCTATTCTTGATGAGCTGTTACATATCAGTTTCAAAACTATTACGCGGCTGCCTTTCATAATACACTTTTCTTTCTGCATGTATGTTTGTAAAAGACGACCTGTTATTGCAATTAACTACAAAGTAATACACAAAATGAGATTTTCTTGTTGAAGAACTATATATTCGAATTATAACAATATTAAAAATAACTGTACCGCATTTATTTGTAACATATAACATTTCATACACCTCTAGTATTCTTACAGTACAATAATTATCACTGCTCTTGTACTTATAAACCTTCATATTTGTTATCAACTTTTTCCTAGCATATAAACACCTACACATATGTTGACAATATTTTTTCAGGATAAGTATATGCTAGACAAACCTTAAAAAATCCTACAAAATAAATGTCGATGCAACTTATGAAGTTTTCGTTCTTGCAAAATACTACTAAGGTTGTTTGTTCCTACAAAGAATGCCTTATATGTAGTATTTGTTCTCAAGTTTCTTTAATTATTCCATCTTCATACAGAATTCAGAGTAATGTAAAATAAGCCATTATCATAATAAGTTTAGATAAGATGTCGCACGTTGGTGGTATACATACAGCTCATTTTGATTCACGGCGAATACATTATCGGTAAGCTATTCATTCTAAAAATACATTTAAGAATCAAATGGAGCACAAATTGACAAATAAATATGTATAGATAAGAGAAATATAAATAGATAAGGGGGTTATACATTGATAATAGATGCAACGTCCAAAAGTAAAAGCATTTAAAATAAAAATACAAGGAGCCGAAATTAAATTTCTAAATATACAATATATAAGTGATGGAATTATTTTGTAGCAAATAAGTATGCATAATGTAATAAAATTAATAAATAAGAGATTATTTAAAACGTGAGGATTACAGGATGGTATGCCAAAAGATGGAAGTAACCACGGTGTCGTCATTATTAAATGGACTCATTATTATCATGGAATAATATAATTTAAGAAGATATATTGTTGAGTGTTGAATATAATACAATGCTGAAATGAATTTTAAAATAACTTTTTAAATTCAAATAACAAATATTTAAATAAAATATTTGTTTAATGTCCACCATTTAATTAACATATACGCAAAGGACGCTAATAACAATACTCAATCAGTAAAATAGTACTGTTAAAGTAAAAAGTAGTAATAGTTAGAGAAATTAAATTTAATCATACGAATATTCTGATGATGTCAACTTAGTTGGAGAAATGAGCGTCCAGTAATTTGTAACCTTTTTGTGTTCGGTCAAAACTGGTTTCCTGTTTTCTTTACTGAACTAAGGGATTCCTGAGGGGTTACTTTCCAAGAAATAATACTAAATAATAATAAATGTTTAAACAGTGTCGACAATTTAAACATTTACATAACATAAAACGATAAAATGAAATGAAATAGAATAAAGTTGTACAGTAAGCTTCTCAAATTACAAATAGCAACTAATCTGCAATAAAAATTTAATCGGCCATTTTGGCATCACAAACAATATCTGAGACAACATAGTTATATCTCAAAATTACTCATTATAAATAAGTATATAGAACAATAAAAATAAATTAATAAATTCTAATATTATAGCTTTACGTCATTATTCTTCACAGCTAAGGATAAATTATTTACTGGGTAAAGAAAATTATTTAGATAGTTTAATAAAATTGAATAGTACTTTAGTTAGTAACATAGATTTTAGTTATGAAAAATATTATGGCAATATATTTAAAAATCAAGAATAGATAAATTTCAATCAAAGGCCTAACAAAATTTATATAATTTAGTTCAACGTTATTATTCCAAAGAATAGTGTATGAATTCAATAAAATTAGTGCAAATTTGTCTGTTTAAACTAATTTGTTTGTTTCTTTGTGTTATCTAGAGTGAATCCGAAGAGTACTATATAAATTCAATAAAATTAGTACTAATTTTTTTGTTCAAAAGTAATCAGAAATCTCAAAAAGATGGCTACTTTCAGAGATACTCTTTAATTTTTATAGAAGTATGTTTAAGTCATTATAGATCATATTATTTTTTGATTGCGTCATTTGAAAAAACTCTTTCTTCGTACAGTAAAATAAAATAAGGAACTTTTATCGAGTAATAATTCGATTAATCAAATGAAAATATAGTGATTAATGAAATTTAAAACAATAAAATTAATTAAATATGCCAATTTCTTAATAAAATTAAGAAAATTAACATTTCATATGCTAAAACTATAAACGAATAACCTTGTTTTATTTTAATGACTTTGTCATAACGCTTTTTATTTCTTGTTTGATTCGAAATATTAATTTGCTCTAAAAAATTGTATGCGACCAAACCCTTATTTTACTTTACTGTATATTACAAATTAGTTCTTGCAAATGGTGTAAGTAAAAATGGGGGCTATTCATTAAAGGGCAATATTGAAGACGTCATAACTTTGAAAATTACGACTCGAAAAAATAAAGGATAGCTCAAAGTTACAAAATACATTCTGTAAGATGCCCTAGTGATTTAAATAAATTGGAGAAATATTATTGAATTTATATATCTCATTTGCAATTCACTGTATAAAATAATTAATAGTCATTAACTACGCACTTTGAATTAATAAACTTAATACAGACAATAATCGTAACAACAGATTGAAAAAAATATGTAAACGATAAAATAATATAATGTTTTTTATAATTGTTATTTATTTTCTAAATATATCAATGTCTTGAGACCGTTTTAATATTTTAAGAACCTATAAATAACACTTGTAGAAATAAAACTGCTTTCGACAAATAATATAAATATTTCTTGATGCTAAATTAACTATATGTTTATCATGATGTTTATGAACATGAAAACTATTAATAAGATACATTATTCATATTATAGTAATAGTAAATACTGATATTGAAAGTATGAGTAGTTGTTTATGACTAAAATTTACAATAATATTTTTTAATAGCTCTATTTGAATAGAATAATTATCAACAGTTTTGTAATAGTTCAAATTGCTGAGGATTTATTATTATTTATTAGACTACGCTTAGATTAGTTACCCTAAAGATTTCCTGAATGAATATTAATTGTTTTCTCATATTTTCTTGTTTTCAACAGTTATTGTGTTATGCTACATGCAATTGTTTTCATAATATGTTGAAATCATCTGATCGTTACGCATAAACTTATCGTATACGTTAATTACCGAATTGTGGTTGTATTTATAAACAAAATTAAAATAATTGTGGACAAAACGTAATAGTATCAAAATAGAAAATTATTATTTAATATCTCATTATAAACAAATGACAAAGATAATAAAAGTGGCACAATTTCTATATAGAGGACATCAGAGGGTAAAGGAAAAATATATATCTATATATATATATATATATATATATATATATATATATATATATATATATATATATATATATATATATATATCTTTAGCTTTGCCTAGCAAGACTACCTGGCACCAATATAATACAAGACATTATGAATAATCTTTTATTCAACAGGTTTTAGGTCAACGTTTCTCAGTAAATTGAGTCGATTCAACGTCCACAATATTTTCAACCGACATCGACAGTATGGTGTTACGCCCACAAATGTGAGCATCTCGTCTTGTTGGTTGTTTCCGATGTTTTTTATTGCCCATTGTGCACATTTTCTTGTTTGTTTTCTAAAGTGGATGTAGAGAACAATATTATTCGAATTTGCGCAATAATTGTTATACAAACAAGAAAGAAGCGTTATTCCACATCGAGGTTAAATACGAGTGACGAGTGTTATTCTAGGTAAATATCATTTTGTGTCACCATAATATGCAATTATATTTACCGTGGCTCGGTATTAATACATAGACGCGTTGAATGAACTAATTTTATTATATAAAATATGTAAAGTTCGTAAAAAAAGTCTACGTATGCATTATCAAAATGCTTATTAATGTTTCTTCGAACAATGAGTGGCCTACAATGAAAATATTATTTATGGCTGGATTTAAAATGAATTTTCAAAGTAATATGCACTTATACAATTTTTACTCATGACGTAATTTTGGCGCTATCACATACAGGGTCCGCCAGGGAGGTATGATGTTTTTGAGATGACTTTTATGAGCTAATGTATTCAGAATGGTTGATCCCATTCATTGTGGGATGTTATTCCAGTAGCCATGGAGCCGTGGTCTGTGGCACATCGTGTGTTTATTTACAACAATTTCATTGCAACTGGTCCTTCTGTGGTGCTCTCTGTAACGTTTCCGTGAGCGCTTGATTTCGTTGCGTGGGAATGTGGAATGACCTCCTCGGTCACCAGACCTATTACCTTGTGACAACGTTTTATGCAGTTACTTAAAAGCTAAAGTTTACATATATAAACCGCGAAATCTTGAAGCTCTTTCCGAAACCATAATGCGCGAAATTGAAAGGATTCCATGATCGAAAGGAGTATGGAGCTGACTTATGTTATTTAATCTTCAATGGTAATACACGACTAATGTATAAAATTTTTAACATTTGTTCAAAAATAAGCCTGTGTCATTCTTTTCAAAAATACCATAATTCCCTGACGGACCGTATATAATCAACAATGTAGACAAAATAGGTCTGCATACACTATTTGTAAACAGAAAATATCATCATCATTAGGTCATCAGTCCTAAGACTGGTTGGACGCTAACCTCCAGCTTCTCCCATCTTGTGCTAATCTACGCATTTCGCTAATTGTGCTACAACCTACATCCCTTACTATTTGCGAGCAGTAGTCTAATCTATGCCTACCTCTGCCTTTCTTCACTCCTATTTCTGCCTCCAAAATATCGTGGACTATTCCCCCATGTCTCAGCAAGTGGCCTACCATTCGATCTCTTCTCATCCTTATGTTTTTCAACATACTTCTTTTCTCGCCGACTTTCTCCAATACTTCTTCGTTTCTAACCCTATTAGTCCATGGTATTTTCATCATTCTTCGGTAACACCACATCTCAAAAGCTTCTAATTTCTTCCTACTTGCTTCCCCTACCGTCCAGATTTCGCAACCGTATAGTGCCGTGCTCCATACATATGTTTTCAAAAATCTCTTCCTTGTTTCTAAGTTTATTACCCCCAGCATAAAAGTGCTTTCTTTTTGTTAAAAGCTACTCGACCCTGCGCTATTCTTTGTTTTATGTCTTTATCGCTTCTTCCATCCCAATTTATTTTACTTATAAGTGAAGTCTTTAACTTCCTCCAATCTTTCATTATTAATTTGTACTTTCGTTTTTGCTCTGCTCTCGCGCCCTCTGCACACTAACACTTTAGTTTTGTTTTTATTCACCCTCATTCCGTATTCCTCTGTCAACACTGCCTCCATTTCGTTCAATGCCGATTCTAATTCCTCCTTACTAGATGCCAATACTGCTATATCATCCGCGAATCTCAGCATTTTTATTTTCTGTCCCTGTACTTTAATCCCGAAATCCACTCTATCTTTGACCACATTAATGGCCTCTTCGATGTACAGATTAAAAATTAGTGGTGATAGCGTACATCCTTGTCTTACTCCTTTCCTAATATCTACTTCCCTTTTTTCCCCTTCTACTTCTATAACAGCAGTTTGCTTTTTGTATAGATTGTGTACTAGTCTCCTATCTCTATACTTCACTCCCGCGCTCTTTAGTATGTCGAACATTTTTTCCCATCTTACGTTATCAAAAGCTTTTTCTAAATCTACAAATCCTAGATAAGCGTTCTTTCCTTTTTCTATTGTTTTCTCTAACATTACTCTTAGCGCCAGAATAGCTTCGCGAGTTCCCCTATTTCGCCTTAACACGAATTGGTCTTCTCCTAGTATTTCCTCCGCTCTATTTTCCATCCTCTTCTGCACTATTCTGGTCAAGATTTTTGACGCGTGGGAAGTTAGGCTAATCGTTCTAAAGTTCTCGCATTTGTCGGCTCCTCTCTTTTTCGGTGTAGTAACGATAATGTTCCTCTTATAATCCTCCGGCATCTCGCCCGTTTCGTATATGTATTTTACCAGTTCAAACATCCTATTTACTACTTTCTGTCCCGCACATTTCAAAATTTCCGCCTGTATATTATCTACCTACACCCGGCGCTCTGTTATTCTTTAGCCCGCTTAGTGCTATTTCAAATTCCTCTCTCAATATAGGTTTTCCTACATCTTCCCTATCGATGCTAGATTCTTCCTCTAATATATATCCTAATTCCTGACCCTCGTATAAATCTCCTAAGTACTGCTTCCATCTATCCGCTTTCTCCTCTCTTCCGATCAGTATGTCCCCCGATTGACTCCTAACGTTTCTACTTTTTGTTCCTATATCCCTGAAGTTCCTCTTAATTATTTTTTAAGCCTCATCGGTTTTACCTACTTGCAACTTATCTTCTACTTCTTCGCATTTATCCTCTATCCATTGTTATTTCGCTTTTCTACATTTTCTAACGATTTCCCACTTTATTGACTTATAAGTTTTCAGTCCTTCTTCGTCTCGTCTGTTTTTGTAGCCTCGTCTTTTTTGCTTTAAGATTTCGTCCGTTATCCAGGGCTTCCTAGCTTCCCTTTTATCGTGTCCTAAAACGTCCGTAGCCGCGGAATCTAGACTATTCTTGATACCCTCCCACTCAGTTTCTGCGTTCTTGATTTTGTCCTTACTCGCTTTATTTATTAATTGATCTGTTTTCTCCTGGAACTTATCTTTCATATTCTGATCCCTCAATATGCCTACATTTATATGTTTCTTATCCTTTCGGGTTTTCAGATTTTTGAACTTTAATTTAGCTTTCATGACTACCAAGTTGTGGTCGCTGTCTACTTCTGCTCCTGGATAACTCTTACAGTATTTTACTTGATTTCTAAATCTCTTCCTAACCAGAATGTAGTCTATCTGATACCTGTCTATCCCTCCTGGCATTTTCTATGTGTACCGCCTCCTAACGTGATTCTTGAACAATGTGTTCGCGACTACCAGCTTGTGATTCTCACAGAATCAGTCTGCTACCTCTCTCGTTTCTGTTTCCTAATCCATAAGGACCTACAAATTCTCCTTCTTTCCCCTCACCTACGACTGCGTTAAAATCTCCTACTGTTATTAAATTTTCATGACCCTTCACAAATCCTATTACCTGCTCTATGTCCGAATAAACGGCTTCTAACTCTTCCTCACTGTGGCTAGAAGTAGGCATGTATACTTGCACTATTACTGTTTCCACTGGCTTCGAATCTAACCTAACCATCATTACTCTCTCGCTGTATTATAGGTAGCTATCTACACACTGTCCTGCGTTCTTCCGCATAACGATCCCTACTCCCGCGTTTCCAGTTACCGATCCTGTGTGTATTACCCTATAGTTACCGCTCCAAAAATCTCCTACTTCCGACCAGCGCATCTCACTTATACCTACTATATCTAATCCTAACCTATCCATTTCTATCTTCAGATTCTCTAGCTTCCCTGCCTGTCTCGTGCTTCTGACATTCCACGCTCCGACTCGTGAAATGCTACACTTCTTACTATCCCTACCATTGCACTCGATCACGTCTCCCGGAACAGTCCTCACCCGGAGATCCGAAAATATATAATATATAATAAAAAATTAGAAAAATATATAATAAAAAATTTTTAATCCTTTATAAACGAAGGATTTGTGAGCCTGAGTGTAATATTTGATTATGCAGTGTCATTATGGAGATTTCTGTAGGAATACGAATAATAGTAGTTAATTTATAAAAGGAAGGAAAATCGTTGAGAGAAATCGGCAATATAATGTTCAAGCATCATTCTACGGTCCAGAAAATCCTCAACAGATTTGACAAGACTAAATTTTTAAAGGTGACCAAGAATTAGACGTCCAGAAAAATTGGAATAGATCCATGAGCGAGAAATTATGAAGAATATTCATGAATCCCCAAAAACCAGTGCCGCTTCTATTGCAGATATGTTAGAAAATGATTATGTGATTAAAGTTATACCACAAGTAGTGCGGAACATACGAAAAACCGTTTATATGTAAGGTCAATAGAGCTGAACATTTGTGTTTTGTTCACGGTGTACGGTGTACAAGATTGTAGTGTACGGCGGTCTTCGAGATGCTTATAGCATTATACTATGATACTAGCGGCTATGTTGTTGCTATAGCTACGTTTATTCAGAAGATAAATAAATAGGGAGCAATCTAGTACCGAAAATGTAGACAATGTTTCGGAGCAAGATGCGGGAATTGACTGATTTGAAAAACTTATCCCCGAAAGCCGATAGCCTAGTGCGCTTATTTCAGACGCCACGCTTGTCATAAACCATTCACCTAATCTGCAAGTGGATGGCTGCAGCAATGAAAAGGGAAATTTATTGCTTGAGATAATAGCATTTTTAGCCTTAAGAAACAGAAATGTCCTGGTTCCGAGTACTTGCATCATATACAAAGGTTTCTACTTTATAATATTTACAATATATAAAACTAATATATACAAATACTATCACGGCTATCAATAGGCGTATATGGAGCCACGTGTGCAAATCACATAGCAAATACAAATTTAATGTATTTTCATCTGATGAAAATGTTAGAGTGGGCGAAAACCTAAACAAGTATTAGCAACTAAAAACTGGATCATGGTATGGGACTATATGAGTACATCTAGCATGAGGATGCTTAAAATCATTAAGGAAATAATGGATCAATACGTTTATAAAAACATACTAGAAAAGTGTGCATCAATCTCGCACACAAGAGGGTGCGAATCAAGTGCAGTACGCAATGGTCTTACGTCGTCATTTATCTTCCAACAGAACAATGATCAAAGCATTAAGCGCGAAAAGTCGAAGTGGCTACTCTACAATACACCAAGATAACCAAAAACGTCATTCCAACTACCGAACATGACCACCCATCGAACATGTATGATACGGAAAATCAAAAATAAATCTGAACTGAAGGAAACATTGTGGTATGAATGGAAAAATATTGATCCTGTCAATATTTTCTGAAATATGTCACTACAAAGTAAGCTTCAGTGATAAAGAACCACCCATAAAAGGTGATAAGAAATAAGAGAGGTCCTACGGATGATTAGTAATTCTAGAATAGATCAAGTGTACACAGACTTTTTTTGCTTATAAAAATAATTATTCTGTGAGTTGATCGTTGTAACACTTAATGGTTTGATGCAATCTGCTGAATTTTGATCTTCACTATTAGAACCTTGTAAAACAGCAACCTGTATGTTTCTGATTATTCTGTATTATTTAATGCACTAACTAATTTAAAGGCCAATTGATGTATCCAAATACTTTTTATTAACTGTATGTTACTGAACGATGAAAATTAGATCAATTAATATAAGTCTTGACGTTTCTATATCTGCCCTTTATTTACACGTTTCTTCTACACTATTACATCTCTTACTCTTTTTACATCTCTTCTAATAAACGAAATTGTGTTTCTAATATTGTTTTAAACTAAAACAATAGAAAATTGTACTATTCATTTCATCGCTATTTGCCAAATAAAAAGCTCTCTTATCTTGCCGATAAACGGAACAGTCTACCTGAGCCCAGCCATAAAAACAAGCCACGGTATGAGATTAGAGCCGTTTGGGATTTTTTATTAGGCAAATAGAGATGAAATAAACTATAAGTTGTTTGTTGCTCCGAATAAAATAAATCTAACAGTAAAAATTTTTGTATATATGCTATGTTTTCGTTCGCATTTTTTGTTATTAATTTAGTGTTTACTTGCGTACAAAACTCTGAAAATCCTGCTAGAAAGGGTCAACAGCAACCTTCGATGCAGCTATAACAAGAGACCAGTTTTCCATGAACACCGAAAGTTTGCTAAAGAAAGAAAAAAGTGTGAGATTCCTCTGAGTATTCGTAAAAGAAAGAGTAAGAGCAAGGAGTAGAGTAAAGAGTAAGGGCACTCGGCTTATTTACTTAGACCAAGCCATTAACTGTGCATCTCATGGGCGGTCCGATAGAGACTTATTCCTATTTTTGACAAATAATATACTTCACTCGATGCGCGTTTGGTCAATCAAGCTGGCATCATCAAGAAATTATTATAATGGACACTTTTAATTATATCTTGATGATGCCAACTTGGTTGTCTGAGCATGCGTCGAGTAACGCGTAATCTTTAAAGCTAATCTTCTGTTTTATTTTTATTTACGCACGGAATTTTAGATACTCTCTCTCTCCATATTTGGGATAAACTGAGCATAAATATAGCTTACAGTTTATATAGTTTTTAACGGTCGTTCAGAATTTCCAAAAACTAATCTTCAACATTTCCACTTAACATCTCACGTTTTCTTACCAAACGTGATTTTTTCTTAACAAATACTTTTCGCTTTACTATTGCTATTAACTATACCCTTATAATAGCAATATTAATATAATGTGTGCTACAATACTTCCTTTTTACGCAAAACTTATTATTCATTAGGATTTTCTTAATTTACTTGCAATGTTTACTATTTTTCTTCACTATTCACATATGTTAACTCAGCATAATTATAATTGCGACTTCATCGCAGTCATCATCAGTATACAGAAATTCCACGAGTTACCTATAAATAATTTGTATCTGTAATGTAATTAATCGAAAAATCATTTATGTATATTAACATGTGCATAAAGTATAACTAAAACCTTTGATCGTTCTATCAAATATTTTCTATAGCTGAATTACCTACGTAATATATATATGTATTATCTAATATTGTCTCATCATCATCATGAGGTCATCAGTCCTAAGACTGGTTGGACGCTAACCTCCGGCTTCGCCTATCTTGTGCTAACCTACGCATTTCGCTAATTGTGCTACTACCTACATCCCTTACTATTTGCGAGCAGTAGTCTAATCTAGGCCTACCTCTGCCTTTCTTCACTCCTATTTCTGTCTCCAAAATATCGCGGACTATTCCCCATGTCTCAGCAAGTGACCTACCATTCTATCTCTTCTCTTCTTTATGTTTTTCCACATACTTCTTTTCTCGCCGACTTTCTCTAATACTTCTTCGTTTCTAACCCTATCAGTCCACGATATTTTCATCATTCTTGTCAATAGTCTAGTTAATAGACAATATTGTTTATCTAATATTTTCAAACTGTATAATATTGTATAAAACTACCTAATATTGTCACAAATATATATATCATGAACACGTTTATTCTATATAATAAATTGCTATTTCGAATAAAAATTATTTATTAATTAATTAATTATCTATTTTTTAAATGTTCTTTCGTATTATTTATTTCTACATTAGATCATTTTTGGTGGTATATACATATGTTTCATTACATTTTTTTTGTCTCGTATACTTGTCTAAAGTAAATACTTAATCACTTAGTGTTACCCATATTCATATTGTGTATACCTATGTATATATCGAATTTTCTCATAATGTTATCATATTTAAGGCAAAGGTTAAGTATTTATTTTAAGACAAATATATCTCTTAAAAAACCTATAATAATATATAAATAAATGATAAGAAGGAACATATTTGAAAATTTAGATAAGTTAACAATTTTGATCTAAAAAAAATATTATATATAAAGGTAAATAAGATATTTGTGAATATTATGCAACATATATTTTTTCGCATACAAATTTTAGGTAACTTGAAAATATATCGGAAAAGTTAACGGTTTGAGTTATACTTTATACAGACATTAATATCTACAACTGATTTTCCGATTAGTCATTGTACCCGTACATGCCATTTTGTAAAGACACATATCTGTGTTTTTACAAAATGACGTATTTTTGTATTAATTGTAAATTAATTTTATTTATAAAAATGACATAAGCAGGGTCGTAGCGTGAGAAAAAAATCTAAGGATGTGATAAAAATTTTATAAGGGGAAGAGGTATAGTCGGATGTATGGTAGGCCATATGAAAATGGTAAAATAAAAAAGACACTAACCTAAAATGATTACGCCGAGGTATATATCCTAATTTTTAAAATGAAGGTCAATTCTTCGGTTTTTGTTTGTCCAGCGAAAACATCTATCACTATTTCTTCAAATGTTGGAGACGATCTCACATCTTCTAACAAGGCACTTTCAATATTCATTAATGCTAAAGCTGACAATCTTTCTTGCTTTTGAGAATTTCGCAGATAAGTCTTTATTCTCTTTAAACATGAAAATGATCTTTCCGCGGAACTGCTTGTGGCAGGAATAGTCAAATTTAAACGACACAATTTTTATGGCTCCAGGAGAACAGAAGATAATTGAAGGGACACAATATATTGGTGAAGCTCAAACACAGTGTTCTTTTTCTTACCGGGATCATTATAAATCACTGAAAGTTCACATATTAAACAATTTGTGTCAAAGAATGTTCCATATGTATCTACTAAAGAAGAAAAAAGTGCGTCAGGAAAGCGTTTCACGAATGAAGTAACTTGTGTGAAATCTAGATTTAAGAATTTCAGTTTAGAAATTTCACTAAACCGTTCACTAATGTTCAAAGTAATAACGTCCAAAATTTCATAATACAACTGTGCGTAGGTGCTTTTCTTATTTTCTTCAGGAATTAAATCCAAACGCACTCTTTTACTTGGTGGTTGATTTTCTAACACAAATCTGTCCATACGGTCCCAAATGTCACTAAACTCGTTTCTCATTTTTTAAATATGTGATTTGAAATCGGCGATCTTTTTATTGCAGTAACTAATATCTGATATTTTTGTCTGTAAAATTTTAAACAGACTTTCAGAATGTGAGAATATTGCAGAAAGCACTGCTAAGAAAAAATTAAAATCAAAGTCGCGCAATAAAGTTAAAAGGCCTCTAGCATAAATAACGGTTTCTCGATCTCATTCCTCATTTTCATTTTCCGCAAGTACCTGAAACAGAACTTCCAAATCTTCCTTATGTTATGGCGACAGTCGCCAATATGCGTTCACATAATCGCATAACTGAGTCTGGAAAAAACGACAATACCAACTCGAGGTTCCACTGTTGACTACGTAAGATCACTGACGTTTTCGCCCATTTAACGCGTAGCTTCGATGTAACGTGGACCATCGCATTTCAGCACTGTAGCAAGTAACGCGGGTGTCCAATAATTTCGGGCAACTTCACGGCCGATTTGAAATAAAAAAGTTGATGGTAGCATTTAAAGTTAATAATGTATGTTTGCGGTAGGTTTAAATTAATTCAGCAATTGTAGTAATTGAATAAATCGATTGAACTTCTAAATAACACTAATTTGCCAATTTTTTAAGGGATGCGACGTATCACTCGCATCCATGTATGCCACTCTCTTGGACATAAGTATGTCAAATACAAAATAAAAACGTGTAGATAATTTACAAAACGGACAAATAAATATTTTATTGAACAGATAACATTATTTATTTATTAAACAAGTAAGAGAGATATTTTTGCTAAACACAACAAATATTTCTAAAAAAATTATATGCCCATTTTTTTTTGTATTTACGCCACTTATAATTAACTTATGGAGCCCTTGTAGACTGATCGACAAAATCGTAACTCTAATTATCAAAGCACATCGAATTTTATTACGTACGTAGATATGGAATGTTGAATAAATATATTAACCATTGCAAGTAAATTAAGAAAATCGTAATGAATAATGACGATGAAGTTTATACCAATTTTAATGCAAGATATGTAGAAATGAAGTATTGTGACACTGTTAAACTAATATTAAATATCTAAGTAGTATAAAGTGACACTTACTTGATAGGAAAAAAATATGTTTTAAAAATATGTAAGATGTTCAGTTTGACACTTTTTTCTTTGGAATCTTTGTGTAACCGCCAAAATCTAAAAACAAATTCGAATTTGCTCATCCCCAAAAATAAGGAGAAAGGGGAGCATATTTCCTTTAAAGAGAAGAAAGACTACTCCCAATGGGCTATTGCCATTGAGTTTTACGCTGATATTATTCATATAAGCGTAAAACATTCACTACATTGTTTCCGTTATCTGGCTATACATATTTATTTCTAAATTTGTAGGTTATAATGGGCATTGTATATAGCATTTACAATTACTTTGGATTTGGCACACCTGGAAGAACCGACGACCCAGACCCTGTCACTGGCTTAACATCTAGGGAGAAGTACTTGATTACGAATTCATGGGGTGTTGTAAGAAAGAATCCCACCGACAGTGGTGTCAAGCTATTCCAAGTGTGAGTATACATTATTGATTTATTGTGTATGAATATAAATAACCCTATCAAAATACATATACATGCCATAGCTTTGAATTTACTACTACTTTGTCTTTACAAAGTACTTTGTCTCTAATTTTTACCAATTTGAATCACTGAAGAACAAGAAAATAAATTGTTGCTTAAATATTAGAGAGCTTTAAAACAGAACTACAAGATAATTTAAGGAAAACATTCATCAAACGTACAAAGGGTGGAGATTATATTTAGATGTGGAAATTTTAAGATTTAAACTACTTTGTTAATTCGCATGCTTTTTTGATAATATTCTTTTAAATAATAGGGTAGTTCTCAAATTGTATTTGGTCCAATTAAACTAAAATATAATGATATGATTTTGGTCCGTCAAAATACCCAATTAACCAATGGTACTGAAAGATCGTTGATGTGAGTTAGAGGTATTATATGTATGGGGGACTTTCCCCTACATACTATTTTATTTATTTTTATAATTATATTTCAATTAATTAAAATCATCTATACCTCATTTCGTAAAGTTCAAAACTGAAATTCCTGAGTTGTGCATAGTCATCCCAGTTCCTTAGGTAAATTGAATTCATCTTATGCTTCTAACTTGACGTATTTAATATATAATAACAATCTGTTATAGATACGTATATAATGAACAATAAGTATCTCCCATTTTAGTTTTTCTTCAAGATGTTGTGGTTAACATATGTGGCTTGATATAGAATCGAGTAAAAAAATAAAAGATAGAAACCGTAGAAAATATGGTGAAATATTAAAGCAATGAGCAAACATCAGAAGATAAATATTTCCTATCAAATATACCTATACGAATTCAAATAGTGAATATTTTCTATAAGAGAAAATTATAAAACTATCATCGCATTCTAAATAACGCAGAGAAGTATGAAATATTTTTGATGTCGGTGCAGGTTTGCAAAAAGTTTAATAAAAAAAACTGTCAAAAGTCACACTTAAAGCAAATATATTAGGTATACCTAATAAAAAAATATTCCTACCATAATTATTAGGATTAATAAGAGCTTGTAAGCTCTATATAGTAAAATTTTAATTGACAATTTCTTCTTCAGTAAATTCAGAAATACGCGCGTTTTTATCTATTAGTTGTTACAAAATATTTTAAGGAAATATTTTACATAGACCATATTATCAGGGTTAGTTAAGTTATGTAATATTTAATTAGTGTATTACAGTTCCCTTTAGTAATTCCAGCAGAATATTCCTTCGCATTTTTTAGGAGACTTGTTTAAAAGCTCTTTAGTTTTAAGAAACTCATAAAGTCTTTGTTAAAACCTTATGGAGCTGTTCTAATACCTAATTAATAACATACATAATATGAGGTTAAATATTCATATTATATAATCGATTTCTAGAATTCTTACATATTTTAAGATAAATAGAAATTAGTAATTATGTTTTAAGTTTCTCCTGACGTCCTCAACTCGTGCTCTTAACTGAAAGATCCCTTTTCAATAAGAATAGATTTCAACTTATAACACTGCATTTTGACTATAGAATGGATTACAGCTTAAAAATTTTTTAAGCCTGATCCTGCTGAAATTTTTACTTTATTTTAGTTAGCATCATAGTTCATCTTATTGTATAAAGGACATTGAATGTATTACCAACTTACGTCAATATATGTATTTGGTAGATAATTTATTATTGGCTTCATGAAATTTTAATGTGATTAGTTACATTATTTTACATTTCTGACCTTCATAATTTTTATTTCCAGGTTGTTCAAAAATCATCCTCACCTTCAATCCCTATTTCCATTTAGGGATATTCCTCTAGCAGATCTACCAAACAACAAAAGATTTCAAGCACACGCAAACAGCGTGATCTACGGATTTTCTTCAATAGTGGACGCACTAGACGAAACCGAGTTACTGGTTACAATTTTAATAAAAGTTGGAGAATCTCACGTACCTAGGAAAATTGGGGAAAAAGAGTTTCTTGTAAGTACTTTTCTATATATCGTCTTTTATAACGTAATGCAAAATGATTTATAATTTTGTATATAATCTTTACTAATTATGCTAAAGAGTAGCTTATCTTCAAAGGAAATATTATAGTAAGTGAAGATAATTGGAGAAACTCTATATCAAGAAACGTTGCTTGCAAATTACAGAAAATTATATAAGGGATTAACGGTCTATGTTTCAACACATACATTTATATGTAATAACAAATATAAAACTAAAGAGATACAATATTCTGTTTGGTTCTCAATACCCCAAATATTAGTAATATAAAAATGGAATCAATATAATAAAGAATATAAAAGGTATCATAGTGATAAAACATTTCAAACATTTTAAAAATAATACCATTGTTTAAATATCAGATAGATAAGGCTTAGGACAGATGTTTATTGAGTCGAAAAAAGTGTCAAATAATGTTTCAGTTTTTTCACTTTTGTGTTGCATCTGTATAGTCTTGAATGATTACCTTGCTAGTGATAGTGCCACAATCATTTATTATGACCTTACATAAATTAAAATAAAATTACAGTAGGTCATGATTAGATTATTAGCTTTTTGTTAAGGGATTACTTTGGAACATCATAAGTTAATATATTTAATATTAAATTATTACTTTTACATTTTCTAACTATTGGAAACCACCTAAGGTTGTTCCTATTCATCAAAATTGTAACCACATCTGTACAACATTTAGGGAAAGGAATTAGGTATATTTAGATATGACTCATTTAAGAACAATGCAGTCAGAAACCGTTAGAATTTATACAAAAAAAAATTGAACTCTAAAAACTTTGATCATAAGTCATATGTTGTGTAAGATCGCATAGATCATCTCATTCTTCTATCATAAAACTTGTCATATCTGTTATTTTCCTGTATCTGCTATAGTTAGTGTTGCGGGATCATATCTCTCAAATAGTCTACAATCTATAATATACAGTGGGTAGAAATCAGATTTGTTTCTGACAAATTTAGATTATTACTAGAACAGGAAATTAGTTTTTCGAAAGATTAAAAGAAGACAAAATTACAGGACAGATGAGCATCAAAAGATTAAACGTCGCCCGACGAAGTTTCGTGAACTATAATGGTATCTTTAAGAGATTATTAATACTCAGTTTCAAAAGTATAACGTGAATCGTCACCAAATGTAAATTTATATAAAATCGTTACATCTTGTCGACAAAAATCATTTTGCTTATAGAATTACAACATTAACAATGCAAATATTTAGGGTAATAGCATAGTTTAATTAAGTCTAGGGGTTATATTTGATGCAGTGTTGTCATTCTACACAAATATTGAGAATTTAGTAAGAATTTGTATAATTTTTGGTTATTATTATAAATAATATATTATTAAAAATAATATAACCAAATTATGATGTAAGTTATTTCTGTAAGTTAACTGTATAATTATTTTGATAGATATAAACTAGGACATTATTGAACTATGAGTTTTCTAGTTTGTTGAAATTTAAATATATTGCGGTATCAATACGCAATTATTAAAATCGCGACGAAAGGTTTCGTATTTGATTGACTTGCATTCTCCTCAAATGTACATAATATACAGTTTCATGTATATAGGGTTAATATAAAAAAACTTTCATCTCATTCATATTCATAACATCTTAACCAAATTACCAATATTTTTCTATTGAAACCGACGAATCTCTATTAGCTGTTGTGAACTAACAGTACTCTGAGCCAACCGACGCTTATTTCATATATGTACATACATATTAAATATCTAATATTGTACAGATATTTTGTATGTAGGTATTAGTATATGTAGTGTATGTATTTTATATGTTAGTACAATAGTAATTGTTATTAATAATAATCCCATTGTTACTCTTCTAACTATTGTGATGCCTTTGATTGGAATTGAATCTTTCTCAAATTACATTCCGAATCTGTTGTATAAAGGGTATCTACTGTTCCTTAAATTTAGGACTAGAAATATAGTGAAATCCTTAAAAATATATTCCTATTAGTTATATATATATATATATATATATATATATATATATATATATATATATATATATATATATATATATTGGCTATTGGGTTTGCATATATAAATATAGGGAACAAATATAATGTACACCAGATTAAACCATGCATCCCTAGCCCTGTCCACCAAACAAATTATTGAACAATAAAAAATCTTAATGGAACCCAAATTATTATACTTCGGAAAATGAGAACATCACTACTAAAATTGCTATGTTGCGTATTATTTTACCATTGCTTACATTTTAAATTCTATATGTCTATCGATTTTACTAAATGTTCACCAAATTCAAAACGCTCAAATTTCGTGTCCGTGTTGTATATAATAAATATTCGTGCTATCCATTTATATTTATTCTTTCTCGAAAAAACTACTTGTGCGTCAAATAATTATTATGTTACTCCAAAAATTAAATATGCTCGCGCATCTCTGCCTGTTGGTTCCAGACAAGTTTTTGCAGGCTTCAGCTTGCAGTCGCACACTATGCTTAGTAGCTTTTACAGTGTGTGTAACCAGTGTATTGCCATATGATAAACTAAAATGGCCGATGAAAGTTAACCAAGGCCGAGTAGTGTTCCAGACGAAGTTCCGCTGTTTCGTTCTTTTTCGGAGTCAGATGGAGAAGCTGATACAGTACAGCCTAAAAGACGGCGCAAGCAAGGTAGGATTTGGTGTCTTGAAAGAAAATTTTCGAACATTAAAAGTGCCGAAGAATTTATTAGAAATGAAAAACTGTGGTCCTTTCAGAAATGCCACTCTACGGAAGAACGCGTAAAGCGATATTATCGATGTAATAAAACCAAAAGTCGGGCAATCCAATGTTCAGCTGCACTCTATTTATTGCTTGATGCATCCAGCGACGAGATAATATTATTTCGAACTGAAAAAGCTCATGACCATCAAAATTTGGAGTCCCAATCGAAATGTGAGTTGAGTAATGAGACGAAAAAAGAAATAGACAAATTGTACGAATTACGTTTGAAGCCCAAATCTATTATGAGCAATTTGAGCAAAATACAAGGGTTGACTCTACCGCCTATGAAACAATTGAACAATTATCTTACAATTTTACGTAAAAAGAAGTATGGATCTGCAGTAATCAGCTTAGGAGAACTAGAATCCTGGTTAGTGACCAACTCAGAAATACCTTCCGATGATCATCAAGTTTTTGTTGTTGCATATGAAGTTTCTAAAGACGATTCAAATTCAAGCTTCAAATTTTTGTTATCGACCAAATATTTAATTGGTCTATCGCGGCAATGCAAAGTTATTCATGCTGATGCGACCTATAAACTTATTTGGCAGGAGTTTTCAGTACTCATAGTTGGAACCACGGATAGAGATAAACATTTTCACTCCTTTGGTCTTGCTGTTACAACCACAGAACAAACAAATGATTTTGTGTTTTTATTTCAAACGTTAAATCATACAGTTCTCTCACTGTTCTCCTACGATTTAACTTGTAAGATTTTGGTATGTGACGCAGCCAAAAGTATCCAAAATGCGTTTGTGCAAGTATTCGGTCAGGATACAATTATACGAATGTGCTGGGCGCATGCAAAAAAGAAGATGCAAGTACGAGTTGAGCAATCTGTGCAAAAGAAGTACCAGAGGGACATACTAAAGGATATTGATTTTTTGCAATGTGCTTCAACAACAGAGGTTTTTGACAGGGCCTGTGAAAAATTTCTAGATAACTGGAAAGACGAAAAAAATATTGTACTTTATTTCAAAGACAAATGGCTCACTAAAAATCGTTGTTGGTATTTGGGTGCCACACCGAGGACACCTGCCACAAACAATGCATTGGAGTCTTTTAACAGAATAATAAAAGACAAAGGTACACTTTCAATGAATGGCGTAATTTGGTATCGTTAACTTTGTTATTATTTTTAGGTACACTTTGTGAACGCCATCCGCTGGCTCGATTCTTAATAATTGCTTCAGAAATGGGGAGGGATTGGTCTAATGAGTACACTATAAACAACGAGCGAGCCACTTGCCAACGATGGCTTTGAAAATGTGGACAAAAGCTTATCAGTGGGCCAAACTGCCTAAAAAAATATCGTTAAAACATGCTAGTGAAATGAAACGGTGTTATCGAATTCCAGGTGGAGATGCAATGGAATGTGAAACTTTTGAAGATATGTGGGAGACGTTTGACGACTACAAAAAACAACATTTCAGTGAGTGGGAAGTACAGTTACCACAGGACGACTCTGACTGGTTAAATGGCACATTCAATTGTCCAGATTACCTTAGAAATTACATTTGCAAACATTTAGCGGGGTTAGCAATTCGTCTGAAACTTGCTGAACCACCTACTGAAGCAAGGAATGTACCAATTGGAGAAAAACTAAGAAGAAGACGGCCAACTAAAGCTAAGAAAGCCTTAATAGTGCAATAAAAGTGCTTGTTTCATTTTCATTTTTGTTTCGTGAATGTTGTGTTTCATTTTATGTTAAAAAATTATATTGTTTTATTTCTAAGAATTCGTAACACTAAGTTTCGTTTTTGTTTCGTGAATTTTATGTTGCATTTTTAATATATTGATTTATTTTCATGAATGCTTTACTTATTTCTTTTCCCCCATTTATTAACGAGACTTAATAAAATACGATAGTTTTTACTTATAAGTGAAATTTAGGGTAACAAGAATAAAAAATCTGGGTATACTTTTCAAATTGAATGTGGTATAAAATATAGTAAACATTGTGTATTTTTGCTCAACAAAGAGTGTTTTTAACTGCTAAATAATATAAATCACCGACGAAAATGAAATATCTGTGTATCATGTTAGAATTAAATGCAGAATAAAATTTGGTGAACATTTAGCATTTATAACCAACAACAGTTATTTTTAGGAATAAATAATATGAAAGACTAGCATTATGTCAATATTTGGTTGTCGTTTTTAGATTATGAATTTTTTTAATTTTGGTGAGCATTTAGTATTTTTGGGAAATGAAAGTATTTTTTGTTTGAAAATATTGGGTAAAGTTGGTAGACTGTTAAATACCACCCATAAACATATATTATCGACATTATTTAGTAGTGAGCTTTCAAAACTTTTTACAATCGTGTTATAAAATTCACTTCCCAAAAACTCAGAGACTTAGTTTTCCATCAGTTCATTATACGCGTTAGCAGAACACATAAATCCAATATTGCGAAAAAAATTATGGTTGTTGCGATTTTATTATCAATAAAAGTTTAGTATGATATGTATTTTCGTTTTTGGTTGCTTACGGCAAGACCTGATATATTAAACACTTCATCTTGACTTTTAGTTCGAAAAGAAATGAAGTTACCAGCGAGTTATGTTACATTTTATGATAGTTCCTCAATCAGTGGTACCATAAAATTGGATAAAAAGTCATCGGGTGGTTATAAACATTCGTTTATTTCGAATACCCAAACGTGATTAGATCTGCCTAGTTCATAAATATTTTTATTGGTTTACTGCAGTTATTATTATCAAAAAAAAAGAAGTCAATATTATCTTCCCCGTTAAAGGGGTTATTTCAGCAATTTTTCGCCTTGTAAAACGGTTTGCCATTAGAATAATTTACCTGTGAGCAGTCTTTCAAAAAAAGTGTGAAAAACTGACCTATCATGCTTCAAACTCGACATGGCCGACTTCCATATAACTAAAATCGAACCGAGTCCACTGAAATTACTTACATAAAATGAAGCAACATGATATTCATGTTATTAGTTAGTATAAATTCATTGTACTCGTAAAATTAGGCAACAACAATTAGTTATACATTATAACCTAATAGCATTCTTATTTTTTCAGCAATTAAAGGATTCCTTAATAGAATTATTTTCTTCTGTCTTCAATGCGCAAGAAGTGGCGGCATGGAAAAAAGCTCTAGACGTGTCATTTGATGTAATGAATAAAGCTATTCGGGATACTATCGCCAAGAACGCCGAGAAATCGTGATTTCTTAAGACATTCGTGACTTTTATATTACTTAAAATAAGTGTTTTATAATTAGGATAACTTTGTACCATTTTAAGTACCTATATAGTTGTATTTATATAGATAGTTGACTTCAAAGTAAAAGTGAATGTATTCCGTATTCTTATTTTCTCCCAGAATTACACAATTCCCTTTCCTTCTTCAGAACATTAATGCTGACTTTATTAAATTTAATGCGCATCCTAGATAGAAAGAAATTCCTCTGGGGTGAGGATTTTCCGACCTGCAGCCATTTGTTCACTTTAGATGTTTCATTTGCAGCTTGCGTAGGAAAAGTATCTATACAAAGGAAAGAAATATCCAAGATGTCTCGTCGTAACAGTCCGTCAGGATTAAGTGGAATTCGCTGGGATAATTGGACAGGTGTACAACATTTTACTTCTAAAAGTGTCACATTACAATTATAACAGAATTTAGGTATCGTTAGCTGTTGCAATAGGACACACATTTGCTCGAACTAAATAAATATATCGTTTAGGTTTCATATTCTATAATCTATGACTAGGTTTTTAAAAATTCTGAGTGGAATTGCTTTGTCACTTACGAGGGGGTACCCAAAAGAAACCGATCTTTTTTTCATTCTCTTATTTAATTTTTAGACGAAAAACATTCAATCACCTTAAAATTACTCTCCACTAGTACTCAGTGGCGGCTCATGGTCAATTTTTCGGGGGGGTCAATTTCAAGAAAAACACGACGTAACAGCAACGTACGTAATACACGACGTAATACGTAATCAATGCCAAAGGTGTAAGCAACTTATTGGTTAAAAATTAGAGCATATATGACAATAAATATGTGTTAACTCACCTAAACAGTTTTAAATTTTAGTTCAATCCTTCTGTCTTTGGCACTCGCAAAATGATTGATTACTGCTTCATTGTAATTTACAATATTATTTATAAAGGTCTTCTCAATACTTAACATGGCCAACGCAGAGAGTCTATCTTCCCCCATGGTGTTGCGTAAAAATGTCTTTATCCTTTTTAATGTAGAGAAGCATCTCTCGCTCTCTACCGTTGTCATCGGTAACGTACACAAAATTGTCAACAAATGCACTGTTTCCGAAAATGTTTCACTAAGTCCATTGTTAATAAATAACTGAAGTAACCCTACAGCCCCAGAATTTCCACGAAAATCATCCCGGTCATATACTACTTCCAGTTCGGTTTTAAGTTTTATATGGTTTATGTACGGGAAATTCGTTTTAACTAACTTCAAAATATTTTCGGGAAAATTCTTTTTATACCCTTCAAAGTTATCAACAAAAAAAAGTTGGGTTATTATAAGATAGTCACTAAATGTGAAACGATGATTAATTTCGGATGCTATTATATCACACACTTCCAAAGCGATTCGTCGGTTAGGATCTTCATTTTTCTTCATTCTTTTTGCATTAACTGTATGCGAAAATTCATTTTCAGATAATTTATTTAGAATTTGGTCACGAATATTTTGAATCGAATTTTTAAAGGAGTCTATATTAGTCTTAACAGATAGCACATCAATGCCTCGTTTTTGGAGTTGATTAAAAATAATTTCATTTCAGCATTATTAAATGAAAAATGTTTAACCAGAATAAAAAGTTCTTGTTATTCAGAAATGCTTGCAACCCTATTGCCTGATTAACACTGGTAGCATCAAAATTATCGACATTACTAATTATTTTTTCTAAACATGTGATTATATCGTCTTTATACAAAAATATTGTTTCCACACAACGCGAATTAAAACACCACCTAGTTGGTGCAGCTCTAGGTAAACGACTTTTTACACATTCATCCAGAACAGCGGTACGTTTTGGAGATCGACCAAAAAATGCTGAATATGCTTGCAAATTTGTGAAAAAGAGTTTGACGCTTGAATTCTGGCTCGCCGCTTTTTGTAATATTAGGTTCAATTGATGTGCATAGCAATATATAAAATTTGCATCGGGATAATATTCTTTAATCTTTTTTGCACTCCCCCCAATCGTCCGCTCATAGTAGATGCACCATCATAACTTTGTGCAGTTAATTTTTTAGGAGTCATATTTACTTCTAAAATTTCTAACTCATTTAAAATGACGTTCGTTAAGTGTTCGGCTGTAGTGCCGGGAGGAATTGTGAATTTTAAAAATCGTTCATAAACTATACCAGACAAAACATAACGAATAATAAACACCATTTGTGTCTTATTCGAGCTGTCCGTAGTTTCATCTACTTGCACTGCGATATATTTAGCTGATTGAATTTCCAATTTAATCTTCTCTTGCGCCTCCGCTAACATAGATTCAAGTAGATGATTCTGAATGGTTTTAGAAACCCCTTTGCAAATTGTTGCTTTCTCCAAAAATTCTTTAAATATTGGGTCTAGTTCGGAAACAAAGTTAATAAGTCCACGAAATACTCCCGGATTTTCACTTGATTTTGATTGACTTTCATCGTGCCCTCTTAGGGCTAATTCAAATGCCCCACAAAATTTTACACAGTCTATTATTTTGTTTAATATATATATATATATATATATATATATATATATATATATATATATATATATATATATATATATATATATATATATATATATATATATATATATATATATATATATCGGTTTTTTGATACACTTTCGTTAAAGTCTCTGATCGATTTTCGATACGCAGTATCCAATTGCGATCGAATATCCACTGTACCGATAGTTGCAAAATTCACCGAGTTTTTAATATGCTCCGCAGATGAAGAGTGTTTTTTATTTTTTCTTTTAAATGTTTGAAATCTGTTACGCCATTTTTACACCATAAAATGTCATTTGAAAAAATTAGGCACACGAAACAATAAAAAGCATTTGTCAACTCGCAACCGCATATCCAGTCACTTAATTCATACATATTTTTGCGAAAATAACGATTTACTTCTTTGTTTTTGTCTTTACTAATTTGCCGCACTTTAAGTTCCGGCAAAGGTCGACCACTGATCTTAAACTTAATTTTTTTGTCAAAGGTCAGCTCATTGGCGGCTTTTAAAGTCTTAATCCGCTCAACCACTGTAGCTGCCATTTTTTAAATATTAATTTACACCACAAAAACCGAGTCAAGAAACACCAACAAAAAATAAATGCATGCAAATGTATATCACGCGATCTACAAGAAACTGATAACGAACAAAATCACATCGAACTCTCGAACAATACTAAATTTGCTACGCACGGCTGTTGACCCAAACCCACGTCATACGCTGCTTCAGAAAGCCTGCATCACCTAATGCAATTTAGATCGGGAGTACTCGGCCGATTTTCGCCTCCATTTAAAACAATGCGGTCATTTCTGGGTGCCAGCCCGATACGAAAACCAGTACAGATGCAAAGCAATGCATCGGTAACGGTAATAATGCGGAATGAGTAATCGGTCGAGTTTATACCCTTGTCGCTTAGAATAGTTAGGATAGTAAAGGGAAATTCCAAATTTAAAAGATCTTAAAAAAATATATTATCTTATTTAGGTATATCATTATTATGCTTCTGTTTGGAAATATATTGGGGGGTCATTGACCAAATGACCTAATGGAGGAGCCGCCACTGCTAGTACTAGCACACTTGTCTAATCTCTTATTCCATTGTTCAAAACATTTTTAAAATTCGTCTTCTGTGATGACCGACAGAACCTCCGTCATTTTTTCTTAATCTCAGTAACGTCGAAAAAAAACTCGTTCCTTTCATGTCGTTCTTCATTCGGGGAAATAAAAGGTCGTAGAGGGCAAGATCGGGTGGATAGAGTGAATGGGGCAGAGAGGTCATGCCACTTTCGGTTAAGAATCGGCGCATAGACAGGGCCGTGTGAGCAGGGACGCTATTATGATGGATAACCAGTCCCCCGACTATCAAAAATCAGGCCAAGTCACTCAAGAGAGCTCCACAGCTTCGTTAATGGTCCGTCGTTGATCTACCAGGACGATTTCGTGAATTTCTTCAACATTTTCATCAGTTCGAACCGAGGAAGGACGACCAGAGCGAGGTTTGTCATCAATAGACATTTCATCTCTTCTGAAATGGGAAAACCATTCATATTTCCCCATAGTACCATCCCTGTAGGCCGTTTTTAACATTCCAAGAGTTTATGTGCCAGTTTACTCGAGCAAAAAGCAAAAGTTTACTGCCGGACGCTGTCAACGACAATCAGCCATTGCAAAAATGACAAGCACACAAAGCAACTCTCACTAAAGAACTCCCACAAGCCGAATGGAACCTTCTTTAGCGACGACGCTTGGCTTACTGACCGTAAATGGTATACGCTCTATACGCTCCTAGCGGCAGATCGCGGTACTACAAAAACTCCGCCCACCACAACATCAGTTCTGTTTCTTTTGGATACCCCTCGTATAACGTGAAAGCATGTACTACCGAACAAAAAGTAATGAGACATTTTCAAGTAGATAGTTATTAATTGTTCTTAAAAAAGAGATGAGCTCTATTGACCAACAGTATAATTAACTATATAGGTAGTTAATTCATTATTATTCACATTTCATTGAAGATAAAAGGAAAGGATATTAAAAATCTCTAACCGCTTTCGATGATACAACTGAATGAATTTCCATTTTGTGTAAAAATGCAAGAAAATATTCAAACATTTATAGTATTTACATTAAAATTTTAGAATATGGTGAATTATTGAGTATTATATTATTGCAATAAGTAATTTATTGTACTCCACTTGAGATTAATTTTCATATTTAAATTACAGCTTATTTTCTAACAAGTTATTTAAATGTAGAAATAGACATTACAATAACTATATAATAACTTTATTTCTTAATAATATAAGAGAGGTATCTTTTATTTCCAGACATAGCCAATTTTATGATATCTAAAATATTTTCTGAGTCAAGTTAATGAATAATTAGAAATTCAGTATTAGTTATTGCTTTAATGTTTTTAGGGAAATTATTTACCAATCTATCGAAATTACTAAATGCAAGACTGACTGCATAACAGCGACTAAAAGGCATTATGGATACGACTAATACATAAAGTAATTATTATATGTAAGGTATATAAGTTTGGCTGTATATCGACTTTAAAAACCTCGTAATTCGTGAAATTTTCAAAATTGAGCTATTAGTACCATTGTATATACCTAATTGCCTCACATACTCTGATGAAGCTATCTGTCAGCAAGCTTACAATATTAGTATAGGCATCGACGATTGAAAATACTTGTTAAGTCTGAAGCTTACCATTGGAGACCCGAAGCCCAGTATGCCTCTAGATTTCAGTTCTTTAAACATTATCATCATTTTTAATAATAATAATTTAAACCATTAATTGCATTTCTGTGTTTAAGGGGTCAATAATAATGTCCAATTGCCTACTTCCTGCTTAAGTATATGCCTATTTATGAAACTTATCAAATTTATTGATTATCAGACCTAGTCAGTTATGAAGATTTTACTAAGCACTCATTATTTCAAAAAATTAAACCCGCCACAGGTAGGATTCGACATCTGTACCGGATTGGAACCGAACGATATACAGCTATTTCGAACTTATTAGTTCTCATCAGTGCCGTACACGGTACGCCGATCCAGGATAAATGTCGAATGAAATCTATGGGGTATACATCTTTATCGATACGATCTATGTCAGTAACATATAAGTAGGAAATCGAGAAAGGAACTACCAAATCGCCAAGCGGTTATCAAAGTAGTTCCCGAATAGGAAGGCTATTACATAATTGCTATGGGAAGCAACTAGTTCTGGGGCTAAAGCTCCGCCTGGCATTGAATTGTACCTAAACGTGATCCTCGACCCCCTTCTCGTGTTTTTGCACGATCAGATAAGGTTTCAAAAAATAAAACCCGCCAAAGGTAGGATTCTGTAATAGCCTTGCTATTCGAGAACTACTTTGATAACCGCTTGGCGGTTTGGTGGTTCCTTTCTCCATTTCCGATTTATATGTTACTGAAGTACTCATTATTTTAAATAAAAACTTATTTAAAACCAAAAAACACTGATAACATAAAAACTGATTTTTATGTTTTCATTATTTATATTTTGATTTTAATTTTATTTCCTTAAATACTCGTTTTAGAATTTGAAGCTTTGAATGTCACTAGTGTCTTAATTTATGATTTTGGTAAATCTTATTGTAAAAACGAATAAAAATATATGAATATCAAACTGCTTTATTAATTGCCTGTTTAAAATATATTGAAAGAGACCTGGCAAGTCCGACTAATTTCCTGTATAGAAACTCTGAATAAGTTTGAATTTTTGACAAAGATTTATATCATGTTCTACATACACTTAAAGCAGTTAGTTTTTGGATTGGATTTGGTCTCAAGATATTATTAACAACAACAAGCATATAAGCTAATTTCACAAGTTGTACAAGATTATGTTCAGGATAGAAATTTAACGCATTCAATTTTTATGATGAATGTTGACAAAGTTCGAGACTATTAGTATCAAGCAATCTTGTTGAGTTCTAACAAATTAGTTAATCATAACAATGCTATTTCAAATTTCTGGAGGTGGCCTGAATATTGCGTTGGTAGAACTTTCATGAATTACAATTTAAGAATGTTTTTTTTTAAACTGCATAAATAAAATTTGGTTTATAACATATAAAAACAATTGTGTCTGTTATTTTAAATTGTGAAACAACCGACAAAAAATATGTCAAAATTGTGGCAATTTTATTACTATATAATTTCAATGGTATACCTATATCTATATTTAAACATATTTATATACAACGTGGTGAGAAAGTTTCATATATCATGGTATTCTTTATACATTTATACCATATCTTTTCGTCATCATGGTATTCTTTAAATTTCCAATTCTTCCATCTATAGGTCCTCCAAATTATTGAGCTTATTAAAATAGGCCAGCAGATTTAAATAACCCTATAATGAGATATCCAAGGAGATCAAGTCAGGTGAATATGATAACCATTCTATTTGTGTTATTAATAGCTCAATTTTGAAAATTTCACGAATTACGAGGTTTTTAAAGTCGATATACAGCCAAACTTATATACCTTACATATAATAATTACTTTATGTATTAGTCGTATCCATAATGCCTTTTAGTCGCTGTTATGCAGTCAGTCTTGCATTTAGTAATTTATCAATGGATAGGGTAACACCAATAGACTGGTTATCATATTCACCTGATTTCATATCCTTGGATATCTCATTGGGGGATATTCCTGACAATACTTTTCCTAACAAATACGTTAGGAAAAAACATTGGCAGGAAATGACCGGACGTCAGCGCCCAGATGATGAAGAGCTCCATTTTGTTGAAACCAAATTCTTTGATAAGGAATGTCTTCCTCATTGTTTCGATAAAAAATTGCTATAGCGGAAACTAAATCAAAAAGTAGAGGTTCTAAATATTTAGTATTTGATTTCAACAAAACAGGTCTCTTCATTTCGATGTTAATTTGCGTTTTTTTTTGCAATACGTTCTATGCAGATTATATGACGACGAGGACCCACTGAATGAGCGAGAAAATCGCCTGATTTGGTCCTTTTGGGTTTCGTCTTGTGGAGTTATTTAGTAGCGGATTTATGTGTCAGCCAATGATGAATTGTTAATAAATGCCGCTTTGACCAATTTTAAAATAATGTCAAAAATAAAATCACATTTATCTTATTTGTATTTTCCTCATCTATCCTCCCCTCCCCTTTATCTTATAAATGCTAAATACGAAACATTAAATGGGGTGTAGTTAAAATCGAAAAACTTAAAGGCATTTCTGTTAAAGCTAAAGGGGGTTTTATTCTCATCAAAAAAGGGTATGATCATGTTACAGCTCAAACAAAATTGTAAAAAAATTAAATGGTAACATCAGTCAGTGTTACAGAATTTTTCAAAAAATCATTTAATAACAACATTATAAATATTGTTATTATGTGTGTTATAATATGTTACATTTTGTCTGTTATATTAAGAATTCTTTGCATGTAGCCTGAATAATAAATCCTTTACTACACTCCTGGACAAAATTAATGCATCAGCAAAACTTTTCATTATTTCATATAATTCTTCGAAGTTTTAAATCCTTAAACATTTTACGTAAATGGCCTAAGATATCCTATGTTACTACTGCTAAGTAATTGCAGTTGTTTGACACATGTAAAGTAACATTTTATAATTGTTTTGTTAATAACGCATTTAACGCTGTTTAAAGTGATTTGTAAAAGGCAATAAATTCAGTTACACTAGTAATTTTTTTTTGTTTATTGTCATCAAGTGAATGAAACATTTTGTCCAGTACACTTAAAATAGAAGAAATTAATCGTCCACGTAACTTAAGAGAAGTTGAATCAGTGAAAGAGGTTACTCTGGTTAACAAGGGATGTAGCTAGCAACATGTGGTTAATTAGTTATGAGTTAGGTAACCAACAATTACTTGAATATTTAAATATTTTAATAAACTTGGAAGTTGCTGTATAACACCAGGACAAGGTCGTAAGAAGACTACAGATGCAAGAGATGAGCAATATCTTATATAAGTTGCCTTAAGGAACAGGCATTCTACCAGTTTAGAGCTAAGCAGAACCCTTGCAGCAACTCGAAATGCAGCAATTTCTGGACGAACAGTCAGGAGAAGTCGTTATAAGGAGGATTGGACAGTGGAAACTCAGCTATTGTTCCACTGCTCACCAGAGAACGTAGAGTTACTAGACTGTGTTTTGCAAGAGAGCACATAAATTAAACCATTGACGACTGGAAACGAGTTTTGTTTTCAGACGAATCAAAAGTCTTAGTTGACCAGATGGATGTCAGCGGGTCTAGCGGAGACCAGGAAAGAGGTTCTCTGGGGAGATTCGCGAATGCATATTTCTATGTAGAAAACATCGTACGAGAACACGTGATACTATTTGTCCCGCTTGTCGGAAATAATTTCATTTTTATGCAGAATAACGGACCCACGTTGCTAGAGAGGTATTGGACACCTTTCGATTTGTGAATATTTCAAGTGTGGGCTGGCCAACAAGAACTGCCCATATACGAACCCCAAAAATTACCTATGGAATGCACAGAAATTATCAGTTAGGCGCCACATACCTGCCCCTATTAAGGGTCAGGTATGTGGCGCACCTATTAAGGGACTGTTAAGGCACTCGAACAAGTTATTCCTGTAGAATCAACGAATATTCCTCAGGAACCACTTGATCAATAGCATGCCCAAATGAATAATAGAACCATATATAATAATAGGAGCTAAAACGAGATCTACATGCTACTGAAATCAAATTTGTACTATTTCATTTCACCTCCAAGTTTTTCATAGCATTTGGCATTGTTCCTTTCTGTTATTTATTCATCTTTTTTTCTGATAATAGCATTCTACTTTGTTAAACATTAATTGAAATCATTTAATTTTAGTATCACAGAGGTACTGTGATTCAAATCTTCAAAAAAATAAAAGTAATAACGTGAATTTTCACTGATACGTTAATATTGTCCATGAGTTTATTATACTTCGCTTGAACTACTACTGCAATTAAAATGAAGTACTAAACTCTAGCCTTGAACTATATTGTTCAAGGCTAGAGCTAGGAAAATCTTATAGCAATCAGCATTATTAGTAGGTGTTACAAGTAAACACTTTACCTAAACGACATAAAAGAAGAAAGTAGCTGATAAATGTGAGAATTTTCCTGACACCATCGGGAAGAGGTTAAAACTAATTTCTAATTTGTCTCACCTCATTAACGCCTACGGTTAAGATTCAGTACATTGTACGATATGTTTTCTTGGCTATTAGTAATTTGTAAATTGGTTAGATGATACGAGTTGCTGGATCACTATCTAATACTCAATTACTGACAAACAATTTTTATTATTAAACTATAGGAAAGTAATCTTTCAGATTACTGTAACCATCAATTCGGAAATTCAGAAATCATTTAATTTTAGTATCACGGAGGTACTGTGATCCGAATCTTCAAAAAGTAAAAGTAATAACGTGAATTTTTACTGATACGTTAATTTTGTCCAGGGTTTTATTATACCTCGCTTGAACTACTACTGCAATTATTATTACTGCAACTACTAAACTCTAGCCTTGAACTATATTGTTCAAGCCTAGAGCTAAGAAAATCTTACACAGCATCATTAGTAGGCGTTACAAGTAAACACTTTACCTAAACGACATAACAAAAGAACAAAACAGCTGATAAACGAATACTTATAGCCTACCTGGAAGGGCAGCCAGAGGCCGAGGAACATGCCCGCAGTAATAGCCAGAGCCAGACCGTAACGAGGTGGCCCAGAAGATGCAGATGCTGCCGGCGAATGGTGCAAAGAATGTCTGACTTCCGACCTAATGGCACGAGCGTGTCCTCGGGCGACGAAATATATGTATCCGTAGCAGACTAATAGGACGAGGGCGCTGGGGCCGTACACAGCGCAAAACATGAATAGCTGAACAGGCTTCGCAACCAGATTGCCGAACGAGCAATCTCCCGTGCTGAAACAAACAAGAGGCATAAGAGGCGTCATGGAAATTAGTTTGTTAATATTTAAACTAGATATGATTGTTTTTTTGTGTGGTGGAGGTACGTCGAATACTATAAAACTTTACATTTTATATTTTTTATTGTAAAATTCAAAAATAGAGAAGAAACAGGGAATCAGGTTTTTAAGCCTAAAACATTACTCGGGATAGTGGCTTGGAACCTTCGATGTAATAAAAGCGAGAGACCAGTCCACAAATACCAAAAAATTATGTGTCACTCGTCAACCCAGTTGACATAATTAGGAGTTGAATAAAACTAACTTTTAAATTACTTATAATATCTATTTATACCTATGTTTTGTTGAGATTCAGTTAAACGTTATGAATATTTTTTTCCGATTTCCCTCGCCGTTCAGTAATAGTACGACTCATTATAAATTTTTTCTTCATGGTAAACACTGAGAAGATAATATATTCCGGGTTACTGCACCACTGCTTGCAATACTTAAACTGTTATAACTATTTTCTTTAAAATTCCTTTTACACATAATGATTTATTAAACATCAATCAGAACTTACAATTCTATGAGCTATTTTGTTAATTAAGAGATTTGGAATGTAGTCTCATATATATCCTGATAATATTTTTCCAGCAAGAAAGCCTCCTACACCTTAATTAAGGTCTATTGGCAACTTCCTCTTAAGTCTTCTGTCGTTATTTTCATGGACCAGTGGTATTCAACAGCTGTTTGTGTGGATTTCCAATCATTGTGTTAATGTTTCTGGTTTCTGTATTTGATCATTTCCTGGACTGTTGGGATTCGGAGATCATGATGCAACATCTGATTGCTAACATACCACGGAGCGTCTACCGTTGCTCAAAGGATCTTCAATTGTGCTCGCTGTATGATAGCTGTTGGACTTACTGGAACAACCCCACAGTTCAATGTCGTAAGTCCAGATGGGAGCGATGACCATTTTGTGAATAAATATTTTGTTTTCTAGGCATATTTGTGATTTTTCTCCAAGCAGTCAGTTTAGCTCTCTTATTTTCATGTCTATCTATTTGCGTTTTTTAGAAATATGTTCTTTGCAATTGAGTTTGGAGTGAAGATGGAGACCTCTTATGTATTTTGCCTCTAATGTCTGCGGTATGATTGTCTGATTTATGAATACTGATGGACATTGGGCTTTTGTAAGTATGAAAGTTACAAGTTGCGATTTACTTTCATTGATTTTGATTTTCCATATTTTGATACAATCTTCTATGTGGAAGAAGTTACCTTGGAAATTTGCGAATACTATTACTGTGTCTTCGTGGATCGCCAGAATGATAATGTCATCTGCAAATGTATCATTTATAGTGTAGTCTGAGATTAGGATGTCTGCACTGTAAGTGAGATATAAAATTGGTCCTAAAACGATGACCTGTGAGATTCAAGATTTGATAAGTTGAAATTGAAATGTTTTGTCATTTACTTTTGTCTTAAAATATGTATCTGTTAGATATGCCTTAATTAGTAGATAATATAGTGTAGGAATGTGGTGTTTGACTTTGTGTAAGAGACCAACATACCAAACCTTATCAAATACCTGGCTGGCTTTGAAACTTAAAACTAAACCTTTACATTAATAGATCAATAAACTCTCAGTTTACTCATCCTAGTATACAAAGCTCTGCTGTATAGGGTCTAACTATCAGCTGCGATTCCCGACTCAGACAATTGGCACCTATCTTAGGAAATAGTTGATAGTCAATGATCTATCCTGTCGAACCAAATATGTCCTATGAAACATTTATGAGCCAGTGTAATACAGGCTGTCTCCTAAAAGACGCCGCAAGCCATAACTCCGTTATTTATAATTTTATTTTCAAAACGAAAAATTAAATGAAATGGCTCTAAATACACTCTAGAGTGAGCATACCGCAGTGTTCTTAAACTTTTTTTTTTTTTGAAAAGCTATAGTCAATTTTTTTTTTCAAATGGCAATATAGTTTTTTTATTTACTATTGTGTAGATTTCTTTTCTGAATCCAACGATGTATAACAAATGGACTTTTGTGAAACACTTGTCACAGAAAAATGGTGAAAATATTCGCCGATACCGCAATAGGCGCCCGGTCGCTTAATTGATGACAAACATATATTGACCAATCGTCTGTGCCGTGGAATACAAACAAAAAATACAACAAAGCGAATAAAATTCAGAACAGAATTAGAATTCAATTATAAAAGAAACATTACATGATGATCAATTAAAAACAAGTTGATTAAATACATGCAAAGATAAACACGAAACTACATTAAACGAAGTGCAACAAAGTTTAACTGGAAACAACTAAAGAAACAAATTAGCAAATCAAATAAAGTTACAAATCTACAAGTGCTGCTCAAATTGGTTACCGGCACAATCAAGACATACATGGCATCTTTTGAATACTGTATTGGTCGCATTCAATATAAAATTGGGGAGTATTTCGCGACATACATGTATAATTCTTTAATTTCTTCATTTTCTAGTCGGATTAAATAGACATGATCTTGAAGATAACCTCACCACCAAAAATCAAGTGTAGTAAGATCTGGAGAACGGGCAGGCCATAGAATCGGTCCATAAGTTCCTATCCGCCTTTCATTAAATGTGGTGTTTAACCAATTACATAGTATTCATTCTGGCATTATGAGGGGTAGCCCCATCTTGCTGGAAATAAATTCTATTGAATTCTGCAATAGGTAATTCATTTAAAATATTATGAAGATGTTTTGTCAATATTTGATAATATTTTTCTTGATTTAGGGTGCCGTCTATGAAATATGCTCCAATCAATCTATTATCCAAAATGCCACACCACACATTAATATTAAACCTTCGCTGAAAATTAGTTTCGACGATAATCCTTGGGTTTTCTTGGCTCCAATGTCGGTGGATATTTCTATTAAAAATACCATTGACACTAAATATACATTCGTCTGACCAAATAATTTTAGTGTGGAAAAGTGGGTCTCGTCGCACTGAATTTAAATACAAATGGCAAAATTGTTGTCTTCGTTTTCTATCGTTTTCCTCCAATGCCTGTACTTTTTGAGGTATGTATGGCTTAAATTTGTGCTTTTTCAATATTGAATTCACAGTTCGTTTTAAAGCGCCAATATTATTTGAAATTTCCCGAATGGAGGTTCTTGGGTTTTCTTCAAAATTAAGAAGAACATTGAGCTCCGTGTTTTCATTAAATTCACGTTCTTCTCGTTTCGGTTTCTTAAATGTCCCATAGTTTCTTAAATTTTCTTCAAGCCTTCCAAACTTACGTGGTTCTAAAACTTCTCTGCGAGGAAACCGCTCTCTATAAAGGCGGACTGCTGCACCACGATTTTGATTACACTGAAAGTATACCTGAATCCGTCAATATGTGATTATTGTCCATACTGCACTGTTGACTTATTTCGCAATAAATAACTTACTGTAATGGCACTATGACACACAAAAGCAAAATAATATAAAAAACTGGGATGCGAAAGTTGAAATGACATTTACTCGATTTGTTGAATTATTTTTGTTTTCCACGGCACAGATGATTAGTCAAAATACGTTTGTCATCAATTAAGCGACCGGGCGCCTATTGCGGTATCGGCGAATATTTTCACCATTTTTCTGTGACAAATATTTCACAAAAGTCCAGTAAAAAGTTATACATTGTTGGATTTAGAGAAGAAGTCTGCACAATAGTAAATAAAAAAATACTATATTGCTATTTGAAAAAAAGTTGACTATTGCTTTTCAAAAAAAGAAAAGTTTAAAAACACTGCGGTATGCTCACTCTATAGTGCATTTAGAGTCATTTCATTTGATCTTTTGATTTTTAAAATCAGATTATAAATAACGGAGTTATAGCTTGCGGCGTTTTTTATGAGACACCCTGTATATTACTAGCGACTGAAGTAGTTATTAAAGTATCATCATATAAATTACAGGTATTATAAGATGTAATGGAAAATAATAACCTAGTTCATCATAATACGTTAAAAACTAAATAATATACATACAACATGATGAGAGGGTAAGTCAAATTTCATAAAAGCGTTGAAAATAGCACTGAAAGCGTCCTCTCTCACAGCTACTTTGTTACTGAAGCTACTTAGGTGCTTTTAATATCTGCATAATTCACGCAATTGTTCGCCTTTTAATGTTTCTTAAATGGCGTAGAGTCTCAATTAATTATCATTCAATCTAAATTTCATGTTAATGAAAACAAACTTGGCGAAAAGGAGCTATTAAGTTGCCAGAATTAATAAGTGGAAGGCATCAATATTTATAAGGATAATAAACTTGGTAGGTGCATCGTCCCTCTATTGTCAAGCAAACGTTAATAAACAATTTGTAATTCATAAAATGTCATTGGCCTCTGTTTATTTAATGTGAACCCTGGTATAGTCCGCTGAAGGTGATTTCAGCTTTGATTAGTAGCTTTTTTCTTGCAATTAGCTACTAATCGTCAACAATATTTTAAAGGATTTCTGAAACTCAAGACTACGTTAAGCCAATAACCTTAGATAATTAACCTACATGAAAACAATAAACAGTGGCGCCAAAGAACACACATCTTTTGTGCATACTACCAATAATATCTAAATCTTTGAAAATAGCCTAAATAAAGGATCTAATGCTAATCTAGGATTTATAACATAGGATAGGATAATCTTGGTGGATAATCTAGGCTCTATTACATTACCACGGAAATTATTTTCATGAAAATTAGTTGAGCCAATCGCAGCTATATAACATGTTCATCAAAGTATCCGTTAATAGATAACGTTAATTAGTTAATAAGTTAATTTTTACATTTTACTTTTCCGCACTTGACTATACCACAGCGGAAAAGTAATGTAATCGTGTAAATAAAAATTGAAAAAAATTTTTCTAGCGTTTATTGTTCGCTTTTCGGTCTAAAAATTGGTTTTTAAAAAATGTTTGCTGTGTGTGTGTCATTTCATTGTCGTTGTCGTCGGTATTTATTCTGGTTGGCACGATAACTCAACTAAATCTTGTCGGATCGATCGGGTTTTGATTGATTCTGACCGGGGACGTCTGCTAGACGACAACTATTGATTTTGAGGTGGATAGAACGCACTACCATGTTCATGGGTCATGAGAAAGCACAATGGTGGACTATTTGAGAATTTTTTTTTTGTTAGCACGATCATTCAATTAAATCATGTCGGATAGATCGGATTTCGACTGATTCTGATTAGGGACGTCTACCAGACAACATTTATTGATTTTGCGGTAGGGCACACGCTACCCTGTCCATTGGTCATGAGAAAGCACGATGGTGGATTTGTATTTGAAAAAAGTAAAAGTGTAGCATAAAATAAGTATTCTGCATTTACGTGTCAGTTTATTTTTTCTCGGCCACTCAATTTCGAGATAGAGATGTTCTACGTGCGAAAAAGTCCGTTATAAGATTTTAAAACTGTTTATTTAGATCGATTTTTCATTAATCGTTCGAGTAGCTAAATTCAAGCACATTCTGGTTGGCTTGGTGTGCGGTTGTTTGTGTTATTGATGATAAGAATAATTTATTTAACATTTATATTATGTTTAAATAATGTATGTAATAGGTACGGGTATTAGGTTATGTTATTTGGGTGCTAATTGGGAGGATTGCCGATAGAAATTACAAACTACAAATAAAAATAAATAGTTTTCAAGTTCTCGTCAAAATGAACAATATCGAAAAAATAACGATTTATTTTTGTTTTACTTTTTTTTATTTAGAAATTAATTCTGTTACGAGGGCATCAAATTTGAAAAAGAAAATTGTTGAATCCGTTTAGATTCAGTAGATTGTTGATGTTAAACGTTTTGCAAAATTCATTTAAAATCAAATGCCGTCCTTTGAGTTTATAATTTTCGGCGGATTGTCGTAAATCAGAGAGAATTAAAGAGGAGGGGTTACCTCTTGATTAATTCACCTGTTATGGGATAGATTCAACATCTGTCTCTGATGGGAACCGAACGGCAGACATCTGTTTCGAACTTATTAGTTCTCATCAGTGACGTATAGGGTACGCTGGTGCAGGACAAATGCCGAATCAAATTCGTGGAGTATTCATCTAAATCGATATGATTCGAAGTTACTGGCATGAATCGAATATATAATATTTAATAAGGATGTGTGATGTGAAACAATTTTTAGACGGCATTGTTGTGGCTAAGCATTATTTCAAGGGTACTTTTCGAAATTCCGTATAAATCGATAATCTTTGAATTGCTATTTTCAATTATTTTTTCATTACAAAATATTAGAGTACATAACACATCTAATCAAAAGATATTGTTCTGGAATGCCTTAAAAACATAGCTCTTGAATATTTAATGTTTGTTTATTGTATATTATTGTATAAGTTGTCTTCGGTTTATTTTTCTTTTAATCCAATAGTTTGTCTTTAACAATGTCCAGTTTGACAATTAACATAATCATAGTCAGCGAATATTGATAAGAAATTGATAATCTAATTAGAAGTCCGAACTCTCGAGAAGCCTGGGGAATAAGTCAATTCCCCACAGTAATGTTGTTAATAACAGTCAGAAACAGAAGTAAATGAAATCACAGCAGAGGAGGTAAAAGAGCTCTCAACAAAATAAAAAATTAATAGTGCTTAACGCTGGATATATACCACCACAATTTATGAAACATGCACTCGCGGGAGCCTTAAAAACTCTCACAAATATACTCAATGAATATTTAGTACGTGACGACATTCCAGAGGAATCAATTGTAGCTTACATCAGCTCTTTATTTAAGAAACAAGAAAACAAAAGTGTGAACATGACATATGGTGACATAAATGTGACTAGTTCTATTGATGGAGACTGTATATACACTACACTATTGATGGAGACTGTATATGGATAAAACTAAGTATAACGGATCAGAGGGAATAATTGGAAGATTTATGTGGCTTTAGATCAGGATGTTCATATATTGATAAAATAGTTTGCTTGAAATAGTTAATACAAACCGTTAATTGAAGAACCACTAAAGAGAATTACATCTTACATTCGTCGACTCCAAGAAAGCATATTATAATAATGTGCCGGTAAATAATATGTGTGAAGCCATGGAAATATCAGAAGTGCACAGAAGCTATATTGATGCGATTAAAAGACCATATTAAGAAAATATAAGTAGAGTGAATATTGAAAAATCAATATTAAAAGTGTTTATATACAAAATATGTTTGAAACAAGCCTTGTACTATTAAAATATAAAATATAAACAATTGATGAAAACAAAGACGATATTATCTATAAGCTGGAAAGATTGATTAAGTATTACATCTAGATCATTATATCTATGGGTATTAGACATCAATACAAATAAAACAATATATAGTTATTGGCAACCAGAGTACCGATACAAAAAAACTTAACCGAGAAGCGAAAATAGTCGATTTTATTTCGCGACTGATCCAGTCTTCACAAAACCTCGATATTCCTCCAAAAATATGACCTTCCGTAAGGCGACAGATGCGCATTATACGAGTAATACATGAATATAAATATATACTAATGAGTACACTAAAAATACTATAATATAAATATCTACTAATGAGTACTCATGACATCAGACGAATTGACGATGTATATATTTAGAACAAGATAAATAAGGAGATTCTAGCTTCATTCGGTCCTATGCTCTTATAGAATGTTCAAATAAACAAAAATAATAGAAAGGATAATGATTTCAACACTAATTTTAAGCTTATATGATCCACGGGGACTATATCTGGGCTGTAAAAAATGTGGAAAGACAAATCAAACCTACTGAAGTTATGAAAATATTGTAAATTTACTTTTCAACGAAGAATACCAAGTACTGAAACTCGTGATACTGAAGCAAACATTGAATCTAAAATGTAAGAATATATACCAATATTGAAAACAAGTTAAGAAAAATAACTTTAATGGTATGATCATTTATGAGAAGAATGAGGGAGTCAAACAGATATAAAAATGGAAACGAACAAATAGAAAAAATTAGGAAAGATCGAGAAAATCCTGGAATATGGAAATATAAGGGACTTTGCAAATATGAAATATAGAAGAAGATGATTTTCAAAGCAAATGGAAATGAGAACTAGAACGCGGAAGACAATCACAATAGTCGTACTGAAGTAAGTTATAATAAAATAGAATCAGCCATCAATATTTACAATTAACAAGTCCGCCTTTAGTTAATTGAAGTTTAATTTAATAAAGAAAAATTAATTTACAAAAAATATGTATTTGCATTTAACTTAATCAACATGCTGATATTGAACTTTTGTTTATATCTTGTATATGTACAAGGTGTGGCATAGAAACATGACGGTATCTTACTGTCGTATACTTGCGACTGGTGTAGCTGCCGTTGCAGCGGTTGAGGGAGGAGATAGCGTATCTGACACCATTTTTGCAGCCATGACGCAGTGGACAGGACAACATCGCGTGTTCATAATTGAAACACTTTTTAAGAATATATCAATAAGAATCAGTTATTATAAGTCAGCGACTGTTTCGCATATATTTTGGAATCTCTCGCCATGATGCAGTTTCCAGTCATAACACCATAAAGGTATGGGTTATCAATATTCGACAGTGGTTCTGTATGGAAGGAAAAGCCACCGGATGTCGTTCGTACAGTACAAACTTCTGAAACTATTGAAAATACTAGAGATGCAATTCATCAAAATCCACGCTATTCAGACAGGATACATACTAGCGCTTTGCAAATTTTAAATCAGAACTTGAACCTTCATCTATACAAAATGGTGGTTGTTCAATGACTAAGTGATGTGGATTTGATTCATTATGTAAAGTTTGTTCAATATATGCTTGAAATTTTGAATGACGGAAATGTCCTGGACTTTTTGTTTATATCAGGTGAATCTCATTTTAAGTCATCTGGTCGTGTAAATAAGGAGAACTTATTATTCTATTATTCAATTACTATTATCGGTATTAGATATTTGACAATCCGAACGAACTGTAGCAGCATGTTTTTCACAACCATATGGTAACTATATGATATGAAGTAGAATTATTATGCATTATTGGACCTTATTTATTTGAGAAGTATGCAGACAATCATATTACAATAACATAGGACAATAAGATGTGTAAATGTTACGTAACTTCTTGGAGCCACAATTATGTCAAATTGGGATTAATCGAAATGTCATATATACCATAAGGACAGCTGTGGCTATGTTTCGTGAAATATTTCATAAACATTTAATTTCCCGCAGTGACAATCCTTATCTGCCCATTCTCCCGAATTAACCTCTTACAACTTCTGATTGTGAGGTTACCTTACCTTTAAAGCAAAGTGTACACTCCCAAACTCGTCAATGTTGAAGACTTATAACAATGAATTGGGATTTAATTGGGAGGCACATCTCGCTAATGTCCTATTTAAAAAGTGACATAATGAATAAATGGCATCATAGTAGTCTTACAGTAATAATAACATATAAATAACAAATTAAAAAGAAGGAACTACTTCATTTGAAAAACAGTCAGGTTCATACGCCCAACCCTGTATTTTTTATTTATAATTCTAATTCTTATTAATTGTTCTAATTTTTGCCCTGGTACATTTTGTAGCTACCTGTAATTAGCAATTTAGTACAGTTAATTCTCTTCATTTAGTATATCTTTCCTATTTCTTCGGCATAATCTTTAGAATAATATCGAGTTTCTTCTAAGAAATATTGGCCATATTCACCAAGAACTAGGTACATGTACTTTTTGATGCCTGTGTTAGATTTCAGTATGGAATTAATATCCCTTAAAAATGCGGTTTAAAATAAAATTGGACTTTTATTTTTCTGCTTACAGTATCATTTGGTTTAATTATCTTTCTCTCTTCCATGTTTCTGTAAATACAAGTTAATGTAGTATTCAAATATTCTGAACAATGTACATAAAACTCATAAAAGAGATTTGCTGCGCTATCCAATTCTACCGTCACAAAGATGCTAACTGTTATTATGAAACGTGATTAGAGGAAGTATTATAAATTGGTTTTGTGGCGTTATTTGCATATTTAATTATCGCTTAATTACGGAAGTCATAAGAAATTCCCAACAGAGGAAAATAATTTTAAATTTGTGTCTGGCGCATCCCACACATTTAGGAAAATTATTAAGTCGAACACAATGTAGTTCCCATCAAGGGTTTAAAACATGTTTTTAAAATCATCATAAAAATGATGAAATTTTAAAGTTTCTATATGTAGGATTAAGCTAATTTTATATTATTTAATTGTAGGCGCAGACTGTCTTAATTATAACTATAAAAAAGTTTGGTAAAGTAGAGAAAGGCTCTTATGAAGAATATTACAATGCAACTATAAAATTAATAGTGTATGATAAGTATATCTATACTTTTGTTGATTAAATCAGTCTAACAAAATCAGAACATAATATTTCTTTGGGGGATATACAAATTAGTAGATACATTTTTGTAGGTGCAGGTGTACCTACGCCTTATGAAGAGTTTCTCATGAACTGTGGTATACAGCACCAAAGAAAATATAATCTGACAATAGTAAACGAGAAACTACGGAGAATTCTTGGCGGAATGGAGAGAAAATAAGGAAATGAACCGCAATAAGTATTATGCCGCAGAGTAGAGAAAATATCTCAATTTATAACAAAAAATAGATATCCTTACAGAGTATACCTATTTAGCGGAATTTTATGGAAGTAGGGGACAAAATTAAAAACCTTATTTAGTGAAATGAAAACATAATGTCAACTTTTGAAACAAATACAATACGGTATACAAATCTCAAGTACATAATATTAAATCACTTAACTCTAACGAAATTATTTCTTAAAACAATATATTTAGGTACTTGAAAAATTATTTCTTAATATATTTTTAAATTTCGTTAAAAATAAGTTTTGATTTCATTGTAACAAAATCATGGCTAATTTTGCTACAAACTTGCATCTTGTATTAGTCACTTAACTAACAATAAGTCTCGTTCAGTTGCTAAATAATTTAAATAAAATTGCGATATAGCACTGAAGTACGTCACTTCAGGAGGTCAATAAATAATGATTTTCCTTTAAAAATAACATGAAGAGAAACATAAAATTTTCGATTTCGTTTATATTTGATGTTAATTTTCAATATCTATTTAATATTTTATGTTAGAAAAATGTACTTTCGTAAGATTTTTTATTTTCTTTTATTATTCTCATGAAAATAACGTTTTTAAATGACATTTATGTCTTCATCAAATGACTCTTCGTCATGTTTTAATTAAATTTCTCGACATGCCAGCATAACAACTAGGTCACTATAAAACTGAATCTATATTAAACACAGAATATATTGTTTCAAAAAACCTCTATGTTTCTTAATTTGTATTAATATGTAAACTTATTAAACTTAAAACTAAATATTATGTGTCCTATACGTAAAATTTTAAAATTAATGGTAATTTTTACTACTCCTATAATATTTATTAAAGCAATTTACGATTACCGAATTATTTCATTATATAGAAAATGTATATAATTTCGAATTCTATTGAACTTGCTTGTGAAAATTTTTTACATTCAGTACATAATGTACAAAGAGTAAACATATTGGTTTAAATAAACTAATATCACTTGCGATGTTACATATCATTAAAATTAATATTGAGAAACTTATATTTTACAGACGTTACTTATTGTAATTAACTTGTATTTTATTTAACAAAAGTTCAATATATTTATAATTATTCTCTTAATCACAATCGATATTTTAATGTATCTGTATACGCATATGTTGACAACAATGCTATATTCATCAACAGGATATATTGTTTCTTCAATTCTATCATATTTGAAATGACAGCTGATAATCGAAAATTCTAAAGTAGTTCAATATGTATATGAAACAGGACACAAAATAAATTAAAATAAATTCAGTGTTTCAAAATTCCTATCTAATGGAAGACTGGACTGTTCAGACACTGCATATATCAGAAATAGGGTAAAGAAAATACAGGAAATTCAGATACGGGCCTCACACAGAGGTTGGACCTTTTTTTCGTTAATTTAATCAACACAAATTTGTAGTTACTGAAAGAAATAATTGAAGGATAGGAAACAAGAAAAGAAAGATTATGTATGAGAGTATGTATATGCATGTGTACAATATATACAGAATATATGTAGGTGTGTGTTTACATATCGACATATGTACATACAAACAGACAAACAGGCGAGAACCTTAAAAGCAGAAAAAAGAGTTTGTAGCACGCCTATACTCTTATACATTGTGTAAAACATGCCTGGGATGTCCTAAAGAGACACCGGATAAGGGTAAGTAAACAGTCGGAAATCCCCTGTAAGCGATACTGCTTTATGGCTTAACATAATAAAAATGGCAGTATTGTAATGTCTTGTTGATTTTTAAACTAAGTGGGTATTAGGAAACAATATATACTGCTGAGGAAAATAGCATTGATATTGAAATATGCATACACAGATTAAAAAATTGGCTTTTTAGATAACCAAGATTACAAAAATGAATAAGTATATTGTAAATAATTTTCTTTGAATTATATTAATTATTCACTACTATTATTTTCTTAATATTAATTGTGTTAAATGTAAGTGTTGAATTTAAAACATATACAAATAAATAAGTGTATTGAAGTTTTAAAAAAGATAGAATTTGATAGAAGTAATAGCGGAATATAAAATATATAATTTTCATTCGCTGTGCAAACAAGAATGGGGATGAAATATTGAATCCGTCTAAATGAATACCAAAGAAATATTTATATTCCAATAATCAAGGAGTTGGGCAAATAAATGTGATGCTACTCCAACTGGAAATGGAAAAAAGGTTTCATTTTCTAACATGTAAATTTACATACAAGATTGCATGTTATATAATTATTTCTTTAAGTTCAGTTAGTTACTAAAATATAGGAATATTTTGTGACACACCTCACAGGAAAGCACTACAGTTATTCACTTTATTCATTTAATCAGTCAAGTGGTTCTTAATTGTATATTTATTTAACTGTACATCAATTAACATGAAAATTTGTATGAGAACATTTGTGTATGTTCTAAAATAGCTTCAATCACATCTATAATAGAATAAGTGGTATTTAATATGAATTATCTCATATTAAATTTATTTAAAGACTAGCATCCAACTATTAATTTTTGGTGGCAATAAATTGAGAGAATTGAAAATAATATAAGAATAATAAATAAGAATATAAATTCTCACATGAATAATCATGTCAGGCCAACAGTGAAACACGGTGGCGGAAGCGTTTTAGTCCGGGGTTGAATGTCGTAGAATGGTGTTGGAAGCCTAAGTTTCATCGAAGATGTTATGAATGCAGACAAGTATGTTGACATTTTGCGCCATGATGTGAACAGCATTGCTGAAAAGATAGACATCAGAGACACATTTATCTACCAGTAGGATATTGATCCTAAACACACCACCAATAAAACAAGGAAACGGTTACTTTATAAACTTCGTAGACAAATCAAATTTTCACTCCAGTCTCCGGATATAAATCCCATCGAGCATATCTGCTGCTTGCTGGACTTATCGATCCACGAGGATCCTCAAAAATAAAATGTCTTCAAAATAGCAGCATCAAACGGTTTTATTACAAGAATGGAATCAAATTGGACCTAAAATAATCCATAACTTTGTATCGTCGGTACCACGAATACCTCAGGCCGTAATTGATGCAAATGGTATAGTAACAAAATATTAAAATGTGAATAAATTTTTCAAGAACTTATTTACATAAAAACTTTTACTGTCCCAATACTTTTGTGACACTTAAAATTCGTAACCTTATTAATTGTTCTGATTATTATTTTTAATTCGCCTAATATATTGCCACCAAAAATTAATAGCTGGATTCTAGTTTTTAGAATTTTATTATTTAGTGTGAAACAATTCACCTTTAAATTCTTGAGATTGAAGAAGAAAGTGGGGTGTATCAATAATTTTTTGAGCCACTGTAGATCAGTTTTCATATTACGCTGAACGTACTACAAAATGTCCTATATGTGTCATTAGAATTTAATCTATTCTCGATATCACTTACCTATAATCAATCCCGTTGTAAATGGCGTATCCCAATGGCGTGAATCCCACCAATGACGAATACGCCCAGAACACTAATATATACCTTTCCACGGCGGAATGTGTTATTAAATTATTATACCTTAAGGGTCTAGCTAACGAAGTGAACCGATCGACCGCAATGGCCACCATCACTAACACAGAAACACAGCACAGAGATATGGCGACACCGTAACTAAAAAGACAAACACGAATACTGGTAAAATTTTGAGCACCGCCAAGTTCCAAGTACATCCCCACCGGCATGAACATCCCGATTCCCAGATCGGACGTGGCCAGAGACATCACTAAGTAATTACTTGGCGTCCTTAATCTTTTGAAACGATACATTGCCACTAAAACTAAGGAGTTTCCTATGAGGATCATCGGCGAAAATAGGAACACTAGGAGAACCGCGATGGTGACGGCCAGTGGGGAGGTCAACCTGGAGATCGTCCTGGTGATGTTGACCCCCGCATCCGATAGGTTATCAGTCGAAAAGTCCGCATGATTTGTACTATATAGTGCCAGTTGGCTGTGGTTGTAAAGGGAAGCATCCATGGACTCATTGATGAAACTGTTGTTTGTTGTGTTCAGTTGATAAAAATAGTACAGGTCTATGGCTGTGGTTGAATTCGTCAGGGTTATGCCGGAGCGGAGACTTCACTCAGGTCCTTTCTGCAAAGAAAGATAATACGATAAGTTATGAGGCCTCTAGATGCAAAATGCAACATTTACAATAATATGATTTTTCGGGAAACTTAATAAAACCGGTAACGATTTAGTTACGTACTTACTACTGATTGGTATGTTTTTTTTTGTTTTAGTATTACTATTTTATTGAATTTTTAATCAAATTACATCGTTATTATAATACATTTATCTGAAAAATGTGATGACACAGCCACACAAAAAACAATTCTGATCTGGAGGTCTGACCATGTTTACTACAAATTTTTGGGGTCGCTGAATCCGGGGTATATTTAACCTCACCACTTCAGGATTTTTCCATAACCTCAAAAAAGCCATAATATTAGCGATTATTCAGAAATCTTTTGCATAGGTCTTGTAAAGAGAAATGAACTCGATGTAGCTCGAAAAAAGAAAACAACTAATATATATGCCTCTTATCCTCAGTTTTACCAAACAAACCGTTTAAGGGCTACATGCTGTACAAAACCTAATCGTGCAACCTACCCGTGGTGTACATCGGGTAACGACAATGCTAACAATGTTGTTTGTGTGGTTCATTACAATATTGCTTATCTCCGAATTATGGCATGTTTCCCCTAATTCCCGCCAAGAATAGTACATAATATTGCGATATTTGACAGAGAAGCCGTGGGTAGAATATTTTTTTATATGAAGTGGTTTAGATGTTATATACTTATATGGGCGTGAAATATGACAGCGTTAAATTATCGCGTTCGAAATCAACACCCACGAATGTAGCAAAAATTAGATCCTCTTATAGAGAAAAACATATTCAATAAACATGTTTTTCTCAACACAGTATCAACTTGTAATGGTAGATATCAGGAGTAAACATAATTTATCGTATTACGCAATAAAAGACCATTACTTTTCGTAAATTTGTTCGAGGTGAAATAAATTCGTTATTCAGTTTGAGCGTAGAAAATCTACTTATTTTACCAATTTATATATTTATATATATATATATATATATATATATATATATATATATATATATATATATATATATATATATATATATATATATATCTGTGTGTGTGTGTGTGTGTGTGTGTGGGTGTGCACTTGTGGGAATAACGTGTCGGTGAATCAGCCTCTCGCTCTACCGACCGACTTCCTCAGTACTTATTAACCAAGTGACTAATGGTGTACTGCACATTTTTGTCAATATCTTTACCGCTAAAATGCTAATTCATTATATTGAATATACGCAAGGTTAAAAATTTGCACTGTTTGATCAAAATAAGATTATATGGGAATTTATAGACATAAAATATGATGATGGCAAAAATAATATAGTTCGTGATAGACCCTTGTCATACTGAGATAACACGTATGACGTATTGTATGAAGTATGTAAATAATGGACAGCATAAATAGAAAATAGGTGGCCAAATGCAGAGGACTGAATTGAGTTTTAATTTAATTTTTATGTTGATGTATAATTTATCATTTACCTTACATAATCAATAAGCATTTCGGCACTTGTGAAATAAATATGAACCCCACCGTGAAGATACTGAGTCGGAAAACCTTGCATATGTATGTACCATTTGTACGGGAACAAATCGAAAACAATACGAATTACACAATAAAAAAATGTGGTTATGTGTGGACAAAACGACGAATTAAAGACAAAATTCTGTTACTTTAATTAGCTACTAAACTATTCCAAAAATACAATGCCGAAGCAATTACGAGGGTGGCGGCTAAATTCATTAGAAAATTTTCAAACTCCAAGTGTTCATGTTTGCGATTGATGGTGCCGCAACAATACATTTTGTAGGCCGTTGTCTTAAATAAAAATGTGGTAACTTCTCACGTGTAAACTTCATGTGTCACATCTTGTGGCTGAAGAAATTGAAAGATATTATCCAAGCGTAAATGGATTAATATCATCCGCAAAAATGGTGTTTCTCAAATTTCCTAAACATACTCAGAAATTTCATAGACATAGGCTGGCATTAGAGAAAGTCAGTGAAGTAAAGCTAGGTTTAAATACCATCCATAGTAATTACCCAGAACCAATAGATGCCATAAGACAATAATTGTCTTTCTGTAATTATTACAAAACACGTCATTATGATTAGATGAATTATTGCAAATAATAGATGAAAAACAAAAAGTGCTACTCATACAAACCTTAAATTACGATAAATCTTTTGTTTTAGAGACAAATTTTACAGTGTAATAAGTAACAATCCATAAATTTTACATCTTTAGATGATGAACGATCATTTTCTTGACATAAAAACATTTTCTCATCACCTTGGACATCGTCCAAAGAAACAACTACAGATATATATGCTGCAGATGTTTATCCTAGTCAATATGAATTTTTAATTCTGGATAAGTATTACATATTATACAGTTTATTATAACTTACACGCAGTTGCTTATATACGACACCGCCAATGATAAGACATCCATATGGACAGCTCGACGCATAAGATATGCTACATGTAAGTTATACATTTAAATCGTAAGAGGCTGTTCAGTAACTGATTAATCTTAACTAATAGGTATCTTAATGGATATGTACAATTTTACAATTTCAAATCCAATCAACCCCAAGATGATTTAAAAGTAAGCAATTTAACGTATTAATATATAAAGGACATATGATGCTATTACATTTTCATGAATACTATCTGAATTTGTAATTTTATACCCTGGCACTTAACTTACAGATTTTACAGTGGAATAATGAATGATGGATGGATGTAGAATTTATTATGTATAAAATTTGTGATAAAATTTCATAACAGGGGAAACATGATGTATTATAATCGTCACATTCTATTATATTACATAATATTTTCGGCAAGGCTGCTTGTTATTCCGATGAGATTTTTCTACTATTAATAATATATTTATTACACTTATGGTTATAAAATAATAGTAATGAATAGTAATTATTAACCGTATTAAATAAGAATACAGTGGTAATTCAAGACGGTTGCCTGGTGCAATGTGCAGCACTTTGCTCCATGTTCTCACCATGAATGGGTGATCAATCGTATTCTCTTACAGGTATACACATAGAGGTAAAGGTAGTTACGATAATGTCGTTCGTACCATGGTCTGAAGTCGCGGACTGGGCCCAGAGTTGGGGATGTCATTATGTGCCTTTATTCGTGTTCCAATAGTAAAAATTTGGCATGTATGAGCATGAGCATCGTCTCTAAGTGTAACTTTCACCGTCGAAACCTGAGGCTTTAGTGAAGGACGTCAAACAGTTTCTTTTAACTAGTAATTCCCAATAGGAATACATCCTCTAAATTTCCATCGGTTTTTAGTAATGATTGTGACAGAATTTCTGTTACCATTTCTTCCACTTTTCTATAATTTATTTTTTAAATTGTATTAATTTTTTCTTATAAAATATCAAAAGAAAATGATAATAATTTAATGATTTATTCATACAAATTTATATTATCATATAATTATAATAACTATATTAAGGATATGAAAAATTGTAAAGTATTTTAATATCTAACTGAAACACTTACATACGACAATCTCAATATGTGATCATTTTCATACGATTTACATGCGAAATTTAAATTATTGGCATCAAACCTGATTAGGGAATAATGCAAAATAAACACTGTTGCTCATACTATGGGATACAGTTAGTATTACTATTTTTAATAAAAACTCTTGATCATTTTATCTTACATGTTAAAATTGAGAGCCTGTTACATTTTGACAATAATAGAAACATTTTTGATAAACTTCCAAAACATCCTATGTATATCCTTCAGTATAAATAATTCTTTATCTTATTCTACTACCGACATTATTTAGTTTCATGAAAGATCCCGTCAATTTTTAATAACATAAAAATATACAAATAGAGTAAAATCAGGAGGATGGGCTTTGCATTGAATTTCACACGTCTTTCGATCCATCTATTAAGAAAATTTCTACATCTATTACCAGCTGTGACATTACTTCATCCTATTAATATCAGATGTACAATCATTACCCCGAAACTAATAAAATAATCACGAAATAATAGTGCAATCCAGAGTGGAAATTACTGTTCCATTAAAGAAATACGATGTCACCATTTTAATTATCTATAATTCTAGAGTCCAAGTGTTCATCGTTTTAGTATTTTCAATCTTCCTATCCAATGTGAATATTTTTTACTCCAGTGTCTAAAGTTCTGTTTGTTGTTTGAAAATATTTGGGGATTTTGCATCTAATCCATGATTTTGCAAAATTCCAATCGATGATCAGGACAATCGTCGCTAAGTCTTGAACCAAATAAAATTGATATTTTGGTGATATTTTTCTGTTTTAGAAGATACAATGTGGACTATTCACTAATATTATTATACGAGGTAACTTTTCTTGTATGTTTATGTAGACACTCCTCAACACCGGATCCAGATTTAAAAACAGAAGAAGACAATATATAATAATAAATTCACTCCAATAATATTTATATAACAATTATAAAACGGATAACTTAAAATAAAGCAAAAGGGCTTTTAGCATCAAATTTGCATTGAGAAATTAGCATCATTATATCATTAAGCGCTCTAGATTTATGTTCTCTTTTAATTTTTATTATATCTCACAGTTACATCTAAATTTACATATTAAGTATAACTTTGTCGCTGTTTAAATTAGCTAATCAATATCTCATTTATAATTAGCTATTACAATGAAACTTCCGGGTATTAATATACTCCCTAATGCTGCTCTATGTGGGTACGGCAGCCTTGAAAATGTTACCACCCGACAATTTCGATCCTATTCAATCACTCAAAGAGTTTCCTACCAACTCTACGCATATACGGTAGGATAACAAAACATTAACCAAAACTGTGTGCCTGCTAGATGCCAAACACGTTTGCGTTGTGAATTTCTGTTTGTAGTTGCTCTAAAACAAACCTTGAACAACAACCCCAGCATGGTGGGAATGAATAATGAACTCTAGATATAAATAGTATAGTACAACTTAAACCAACTCGAGTTCACTGTGTTAACTGTGAAGTATAAACGAAACGAAATATATAATTTACGCACGTTTCAACCAATGATTTTTATTTAGATTTAAATAATTACCTTGTTATACAGGATAATAAGTAATAAGTACTACAGGATACATAAACTACTGCTCTACAGATATTTAATTTTAAAAATAAATTTTACATTTCCGCACCCCACTATACGCAGAAAAGCAATGTAGGTAATCTTGTAAAAAGAAAATTTTTTTTGTAGGGTTTATTTTTCGCTATTCGGCGTAAAAACCAACAAAATAGTTTTTAAACCATTTTGTGTGTTTGTGTGTGTGTGTGTGTGAGTTGTTGTCGGCATTTAGTTTTCTTAGCACGATAACTCTACTAAATCATGTCAAATCGATCGAGTTTTGACTGATTCTGATCGGGGACGTCTTCCAGATAACACCTATTGATTTTGAGGTGCATAAGACACACCCCACCCTGTCCATGGATCATGAGAAAGCACGATGGCGGACTTTTTGAGAATTTTTTTCTGTTAGCACGATAACTCAACTAAATCGTGTCGTATCGATCGTGATTCGACTAATTCTTATTGGGCACGTCTCCCAGATGACACCTATTAATTTTGAGATGAATAGGACACACCCCATCCTGTCTATGTGTCATGAGAAAGTATGATGGTGGACTATTTGAGAAATTTTTCTTGTTAATACGATAACCCAATTAAATCGTGTCCGATCGATCGGGTTTCGACTGATTCTGATTAGGAACATAACCAGATGACATCTATTGATTTTGAGGTCGAAACGAAAGAAAGACGTAAAATGAAATTTTCTGGCTGAGAATTGTTAAAAATGTATCGAATAAGAGTGAAAATAAATATTAAATGTAGACGGTTAATAATTTACACAAAATTTTTTAATATTCAGTGCCAAAGAGTAGGTTTTCAAATGTTGACCCTCGCGATACTGGCACACCTCTAACCGAATACGGAGATTAGCCGCCACGCGTCGACATATCTCTCTGGAAACGGCGGCCATTTCAGTGTGGATGATAAATTGCAGTAGCGTTCGCGGATTGTTTACATAAGCTTTCTGTTTAAGGTATCTCCATAAGAAATCATCAAGAGGTGTAAGATTTTGGCTTCTCGGCCAGTTGATGGTGCCTCGACGAAAGTTCATTTTTTCCGGCAATAGTTAATTGACAACCTCAAGTGATTGGTTTGAGGTGTGGCAAGCAGCCTTATCTTGTTGAAACCATGTTCCCACATTAAAGTCTTCAAACTCCTGCAGTTGTGAAACCAAAAAGGTCCTTAACATGCAAATACCCCTTATACTTATGTGTGTCACAATATTATACACATTGGAATAAGTCAACTAAATAACCTATTTTATTGGAAGCTATTCATATTATGTGGTAATTACTCTAGTGGAAATTGGACTGTTATCAAAGCATGAAAGGAATGGGATTTTTCTTAATTTATCTCTGATGTTTTACAAACTCGTTTTGCGTTTTTTTATTTATTTGGCTGAATATTTATATTTATGAATTTATATTTATTTTAAACAAACTTTTTATTTAGCTAAATGTTTTTATTAAAAAAAATAGAATTCCTAGAAAGAGTTGAATAAAATATATCTTATAATTTATACTTATTTAAGGATATCGATAAATAACTACTGGATAATTGTTAAACATAATAATGATAAAATACATAACATTAATGTACTCTAAAAATTAGTGGTGGCAAAACGTGTTCATAAGAGTAATAAGTTTATTTTCTGCAATAAATGGTACTTAGTCTAAAATAAGTATTATAATAGAATATATTAGTACTGACTGACAATGGACCTGGACAGGGTATGAAATCATTGATGCAGCAATAAAAGCAGGAGACCAGATTTTCATGAGCTCTGAAATATTACACGTTAATCGAAGCATATTTTTACAGGTAATGAGAATGGAAATGTTTAAATTATCTCCTGAAACTGGTCTCCTATTTTTTTATTGACAGTGAAAGTATCGATTATTAACTAAAACATTATAATTTTTTTGTAACTAAAATATTATAAAAATAAAGGTTAAGTAAATTGTACTGTTATATGTTATATGATAACAACGCATTCTAGTTAAAACATATAAAATACAAATATTTTTACCAAATTAGTCAGTAAAATCATGCAATATGTATACATAAATTTTTAGATAACTTAAATGTGCAATAATACCTATTTGTTGTTACCATTCATAATTATAATGCATAAAAAAATGTAATCTATAAAATAATAAAAATAAAGATTTCCATTAATAAATACATTAATAAAAAAATACGTAGGTTTCATGTTGTATTATCATCCTGAGTTAAATTTCAATTTCTTTCGTATATATCTGAATTCCACTTCATATGCATCATTTTTAATGGCGGCGAATACATTAAAATAAAATTTGATATACTAAAATTAGAACACAGTTTATACTGTATATTGATGCAGTTTAAACAGAATGTTTTTTTTTTTTATAAAACTGTTTATTTTCCACACGTATATATTTATTATTTAATAAATGTAAATGAGAACGAATATTATAAAAATGTAAATTTTCAAATTGAACTCTTTTTAATAAATTCAACTACGGGTTTTTTAATAAGTAGGGACGATTAAAAATTTGTTAGGTTATAGGAGCCATGATATGCATGTTAAAGCAATACCTGTCATTACAACATCATAATTTTTTTTGTATTTTGTTCAGTAAGGTATGGCAGATCATCATGGAAATTTATAGCGTTTGACAACTTGTGTAAATCATCAAAGTTTAATTTCAAAATAGTGCTCCGTTCGAGAAACGTTCTACGTTTTGCGTCGAAACTTAGGTTTGCATCCGTATAAAATTCATCTGACCCAGGAACTTAAAGTAAACAACCATAGACAACGCCGTGTGTTTGCTAATTGCACTCTGAAACAGTTGGAAGTTTACCGAAATTTCGCCAAAGAAATCACCTTTAACGACGAGGCCCATTTTTGGATGAAAGGATATGTAAATAATCATAATTGTCGGATTTCGGACACCACCAATCCACACCAGATATACCAGCACCAAATGCATTCCGAGAAAGTCACTGCTTGGTGCGAATTTTGGTCTGATCGCTACATATCGATGATAAGCAACTTCTTGTGGTATAACTAGATGATATGGATACCAACGATATATGGTTCCAACAGTGCGGTGCTACGTGCCACACAGCGCATGCCACGATGGGCATTCTGCACGAGCTACTTAAGGGCTTGGTTATATCGCCCAGCGGCGATATGAACTGGCCACCAAGATCGTGAGATTTAACGTCTTTAGACTTCTTCCTTTGGAGCTATTTTAAATCAAAGGTCTATGGGAATAAACTGCAAATAATTGATTCTCTCAAAGTCAACATAATGAACGCCATCCAGCAAATTCAGTCAGATTTATGCGACAAAGTCATCGAAAATTAGACCTCCCGAATACGTATCATCAAGCAAAACCATGGCGGACATTCGCATGATGTTATATTCCGCACTTGATGTCATAAAATATCCTTTCAAACAAGAAACAAATTTTTTGTAGATATCTCACATACAAGATGTTTTATGTGAAACAAAATATCGAGCGTCCTTCTTGAAAGACCCTTTATTTGTGTTATATAGTGTACAGTTCACAATTGCCCACCCTTTCATATAAACTAGGAAGTAAATAAAATAATGATGTAGAACTTGATTTTTAATTCTGAAACATTAAAGTATTTCAAAATTGAAAATCCAAATTCTTAAAGTAAACGGAAAGAATCGTATGGGAAAAAGTTGTTCTCTAATACCAAAGTTTCGCACTAAAATATGGTTTTATTTGACAACCTTTAAACATCACACTCTATTGATCGATGTATTGATTCCTCTGAATGTCTTAACAATTTTTTTATGGTGCGTAATATAGATTTGTAAAATTACGGATATGTATTACCGACAAAAATAATATGTCGTTGAATTTATATGACAGAATTTTTAATATATATATATATATATATATATATATATATATATATATATATATATATATATATATATATATATATATATATTATTATTATTATTATTTTTAATATTTATATTTATTAAGTGTTAAGAAGAGTTTTAATTTAATAGTCTATAATTTGCACCAGGTATTCTATTCTCAGTATATTTCCCGTATTGTGACAGTAATTAAGTGAGTTAAGTTTTGGTTGCATTACAAAAATAAATTTATCAGAAAGTTAGTATCAAATAGTCAATATCCTAAAACAACTGACAAAATCCACTCGGTTTTAAGTGAATCGCGTGCTCCTCTGAAACAAATGAAGAGGTAACTGAACCGGGCTAGAATGTGACCTACAGAGAAGCTTTTAGCACTTTCTATTACACGTATCCTTAACAGCAACTAGGTCAAGAGTCCTTAAAAGCTTCTGACTAGAGTTAGTTCCTTAGAGACCACGCCACACACTATAAATTATGAAAACAGTGGGCGATTGCTTGTTCCGGTGTCCTTAATATTGCCGCCATGGGGCAGGCTGAATTAGTAATCAAGTTCAATTTCATTATTGGCCGTGACCCAGAAACGAGAACGAATGAACGAAATAGTTTCCCCCAATTTAATTGGCATGAAAAATTGCTGTAACACACAGAATTAGATCCTCGATAGAAATTCCAGACAGATACGCACATCCAGATGTTTACATGAATAATATCGATTTGGTCAATTAGTACCAAAGGTTTATTTTCTCTATATATGATGTAGAATACGTAACACTAACTCAAATAATGAGATTAGAAATATATATATATATATATATATATATATATATATATATATATATATATATATATATATATATATATATATATAATAAGTGTATCGAGAAAATATGTTTTCCTTTTATTATCGATCAACAATTTAGGCTATTTCTCATTTGCCGGTATATTTAAAGTATCTCTGAAATATATACTTAAATGTATACTAAAGCTAAAAATGATTTATTCGGAAGTATTTATTATACGTTGTAGGGTAATAATATAAAGTATAATTCGATCAATAACAATAACTACCGATGTCCTAAAAACGTAAATAACACTTTTTCAGATTAGTACCTGTAAAACGAATCACATATAAGAGTCCCTGATCACAGGTGGAATTCAGGGTAAGTTATGAGAACTTAGTAGTCATCGAATTTTAATATAGAAACATTAAAGTGTTTGAAAATGGTAAATGCAAAATTCTCTAAATGAACCTAAATAGTTGTATAGGGTATAGAACTACAGGATTCGAATTGCGCACCATTTGTGTTCCGTCAATGATAGGGCGTCAATAATTTATGACTGTCATCTACAAACCATACGAAGTCAACATGTCGCGTCGCAGTTAGCAGTTCAACAACTAATACTTTAAGTATAACTGTTTTATGAATGTGAGCGATCATGTAGAGTCGCATTAAAAAAAATCGCACAGAATTAGGACAATATGAAGCGCCTACAGAGTTAGCAATTCGTAACATAATCAAAAAATTGGAAGAGACGGGTATCGTGACATGTTAAATAATTTATTACTTTACCGCACTCCACTATATGCGGAAAAGTAATGTAGTCGTGTAACGAAAAAGTGAAAAAACAAATTTTCTTTGGGTTTATCTTTAGTTTCTCGGCCTAAATGCCAAAAAAAAATGGTTTCTAAACAATGTTTGCTGTGTGCGTATCGTTGTCATCGTTGTCGTCGACATTTATTCTTCTTAGCACGATAACTAAACTAAATCGTGTCGGATCGATCGGGTTTTAACGGATTCTGATTGGGGACGTCTCCCAGACGACACCTATTGATTTTGAGGTAGATAGAACACACTCTAATTAGAACACACTCTACCATGTACATGTGTCCTAAGAAAGTACAATGGTGGACGATTTGAGAATTTTTTTTTATTAGCACGATCACTCAATTAAATTGTGTCGGATCGATCGGGTTTTGACTGACTCTGATTAGGGACGTCTACCAGATGACACAGAGGCAGATTAAATGTCGAGAGCGCCCTAGGCAAACACCAAGGATTGTATAGGGAATAGGATTGCTCGATATCTATCTTTCAATGTAGACAGCGCCCCACTCCTTTAAAACATGTTTTGACGTCATCGCGGACTATAACCATTAAAACGTCATTAAACGTATTCAGAAGTGCTGTGTAAATTCAGGCAATTTGGATAATATTTAATATTTTTCGTGCATTTAAGTGGTGAAGTGATATTAAAGGGAACGTTATTGTTTAAGTAAGTATTGATTTAAGTTTGAGTAAATAGCAGAATGTTATTTAATGACTAAAAATTTGTTCCATATCTGACGAAATATTCGGTGGGGTTTCGAGAAATTATTAAAAAAATAAGGCTAAAAGTAGAGATAGAGGATACTAATAGTGCTAATAGATTAACAATATATCTGTTATTTGACTTATATCTACCTAATAAGGTATAATAGCTTTTATATAGGTACTTTCAGTAGTAAAAATATGGAGGTAGGTATATGGGTATAATAGATATGTACCTTAAATACATTTAAATATTTAATTAATTAGATGATTTATTTGTTCTGTGTAGGTAAATGATATGTACAAGTATGATATACTGATATAGGTACAAAAATAAAATACCTATAAGTACGTAATAAGTACTTAATGGCAATGCAATATGTACCTATATTGCTTTTAATAGGTACCCCTATTAACTAACACCATAATAGCAAAATGTGTTTTATATACACATTTTATATAAACAACTTCCTCTAAGTAATGCAGTATACTTATATTTATTTATAATTAATAAGCATGTGTATCTGTTTTCAGTAACTAATCGTAACTTTAAGGATAGATTTTACCCCTTAGGTATAAAGTTTTGAAAAATAATATGGTAGAGAATGTATTTTATGTCCATTATAATTTCTTCACTACACTGAATTATAAGGTCCTTTATAATATGCAGTTTGCTAAATAAATAATGATAAAATAACTACCTATTTACATTCTTAAACTATAAATAATAAATACCTACCTAATCATTTATTTATTTACCTAAGAGGTATAAAATGTATTTTATTATCAAGAAACAGCATTGCAGTTTTAAGAACAGATACAGCCCATAAAACATTTTGTTTCTCGTGAGTACACACTTGCTTCTAATTTTAATAGCAGATTCAAAAAGGTTGTACATAATTCAAATTACAATACTCTACCTAATGTAGAACTAATATATATTTTAATTATACCTATACCATTTCAAAATCTAATTAAAATAGATTAAAACAGAAGGAAACGTCAATAAAACCATATGAATATTATAACCCGTAGTCCGCAGTGACGTCACTATCTCCACTACAGCGGACGAAGAACTCGGCCGATCCAGCTATCCTACTCCCTATACAATCCTTGGGCAAGCACCTCATCGGCGCCCCTCTAGCGCGAAAATTCGAAAGAACGAGGAATTGTCTCATTGCATAGCTGGTAGTTGGTGATTATACTATTATATATGAACGAGTGGAGGACACCACTTGACACTTTCCTATATTAAAGAGGAGGCGGCTTTGGTCACTCCAAGATAATATTAGTAGGGATAATTAGGTAGGCCAGGACACGTGTACTTACTTTTAGGCGTGAATGAAATATATGATGAGACTGAAGAAAGCAAGAGGGATAGAACGAATATGGAAATCCATGATGCCTCTCTGGGAAACAGATTTGACTGTGTATGTGTGTTGACAAATGATGGTGTGTTATCATTTATTATGTAAAAGCTTAAAAAAAATTATAAATATTTGATAAATAAAAAATTGTTATGTAAATGTTATGAATTATTTATTTAAAAATTGATACTGATGATCACCTTCAATGTCAATTATTAAAAAAAAATTAAAAATTTCTGCGTCTACATTTTTGTCTTGCGAAGTTGTCAATAACATCGTCATAGTTTAAAGATAGCAATAATTTTGATTCGATGTTAAGCATTGCCAACGAATTTAATCTCTTATATGTCATGGTTGAGCGAAGATAATTTTTCACTTTCTTTAGACAGGAAAAACTCCGCTCACCACTGCAATTGCGGACTGCCGTCGATACGCACATTTTTAAGGCAATATCAATGTTTGGGTAAATTATTTCAAGTCCTTTATTTCTTAGAACCTGTAAAATCTCGTTGGTTGTTCGGGGCAGTTCTCCGTCTCAAGCTATCGTTGTTAAATAAGAACGCAGATGGATACATTCATCAATAAAGCACTTTTCTAAATCACCAGAATACATTGTTACCAACATACTTGCTCTATTTTGAACTCTTCAGTGTTTAAATTGATCAAATTGCTTAAAAACGAAAATTTACTGTAAAAATTGCTGTACTCTAAGTGTTCTTTTGAAGTTCAACCGCAAGTCTATCTATAATTACTAGATATACTGTCACTCTGAATGTTTCCCGACCAGTTAATGACGAAGTAATATCTTCGGCAGATTCATCTGCTGTGAGCTTTCTCTTCCGTATTCTCTTTGTGTCCTTTGATATTATTTGATTAATGATTTTGAGGTGTATAGAACACACTCTACCATATACATAGGTCATGAGAAAGTAAAATGGTGGACTATTTGAGAAATTCTTTTTTGTTAGCACGATCACTCAATTAAATCGTGTCGAATCGATTGGAATTCAACTGCTTCTGATTAGGGATGTCTACCAGACAATATCTATTAATTTTGAGGTGGATAGGACACACCCCACCCTGTACATGGTCATGAGAAAGTACAATGGTGGACTATTTTAAAGAAGTAAAACTGTCGCATGAAATACATATTCTGCATTTATGTGTTGGTTTATTTTTTCCCCGCCACTCAATGTCGAGATAGAGATGTTCTACATGCGGAATAGTCCATTTTAAGGTTTTAAAACTGTTTATTTTTCTAATAAATTGATGATTTGGATTTGAACATGTAGTTTAAGCACGACGGTGTAGCGTGTCATACAGCACGTGCAACCATAACCAATATTGCATACCAAATTTCCTGATCATGTTGATGAATTTATTTATATAGTCTAGTAGATATATTGCATTTATCAATTAGTAGCCAGTTAGATCCCTAGAGTTACTTGCTTGCTATGAAATTCTTATGTATATTAAAATTTAAAAAAGAATATAATTGAGGCTAGATACAGGTAAAAATACTATATATTCGTTGCACGTCTTGTTCATTTAAAATTTGTTCAAAATTTGTTGAAGAGCTAGATTCCTAAAAAATGTAGCTTCATAGGTGCCAATTCCAAACCATTTGAACGGAGTCAAAGATTATAAATTTTAACATAATAGGTGGCAAAATCACCACCAAGTTTGTATAGCTTCCACGAATTCAGCACCGTCAACCTGCTAAATGTTGTAGAGAAGTCAACTGATACTCACCAATTTCAGTGGTATTGCTAAGGTTGTTGCTTGACTCATACCGATGATATGTGCGCCAAGTCAACCTGGGCCTTGCTGTATACTCGCCTTCGTTTTATATTTGAACTTACATGTATTTGTGAATTTTAATAACAATTATCCAACTAACTAACGTTTTATAGTCAATATCATATTTTTAGTAAAAAGAAGAACAGATGCGCTTCAAAAGAATATATTCTAAAAAAAAAAGTCTCAGAGTTTATTTCTGTGGTAACGCTATATTGAAAATATAATCTTGATATTTTATGTATTTACATATTTAATTTTTTGTGACATCAATTACTGTAACTTAAATTTTCTGTAACTGACTTATCCAACTATAATTGTTGACCCAAGGAGTTAATACATTATTAGTATTACCTTCGTATATATAATAATTCATTATTGGGCATCAAAAGTATTTCCTCTATTTTTATGTATAATCGAATTAATATTACTATTTCTTCAATGCTACAGAGGATCTGTCATTCTATCATAAATATACATTGATATAATATTTTACTAGTATAGATTCTATATACTGATCCCAAAATTTAATAGATACATGATATAAAATCTCCAGATATTCTTGGAGGTCGTCATCCTGTTTAGAGACCGAACACTTCTCCTTACTAAAGCGGTAAAAATCTTAATGTAATAATGATGGTCGATAATAGGTAAACAATGCAAAGGAAATTCGTGTTTACGTAATGAATTTCCAAGTTAATGTGGACCCTCTTCCGGGTTCAATAAGTAAATTGTGGCCCATGGGGTTGGCGTTAAATGAAATTGTGTTTGTCCTTCAGTATGCCTCAGGTAACGTGTAATCTTCGACCCGGATGTGGTTTGATATTAATAAGCAGCTAAGGCAAAATGGAAATACCAACAGTTAAGCATCAAAAAGTTGTTTTTCCTGTACATTTAATGAAATTTCCTGTTACTAAAAATATAACAACTGATTATTTATTGATTTCCCAAATGCGCCCTTTATCATAAAATCGTAGCCTCCTGTTTGAAAATTATACCATTTAAATTGTATTCTTTCGCGACTTCGAACTAATCTATATATAATTCCGCCTACATAATCAGATCGATAGATCAATGCTAGAATTACAGAACAAAATAACTGCAAATGAGTAATGTATGTGTATAGGATGTCTCAGAATGTATTTTATGAAATGTATATCTGAAAATTGAAGATGAATGGAAAACTGCATTAAGTTAAAACCTACTAGATTTCTTCAACACTTATGAAACCAACACTAAATTTGATTGCACCTCTACTTTTTTATTGATTTTAAAGACTGCAGCCCTACTTTTTGTGTAATGAAAAAGTCTCCCCGTTTCATTCTAAACACAGTAACATCGTCGTTATTTGAAAGTGCAGAAGGGTGAACAAAAAACTATTTTAAATTGATCAACACTTGATGATTACTTGATCCTAAAACCTTAAGGATTTTATCAGCCCTTATGAGACCACCCCAACATCTTTACTCAAGCTGTATCCCGACTATCCTTGTACTAAAAACTAATCCCCAGAAGTGTGACAAACTTAATATTTTTAATAATATTTCTTAAATAATTACGAAATATAATTAAATATTAGTCCTAAATAAATTATATATTTAGACGTACATTAGAGATAATCCCAAATGAGATCCCATGTTCAATATTTTATTTTGTCTTTTTTTAATCATCGATTAAAATTTTTTACATAGTTTTGTAGAAAATCTAATTTAAAAATTATTACACTATTATAGTGTAACAATTTTTAAATTAGATTTTTATTAGATTAGCCAACCATATATAATATATGTTTGGCTTTTATATGGTTATAGATGTATGGTTTTTAAACTATAGAGAATTATACTTAAATTATTAAGTTATATTAAGTTTCGATGTTTACAATGAAGTAGGTACGAAATATTGGAGTTCGGCCTCCCCTCACTACTAATCCTTTGGGGGACATTTCTAAGATTCTCTTATTATGGTGGACTACAAGATTGAGTCATATAGATATTCCTTTCTTATTACTCATTCAAGTTTACATATTTTGACTTAGAATTATATCGATCTTTTAAAGAAAAATGTAACCAAAATATATATTGATTGGCTATTTTTAAATTTTATTTTAATATTAGTACATTTTATTGTAAAATCAATAATATTCATTATGAATGGCTTTATACGAGTAATGGACCTTTTGTAGTTAAATTAATGTACATGCATATATTATTATACTTTTGCAAGATTTTGTTTTTTCAAGTTTGCCTATTCAATAATAATGCCAAATACTCGTAGATATGAGACGTACTATTTACGCAACTTTAGTTTTGTAACAAGTATAGTTAAAATATCTCTTAATATACAAAGTGATATTTTTAAACGTACACAGGGCTTGGGGCGTTGTATATGAATTTGTCGTTATCTAATCGAATATGATGATACTCTCGGTATCATATTTGATAGATGATACCCTCGATCACCAACGTGAATAAGTAACACACGTTATTTACAATCATAAAAAAATTTAAACATTAGGTAGATTATTATCAAGTTATGTAGTTAAGGATGCTCTAGAAATTGCTAAGAACTGAATTATTTACCTCAATGCCTGGCGAGTTAGTAAAATCCTCCTAATTTTTACATTCCTCCAATGCTTTATTCATCACTATTCTCAGTCATATTATAAATATATTTTATGCCTATTATAAAAAACACTAACTAACTAACTTAACTTAATTAGCCTTACTTCCCACGCATCAAAAATATTAACCAGAATAGTGCAGAAGGGGATGGAAAATATAGCGGGGGAAATACTAGGAGAAGACCAATTCGGGATTAAGCGAAATAGGGGAACTCGCGAAGCTATTCTGGCGCTAAGAGTAATGTTAGAGGAAACAATAGAGAAAGGAAAGAACGCTTATATAGGATTTGTAGATTTAGAAAAAGCTTTTGATAATGTAAGATGGGAAAAAATGGTCGAGATACTAAAGAGCGCGGGAATGAAGTATAGACATACGAGAATAGTACACAATCTATACAAAGAGCAAACTGCTGTTATAGATGTAGAAAGGGAAAGAAGGGAAGTAGGTATTAGGAAAGGAGTAAGACAAGGATGTACGCTATCACCACTAATTTTTAATCTGTACATCGCAGAGGCGATTAATGTGGTAAAAGATAGAGTGGATTTCGGGATTAAAGTACAGGGACAGAAGCTAAAAATGCTGAGATTCGCAGATGATATAGCAGTATTAGCATCTAGTAAAGAGGAAATGGAAAGTTGACAGAGGAATACGGAATGGGGGTGAATAAAAACAAAACTAAAGTGTTAGTGTGCAGAGGGCGCGAGAGCAGAGCAAAAACGAAAGTACAAATTAATAATGAAAGATTGGAGGAAGTTAAAGATTTCACTTATTTATGAAGTAAAATAAATTGGGATGGAATAAGCGATAAAAATATAAAACCGCTGGGTCGAGTAGCCTTTAACAAGAAGAAAGCACTTTTATGCTCGGGGGTAATAAACTTAGAAACAAGGAAGAGATTTTTGAAAACGTATGTATGGAGCACGGCACCTGGACGGTAGGTGAAGCAAGTAGGAAGAAATTAGAAGCTTTTGAGATGCGGTGTTACCGAAGAATGATGAACATACCGTGGACTGATAGGGTGAGAAACGAAGAAGTATTAGAGAAAGTCGGCGAGAAAAGAAGTATATGGAAGACCATAAAGAAGAGAAGAGATAGAATGGTAGGCCACTTGCTGAGACATGGGGTAATAGTCCGTGATATTTTTGAGGCAGAAACAGGAGTGAAGAAAGGCAGAGGTAGGCCTAGATTAGATTACTGCTCGCAAATAGTAAGGGATGTAGGTTGTAGCACAATTAGCGAAATGCGTAGGTTAGCACAAGATAGGAGAAGCTGGAAGTTAGCGTCCAACCAGTCTTAGGATTGATGACCTCATGATGATGATAAAAACACGTAAACGTTTCACTAAAATCCTCCACAATCCTCGTTGATTCCTTTATAGACAATTATTATATTCATGAAAAGCAAATATAAACCATCAAAAAATCTAATTAGTTCCTTATCATCGTAAAATATTATTATGAAATATTTTGTCACAGGAATGTCATACATAAAACATTAACAGTAGTACGAAGAGTGGAAATACTAATTATTTTAGAATATTTTTCTGAAAAATTTAACTGTTATCATCAATAACATTACTAATTAATTATTCTTATTATTGACTTATTTTACAATTTCCCCAACTCAACCTAAGGGTTTCTAAAGCTGTTTCGTTGCGGCAGTAAAATGCGATGAATATATATTTAAATAAATATATAATAAAGGTATCAGTTGTTGCCCATTTTTTTTCTGTCATATATTTATGTCGCACTTTAAAAAACTTACAGCCAGATTCATGTTTATATTGTAAGCCCCACGGCAACTGATAACAGTTTATTAAGATCTCCCGCCATCCCTTTTTTATATAAGGTATGAAAAATATATCACCTGATATGTGCAATGAAACTGAACGTTAAAATTTGCCGAGGGTTTTATTGAATAGTCGTTAAAAGATGAGAGTGAAGTACAGTAGTGATTTTTCTTTGTTCAATTCGATTGAAGTATTTTAATCAAATCGACAATATATAAAGTGTAAATGTATAGTGAGTATATAAACAATTTTACGGACATTTTTGTGATTTATGTGTGATGGAAATTCGTCTAGACGACTGGAATTAGGGAAGGAGTTAAATAAGTTAAGTATTTAAATATTTTAGTTTCAATTAAAATACAGAATATTTTTTGAAGAAAAAAATAGCAATCGAACAGGATTTTATTTCTCAAATTGGGAATAATACATATATCAATGCATATATTGCGTATAAAATTTCATGGAGAATAAATATAATGACTTTCTTTGTTAATAAAAAACCTGACTTACTCTGTCGTCAGAAAGAATACATTGATTTAGTTAGTATTGGTATAGTTTGTTTCATCTCTATTTGCCAAATAAAATATCCCAAACGGCTGTTATCTCACACCGTGGCTTGTTTTATGGCTAGGCTCAGGTGGGTTGTTCCATTTATCGGCAAGATAAGAGTTTTTTATTTGGCAACTAGTGATGAAATGAATAGTAATATTAAAAATATATGTTCCTTTGCAGGTAGGTTCCGAACGAATTGGACACCCTTTTTTGTACAAGGTAAGATTCTTTCCTATAACAGGTAGTGTAACAGCAAGATAATAAAAAATTACATAGAAGAACTGCTATGGCTGTAGTAATCTATGTACTTATTGTCAAGTAAGTTAGGTAGTAGGGTGAATATGAAAAAATACAGCTTATATTTAATGGACACCAGCGCAACGTAACATGTGGGTTGTGACCTTTATAAGAATAATTTCCGCACTTTCCTGTATTATATTAAAATGTCATTCAACTACTCAACGATGAGTTGCATACTGTCGCCATTTAAAAATCATTTTCAAAATGGCACCGCAACGCAATATTTGATGGTTATATGATTATTTATTGACTAAACATTATTTTAACACTTTAATGGATGTATACCAACATTCGTTCTTGCAAGTTTCTCAGTTCCGAAGTTAAGGGAGGAACGACGATTTTGATACACACCCAGTGTATAATAGTATAGCATAGAATAGAATAGAATAGAATAGAAATTTATTGATAATCATAACATGTTTTATCCAGGTAGATTTAGTAGAAACCAATACATAGCTTCAAATAGTTCTTTATTAACATTGAATCACCCCATAAGTCTACCGTATTTTCTCCACGAACATATTTTATTATTATAATCTAATATTTAGTAACTGTTAGATCAACTCATGATAAGACTTGAACCCATAATTGCGCTAATGTACCTTGCTAACTAACAGGTCTCGTACTTTTCCAAATTATAATTTTTTCTGTGGACTTTTATATTTCCATCATACTTATGCGGGAACCTAATAAACAACGAACACGAAATGTAAACAAAAGTAAAACTCCCATTACCTGCAAATACACCTGCTACAAAAATTCCCAGGATTTAATCTCGAAGAGAAAACAGCAGGCAGTTTAATCCTCAGACCAACAACAAACACAATAAAATTGCAGTTCCTTTGCTGATATTTGTAAAGTGGTTGCTATGTTTGTACTTTGAGAGACCCACATGCCTAGATGTAGCTCTCGCAATATCAATATTCATTTGGTCGCCAATGTGGTAAATTTAGTTGGAGCTTATAATTAAAAACCCGTTTCATAATATCTACACGTAATGAAGGAAATAATTTCTAAGAAGTAAATTAATTACACGATACTTTAATAAGATCTAATTATTGACAATAAGTACGGACTAATGTTTTAGCTTGAGTAAATAGTAAATAAAGTTTATAAAGGATGGATATAAAAATAGACCCATCTGTAGTATTTTAAACAAATAAAAACTAAGACAAGAATAGTACAATTTCATAGTTATATTACACAAGATATAATGCATTCTATTTATGTATTTTATTTCGTTAATATTGTAAATCAGAAAAACTTTTAATTACTTCTTATAATTTTTCGAAGTTTTAAATCCTTAAGCATCTTATATAGGTGACCTAGGATATCCCTTATTACTACTGATAAACAATTGCAATTGTTTGGAAATGTAAAGTAACGTTTTGTTATTATTTATTAATAATGCATTTAACGTTGTTTATAATGATTTATAAAATACAATAAATCCAGTTACGCTAGTGATATTTTTAATTTAATGTCACAAAGTGAATGAAACACTTTGTCTACTACACTTACACTAGAGAAGAAAATAATCTAAAATGAAATTTTATCCGTTCAGCAGTTCGGATCTGAATGATAGAAACTGTATGGCACAAGATGAAATTATATTTAAGAAACAATCCCCCAGACCCTACCACTTAATTACAAAGAAAACTGCAAGAACTCTGGAACAAGTTTTCTTCTTGTACTTGGACTTTACTAGTCAGTCACTAGTTAATTCTACACCTGCTAAAATTTGAGCTGTCGCTAAGACTAAGAGTGTATGATTCAATTCAAATCCATTCTCATTTGTTCTAATATTGTCAGTAAAATTGGACGTCCACTAACAGAATTCTTTTTAATGCAATTTAAGATAGGGAGACAGATGAATATTAAGGCCAAATTAGTTTTACAGTGATTTCTAAATATCAAATTACATTTCGTAATTTCAAACAAAGATTTGTTCACATAAATAATTGATAGTGCTATACAGAATTAATAACTTTCTAAATAATTATGTCTAATATATATTTATGATAAAAACAAAATGCTGATTAAGCTTATTATAATTTTATCGTAAAATACATTATATTAGTTACGATTCTCCATTTTCATGTTGATCTCATGAAGGTGAGCCAAATTCGTTCTGTTATAATAAATAAATTGTTCTCTCGGTGTACACAAACTACTACAAGTTAATCAAAAACTCGTATTATTAATGTAATGATTACAACAAAACTACTCAGTTCTATGAAATAATTTTAAATCGCAGATGAAGATTTCTTAAATGGATTGGTTTACAAAGAGTTGTTGTGAACACAGGGATAATGAAAATTCATGTGAATTTCGTGTAGGCTATACGCACAGAATATGCCATTTTCATTTAACAAACTCTTACTGAAAATTTCGTTCAGTTTTTATAGAGAATAATGTGATTTCACGCTTCATCTCATCATTGAAGAAATCATATCGACATATTGCGACCGAGATATTATGCTCGATTAGCACAAATTCCAATTCCAGTACGGCATAACGTTGCGATAAAGCTCCTCGTTATTACGTGTTTCTAGTGAGACAGTATCTAGATAAAATATTTCCTAGGAAATGGATTAGACGGAAAATTTTCCATCGAGCTTAATTTAATTCAGTGGAGTATTTAGAATGTACAAAATGCAGCTTCAGGAGACTGGTAATATTTAAGTAACTATAGTATATTGATAGTAGAATCATTTTGCAATGTTCAGCAAGAGAAAAATATTTTTGTAAATGAAGGGGTGCGGCGGTGCAAGAGGGGTGGTTACCGTTTCTTGTAAATATAGATATCGCGCTACACTTTATATTATTGCTTACAAACAACGCCACTGAATATTTACTCATTATACCTATATTTCATTAAATAATTTGATATTAAATTTTCAACAAATACTTTATGTTTACTTAGATGCATTAAATACTGTTATTTATTGATAACAAACAGGACAAACTTGATAAGCCATTTAAGAATTTTAAATATTTTGTTTATCTCTCGATTCATCGCTTATTAGCTGTTTTTATTTTCGTTTTTAATATTTAAAGAGAAATTTAAAAAATACGTATATCAAAAGAAGACTTAAAATATTTAGGCAAGTACTTGAAATGTTTGATGTAGTAAATTATTAGAGTAAGTTATAGTTGTATTTTTCTTTAAATTAAGACCCTATTATGAACTTTTTAATTACTCTTTATAATAAATACACGTTTCACCCCATCTAATAACTAAAAGCGATAAAATTAATTGAATGGGAGCACAAACAATATTTTAATTTGGACATATTTAGATAAGTTTTTAACTTCTTCAAGAGAATCTCAATGAACAATATTAACATAATTGGTGAAGGCGCCGCTATTATTTTAATGTGCATCTATATTTTATTGTATTTACATCATCATACTTCTATATTATGATGATCTAGTTATGAAAACTTTTTGCTTAATGTAGTGTCAAAGAATACTATATTTTAAACAATTTTTATGTGTATTTATATGAATGAATATTTTATATTGAGATTTGAATTTTAGGCCCAAATCAAATATTCAGCATATTCTATTAAAATAGAAAATTACAATAAAATCTATATTGAATAGCACTATAACCCTTTTCTAATTGCATGTATTGAATCTAGTTGGATGGATACAACCCCTAAAAAAACACATACAACGTTTCCCTCCTCAACTGCATTCCATATTTTTGTTCATATTGCATAATTTCCTCTCATTATGAGAAATCATCTCCTCTTCAACATGAATACTTACTTAATATACCATACTTAATATGTTAGTTAAACTTCTGCTATAGAAAATATTATAAATATTTTCAAAAGCATTAACGTTCGACCTTAGATATTATATTGCATTATAAAAAATTATATTAAAACCGGTAACATAGGTACATATTCATGGATGGTACGGTATATTCTATACTTTATACAGGATGAACCTAAACTAAATTAAGTAAATAAAAGAATAAGTTTTATAAAATTTCGAATATACGAAATATAACAGAAAAATAAAAATTAAGAAATTATTTCTTAAGAATTGTAACCACCAAAAAAGTTTAAAAAGTATAAACAACATGAAATTTGGGTATCATTCAACAGTTTCAAAATAAATATATTGCTTGTAACATACGAGTATGCATACTAATAGTTCATAATTACTTTCAAATTTAATTTGTGCTCATCTTCATTTTTGTAATAATTTGAATTAATAATCTGGTTCAATATAAATGCATATCCTTTTTTTTGCACTTTGCATTTTCTGTTTAACTTAATATTTCCATTAACATAATTTTATTATATATTGCTTCTTCTAGAAATATTCTCGACATCTATATTATTCCTTTTACATATTCTTCTTTTTGCGAATCATTCTTTTCTGACAATGAAAATAATGTTTGTCTTGTTTCTTCTTTTTTTTTTTCTAATATTTAGTTATGTAGGTTTGCAAATAAGAAATTTAAATAGTAATATGTACTACACACCTAATTTGATCATAAGAAATTGTCAAGGGATACTTTTATATGACCTGTTGTTTTATGGAAATATAATATAAATGAAATAAGAAATGAATTTACTTGAATTTACTTTAGTTGAATATCCTTGAGAATTGCATTAGCAATAGCAAAACAACGCTTATATAAGTCAGTTTCAGAACAAGGTAAAGTAGAAGGAAACGAAATTAAGGGAAGGTATACTACTGAGTTATTTTTAAAACGGGAAACACTTGCGTGCTCCTTTATTTTCAGGAAGTCGTAGCAATGCTTAAATACAGTCGGAGACTATTGAATATCGCCCCAACACTAATGTCTTACTATACATGAAAATATTTACAAATGTGACTTAAGCAATCTCATAATCATATAAAAATTATAACTAAGGAAAATGTAAAAAATAAAATAAGATTGTTTCAACTTCTACAACTACTACTAGAATATAGCATAGATATATGGCTAGTTATTACTTTCTCAAAATATTTGTCCGCTAGTTACCACAAATAGGAAATCAGTTTTAGTTCGTGGGAAACTAATCTCTTGCTCTTATTTGCTACATGGAATATTCCAGCCCCCTTTCCAGCATTACTAATTATGAATTTACCTCAACAATAATACAGATATTATGTTTTGAGATAAAGTAATAGCTGAATATTTTCTGACATAATAGCCTAATAGCATATTTCTTATAGAATATATTACAGTAGTAGAACATATTATTGATTTAACTTCTATATTTTTCCTTTAGTGAACTTTTGAACATCTCTTAGTATTATTTATGAGGTAAATCGATACGTATTGTTTATACGCATATTTTATATATTTGAAATCCCCCATAACTGTTTAATATTCCTATTTCAAAATTATTTAATTACTATATTTATAAAATAAAGCTTATACTCGATATATTTCTTTATTATGTAAATAAAACCATAATTTAATTCTCGAATAAAAATACTTTCTCGATACATTATAATTCCATATCTATTCACTTTTCCACATCAAGGGCAATTTATCTGGTATGATTAACTTGTGAATGTCGATAATTGCTTACGAGACTGTATAATTATCGGCAGGTTAAATATTCGTTACAACAGAAAATGACCTCAAGTAACCCCTTGGTTTGTTGGAAATTTACGTACTTCACATATTAACAAGTTATCCAAAACTTACTTTCCGATATTGTGTTAATCTGTTTAGGAAAGAAAATATATTTCGTGTAGTCTCCACCTAATTTAAATAATGTTGCATCATATTGTACATATTGTGTAATTGTATGTATTACTCATAGCTCTGATGTTATATAAATCCTCTATTTAGCTACAAGTTGTCCAGACAGTAACTTATAAGTCGGAAATCGAGAAAGGAACCACCAAGCCGCCAAGCGGCTATCAAAGTAGTTCCCGAATAGCAAAGCTATTACATAATCGCTCTAGGAAACAACTACTCCTCGGGCTAAAGCCCCGCCAGGCATTGAATTATACCCAGAAGCGATCCTCGACCCCTTTCTCGTGTTTCTGCACGATCAGATAAGGTTTCAAAGAATAAAACCCGCCACAGGTAGGATTCGACATTTGTCCCGGATCGGAACCGAACGACATACAGCTGTTTCGAACTTGTTAGTTCTCATCAGTACCGCCGATTCAGGACAAATGCCGAATGAACTTTATGGCCTATACATCTTTATCGATACGATCTCTGTCAGTAACTTATAAGTCGGAAATTGTCCAGAGATTACTAAAATATTTTCATATACGGACAAAGACCTATTAAACCAATTACTTTTTTTTAAATTGATGCTTACTTCCAAATTCAAATTTCTAGCTATTTACAGCTTTCTAGATCACGATGCTACCCTCTATGAAGTTAACCCTTCCTTAAATCATGATCACAGTAGAACACTACGTCGATGAAGACAATGTTTCAGATTTATTTTTACAGAACAACGCTGATATTACGTGTATCTAAAAATAGCTCAAGAGAAGCATGGTTAAGCGACAATATATAATTCCACAATATAAATATTTTATATTGACTAATTTTGAAGATAAACATGCAAATGGGAGATGAAGAGGTATAAGAACGGTTCAAAGTTGTTAAGTGTGAAGAAATTTCGTAACTAGTACTCATTTTTCTGTAAGAGTTATATTTAATATAAAAAGGGGTACATATTAATAGTGAAATATTACCACCTATTATTATTAAGTGAAATATATTAATTATTATTAAGTGAAATATTAATAGTGATATATAACAAAGATATTCCCTACAATATTCGGGAAATAAACGTTTTATAAGCAAAAAGTACCCAACATTAACGTTCACTTTCAATCTAATGTTAATCATTTAAGATAGTTTTACTATACATACAAATATGTCCTTGGCATCCTAAGTTTGTTTCTGTGGATTTTTTTACAAAAATACTTTTGCTGTTTATTGGGTTGTACAGCATTTTTATTCCATATTATCATTTATATTGAATATATTCTCAACTATATGTTGTAATATATTACTACATAATTCTATATTCTATAATTCGTTGTTATACATTTTCATATTTTAATAGTAACTTTTATAGTATTTATTAATTTCATAATAAAGCGGATGTATTCATAACATTGCTTTTACATAATTTCCCTAGTGTACTGGTTAATACCATTACCTGCGAACTTTTAAAATAAACAGTTTATGTAGTAAATAAAGGACAATTTATTTTCGTATTATGTACATTAATTATTTATACTGTGTGTTACGAATTGTTCAATGTGTCAGTAAACACACAGAAATTATACAAACTTACTTAAATAATAGGTAATGAAAATAAGTAAAGACGACTTTCTGAATACTGTCACTGAGGAATTTCATAAACTTTACAAAAGATATGTTAACCTTACTTAGACTATTAGACACAAGTGAACTTTTCTTGCCATAAACTACACCAGAGATTCCTATGGATTTAATAACATTCACAAATACATTACACTGATTTCGGCGCATTCGCCATTTTTAATATTTAGAATGTTTCCAATTACATTGTAATATTCTTAGAGCAATATACTCACATTAGTCAGTAAAACTGTGTCTGCATGTGTAATCCATATTGAATTCCTCCATTTATGTAAATGAAAGAGTTGCATTTCAAATAAATGAAGATCGCAAAATTGCATTGCGAAAAACACCTATTAGTGTAATGTTTCAATATGACCGTAATATGTATTTTACTATTATTTATAAACACTACTAATACTCGCTATATCAATCTGGAGGAATGTCGTTACAAGAACGGCGTTCAGCTTCCAAAGTAGCAACATTAAATGTCTTATAGATTAATGATATACCATCCAGTTTCTTATTAGATTAACGAAAGATCATTATAATAATAATAGCAATATAACAAGGACGTAGCATATTAATAATATTAAATTTTTCTTCACACGCGAAACCATCAAAATTGGGGTCATGACCCTTTTAGATATTAATTATGTTCTACACGATTCTTCCAACAAATATTATCTGGGCACGAAACTTGTGCCTTTCTTAAATAATACATGGAAACAGAAATAATCATCAATAAGTGGCTGAGATACGGATACAGAAACACCTACAGGAAACAAAGTGTGGGTAGAACTTTAAGATCAATATTAGTCAAATATTGATCTTAATATATGGGATAAAATTGTTTTAATTAAATCAATTAGATTACTTAAAACATTCTTCATAATTATTTTATTCTTGTGTAACAGTTACGTAAAATACAATGAGACATTAATCGATACTTACTTACATATATCTATTAAAATGTAACTACGGGCTACATGAAAAAGGTTATTTTAGTTGTCTTAGAGCTGATATGATACTGATTCTAGTTATTTTGTAGTAAGGTCCACCTAGAAATTTGGTTCGTCCGTAATGGAATATGGGCTACAAAGTTAAATGTATTATACAATGAAAAGGTTTTTCCTAAATCTGGCTATGCGTAAATTTTCAGATTGATTTCTAGGTTGTGCAACTGTAAATATAAATATAGTATAAAATCACCCGGTCTTGCATGCCATGACTATTATCGATGAGACTCGTTATGTCAGACTTCATTATTTAAATGAGATATATATGAAACTTCATTAACTAAAGCACAACTTGTTTCATAATAAGAGCAGAATTAAAAATTTACAAAGATAGAGTTTACGTTGGATCTTATCAATGGTAGAAATTTTATTGATCTATTTAAAATATAGTTACATTAATATTTTTAAATAAATTTTCGTTAAAATTGCATTCAATAACATTTTGTGGCACGTAATCAGTATTTTAGTGGCCTAAATAGATCTCCCAATTTACTCAAATCAAGGGTTTTTTATAATAATATTAATAATAATAATAAACGTCTTTATTAATACGTATTGAAACGTCTCTATTACAATTAATTAAGGACGAAGGTTGTAGAATACGGACAATATACTTTCACTTAATTATTATGATTTTTATAAAATGTACAATAATAAAATATTTTCCTTTGCTAAATATAATATACTAATTTAATATATGAATGAAAATAAAAAGAGCAAGAATAATTGGCATTGCAGTTGTATGCACAAATATAAAAAGGTATTAAGTATATAAATAAGTAAATAATAATAATAGTCTATTGACTGTGTAATTGCTTTTATATATGACACTTAAAACTATTTATACTGAGAGGCTTTAAGTGATGTTCCATGGCATGAATATACTGCATTATAATACAAATACTTTTTACATATTGATATATGGCATATTAATGTATTTGATTGTGCCTAATAATTTCCATATAAATATAACCAGCTTATCTGACAAAATTTTTCAAATAAGTGATCAAAGTTACATATTGATAAACCACGTATTCTGTACATCTAAAATTTTATTTTTTGCACAATTCAAACTGGGATAATATATGACATTTGCATAAAAAATATAATTTTAATTTAAGATTTATATATTATCAGATGATATTTTATGTACACACATATTATAATAGATATACATATATTTCTTTAATAAGATGATATGCTTCTTAAATTCTAAATCGACGACATTGAATATAATATATTTGCTTTACCAATAAGAGATAACACTTTATCTTGAATTTTAATATTTAAATCGAACTTCTGTAAATATCCTTTTTAATTTGTGTTTTGTGCACCCCTGAGAGAACTATAATCCTGAATATATAACACCTAATTCTGATCATAAATCATGACTTCATCACTCAAAATCGAAATGCATTATGTAGTTCCACTATTTGGTAAAACAGTTTCATTATACTTAATGTTTCATATTTTTTATATCGATAGCCGTTTATTTTCGTCAACAACAAAGTTATTGATTTCAATTATTACATTACATTTATAGCCCATATTTCTCCCCTTCATGAATGCCCTCGTTTTAATGTTCGAGCTCATTCTAAATACAGTATCTCACAATCAGTTGATATATATTTTATTGTGAGCTTATAATTCAGCTAAAATTTATAATTAATACCAGCATTATTACGCGTACAGCTTGACACATGTAGTGTACATTATAGAAGTATAGACTGGCATATAATATACAATAATGTTTGAGATGGGTGATGGTAAGATAAACAGCTAGCATTTCAGTTCATTCTGTTGGATATATTGAATCGCCATTGTTCTATAAATATTTTGATGTAACCCAGAAAAGCACATTGTGCCATATAGCATCAGCTGCCATGTCTTTTTTTGCTTTCATATTGATTCCTATTCTAATATGGATACAACATGGCACGTGTCATATCCTGTAGATATTGTTTTTCTATTATACAATGCAAGAACAGTTTATTTATGATACAAATAGCGTTTATTTGATATCTGAAATTCTTTCGTACAATGTAAATTTACTAAATTAAAGCTGATATGACACATTTTATTCTACAATGATCGAAAACTTAGTTAATAATAAAACATTAATTAATAATACAAACATTTATTCTAATTTAGTGTCTATATGCACTTCGTTGCAGGTTATTTCGCATAATTTTGAAAATAGTAACCGTATTAATAGATATTATTATTAGTAGAAAATTCAGTAATTTAATCATGTAATTAAATAACTGTCAAAACTTGTTACAGTTCACATAATTTGCAATAAGAACAGGAAACAAATTATCCACACTACTAAGGCATTTAAAAAATGGTATTCCTCAAGGCTCTAACATTAGTGTTACCCTGCTCTTAATTGTTATGAACCACTTAACTAAGTTTTTAAAAGTCTACGAAGAGGCATTTACCTAGCTTTATCCAGATAGATGTATTTACTATTCCTTTCACCGTTATTTGCCAAATAAAAAACTCTTTTATCTTGCCGATAAACGGAAGAGTCTACCTGGGCTTAGTCATAAAAGTAAGCCAAGTTTATGTTTCTAGATTTTTTATTTGGCAAATAGCGATGAAATAAACTATACACAGCTCCGCTAGGTAAATGCGTTTAAGTGGATGACTTATTTATAAATACCTCTGGACAGATAATGCGGTTATCAGAAATCTTCATAAACATATGTAAATAGGATGGTTAATCTACATGGTAATCTGGATGTTAATATCTGCAACTAAAATGCACGTTGTGCATTTCTGTGGAAAAATAATCACCCACATGGACTCTCAGCTTTACTTTTAGCACAAGATCCGGCAGCTGATTACCGCAAGTATCTGTTTTTTTACTGAAACTTAATTCAAATGAATGATTAATGACAATGTGATATATCACTTTCGGGTAACGTATCAAAAAATAATCGCGATTATCTTTAATTATTTGTATTGTAATTAATTTATTCTAACGAATTCCAACAATATTTTTTAAATCAATTAAACGTTATTTGAAATAAAATGATATAAATAGGTATACAATAGGTATACCTAATAGGTAAATATCTTTAATTATTTACACTCATCGTGTTTTCAATAAAAAATTATCCTAAATTTAAGATTAATTTTTGCTGTACACTGTAATACATGGTTGCATGTAAAAAAATGGCCGGAAGTAGTGATTGACATAATTTGAATTGATTACCTCTCTTTCTAGATGAGTGTGAGCAAATGAGTGTAAACAAGAATACAATTTGGTGTTATTAAGGTATTTTTTCTATATCAAATGTTATGAAAACTTATCGTATCTCAGCCACAACAACTGAAAAAATTATTTATTAATATTGAATTAGTTAATCAAGGCAAGGATATATGTATTTCATAATAATCACATTAAAAAATTATTACGATTTTAGTAATTTGTTTTTATTGAAAAAATATAAATCATATTATTTTAACAAATAATGAATTTGCTTTAAAAAACATATTTTTTAAAATTAATTTAATAAACCTACATTATTTTTATTCATCTTATTTTTCTTCTTTTGAACTTCTATTAACTTCATCTGAATCATTAGAGCTTTCCTTTATATCAAAACTTTCATCCCTACCGTCTATGTCTTCACAAGTTACCTCTCTTGCCATGGTTAAAATGTCTTCAACTCCCATCGGCGTCGGGTCACCAATAAACCATATTGGTTTTAAAGTACTATCATTTAAATGACGAACCGCAATCCTCTGCATTGAATTTCACACAACATAGATCTGTTGCATTTAGCCACATTGATAAAAATAGTTTGCAACACTTTCTGCTTTAACGACTTGGAATCAGTTTAGAGTCAGAACTAGTTACTTTTTATAAATAATTTTTATTAGTTCTTGTTGCTGAATATATTTTTTTAAATATCTGATATCTGGCGTTATTTATACTTCTACATTTTTTGATGCCATACATAAGAGTGACAAATTCCTAGACAACATAATTTTTTTGAACATTAAAAACGTCAATCAGTTAATGGCGCGAAAATTTTTTGAAAATTTTTGTTCTCTGAAAATATTTTGAAAAGCCTGATTTTTCCTTTATTATAAAACTCCGCTGTATAGTCGCAATCAGTAAAGGCATGAAATGCTGGTAAAGCAAGACATAAAGTAGAACCCAACTTTGACGCTAATTGTGTACAATTTAAACAATTTTGGTTTTTTTATAATTTTGTTTTGACATTATACCAGCCATCCAAATTTCCATGTCAAGAATTTTATGTGTGCCCAATAAAATGATCCCAGCAGCTTTGACTAAAATCTTTGCTTCTTCCTGCTGTTGGTGTTAAAAGAAATAAACATACTATACGAATACGTATAACAGTCACATCTGCCATGCTGCATATTTGTTTATAACACGAAGTAGCACGCAATCCTTCTCTCCAGCTCACCCTTATCTAGAGCTAGAGTAATTAATAAAAATCATGGCAACCACTACTTGCGGCCGTTTTCTTACAGGCAACCATATAGTGTATTGTGTAGAGAAAAAATTAAACTTCAATTTAGTATAATATCTTATTGAAAAACACGATAAATAATTAACAATAATATACCTGTTTACATCTGGTGACTTAGACTTAGTTACTGCTGACTGAGAGCTGAATTATTTACGTCATTTTCTTTCAAATAACTTTAGTTTACTTAAGAAAATATACTTGGAATTCATTAAAATAAATTAATTACAATGTAATTAATTAAAGGCAATCGCGGCTAATTTTTGATAAGCTATTTTCATAAAAAAAAAACAGATACCTGCAGGCATCAGCTGCCGGATCTTCGACTACTTCGAAATGAACAACTAAAAGTCAAAAATTCAATCAGGTTTTTTGGAAAGACTCTCATCAAAAAAATTGCATGGTTGTTACATATTGAGGATCTATGAACAAGATGAAAAGACTAGCAACTAGTTTTTTAATGCAGAAATATTATACATCTCTCGATGCGCGTTTCACCAAACAGGTGATTAAAACTGACTTCAGTCTTAATCATGTCCTGATAATACCAACTTAAATATTGTTGCTACTTTACAATGAAATGCCTATAAACATGCTATCGCCTAATTTTTATTGTGATAAGGATATGGAAATTGCAGTAATATACAGTGTAAAAATTTAGAAGTCAAAAATTATCGAAAAAAAATTGAAAAGAAAATTTAATTACAGAAAAAACACGCACCAGCTCCTACAGTATAAGCTCCCAAATTTCATTTTCAAGTGTTTCCGAGTTATTGGCCGATGAAAACGTCATAAGTCACCCCGAATATTACAAATATACTGGGTGGTTTTACATTTAAATTTGCCATACTTCTGTGTTTCAACAGGAATTTACTTGTTTTTCAATTCATTTTCAATCCGTATTTTTTCATGTCTACTATATCGCGGTGTTTCATTTTATTGGGTTTAGGCATTCTTTCGCGATAATTGAATCGATTTCCATTCTCTATTCACTTCACGGTATTTGTTTCCTATAAGCTTGGATCCGTAAAGCGTATGTTCTTCCGAATGTTCTTCCGCCTTTTCAAACAATTTACGCTAAATGACAAAATGAGAGATTACGAGGAACCGCCGAGAGCTCTGATAATGTACCTATTTACTGTAACCTGTGTTTCCTTCACTTAACGTCACAGCGAGAATATGAGCAGTAACAAAAACTCAATTCCACGCAGAATGTCCAGCTCGCTCCTATAAATAAAATATATACGTTGACGTCATTGCGTTGTGTTAATGGTAAATGTGTATGGAAAAGAAATATTCAAGTTATTTTACACTAATAGAGCCATTTGTTCATAGAGTTCATGTCCATAAATTAATTAAGTGTAAGTGTATCTGCAGAATTAATTGCAGAAATGAAAATTAAATGAAAGCAATTCGAATAACGGAAAGCAAATATTTACTTTGTTAACATTTCCAATCCTAACAGTGATAAGAAGTAGTAATACCAGTCATGATATGTTAGTGTGTACATTCTGTGCCACTGTAGAAAATACAGTGCCGTGATAAAGCATAAAGACTCAAGTTTATATTCTATGGCATTTATTATACCTCCTGCAAAAAGATTCCTTAACATATATATTCTAACAGAACAGGCTACTAATACATAAATAGTAGTCTAAGAACCAGTGACATTCTTCGGTGATGATTTAGTTAAGCCTTATTTTTTGATAGGATGTTGAGGGGGGCATAACTAAGTGTCATCCGCGACGATTAACCCTGATTACAGTCACACAGGGAGGCAGAACGCCCCAAACATGTAAAAAGCTGCATCTTTTTATTATTTAGTTAAGTCTGAAATTTTCTCCAGTAGTCCTCTGATAGCCAACAATGATCGATATAATATTTGCAGAACGATTGATCAGTCATAAGTAGGTGGCAGATCACCCCCGAACATGTCGTTTGAGCGATGAACTTTTTATTATTTAGTTAAGCTTCATGTTTTAGTATATTGTTATGACAACTATTTGAAGTGTAAATGCCAATTTTCAGAACAAAATGGCGGCATTAACACACTGGCAGAACGATTTGATTTTGTAAAATTTTGTTTACTTTCAGCCGCAAATACCTTTGGAACTATGCTAGATGCGAGAATACGACTCAAAAGACTTTTTATAGGAAATTTATTCTATTTATGTTATTATAGCAGATTCTCTACAAAAAAGATCTCTTGACATTTTCGTGACGAGACATACTGAAATTAAAAAAAATTGCAAACATTCTTTACATTCAGATGTAAATATCTTTGGAACTATGCTAGATGCGAGAATATGACTTAAAATACTTTTTGCGGGAAACCCAATTCTCTACAAAAATAGTCTCTTGACATTTTCATGTATCTTCTTTAACTTCTGAGATGTACAGAAAATAAGGAATTTTCTTTCCATTGCCGACAAACCGTTGGAGACGTACTAATTAATATTTCCCTAAAACCTTGTTTTTTATTCCTAAAAGTTGAGAAGCGTCAGAAAATGTCATTTTTAGTAATAGTGAAATTGAGCCCTATACCATTATACATTTTTCAACGCAGTCATGCGATGGATAGTTAAGGACAAGTCACCTTAGCCAAATTCGTTCCGATTATTCTTGAATCATCCGATTTTTTATATATTTCTGTACCCATTGAAAGAAAGTTCAATGATTTTTTTCAGATGCTTCTATTGTTGCCCGATCCGATAGGACTTGAACCTTGACGAAGTTCTAGTGCAAACTGGAACGGGTGGGTCGGCTTGCGCGTTTTAATGATTTAAGGAGCCGTACCATAGGTTTAACCATAGTGGGGGGGTCCTTATTGAAAAACCAGACTAAGACAAGTCCCTGAAGGAGGGCAGCAGCTCTTTCAGTAGTCATAGTGGCAGAAACCGTGGGGGTTGGTATGGTGCTATGACACACACGACTGCGATGTGGAAGGCAAGAGGAAACCACCACATTATAATCCTCAGAACAGCTAGCAGAAAGCTTATCCTAAATTAATGATGGCGTCTCCTGGGACAAAAAACTCCGGAGGTAAAATAGTCCTCCGTTCGGATCTCCGGGTGAGGACTGTTCCGGGAGACGTGATCGAGTGCAATCATAATAAGAAGTGTAGCATTTCACGAGTCGGAGCGTGGAATGTCAGAAGCATGAGACAGGCAGGGAAGCTAGAAAATCTGAAGATAGAAATGGATAGGTTAGGATTAGATATAGTAGGTATAAGTGAGATGCGCTAGCCGGAAGTAGGAGATTTTTGGAGCGGTGACTATAGGGTAATACACACAGGATCGGTAAATGGAAACGCGGGAGTAGGGATCGTTATGCGGAAGAACGCAGGACAGTGTGTAGATAGCTACCTACAATACAGCGAGAGAGTAATGATGGTTAGGTTAGATTCGAAGCCAGTGGAAACAGTAATAGTGCAAGTATACATGCCTACTTCTAACCACAGCGAGGAAGAGTTACAAGTCGTTTATTCGGACATAGAGCAGGTAATAGGATTTGTGAAGGGTCATGAAAATTTAATAATAGTAGGAGATTTTAACGCAGTCGTAGGTGAGGGGAAAGAAGGAGAATTTGTAGGGCCTTATGGATTAGGAAACAGAAACGAGAGAGGTAGCAGACTGATAGAATTCTGTGAGAAGCACAAGATGGTAGTCGCGAACACATTGTTCAAGAATCACGTTAGGAGGCGGTACACAGACAGGTATCAGATAGACTACATTCTGGTTAGGAAGAGATTTAGAAATCAAGTAAAAGACTGTAAGAGTTATCCAGGAGCAGATGTAGACAGCGATCACAACTTGGTAGTCATGAAAGCTAGATTAAAGTTCAAAAATCTGAAAACCCGGAAGGATAAGAAACGTATAAATGTAGACATATTGAGGGATCAGAATATGAAAGATAAGTTCCAGGAGAAAACAGATCAATTAATAAATAAAACGAGTAAGGACGAAATCAAGAACGCAGAAACTGAGTGGGAGGGTATCAAGAATAGTCTAGCTTCCGCGGCTACGGACGTTTTAGGACACGATAAAAGGGAAGCTAGGAAGCCCTGGATAACGGACGAAATCTTAAACTTAATGCAAAAGAGACGAGGCTACAAAAACAGACGAGACGAAGAAGGACTGAAAACGTATAAGGCAATAAAGTGGGAAATCATTAGAAAATGTAGAAAAGCGAAAGAACAATGGATAGAGGAGAAATGCAAAGAAGTAGAAGATAAGTTGCAAGTAGGTAAGACCGATGAGGCTTACAAAATAATTAAGAGGAACTTCCGGGATGTAGGAACAATAAGTAGAAATGTTAGGAGTCAATCGGGGGACATACTGATAGGAAGAGAGGAGAAAGCGGATAGATGGAAGCAGTACTTAGGAAATTTATACGAGGGTCAGGAATTAGGAGAGATATTAGAGGAAGAATCTAGCATCGATAGGGAAGATGTAGGAAAACCTATATTGAGAGAGGAATTTGAAATAGCACTAAGGGGGCTAAAGAATAATAGAGCGCCGGGTGTAGATAAAATACAGGCGGAAATTTTGAAATGTGCGGGACAGAAAGTAGTAAATAGGATGTTTGAACTGGTAAAATACATATACGAAACGGGCGAGATGCCGGAGGATTATAAGAGGAACATTATCGTTACTATACCGAAAAAGAGAGGAGCCGACAAATGCGAGAACTTTAGAACGATTAGCCTAACTTCCCATGCGTCAAAAATCTTAACTAGAATAGTGCAGAAGAGGATGGAAAATAGAGCGGAGGAAATACTAGGAGAAGACCAATTCGGGTTTAGGCGAAATAGGGGAACTCGCGAAGCTATTCTGGCGCTAAGAGTAATGTTAGAGAAAACAATAGAAAAAGGAAAGAACGCTTATATAGGATTTGTAGATTTAGAAAAAGCTTTTGATAACGTAAGATGGGAAAAAATGTTCGAGATACTAAAGAGCGCGGGAATGAAGTATAGAGATAGGAGAGTAGTACACAATCTATACATAGAGCAAACTGCTGTTATAGAAGTAGAAGGGGAAGAAAGGAAAGTAGGTATTAGGAAAGGAGTAAGACAAGGATGTACGCTATCACCACTAATTTTTAATCTGTACATCGAAGAGGCGATTAATGTGGTAAAAGATAGAGTAGATTTCGGGATTAAAGTACAGGGACAGAAACTAAAAATGCTGAGATTCGCGGATGATATAGCAGTATTAGCATCTAGTAAGGAGGAACTAGAATCAGCATTGAACGAAATGGAGGCAGTGTTGACAGAGGAATACGGAATGAGGGTGAATAAAAACAAAACTAAAGTGTTAGTGTGCAGAGGGCGCGAGAGCAGAGCAAAAACGAAAGTACAAATTAATAATGAAAGATTGGAGGAAGTTAAAGACTTCACTTATTTAGGAAGTAAAATAAATTGGGATGGAAGAAGCGATAAAGACATAAAACAAAGAATAGCGCAGGGTCGAGTAGCTTTTAACAAAAAGAAAGCACTTTTATGCTCGGGGGTAATAAACTTAGAAACAAGGAAGAGATTTTTGAAAACATATGTATGGAGCACGGCACTTTACGGCTGCGAAACCTGGACGGTAGGGGAAGCAAGTAGGAAGAAATTAGAAGCTTTTGAGATGTGGTGTTACCGAAGAATGATGAAAATACCATGGACTGATAGGGTTAGAAACGAAGAAGTATTGGAGAAAGTCGGCGAGAAAAGGAGTATGTGGAAAAACTTAAAGAAGAGAAGAGATAGAATGGTAGGCCACTTGCTGAGACATGGGGGAATAGTCCGCGATATTTTGGAGGCAGAAATAGGAGTGAAGAAAGGCAGAGGTAGGCCTAGATTAGACTACTGCTCGCAAATAGTAAGGGATGTAGGTTGTAGCACAATTAGCGAAATGCGTAGGTTAGCACAAGATAGGAGAAGCTGGAGGTTAGCGTCCAACCAGTCTTAGGACTGATGACCTAATGATGATGATGATCTATTGTTGCGTTCTCGAACTCAAAAATTTGTTTCTCGTTGCAATTCTCTTATCTGATTTTCATAATGATACTGATTTCATAAAACTATAATCAGTGCCGATTGAGAACCAAAAAATATGATGAAAATTATTACAATTGTGTTACTATAATAATTAAAAAAACCCGATTGCCATAAAAAAAATTATGAAAAATTTTTGAAATGACTGGCCAATCGTTCTGCAAATATATCGATGATTGTGAGCTATCAGAGGACTACTGGAAAAAATTTCAGCCTTAACTAAATAATAAAAAGATACAGTTGTTTACATGTTGGGGGTGTTCTGCCTCCCTCTGTGACTGCAATCAGGGTTAATCCTCGTGGATGACACTCAGTTATACCCCCCTCAACATCCTCAAAAAATAGGCGTAAACTAAATCATCATCGAAAAATGTTACTGGCTCTCGTATTATAGCGTTATTACTTTCGAACTATAACGTGATTACGGGTTGCTACTGCGTATTTGGCAAGAAGTCCTGCTTCATTATGTGTGAATAAGTATAAACTCAATTTGATTTAAACAGTGAGCAAGAATGCGCACCAATACAAATTTTGAGCAACGATTTGTTCAGAGTTTGAGAGTTATTTGCAAGTGATTTGAAAGTGTTCGCTACATAGAAACGTTTGTGTTATTTATTTACTTTTTTATTATACCGCGTGGTAAAGAAATGAATGATTTAGAAGAACGACGAATAATCAATTTACCAAGTTATGGAAAACATAGCAATAGATCGCCACAATTATTAATCATTCCCAAAGTGTTGTTAAAAAAATTCTTAAACTTGGAGCAGACAATTATAGTAAAAGAAAGCGCTCGGGGCAGCCGTCTAAATTTTGACCGACGACGAAGGGTGCTGTTCTGAAGGAATTATCAACTACAGGAGCGTAATCTTCTCAGGTTGGCCGTCGTTGTAATTAGACTGTGATCCCAGTACCGTACGAAAATGGGCGACGAAGTCAGGACATTTTAAATACGAAAAATATTTAAAGAAATCTGCACCTTTTTGGGAACATGTAGTATTTGACCACGAAAGAAAATTTAGTTTAGACGAACCGGATAGGTTTAGCTATTATTGGCATGATTTATGAAAGGACCGAAAAATTATGTAGAGAAGACATCAAACAGTTGGTTCTGTTGTGATATGGGAGGATTTTAAAAAGGGTATGAAAGGTTAACTGACATTTCTAGATGGCAACTGCTTATGAAAACCTGTTAAAAAATCACCTGTTACCATATTTAATCCTTACTGAAAATGGTAATGGAATATTTTAACAAGATAGTGTATCTATTCATTCTACAAGGTTCACAAAAAACTGGTTTCAACAGTGTGGAATCGACCTTATGCCATGGCCAACATTAAAGCCTGATCTTAACCGAATAGAAAATCGATGGAGGATTATGACAAGGGTAGTATACAATCCAACAAAGCCTTTAATGGAAAGTGTTGATGAACGAAAGTGTGGAATTGCAGCTGCTTGGGATGAAATTCTAAAGGCAACTTTACATAATTTAATAAATAATATGAACATTCGTTTATTAAAAATAAGGGTAAATGGACCAAGTATCAGTCCAAGTAAAATATAAAAACACCAGTGAGTTTATAATTTTTCACAAACTACAGACCCATTTTTTTTCATAAATCTCTGTTTTCCACCAATAGATAAGATAATAAAAACTCGTAATATAAAATAATGATTTTACGTAATACACCGCTTCAATATAAGCATAAATTTATTTTCGGTTTTATGAGTTTTACTAATAATGTAGTGTAATTAAATGTAAGTATTTATTTTTTCACAGCACAGTATATAGAATCTAGAAATCGTAAAGAAGAACTAGAGAATGGCAATTATTATATACAAATATTGAATAGAAAATCATAGACTTAAGCTTCCATGGGCTGGTTCGATTTACTCTTGGTTTTCGTATAGATCATATTAGGACATATTGTCAACATTTCATAATCCAGTGCAGGTCACTTCATCAGGGCTATTTTATAAACAATTTTTCGATCTACACTTGGGTCATAAAATAGTCGATTCTGCCTTTCTGTGCAAAAAGTAGCTCTGAAAACATAACATGAATTGGATGACGATACATTATTGGCAGCAGGTTGTAATTTAACCCGGAATTTATCTCGAATCAAAAAGAAAAGAACAAGAAAAAAACCATGTGCGTCACGGGACGCCTGACAGAAGTGATAACTTAAACTAATCTAAGTTGAACTATTTGATATTGAAATTGTTTAACTTTTGTTAAACAATTAAATTGTTTAAGCTTAGATTATTACTTAAATTTTATGTATATTAATATCATAATGTAAGGTAAGATTATTTATTAATTAAATCTTTTATTGATTATAAAATATATTTTATTCTTAGTTATAATTCTTGAATATGTACATTAGAATTTTGTGTATGTACATTATTAGTATCATTATTTAATCCTATAAAAGTAACAATTGGTTTATGGTAGGTATAATAAGCAACGAAATTTTTACATTGTATGTCATCTAAAAATCTTGCAAAGACTGCATCAAGTTCGATGACTTGTTGTAGCTTCTTCTGGCTTATTAATCATTTTTAATTGTAATTTTGAGTGTAGTAGAAACGATACTAAGTTTTTAGCTCGATCAGCAGCAAAATTAACATTAAAATCTTCGGTTAAAATTAAAAAAAATATATATTTTATAATATATTTTTTTTTTAATTATGTTTATCAGAACGTGTATACTTATTTTTTTACTATGATATGCTGTAAAATTACTAAATTTACTAATTACTAAATCATAGAGGCGGCCCCGCAGCAGCAGCGACGCACACATGCACATGCACGTAGATGTAGACAGAGAAAGCACGCAGAGAGGAGGAGATAGAGCTCGAGATCGTGCGAGAGACCGGGAAGCGTCTGTCCGAAATACGGCTAGCGCTGTGGGTTAGAGTGAGAGAGGAGGAGCCTGCCTACCGCTACCGTATGCGTGAGAGAAAGGGAAGCCAGGCATGCTGGCTCTGTGACAACTGGCGCTGTAACGCGTTACGTAACGAAGCGATTTACCCTCCCATAAGAAGTTATCACTTCAAAAAGGAGGAGGTCGTTTAGAATGAATGATTCTTTTATTAAATCGTTATTATTTTATTCACGAAATTGATTTGATTTGTGTGCATAAACATTATTAGTCTCCGCGCCAGAAAACTACTAGCATAATTTCACATTGAAGCACTTGTAGCAGAAAGTCTACAATAAATAAAGATAAAAACATAGACTACATTAAAACTATTCTTCTCTGAACGACCATGCCAAATTCCTTAAATCTGTTATAATTGAAATTTTTAATAAATATGAAACGTAGAGTGGTGATAAAGATTACCACGATATTCACAATTTTGTTTATTTTGAAAAAGGCATTGACCGACGTACAAAAGGAATGTCTTTTCACATGTTCTATTTGAATCACCACAGTCTATTTTAAATTATGATCCTATCTATTTTAAAGAAAAATAATTAATTCTTTAAAGTTTTGAATACAACTGTATGCCATATTGGGAATTACCTACATATTAGGCTATTTATTGTACCGCTTATAAGAGGACATTTTGTTTTTGATAGAAAAACACTGTGTTCAAAATATTCTTCATTAAAAATGTGACAATCAGATACATCGTACATGCATATAGTGAACTTTTAATAATTTCCCGGCTGATATTGTCCATTTCGATTCGTTGCTTCAAATCTTCTAAATTATTCAGTTTATTGAAGTAAACTTGCAATTTTTATTAGTAACTCCACAAGAAGAGGTATAAGGGAGTTAAATAAGATAGGACAGATAAGTGTGGTTTCCATTCAGTTGGTGGACATCAATTATATTCATCTGCCAGGGAAAATATCGCCAATGAATGCCTGCACATCAACATTAAAATGCGTAATGGAGTAGCTTCTTATTGTAACCTATGTACCCATAGAAATCCTATTATACAGATTTCAGCAGTAATAATTTTATTCAATAAACTAGTAGTCTATAAGACGACTCCTATATAGACTCCGGCCTATAGATATACTGTACTTTGATATTGACTATAAGGTTCCTGGTCTGACGATACATTGTTGCATTGAAGGAAAACAGTCGCTTCGCCAAGAGAAACCACAATTATCACAACAACAGAAACTAATAATATGTCTAGGCCCTAATTACAATCTTGTGCCACTAGTTCGGTGGTTTTTAATGTTTAGTGGACCGTATGGGTTGATAAAATTTAAATTAAATAAAAAGCTCACGTTTATCCATGGATGGCGTAACTTGCTGAGACATTAGTCGGGAAAGGAGTAGGAAATAAAATGTTCCAGACTTCATATTGACACCTTACACTTTAGTAAATGTATATCACGATATTCGGCTAATTACAATATTATTTGGGCTAATAGCACGTGCTACAAGGCTAACGGTATATATTATCTCTCTTTGTTCACATGTTTTTTCAAAGTTGTCACGTATACGTGCAATAAAATAAGCAGTTTACGCGCCTAATGACACCTCTTATAATGATTCGTAATATGAGATATCCATATTGCGGATACAAATATGGCTACAACAAAATTAATATGCCTTAATCTAGAATAAACTTACTAAAGCTGGCCACAATTGAGTCAATGTAGGTACAAGCAATTCAGTGACAATTATTCCATTTAGGTTCACTGTCGTATTTGACCACCTACATATTATGTGATTGCAGTAATATATATTATACAAACTATTACGCAGTTGTAAACTTATATACAATTCTTTATATATAGTGCAAAAATTGACAAGGCATACAAGTGGGCCGCTATAATTGACAACTGACTACTGTATGGAAAATTATGACTTTATAGTTTTTCTAGAATCTAAATAAGAGTGCTTGTAAGGCGTCAGTTACGATAAAACAAACATAATCGCCATTGTTTTATTTTTTATTGGCGCATAATTATCTTAACACAGATATATGAACTCTATTAACGTCCATATATTGTAATCATTGGCAAAAGGTAATGCCCCTTTCACAGTGGCACGTGCTAAGGAACGGCCATATTGTCCATCAGTAGCAGACAGCTGTAATATCGTCAACAAGCACAGGATTTACTTAACACATGACAAATAAATTCCACTGAAATGATTGACATTATCTTCTTATCGAGCGTGAACTTTTCTAGTATCTCAATTGAACCAAATATTAGTTTAATTTAAAATATGTCACTGTTACCACAATTTTGTTTTTATCTTAGAATTTCTCCCTCAGTTTTTCTTCAAAAAAAGAAATGTTGACATCGTAGTATATATAAAAACCATTTTAATAAATATTCTCTCCATTTTATCCTTAAATCGATCGTTTAATCTTACGTCCGTCCTATTTTCTTTATTTTTATATATTTTGATATCTATTGCTCTTTACAATCCCAGAGGAGAGAGGTCCATTTTGAGTTCTAACCTTTAGCGTTTATTAGATTTATTTAGTACTTATCTTCTTACTTCTGAGAACACACATACACACTCTTAGGTATTTTCATTTATCTCCAGTGGCTCTGACGTTTGTTTTTGAACAGATACAATCTAATGGTCCGCCATTTTCAGCTTTCCCTTTGTAAATAATTTTAAACACTTAAAATACGTCGCTAATACTTAAAAGATTCCCATTTTTCCCTACTATAATGAAATTTATCCATACATAATATTTTGGAAATTGTGTATGATTGTTATAAAGCTTAGTTTTAAGCCACAAAATAAATAGGTACATAAAATATTATTAAAAATTTTTATTGTAAATGAAATATACCGGATCCTTTCTGTAAATATGAATTTTCTACGGATAATATTAATTGTAAGATTTACATGAGTATTAATTCGTACAATGATTATGTTCAGCTGCAACATTTGCTTAGCTTTTTACGTTTTTTAGAATAAATAAAACGGAATTCTTTAATATCATACAATATGTTGTTCTTATCCGACTGGATGTCATAAGTTACCTTGATGTTATTTTTTAATAGAGCTGTGTTTAATAACCATATCTGTATGACTATTAAAAATCCTACAAAAATTTTAAATTAATAATTAGGCACAGTGGAAATTTTGTTGAGTAGAACATTAGTTCTACTGTAGTATTTTTAAGAAGAATATACTTTCCTATATTTGGATATGCTCTCGTAGTATGGTTTCCTCTATCTTCAATATACAATAAAATACAATAATGTATTTTAAGGCGATTTTCAAAGTTCATGCATTATAAACAAACTCGTCTTTACTATGCTATAGATTTCCACATGACGTATTATCAAATAGAAACAAAATTATATCTCTCGAAGAAAGACGAACAATGCACTTCATTATGTTTTTGCATAAAATAATAAATCGATTGGATTATCCTGAGACACTTCAATTATTAATCGCCAATGTACTTAGAGTTACCTCGCGTTTCCACAAAACATTTTATTTATCTACTCATCAAACTTATTTCCTTAAATAATCATAAACGTTTCAAGCTTGCTCCAATTATTCAAATGTTTATAACCACATGGATAGTTTCAACAGTAAAAAATTGACATAAAAACATGTACCTAAAACCTCCTTCAAAGCATTTATGTGGTACATGTTCTTTAGTATTAATGTTAGATATTTTGTTTTTTCCTATTAGTATATAATAATTGTATACATATTCATATATTATTTTATTCTGTATGAATTGTTTTATATTATAGTTTTGTTTGTAATCTTTTTATAGTTTTATATCGTATAGTTCATTTCATCTATCACATTAGATGTTCCATTTATCGGCAAGATACGAGAGCTTTTTATTTGGCAAATAGCGATGAAATGAATAGTATTTGCTCTTTCTATTCCGTTATTCGAATCTTAAATAAATAAAACGAAAGCAATATAAACATGATGGTTTTTATATAACTGAAATGGACATTTCCTTGAGATATTGTATCTCTTCATATGCATTGACTAGAACTGAAGAGAACTAATCATTTAAATGCTTTCTCGATTTGTATCGCTTAAACATAGAAAATAAATGCTTACAGTCAATGTTAAACAGAAACAATAGTATTTCAAAATCATGTAAATCTCTCAAAAGCGTGACCAATGGCCAGTTAGACTTATATCATATAACCCTTTTTAGTTTGTTTAGGTCTTAATCTTTTAATCGCATTTAATTAGCCACTTAGTTGGTTAGCCATTCCTTTGTAAAGTTGTCCATGCACAACTTCCGGTAATTAACCCTTATTTCATTCGGTGGTTTCAATCGCTTTGAAGATAATACCTTAAACTACTAAAACTGTAATAGTGTTGAATTACAATAAAAGCCGTAATTACTAAATAAGATATTTAAATATGTCACCGCGATTTCCTGCAAATATTTATTTGCAACAATTAATTATCAGGGACTGATCGAAACTTTGCCACGCTATCTAAATATGCGAATAAGTTAAGGTTTTTACACAATACATTACTACAAGCTAATCATTTTTTCTGTTGACTATTCATTTGTTTGTATCAGAATGACTTGCCCTCAAATAGTCGACAACTCCACGGGTGTCGTAAGTCAGGCATGCTACATACATTACAATATTAATACAGTAAAATATTAATCTGTTTAAGTGCTGTATAGCCCTTAATGATATACAATGAGTGATATATAAATTAATGTAGATAGAATATGGAGCAGCATTACTTTTTGATGATCATAGATGAAAATATATACAACTTCAATCCAAGATTCCAAGATTTATTTGTTATTTCTTTTTTGTAATAACAAAAGCGGTATTATTTGTATTGCTAATAAATCCATATTTTCCATATTATTACTTTTTCGTACTCCACTATACGCGGAAAAGTAATGTAATCGTGTAAAAAAATTTTATGGTTTATTTTTCGTTTTTCGGCCTAAAAACCAAGAAAAATAAACAGTTTTAAAACATTAGGAACTTTTCCACACGTAGAATATTTCTATCTCGAAACTGAGTGACCGAGAAAAAATAAACCAACACACAAATGCAGAATATGTGTTTTATGCGACAGTTTTACTTTTTTCAAATAGTCCACCATCGTGCTTTCTCATGGCCCATGGACAGGGTGGGGTGTGTCCTATCAACCTCAAAATCAATAGACGTCGTCTGGTAGACGTCCCTAATCAGAACCAGTCGAAAACCGATCGATCCGATACGATTTAATTGAGTGATCGTGCTAATAAAAAAAATTCTCAAATAGTCCACCATTGTACTTTCTCATGACCCATGAACATGGTAAAGTGTATTCTATCCACCTCAAAATCAATAGGTGTCATTTGAGAGACGTCTCCAATCAGAATCAGTTAAAACTCGATCGATTTTACACGATTTAGTTGAGTTATCGTGTTAAGAAGAATAAATGCCGACGAAAACGACGCCAACGACACACACACACACTGAAAAAAAATTTATAAACCACTTTTTTTTGTTTTTAGGCTGAAAAACGAAAAATAAACAAAAAATTAATTTTGTTTTTTCACTTTTTCTTTACACGATTACACTACTTTTCCGCGTATAGTGGAGTGCGAAAAAGTAAAAATAGTTTTTAAACCATTTTGTGTGTGTATGTGTCGTTGTCGCCGACATTTATTCTTGTTAGCACGATAACTAAATCATGTCGAATCGATCGTGTTTGGCTGATTCTGATCGGGAACGTCTCCCAGACGACACCTATTGATTTTGAGGTGGATAGGACACACCCCACCCTGTCCATGTGTCATAAGAAAGCACGATGGTGGACTATTTGAGAAATGTTTTTTGTTAGCACGATAAATCAAATAAATCATGTCAGATCGATCGGGTATTGACTGATTCTGCTCGGGGACGTCTCTCGAACGATACTTATTGACTTCGAGGTGGATGGAACATACCCCACCTTGTTCATGGGTCATGAGATAGCACAATGGTGGACAATTTGAGATTTTTTTTTTGTTAACACGATAACTCATCTGAATCGTGTCGGATCGATAGGGTTTTGACTGATTCTGATCGGAGATATCTCCCAAAGGACACCTATTGATTTTGAGGTGGATAGAACACACTCTACTATGTTCATGGGTCATGAGAAAGCACAATGTTGGACTATTTGAGAAATTGTTTTTGTTAGCACGATCACTCAAATAAATCATGTCGGATCAATCGAGTTCCGACTGATTCTCTGATTAGGGACATCTACGAGACGACATCTATTAATTTTGAGGTGGATAGGACATGCCCCACCTTGTCCATGGGTCATGAGAAAGCACGATGGTGGACTATTCGAGAAAAATTAAAAAAGTAAAACTGTCGCATAGAACACATATTCTACATTTATGTGTTGGTTTATTTTTTCTCGGCCACTCAGTTTAGAGATAGAGGTGTTCTACGTGCGGAAAAGTCATTTTTAAGGTTTTAAAACTGTTTATTTTTTTTACTATGTTACTGCTGAATTTCAAAGGCAAAGTTTAATTTAAGCTAGTCGAATGGTAAAGCTATTTAGAATGGAAGATATTGTGGAATACCATTCAATTATCCACTGCGCACTATTTCTGTCGTAATATCTTGTCTCTCTTTAATCTATGGGTATGCCCGCCAAGTAGCCACAGGTAGCTGTCTCAATCCAAGTTCCTCTCAAGGTCATATACAGTAATTTTGTTTTATGTTAGTGTCCAGATAAAACGTATATAATATGAGTAACTGTGTTACAAATGAATGGAGCTAAGTCTTTGAAATAGGAATACTCCAGAGGAATAAAACTATATAAACTATCTAGATAGTTTTCCTTAAAACTATCAACATTTAGATATGTGTTTTATATCCAAAGATTCATCAACTAGTTTAATTTAATGAATTGGTGTATTTAGTGCACTAAATTCAGTTCCCACAGTAAACTTAATATATCTTCTGCCTCCAAATAGATATGATGGTAAGATGTTGTTACTATATAAGTTATAGTTATGTTTCATACGATAATATTAACTGAACAGATTTAGATATTCTATGTGAAGTCTTTTGTCTGCACTCTAACCAACCTGGTCTAGGATAGCTCGTGAAATGGTGCTCGTGAACAGCAAAAGCGTAAGGAAGAAAATTTCAGTAAAGTTTCTGAAATCAAAATACCATAAAGAGAATATCCAGCAAGAAAAATCCTAGGAACAAAAGCTCCGTAATTAAAATAGGTAAAAAGACAGTTCAAGAAAATCCAGGAAGAAAATTTCGATTAAACAACCATATATCGGTTTAAATCCTCTACAAAAATACTATTATAAGTACTGTCTATACAGAAATATATACAATTTTCTACTAATAATCTATTAATAACTTGTACTTGTCACATTCTATGTAGATTTGTAAGAGACTAAAATGAATAGTTTTTATCTGACGTGATGAAGAATGCGATGCTGACTGCCTTCTTTTGTGTATGCATATTTGCATGAATTGACCTATTAATACGAGTAAATACTTTCAAAAGTTAAGGGTTAATTCTACTTTCAAAACCTGATTAAATAGTTTTGTCTTCAGAATGTTATTGGATAACCTCGATAATTTTCATAACAAATGTGAGGTTCTTACCACAGGAAGAAATATTTCGGATAGATTATCAAAACACTATTTTCTACTATTAGGAACCTATAATTTCCTGATTAGATATAGGTGTTTGAAATATAATCAGATATTGTAATATGTTTAATAATTACTTTAAACCCTTATAGTATTACTAGGATATAACTGCATCTAGCGTAAATTGACAGAATAGGACGCATACGGGACTTGAGTTGTTATTTCCAAATGAGTTCTTGTGTGCATGCACCTGTTTTCAGTGAAACAATACTATATGAAACAAAAGATTGCAAATGATGAATAGAACTTGATCACTTTAACTCCATCGCATTAAAGTAAAGATAATATAGAAAATTGAAGCGCTCTGATTAACCATTATACATTTTATATAAACTTACTCTTCAAGAAGTTGTAATAACACTTTAACATCTAGCTCAACTAATTAAGTAGAATACGCCTTTTTATAGAAAGAAGTATGGAAATACACCGAGTGAGCTTATTATAGACTAAATAATATAATAAGAATAATGAAAATGTAGAACTTAATGAACCTAATAGCGTCTCCTCACGTTTTAATCAATTCTGTGAACATAAACTTTCTTGTATACGCATTAAGCTCGAGTTGAACAAACTTAGATACAGCTTGGCTAGAGATATTTTCGAATTAATGAGCGTAGTGGAATAACCGATTATTTAGTAATATTTCTATTCTATTCCGTTGCAGTATAATTCCCTGAGATTTCAACACTCCCCGAAAAAAACATTTATTTCTGTTATAATATAATAACGGAAAAAACTGCTCTAAATATATCTTGAATCTATTTTAATGCGGCATTTAGAATGAAACTCCTTAATGTGATTACCTAGATATACGTAGAACAACTGGAAACAGTTTTACGTAAACGTGATCGATTTCCCAAATATATTTCCAGAATAGACAATTAGGTTCACTGATAGTATAAGGTGAACAATTTTTTAATAGTTTGATGGAAATTTTCGATAACAGGAATCTCGAATTATAGAAAATATGGAAGATATAGAAAATGTTTCTACAATAGGATAAAAAACTGTATTGATAAGAATTAAAATTTACTATAGTCCATTAATTTAGAACTATAAACAAGAGTTTATTTTAAGTTTTAAGTACATGGAGGTAGTTCCACATAATACATCCTTATTTCTACTGTGAAATTAAAAGAAATCTTCCATATTTGTGAGACACATTTACGGTAAAATAAAAATCGATAAAAACAAAGACTTAAAAAATAAAAAACATAAACATATTTTTTAATATAAACTCATAGCCAGCCGTATTTCAATGAAAAAGAGGAATATGCTCCTTTAACAGTGTATAATATTTGGAGTCAATTTTTAATTTTCATCGCCATTTTATGAATTTGTCCAAAAAATTAATACCACGCAGTTGGAATAAATTAGTTTAAAATACAGCCATTTCTTTACCTTCGAAAATACTGGACATGACGATCGAAGAGATAATCACTCAAATCCTTTCTTTTTTATTGTAAATTCTTAAGTGTTAAACTGAGTATCATTATATTAAAAGTATCTTAAAAAGGAGAACGTCGATTTTTATTTTGTTACTTCTACAGGGTTCGGCAACAGTATTGAATGGTTTTATAGGCCACTGTTTTAATAGGCCAAGAAACAAAGAATATATTTGGACTAATTATTATTACAACTAAAAACACAATTCTGGAAATATCCTATAACACTTAGTTTGCAAGGGTCACATCTCTAAGATGACCACGTCTTCCTCTAACCAATCTGTTTCTGAAATTGAACATAACGCGTCTTGAGTAATCTTCGTTTATCGAATTTATCTCTTCACGAATCCTTTTCTTGAGTTCCAGAAGTATTTGGGGACGGGTAGAGTACACTTTGGATTTTAAGAATACCCACAGAGCGTAATCCGGGACCGTCAGGTCCGATGATCTTGCAGTACATGCAAAGTCGCTAAACTTTTAAATTAGGCGATTTGGGAACATACGCTGTAAAACAGCAATGGACCGTCTATGTGTATGCGATGTGGCGTCATCCTGTTGGAACCATACTTTATCTTTGTCCATTCTTTAAAGTTCCACAGCCACAAATGTTTCCAACATCTCAACGTACCGAAGGAAATGTACTGTAATGGTGTGGCCGTTTTCTTCAAAAAAGTATGACCCAATCACACCAAATCTGCACACTCTACATCACACCGTTACCTTTTGGTCATAAAGTGAATGTTCATGCATTTCCTTTAGGCTGTATTCTGTCCAGTAGCGAAAGTTCTACTTATTAACGTACCCACTGAGATGGCAGTGAGTTTCGGCACACATGATCAGTTTATCAAGAATTCCTGCATTATTGTTCAGTGTTTCAAGAAATTGCCTGCAGAAATTGAGGCGTTGAACTTTATCAACAGAGTACAGCCTTTGGACTATCTCTACTTTTTGCAGATTAAATTTCAAATCCAGATTTAAAATTCGTCGCATACTTCGATCTGAAATTCGCAGTGCAATTGATTGCCGAATTGCAGAACGTTGTGGACGGCTATTCTGGTTCTTTCGATATTACCTTGTATACGAACTATACGTGTACCTCCAACAAATTTTGACTTTACACTGCTCCTTTCGTCAAAACCTCTTACCCACCCCAAAATTGCATTTCTTTTATGGGACTTGACAGTGCCCACTGACAAATTAAATTCACGGCGAATCCGCTTCTGGGTTTGCACAATGGACTGGGTCCAGGATAAATGATTTAACAACAGAGACCCGTTGATTAACTGGCTAATTTGCCATTGCAACACAAAACTTTCGATAATAAAATACAATTTCATCACTATTTGACGTTTGTCAAATAAACAGTATTTCCACAGCAACCTATTCAATAGCATTCAATCCTGCTGCCGGACCTCGTATTATATAATTTCATTTTTGAATTCTAGGTAAAGTTTTGATAACATTTCTGGGACTATGGATTAGTCTACGTGATCCAATGGAGTAACCGGACACATCCCACGATTTGACCCCCTAGATTATTTATTATAATTATACCAAATAATATTGTCACAAAAAGTACAATATAGTAAAGTCAGAAAGATAACAAAGAAAAAAGTGAAGTTGATAAAAGTTGAAGTTGTTTACAATATTCATCATGAATTTAAATATCTTCTCAGGTATTTCCAGAATATTGCAATAGGTCAGTATGAATATTTGTACACATAACCTGCATAAAAGTGTCCGATTCAATAGTAGTTCCAAGATTAAATAAGTTTATACAGTGTATCTAATTTACATGAAAACATTTCACTCAATTTAAAACTAAAATAAAAATAGTGGTAACCATTAAAATAAAGTTTGACGTAAACATCTTTTTAGTGGTTAACATTGACTAAAATGCTGTTAGCATTAACTAAAATAAAAATAAACAGTTTTTTAAAAACCTTAGGACGGACTTTTCCGCGCGTAAAACATCTCTATCTCGAAATTAAATAGCCGAGAAAAAATAAACCAACACATAAATGCAGGAATATGTGTTTTATGCGACAGTTTTGCTTTTTTCAATTTTTTTCGAATAGGCCACCATCGTGCTTCCTCATGATCTATGGGCAGGGTGGGGGTGTGTCCTTTACACCTACAAATTAATAGATGTCGTCTGGTCGACGTCCCTAATTCAGTTATCGTGCTAACAAAAACAATTTCTCAAATAGTCCACCATTGTGATTTCTCATGACTCATGAACATGGTAGAGTGTATTCTATCTACCTCAAAATTAATAGGTGTCGTCTGAGAGATGTCCCCGATCAGAATCAGTCAAAACCTGATCGATCAGACATGATTTAGTTGATTTATCGTGCTAACAAGAATAAATACTGACGACAACGACGGCAACGACGACAACGACGACAACGACGACAACGACGACAGCGACGACAACGACGATAACGGCGACAACGACACACACACACATACACAAAATGGTTTAATAGCCATTTTTTTTGTTTTTAGACCGGAAAAGAAAAATAAACCCTAGAAAAAAATATATCTTTTACACGATTACATTACTTTTCCGCGTATAGTGGAGTTCGGAAAAGTAATAGTGGTAACCATTAAAAGAAAGTTTGATGTAAACTTCTTTTCAAGTTTAAACGAATGTATTCATTTACATATAACATTTACATGCTTGCTCTATGTCATACTGATCTATTAATCAGACATGATTAATACATCTGAACTGATTAATCATATTTAACTATTGATTATTTGATGTTGTATATTTTACCATAAGAGTACAAAATAGCCTATATAAATGTTAAAAGTTTTATGTGTTTAGTACGTTTAGAATAACACTAATTTTAAAATTTCTGACAAGAAATAAACAGAAACATACTTCGTTAATATATTGTAATTGTTCTGCAGTGTTCTGCGCAATAAAGAAAACTTAAATGAACTTATTTTGAAGGATTTAAGATGTATTCGTTAATTTTGTCATTAATTAAACCAAGACAAGAAGATTATTATTAATCTGGTACATAACTATAGTGAACATTACTAATATTTGGAAGCCCAAATAGTAATACCCAAACTTTAAATGAAAAAAGTAATGGAAACGTCCAACAAATAATTCCTGACACGTCACTAGAATTCTCTATTAATATACACGAGTAAGCAAATCGCAATGATCTTGCGCCACCCCCTTGCTCATATCGAAGGCACCTCCGCAGCATACCTCTAGAGGCTCCGGATAAAAACCAAAAGTTATCACATTGTTCGCAAGGGTCGATTTACTATATTGATTTTGTCAAAATGCCGAAATTCGAATGAAAATCATTTCGTACATCGACCTAAAAATTTCGTGACACACACACGAAAGCAGTCGTTTAGTAAATAGATAGATTATAACTTTACCGAAACTCCCTAAAATATTTAATAATATATTTTGAACAAGTGAGACAAACACAAAAAAGCAATGCCAAAGAAAAGCAACAAAAATAACTCTGGAGTTTCACTGGCACTTATATTAATGCTCAACGTATCCATAGATTTTCAAAATCAAAGACCCTTGGGCTTGGTACGTAACATGCCAAGTACTGTGCATGATGTGTTTTTTTGATAATAATTTATTAAACAGCAATCAGAATTTAAAATTCCATGAGCTATTTTCTTAATTAGTACACTTGGAATGTAGTCTCATACATGTCCTGATGAGGTAAATAACGTAAAAATAATTGAATACTCAATCTACTTTCTTATTATCTTATACCTCTAGTTAGTATACTTTAGTATCTAGCTTTTTGAAAACGATCGATGAACATCATCTATAATTAATATTGTATTCTTCATTTTATTAAGTGACCCATAATTATTGACAATTTTTGATAATTTGATCAGACTTTCTGAAAACAGAATTTCACACAGGTGAAATTTCACTATTAAAGAAAATTGTGTATTCATTTTTTTTTTAATTTTGTGTCAAATGTATTAATAAAATAATCTTATATTATTTAAAGATGTTTGTTATATAAAATCAAAATATAGAAAATATTATTTTATTTATTTGCCTGAAGACCGGAAAGAAAACAAGAAAAGTATAATTCACATCTACGGTGAATAAAACTAAAGAGATCTGTATATTGAGAAGAAACAAAAATAGCTTACCTTCAATAACAGCGATTTTAAAGAACAATATTAATATTATTTCAATATGAGTTGATCTAGTTAATTTTTGTTGCATTTGTTCTCTACCTGTTACAAACAATTATAATTTAAATTTAAAAAAAGAGTTATTTTAGAAATTTCCACAAATTTCACACGCTCTAAAATATTCTAAAAACTCGTGAAATTGAAATTTTGTTTATAACTGCTAATGAGAAGATAATAGTTGCATTGCTTTCCGCACCTGTGTTTTTCTCTAGGAGGAAAATATAAAGTGAAATTTTTTTTCTAAATTTTTCAGATTTTTCCCCATTTCCAAAGAAAACTTTACAATATTTCCACCTCGCAATGTATGTTAGCACACTATTCATGAAAAAAATACATTAAGAAATAAGACTTTATCACTAAAACTTAAACTGTTCCAACCCCTATGTCCTATAAAGTTTTTGCAAATGAGAACTCCCTTTACAAACTCGAGAATAAGGATAGAGTAGGGAGATTTTCTACATAAAGAAAGTTTATCTGTGTAAAATAATTCAGTTATCTGGATATAGGTGACCTCTTTACTGGTATCCCTAGGTAAATATAAGAAAGTAAAATAGTTAGACTTGTCATTAAAAAAAATTCCTTGCATAAACTAATAATAGAAATATTATTATTAATGCACATTCATTTCTATGGCTAATTAAAGACGTTATAATAATTGAGTGTCTATTAAAATCCGTAGAATTTCAAAGTATCTAGCACATCTATGGGCATAATAGACCAAATATTTTATATATATATACAGATTAAATATATTTTGATGACACACTAATTAGACAGAATTCAAGCTTAAATCTGAAGACGACGTTTGGCAGGGGATTATATACCTACATGTAAATAACTCCCCATCCCTCCAAGCTTGTAGTCCTAAAAATAGAATTTAACCCAGCCAAGGATGGTCTGTGGTTAATTATGTTCTCTATATAGCGTAGCCAAATCTGAAGGGTCTACAAGAGGAAGTAGAGGAAATAAGATTAGCGAATATTGTTAACTGTGTTACTGTACTTAATGATGCCTGATAAATTAATACCTACTTTACTATCTTTATGCAAATAAGATCTATTGTAAAGTAAAAGATTAATTACAATTTCCTATTACAACAGATATAATTATTATGATAACATATAATGCTAAAAGAAGATGCAATATATAAGTCAATTGCATTGATATACCTCGTCAATTTTTACTCCACTTACATTTAAATCATGATAGTGTAGAATCGATCTAAATAATCTATAAGTAAAAGTAGAGACGATAACATAAAATTGAGTACAATTGCCTATTATCTTATTATTTCATTTAATGAAAATTAATACCTACTTTACTATGTGTACGCAAATATGCTGAGTCTTGTAAGGGAAAGAAAGTGGAAAAGATGAGTTACAAAATGCAATATATTTATTATAAAAACATATGAACAAACTTCTTTACTTTGCTATTAAGTGTGTTATAAAGTTTATATTAATTCACTCTAATATATTATATATAAAATATGAAGAAGCTATGAACGATATCCAGAAAATTTTATCTCCTTTGCTTTTCCTTTGCGACATGCTTAATTTCAACGTATATTTTTGAGAAAACACCGCCTGTCTCTCCTTAGCGCTACGTTTTCCCGATTGCAACTATCAAACAAGTCTTTGACCTCTTGTGCAAGAAAACACGGTAAAGTGACTAATGATATTGAGAAAGTTATATCTTTTTTGCTTTTCATTTGCGACATGCTTAATTTCAAGGTAAATTCTTGGATAAAACACCGCCTGCCATTCCCCAGCGGTACGGTTCACAGATTACAAGTAGCAAGCTGATTATTTGGGTTTTCAGACAAAAAAAATTATTATGAAACAATAAATAGTATCGATACAATTTTATCTCCTTTGTTTTTCACTTGCGATACGTTTACATTATATTATTACATTATGTTATATGGGTTTGGGCCTCATCAGCCACTGATCGCATGGGTAGTCCCTTGACGATCCCCTCTTAACCGGGTCATTATCTAAAAGTGCTATCCCATAAAAGGAGTAATTTATGTACGTCCCGCGCTTTAAGCCTCGCCTCCTCTAGAATAACAGGGGTCCCTAATATAAGGTACCTCTTCTCCTCCAGTGCGGGGCAGGTGTAAAAAAAATGAATCGAGATTTTCTCGTCTTCTTTACAGTATCTGCAGACCGGGCTGTCAGTCAGCCTCAGCTTGTGATTATATTCATTCAGACTATGGTGGCCCGTTATGATTCCCACCAGGATTTTGGCCATGTGCCTGTTCAAATTAATGAATTCTTGGGCCCATTTCTCAATCTCTGAGTATTCTATGAAGAGTTTGGTTATTCGACAATCCGTTACTCCTCTCCATCTTTTATTGTGCTGGTCTATTGCCCAGCGATTGATACGGTCTCTAATCAGATTCCAACTTACTCCCACTGAAGGTTCTGGTCCACAGAGGTTTTCCCTGGTCCCTAATCTGCCAATGTCATCTGCTATTAGATTTCCCTTAAGCCATTATGTCCAGGTATCCATAAGAGTTTCACCGGTCCCTTCCCTGCCAGCAGGGAACTATAGACTATATAGCAATTATAGATCAGCTTCGACTTTGTCGTTGCTGAATTCAGGGCTGACCACTCCCCCCTGCTATCCGAGCAGATATATACCTTCTCCTGGGCCCGATTTTGGTCTACCCCCATAACACCGTATGTAATTGCAACTAGCTCGGCCTGGAATGCTTTAGTGTATTTGCCCAGGCGGAAGGTTTTACCTATCCCATCGCGTCGCCTATACACCTCTGTTTCCACTCTTGGCTCACAGGAAGTGGACACCCGTACTGTCAGAGGGCATCCATAGAAGTCCCACAAGTCCTCAGCTAGCTCTCTTGAGAGTCTATTCAGGTCCCTTACCTTCCTATTCATGTTTCCCACCCTGTGCATTGCCTTTATGGCTTCAGATTTCAAGGAGACATCAAGAGGTGGTATCCCCGTCAGTATTCTCATCGCCTCGATCGGTGTTGATCTTGGGGCTCCGGTTATACTTCTTAGAATAAATCCTCTTAGCTTGTTAAGTCGGTTGGCTTCCGACTTTAAACAGGCCCTCTTCCACCAGACCAGTGCTGCATACGTCAGTCTGAGATACGTTTAATTTCAAGGTAAAATTTTGGCAAAGTACCGCCCACCTATCGTCAACTCTACATTTTACAAATTACAACCGTCAAAATATTTCTTTGGCTTTTCACACAATTAAATATGTTAAAGTGATCAATTATATCGAGAAAGTTATATCTTTTTTACTGTTCACTTGCTGCACGCGTAATTTCAAGATAAATTTTGGAGAAAACACCGTTTACCTCCACTCAGTGCGATGTTTCACGAATTGCAACTATCACAATAATTCTTTGGCTTTCAACACAATAAAATACGATGAAATAATCAGTGATATCGTCATAGTTATAACTTTTTTGTTTTTCATTTGCAACACGGTTTACATATAATATATTACAGATATTGGATATTTCGTGCCTAAATCGAGCAGTCGAGCCTCCTCACTGAATTAGATTAGTTCTCATATACCATAATATAGATGTACTTAAGCTAATAGTGGAGATGTAAGTTATGTAACCTATGTGTTATTTTACTTTTCCGCACTCAACTATACGAGAACGGAAAAGTAATGTAATCGTGTTAAGAAAAATGGTAAAATATTTTTTGTAGCGTATATTTTTCGTATTTCGGCCTAAAAACAAAGAAAAAATGGTTTTTAAAAAAATTGTTGCTGTATGTGTGTCGTTGTCGTTATCGTCGGCATTTATTTTTGTTAGCACGATAACTCAACTAAATCGTATTGGATCGATAAGGTTTTAACTGATTCTAATCGGGGATGTCTCCCAGATGACGTCTATTGATTTTGAGGTGAATAGAACATTCTTCCATATACATGAGTCATGAAAAAGCATAATATTGGACTATTTAAGAAGATCACTCAATTAAATCGTGTCGCATCGATCATGTTTCGACTGATTCTGTTTAGGGACGTCTACCAAACGATATCTGTTGATTTTGAGGTGGATAGGATACACCCCACACTGTCCATGGGTCATGAAAAAGCACGATAGTGGACTACTTGAAAAAAGTTAAACTGTCGCATAAAACACATATTCTGCATTTATGCGTTGCTTTATTTTTTCTCGGCCACTCAATTTCGAGATAGAGATATTCTACGTGGGAAAAATCCGTTCTAAGGTTTTAAAACTATTTATTTTTATTTTTGTTTTTAACGCTGCCAAATATTTCCTTCTAATAAAAACATGGGCATTAAGAAATATATAAATATTTATATTTATATATTTATATTTCTTAATGTCTATGTATCGAACTAATCTACCGGTATGTGTTTTAAATGACATTTTAAATACACAGGGTGATTCATATAAGTGAACATCAATAAATTGACGAATCATTCCTTTAAGAGAATATTTCATATATTTTTATGTTATAAAATTTTTCGGAACTAGTTGTAATGATGTATAATACTTATAGTCTATGTGGTTGCATTTAGTTTGAAACTTTTTGTTACCTAATATAAATATTTATTTAACAATGAACAGTAACTTATACTTTTAAAATTACGTTTAACGATGAAACATGTTCTTAAAACTAGACTGTTGAATTTTTATAACAACATGAATGTTCAGAATACCTCTGTCTATAACAGCATAATTCGGTACCCCTCGTATAAGAAAAAATTACTTTTTAAACCACACAATTGTTAATTTTGTATTTAATAAGTTTATATTAACGATTAAGAGATTTAGAGTCTTATTAATATATGGACTGGTAATACTCGTACTGAATAGAATTCGATTTACATAATTTCTTAATTAATTATAAAATAAATTAATGGTATACAGTAAGAAATTATAAATATAACTTAATATAAATATCATCCTGAAATAATTTTCCCTAAATATTATACCACCTACCAAGTAAAAATTATGCAACATTGTTTTTGTTTTATAGTTATATTCTATGCCTTATTTTTTTAACTGTACCATTCCCTAACTGAGCTTTGAAAAAGATGATTTTAGTGTCTATATCTGCCCCAATGTATAAGATAAAATCGGACATACCCGTCGACCCTAAAATTTCAATATCAGATTAAATTAAGGAGAGAACTGGGTCCTTTTTCAACTCGTGAGAAAAAATGTCAGTCTGTTTACCTGACACCTCTTAGAAAAGTGCTGTTCTGTGTCATTGGAGAAAATAATTAACTGAGAGAAGGATCCCTTTTATATTAAATCAAGCAAATCTTATTTACCTTATATTGCGTAATATTTTTTCTTGAGTATCTTTATGTAAATAATCATTTTACATGTACGATTATTCCCATAATATTCTAGAACAATACCTACATAATTATTCTCATCACTTAGAGCACATATGGTTAAAAATTCATATTGGCGATATTGGGTACTCATATTGTGGGAATAGGACATATATCGACCATATACGAGAAATATTAATCAGACTGGTAGAATAGCTATTTAAAGAATGTTTTATCATGCTTCTTCCTACTTCCTATTATAATAGTAGTTGGTAACAGTAACTGTAATGGTAGTTGGTAATATTAACGTACATTTTTTTTAACTTAAACAATAAAGTAAGTACATCACTTAATTTACTGTGAAGTATCGATTTTATATCGAAACCAACCAAAATTTGTGACCTTGTAGATTTCAAGAATCTTAGGATTTTTACAAAGATCACTCAATGGCAAGATGCATACATAGATACCGTTAATAGCAAAGTTAGATTCTCTACCTATACTTTTATTTGATGTAGGGGAAGGTGGGGTAAGACGGGGACCCCTTATAAATCGGAACCTAAACACATCTTAGTAAAACTACTACTGCCCTCTGGCAGCTTAACTACAAAGCTTTCCAGTATGCTGAGTGTACAAACCCGGGAAGAGCAGATTACGACGCTGTGAGTAAAAATCTCTTTTTTTTATTATTTCATTTAATTTTTGACTGTGCGTGACTGTGACTGTGAGTGCGTGACTGTGAGTAATGTCTAAATTGTTATCAGAAACACATAAATTCGTCGTGAAGTCTATACTATTTACTTTAATATAAGTGTATTGTTTTCAAGGCAACGCTTATTTTATAACCTTAAAAAATTTATTTATTTAAAAAGGTCGATGGGGGCATGATGGGGCCTATCTTGCCCCGTCCTACAATTTTTGCTGTTTTTATAATTTATCATTAATTAAGGTTTATTTACGTTCAGGAAATAGTTCGAAATTACAACAGAAAGACAAACAGGGGGGAGTGGGACAAAACGGCCATGGAGAATGCTATTCAAGATGTATTGGAGAATAAAAAGGGTTATAAGTTAGCCAGCAAGTTTTATGATGTCCCTCAAACTACTCTGGAGCGTAAAGTCAGTTTAGCTAGGCAAAATGATAATCGTGTCTGCAAAATAAATGTTCCTTTGGGCCCTATTTCAACTGTATTTACAAAAAAAGAAGAAGAGGAACTCGTTGTTTACTTAAAGGAAATGGAATCGCGTTTATTCGGTTTGACCACCTTGGAACTACAGAAATTGGCATATCAATTAGCAATTGCCAATAACAAGCAGCACAAGTTTAGTGCGGGAAAAGAACAAGCCGGTAAAGACTGGGTAAAGGGATTTTTACGGCATCATCCTGATTTAAGTCTCAGAAAGCCCGAAAGCACATCCGCAGCTCACGCTGCCGGATTCAATAAAGTACCAGTGGGACGATTTTTTGAACTCCTAGGAAAAACGTTCGACAACTACAACTTCACTCCCGATAATATTTATAACTGAGACGAAACTGGAGTTTGTGTTGTGTCTAAAACAAAATCAAAAGTTATTGCTAAAACTGGGAAGAAACAAGTAGGAGCATTGACATCAGCTGAACGAGGGACGACCATAACGGTTGAAATTTGTTTTAATGCTGCAGGCACTTACTTGCCTCCTATGTTCATTTTCCCAAGGAAGCGAATGAAACGTGAATTTCTAACTGCGGCCCCTCCAAACGCCTGGGCTGAATGTTCTGATTCTGGTTAGATTACAGCAGATACTTTTTTAAACTGGTTTAAAAAATTTATGGAAATTACTGGAGCATCGAAGAACAGCGCCGTGCTGTTACTTTTGGATGGTAATGCTACGCACACCCGAAATATTAAACTGATTGACAAAGCTCGTGATCATGGCGTGGTAATAATATGTTTTCCGCCTCACACGACGCACAAGCTCCAACCTGGAGACGTAGGATATATGAAACCTCTAAGCACGTACTACGATCAGGCCACAACTGCATGGTTAAGATCACATCCTGGTCAAGTAGTTACTCAGTTCCAAATAGCTGAGCTGTTTAGAGAAGCTTTTGTTCGATCAGCAACAATGTCAACTGCTTTAAACGCTTTTAAAGCATGTGGAATCTGGCCATACAATGCTAATATCCGATCGACCGATGCTGACTTTGTTGCTGCTGAGGCTACCGACATTGATATAAATATTACAGAAATACGACCACAAAATGATGAAGCACCTGCTTCAGAGCAATTGCAATCAAAGCCACACTCAATAGATTTGCCTGTTGTAGAAAATATTGTGCGATAATAGTAAGAAGTGTAGCATTTCACGAGTCGGAGCGTGGAATGTCAGAAGCATGAGACAGGCAGGGAAGCTAGAAAATCTGAATATAGAAATGGATAGGTTAGGATTAGATATAACAGGTATAAGTGAGATGCGCTGGACGGAAGTAGGAGATTTTTGGAGCGGTGACTATAGGGTAATACACACAGGATTGGTAAATGGAAATGCGGGAGTAGGGATCGTTATGCGGAAGAACGCAGGACAGTGTGTAGATAGCTACCTACAATACAGCGAGAGAGTAATGATGGTTAGGTTAGATTCGAAGCCAGTGGAAACAGTAATAGTGCAAGTATACATGCCTACTTCTAGCCACAGTGAGGAAGAGTTAGAAGCCGTTTATTCGGACATAGAGCAGGTAAAAGGATTTGTGAAGGGCCATGAAAATTTAATAATAGTAGGAGATTTTAACGCAGTCGTAGGTGAGGGGAAAGAAGGAGAATTTGTAGGTCCTTATGGATTAGGAAACAGAAACGAGAGAGGTAGCAGACTGATAGAATTATGTGAGAAGCACAAGATGGTAGTCGCGAACACATTGTTCAAGAATCACGTTAGGAGGCGGTACACATGGAAAATGCCAGGAGGGATAGACAGGTATCAGATAGACTACATTCTGGTTAGGAAGAGATTTAGAAATCAAGTAAAAGACTGTAAGAGTTATCCAGGAGCAGATGTAGACAGTGACCACAACTTGGTAGTCATGAAAGCTAGATTAAAGTTCAAAAATCTGAAAACCCGGAAGGATAAGAAACGTATAAATGTAGACATATTGAGGGATCAGAATATGAAAGATACGTTCCAGGAGAAAACAGATCAATTAATAAATAAAACGAGTAAGGACGAAATCAAGAACGCAGAAACTGAGTGGGAGGGTATCAAGAATAGTCTAGCTTCTGCGGCTACGGACGTTTTAGGACACGATAAAAGGGAAGCTAGGAAGCCCTGGATAACGGACGAAATCTTAAACTTAATGCAAATGAGACGAGGCTACAAAAACAGACGAGACGAAGAAGGACTGAAAACTTATAAGTCAATAAAGTGGGAAATCATTAGAAAATGTAGAAAAGCGAAAGAACAATGGATAGAGGATAAATGCAAAGAAGTAGAAGATAAGTTGCAAGTAGGTAAGACCGATGAGGCTTACAAAATAATTAAGAGGAACTTCAGGGATATAGGAACAATAAGTAGAAACGTTAGGAGTCAATCGGGGGACATACTGATCGGAAAAGAGGAGAAAGCGGATAGATGGAAGCAGTACTTAGGAAATTTATACGAGGGTCAGGAATTAGGAGAGATATTAGAGGAAGAATCTAGCATCGATAGGGAAGATGTAGGAAAACCTATATTGAGAGAGGAATTTGAAATAGCACTAAGGGGGCTAAAGAATAATAGAGCGCTGGGTGTAGATAAAATACAGGCGGAAATTTTGAAATGTGCGGGGCAGAAAGTAGTAAATAGGATGTTTGAACTGGTAAAATACATATATGAAACGGGCGAGATGCCGGAGGATTATAAGAGGAACATTATCGTTACTATACCGAAAAAGAGAGGAGCCGACAAATGCGAGAACTTTAGAACGATTAGCCTAACTTCCCATGCGTCAAAAATCTTAACTAGAATAGTGCAGAAGAGGATGGAAAATAGAGCGGAGGAAATACTAGGAGAAGACCAATTCGGGTTTAGGCGAAATAGGGGAACTCGCGAAGCTATTCTGACGCTAAGAGTAATGTTAGAGAAAACAATAGAAAAAAGAAAGAACGCTTATATAAGATTTGTAGATTTAGAAAAAGCTTTTGATAACGTAAGATGGGAAAAAATGTTCGAGATACTAAAGAGCGCGGGAATGAAGTATAGAGATAATAGAGTAGTACACAATCTATACAAAGAGCAAACTGCTGTTATAGAAGTAGAAAGGGAAAAAAGGGAAGTAGGTATTAGAAAAGGAGTAAGACAAGGATGTACGCTATCACCACTAATTTTTAATCTGTACATCGAAGAAGCGATTAATGTGGTAAAAGATACTGTGGATTTCGGGATTAAAGTACAGGGACAGAAACTAAAAATGCTGAGATTCGCGGATGATATAGCAGTATTAGCATCTAATAAGGAGGAATTAGAATCAGCATTGAACGAAATGGAGGCAGTGTTCACAGAGGAATACGGAATGAGGGTGAATAAAAACAAAACTAAAGTGTTAGTGTGCAGAGGGCGCGAGAGCAGAGCAAAAACAAAAGTACAAATTAATAATGAAAGATTGGAGGAAGTTAAAGGCTTCACTTATTTAGGAAGTAAAATAAATTGGGATGGAAGAAGCGATAAAGACATAAAACAAAGAATAGCGCAGGGTCTAGTAGCTTTTAACAAAAAGAAAACACTTTATGCTCGGGGGCAATAAACTTAGAAACAAGGAAGAGATTTTTGAAAACATATATATGGAGCATGGCGCTATGCGGCTGCGAAACCTGGACGGTAGGGGAAGCAAGTAGGAATAAATTAGAAGCTTTTGAGATGTGGTGTTACCGAAGAATGATGAAAATATCATGGACTGATAAGGTTAGAAACGAAGAAGTATTGGAGAAAGTCGGCGAGAAAAGAAGTATGTGGAAAAACTTAAAGAAGAGAAGAGATAGAATGGTAGGCCACTTGCTGAGACATGGGGGAATAGTCCGCGATATTTTGGAGGCAGAAATAGGAGTGAAGAAAGGTAGAGGTCGGCCTAGATTAGACTACTGCTCGCAAATAGTAAGGGATGTAGGTTGTAGCACAATTAGCGAAATGCGTAGGTTAGCACAAGATAGGAGAAGCTGGAGGTTAGCGTCCAACCAGTCTTAGGACTGATGACCTAATGATAATGATGATGAGAAAATATTCTGCCACAATCTTGTGATTCGCCAATAAATCAATCAAAGTCTGGTCTGCTACAACCAGTCAGCCAGGCTCTTCTGCTCAACAGCAACAAGAACAGCCAAGTTTGGAAGCTAACACTTGGTTTACTTACCTTAGTCCCAAACAGCTAATGCCGTACCCACGTATGACCCAAAAAAGGAAGAGACAAGTTCGTAGACGAGGAAAAACTGCTATAATTACTTCTTCTCCGTACAAACAGGAATTAGAAGAAAAAGAATGCCTTAAAGAACCAAATGTAAAGAAAATGGATATAGATTAATAATAGAAAATAATTAATAAAAGAAATAATTAATAAAAGAAAAAAATTACCAAAGAAGTTAAGAAACAACAAGTTGAATCGGAAAGTGTGACAGAAGATGCTGAATTACTTTATGGTCAGGGCTTAAATTCGCAGTCTCATGAAGGGTGTATTACCTGTCAGGTGTGCGGAAAGTGGGCGCATTGTGGCTGTGCTGAGGTGGAAGATGATGACAATGAATCGCTTCATGCTTGCCCATTTTGTGTAAACAAACACGAGTGAATTTTTGGAGGCTGCTGTACCCCTTCTTGCCCGCCGGGTGGGGCAAGATGGAGTGAAAGCGGTTATTTGTTTATTTGATTATTTCGTAAGTAATAGTTTAAGTTTTGTATTATATTTAATTAGACTTTGTTAAAGAAAACACCAGTTTAATTTCTAATAAAAGTTCTTGATTGTGCGTTTGAAATTTATCCTCTTTTTTAACAATAAATGTTGAAGACCCCATCTTACCCCACCTTTTCCTACATGTCTCACTTCTCAGTCAAGTGATTTGTGTGCCTGCAAACCAGAAACTCCGTGGCTCACTGATACATAAAACTGTAAAAGTACTGTCTTTATAAATCACTAAAAACATTTTAATATTGGCAGTACTACAAATAAATCAGAAATGTTACCGAAACGTCTACTATGTGAAACAAGTATTCATCCCTTACATTCTTAGGTCAATAAAATACTCTGGCATCTTCTTATAGTAGTCTAAAATCTATGAATAAAAATTACTACAATATTCCTACTAATTTTAATTTGAACACAAATGAAAACAATGATTACTTTTCTCTATCTTTCCAGTATCAAAACAAAATATTAAATAATAAGTGCAACTTTTACTTTCGCTTGGTAGTAAATACTGACACAATAGTAAATTTTAATAGTGAAATTAAGTCAAATATTCGGTACTCTTCGATATTTGGATAGTTTTACATTGCGTTGATAAAGCCCTGTCTCCCAGTTATCACTAATTATATTACGCATATTATCAATACTTATTTAGAACAAGGCTATTTTCCATCGTTAGAAATGTATATGTCTATGGAAAATAGATATGTCATTGTTATCCCTCTTCCTGATATATAATTCAGAAACATTAGTGCCCTATATCTAATGAGTTTATTGCCAATTGTATCAAAGATTTTAGGGTAAGTTAATTACAGGAAAATAATTAATTATATACATATACTCTCGATTGGATTTTCGAAGAGGGTATAGTACTACAATGGCACTGATAACCGTTACAGACATTAATTCCAATTTGACAGAGATCAGGCATTTCCCTTAGTGTTACTACATTTTCTCTACTTTTGATTCTATTAACCATAGTCATAAACTAGTTGGCACAGAATATCATTATATAAATTCTAACAATGCATCATAATCTACTTCGAGACACTTCTGACAGTTCTGACGCTATAAACGTCAGGAATGCAGCAAGGGTCAGTGTTGGAGCCTCTCGTCTTTTAGATTTACTTCGTCTTTCTTAGATTACAAGTTGTATAATCCATCTCTTTGCGTATGTTACGAAACTCTATCATCACCTTAATATCAATGATTACATGCCACGTAATAAGTTAACTCAGATTTTGCTATCATTAGTAATTATACCGTTAAATATAATTTACGTTTAAGCCCAATAAAGTCTCACGTCATGATATCCAAATATGAGACGATAATTTTTGAAATTAAATATGAACATTATTGTAAATAACGGAAACTTTAATTTTGTAGAGAAAGCTAAGGAAATAGGGTACTGACTTAACTAAAATCTAAGCTATTTTTATTTTTGCTTATCATTTATCTTACAAATTATTGTTACATAACCCTACGACTGTTATGTGCCAATAAAAGTGTACTGTAAGAAATGAAACAAATCGAGCGACTCATAAAATTTAACACATTATTCAGTCACCTTCACAAACATAAACATGTTTAACAAATAAACAATTTTAAAACCTTAAAACGGACTTTTCTGCACGTAGAACATCGCTATCTCGAAATCGATTGATCGAGAAAAAATAAAGCAACATAAAAATTCAGAATATCTGTTTTATGCGACAGTTTTACTTTTTTCAAATAGTCCACCCTCATGCTTTCTCATGACCACTGAACAGTATGGGGTGTATCCTATCCACCTCAAAATCAATAGATGTCGTCTGGTAGTCAGAATCAGTTGAAACCCGATCGATCCGACACGATTTAATTGAGTGATCGTGCTAACAAAAAAAATTCTCAAACAGTCCACCATTGTGCTCTCTCATGACCCATGAACATGGTAGAGTGTGTTCTATCCACCTCAAAACTAATAGGTGTCGCCTGGGAGACGTCCCCGATCAGAATCAGTCAAAACCCGATCGATCTGATATGATTTAGTTGAGTTATCGTGTTAACAAAACAAATTTCTCAAATATTCCACCATCGTGCTCTCATGACTCATGGATAGGGTGGGGTGTATCCTATCCACCTCAAAATCAATGGGTGTCATCTGGGAGACGTCCCCGATCAGAATAAGTCAAAACCGGATCGATCTGACACGATTTAGTTGAGTTATAGTGCTAACAAAAAAAAATTCTCAAATAGACCCAAGGGAGGGAGTGGTGTGTGTTATCCATCTCAAAATCAATAGGTGTCATTTGGGAGACGTCTCCGATCAGGACCAGTCAAAACCCAATCGATCCGACACGATTTAGTTGAGTTATAGTGCTAACAAGAAATTTTAATGTCGACGACAACGACGACACACACACAGCAAAAATGTTTTAAAAACCATATTTTTTGTTTTTAGATCAAAAAACTAAAAATAAACCAAAAAAAAATGTTTCTTCACTTTCTCTTTACACGATTACATTATTTTTCCGCTAGTATAGTGGAGTGCGGCAAAGTAACAAACTTAGCCAACACAACTAATTTTTACATCTTGAGACGCATGGCAGCATCTGACTATAACTTGGTCAATCAGGAATCACGAACAGCCATATTGCATAACTCTTCAATAATGTCAACTGTCAACATAAAGGCTATATGGATGCATACTCTAAAATAGTTACCACGCGAGGGATATAATCTTAATATGTATAGCAAAGTGCACTATACTGTGTTGTATATATATATATATATATATATATATATATATATATATATATATATATATATATATATATATATATATATATATATATATATATATATATATCTAGTTTTAGTTTTATATCTAAAATATATAAAAGTTTACAATTATTATAGTTTTGTAACATGTTACTAATTAAACTGATGTTAACTTTTATACAAGAAATAGTGGAACTACATCATTTTCACACCATTAAAAGTGATAAAGTTTCACTAGGCCAGAACAGTGGAGTTTAATGTTGGTTTAGGAGTAGGTTAAGTAACAATGTCCATTAGGCTAGACTTCGTCCTTTTGTACTTACTACTTATACAATATAAGTAGTAGTATAACCTAAGTATAATATAAGTGTAGTATAATATAAGTGTAGTATAACCATAAAATAAAGCCATTATTATTATCTTTCTAACTTGGATTAAGTATTTTCATGTTTTGTTTCGAGAAGTGTTGAACCACTCGGTATATTTCACAAGTTAATTCAAAATAATATACCATGCAGTAAAAATACAAAGTAACAAACAAATAAAGGAAATACTTCAGATAGTAACTGAGGTATAGACTAGTTATTGTGAAGGAGATATATTGTGCACAGATGAGACTGAGCATTACTCGCATGCAGCTATTGGCCGAAACGCTAATGCAAATATATTCTTATTAACACTCCTACTAAAGGTTAACTTTGATAACCCTTCTTTAATCATTGACTATCTAGAGACAATTTTGAAAAATGAACAATAATGAAAAATATTTTGTTTTAAATAAGTGAACAAATAAGTTATTAATTAACATATACAAATATTTAGAGAAGGAGCCAGATTTTTTAGAGAAAAGAAACTTCAGGAGCCAGGAGTAATAAATAAGTTACGTACTCAGCTAAGATTTTGTTAAGTGATATAGTGACATTTGATATATATCACATGAACGTGACGATTAATATAATAGTTTTATTTGACGTTTTGCTAATTATCTCGGAATTTTCTTCAAATGTATCAACAGCTTCTTTAAAAGTATCTCTAAGACTAATGTTCCTGTCGTCTGCTCATCGTTACATACTGCTGTGCTTCGGTTCGTTGCCAGCTATCATATTATATTGGCAAGTTCAAATCAATATTACTTGGCAAAGTCAATGGTCGTATATGGCTAACAATGCACTATCCATGCTGTTAAATGGTTTACTAAAGTGGTTTTAGTTATTGTGAATGTGATTTATCATGGTCTTTTTTGACTGATTTCAAAAAAGGGCGAAGGTTGTCAATTCGTCTGTATATATATTTTTTAATGTATGTTAGATTATAACATTTGTGTTTATGAACCGATTTTAATTATTCCTTTTGCATTGGATTCAGTATAGCCCCAAGGTGGTCCAGTTTTAATTTCATCGGTACGGGACCTTGGGCCTCAAAGATACACAACGGAAGTATTTCTTATTCAAGTAACCGTCGTTTTCTCATTCGCAAAGCATTCTTATGTCTACCCATCACTTAAAATTGTAAAATAATAAGTTTAAAAAAACCGACTTAAAAAAAATAACTTAACTAAATAGCAACAAATAAATGTTTCTACAACAATTTAATACTTATTTGTTGTTCCGTTTAATGTTAGCAAATTAAGAAATTTTGGTTTATTATGTAATTATAATTGTTTTATATAATTTTGGAGTTGATGCCATACAATATTAGTAATTCGAATGCCAGCGCTCGGCAATTTTAAATGTAAACTCGTGGTTATAGTAACAAGGTATATATTTTTTTATATTTTACTTGGCACCGACTTCAATATAAAATAAAACAATTAATAATTATTATAAAATAAACAGTGATTTATCTTATTTACATTAAACAGAATAACAAATAAGTATTAAATTGTTGTAGAAAACATTTATTTCTTGCTTTTTAGTTAAGTTGCTTATTCCTGAAGTCGGTTCTTTTAAACTTATTATATTTGCATATCCAAGTTTAATATATTTTTATACATATATTCTTCTACACCACCATGTAAATTATTTTAAATATGTACTTGCATTAATTCAATATTTAGTTTTAAATTCGACACTCTGTATATTTTATTTTTTACATGCCTCATATCACACGTTCTGTGGCAACATTTAAAGGTCCGCATGAGTTGTCACCGATACCAAATAGAAAGTAGACGAATGAGTTCTTTAATGAAGTATATACCTATTGATTTTGTAAAATTGATATCTTTAATAGTTAAAAGTCAATCAGCCTTTTAATTATCATCTAGTTGACGTGCACAGGTACATATGGCGATACGGTATTGAACTATGGCCTCTGTGACCCAGATTGGCAACAAACAGGTCATCCAACGATTGGATATTGTAGGTGAACATCCATAAATAGCATGTTGGTACTAGCCTACAAGAAATAAATTCAGTTCATGCAGGATTTGTTATTGGCAAATAAAGCTAAGGTGTATACTATGTAAGATAAATGTTAGTCAAGTAATGATTGCATTCGGTTGTTATAGGGAATTGTGAATACAGAGGATGGTAAATAAGATTTTACACAGCTTTTATATATATTTCTTTCTTTATTCGTAACTACCAAAAATTATCAATGTTCACTATTTATCTTAATAGGTTGATAGTTCTTCATTTAAAGGCATTATCGGGTTGTCCAAAAAGTTCGTTCCATTTTTTCATAAGTATTTATTATTAACATTATTGTTATAAATTATTTAAGCTCAGTAAGCTTCATAATACCATTTTCTGGGCTCTTTTCCTGTATGGCTGGGTCAGTTTTTGTAGTTATTCGCAGTAAATGTCCGAATTTATTGTTTCGTTCCTCGGGAGTAGCTCAAAATAAATAATTCCTTTGATATCCTACCAGATGGACAACAAAACTTTTTCGGGGAAAGCCCTTTGGTGTGAATTGAAAAGGTTCACCGAACTTTCCCCACTATCTTTTTCGACTGACTTTATCGTAAGTGATCCGTCTTTTATCTCCAGTAACCATATTTCTCGATTTCATATAAAAAGAGATCGCTACGTTGACGAATCTTTAACATATCGCAGATGTTGGTGCGATCTATTAAATTGGATTCGCTGAGTTCGTGAGGACCCCAAAAATCGAGTATACTGACAAACTCAAGTCACTTAAGATGATTCTGACACTGGATTTTGACGTCCCGATCTTTTCTGCAATATCACGTATAGCTCGGCGAGGATTTGCCTCAACTAAGGTTCGTAAATGCTCGATAATGACTTCTTTAGATCGGCCTGGCCTTTAGGCATCCGTGTGGGTAAAAATCGCACAATCGAAATCTCTTGAACCACATTTGATACGTTTGATCTTGAATAACATTTTTGCTGTACACAGAATACAACTTGCGGCAAGTTTCAGCGGCTCTATTGACTTTCTTAAAGTAAAAATGCATCACGTGCCTAAAATGCTCGCTTATTTAACAACATTATTAACAGAAATAACAAAAAGTTCACGAGTATAGCAGCAGTAGGCGATAGTTAAATACCAGGGTTAAATAGGGAGGAAGGATACAAGGCTGCAGATGTGTGCATGACATCATGGGCCGTGACGTAAGTGGTTAACTTGGAAATGGAAGCGACTTTTTGGACAACCCAGCATTATTTATGGTAATGTTATTCATAATGTCTTCAATTACTGATAATGAGTAATAACTACCTAAATATTAAACATGATCGCTGTATTCATAATGTATAAAAGGAAATTTAATTTTGATAAAAAAATATAAGAAATACAATTAGAAGAATTAGGTTGGAAGTGGTATCTTAAGTATTATAACAGCAAAGGAAATTTAAAACAAGCAACCGTGTAGGGTTTTCGATATTATTCAAACAATTTTTTTAAATGACTTTTATAATTATAAAAAATAATGCAAACATTGCTTAATTCTTAGATATACTGTATATGTTTGTTATATCCTGATGGAAAGGTGATATATTTAGATATACACTACCATACATACAGCAAACTGAGTAAAGTCAGATTCAATTAGAATTGAATAAATTGTAAGAATTTTTATAATACAAAATTTTAATTTTAGAGCTCGAAATTGAAATTGAATTAACATGAAATGCTAATTTTATTCATTTATAAAGAAAAGGAATAGGGCGGCCTTTTCCTAATTAAATATAAAATATAATTAATTGAAAGGAAACTGTAGTAAAATGAAAACCTTTATTCTATACGAACTAACTGATCTCCGTCCAAGTCTTGGCTTGTCTTGCTGAAATAAAGTATAATCATTAAGACAATACTTTTAGTCGTTAAAAGAAAATTGAGATAATTGACGTACCTTTTATGAATTTAAAATTAGTACTGGGTACATGCCTTATATAATGCCTTATATAATAAGGACTAATCAAATTAGGTTAAAACAGCTATTCTTCTGGCTATATGCCAAATGTAGTATTACTACATTACTAGTTACCCTCTGGTAGTATTACTACCAGAGGGTAACATAGAACAATCTTGGATCAATTTTGGAAGAATCATTGTATTTTTAGTGCTAACTCTGTTAGGCAAAAATATGACAAATTTTGTTATGTACTTCAGCGCTCAACGTTTGGCATATAGCTAGGAGAGAAGCTGTTTTGACCTAATTTATTTAGTCCTTACTATATAAGGCATTTTCAGATGGGTTGGAGTATAAACTCCTTATTTTTGTAGTTTGAATGTTACCCTCTGGTAGTAATATTTTGCATTATATTGATCTCAAGTTTTTACTTCGATTTAGATTGTTCAAAACTACCATGAGATGTCGTTTAGTACGTTCTACTGCGGTGGAACGTAGCAACGTTTACTAGATGTGAGCTTTATCTGTAGAAGGTATACTCGTTTGCACTGACGAGATCCAAGATAGAAAGGTCGAAACCGGTCTGCAGTTAACTATATCCAGAAATAGGTGACACTTTGCAACTTTCTTGGTGGTTTTGGAACAATCACTGTATTTTTAGTGCTAGCTCTGTTAGACAAAAACATGACAAATTTTGTCATGTAATTCAGCGCTCGACGTTTGGCATATAGCCAGGAGAATAGCTGTTTTGACCTAATTTATTTAGTCCTTAATATATGACATCTGCAGATGGATTGGAGTATAAACTCCTTATTATCCTTATGGAGTATATACTCCTGTAGTTTTAATGTTACTCTCTGGTAGTAATACTTTGCATTATATTGATAAAAAATTATAATTTTTTTTCTAATTTTCCAAATACCATTCACTGCTATTCTTCCTTTCTAACTCATAATAACTACATCTATCTGTGATACTTGGTTACTTTCTCATGATGACTAGAGATTATGAAATTAGAACACAGCAGCAGTAGATAAATAGTTAAACAAAGAAAGTCTGGTACAACGATAAATTTAAATATGTACTTTTAACTTATACTGGCACCTTCGCCAGTTCTTTAAGAATTCCAATTCCAAGTGTTATTTAGTATAATAGATATTGATTTTCTTCTCCTATAATATTTATAGTAATATATTCTAATATTATAGGAGATAATATTTATATTATAAATATCTAACTTGTTTCAAAGCGATAAATTCCGCAACTTGAATTGTTCGGTTAACTCTATTTATTTCCATAGCGAACAATAATTCTAAGAGATAGCTCTTTGTACAAGCCCTCAATTAACTTTTTATTTTCATGAAATATACATATGTATTCTTATGACAATAATCATCAGTTGGTATAATTTTCTTTACTGTCTATGTAAACTTTATTGTATCAATCGATGCGAATATTCCAGCTTGCCGAAAATATGCTAAACTTTATTGAAATAGAAGCTGTATATTGAAATAGAAGCATTTATTGATTACAGTTAATTTCAACAGATTTCCATATACAAGATGTAGTTTTTCATAATTACTTCAGTCTCTATTATTCAATTCTATAATCTACTAATTATTACAAGTACATCTGCTTGCGCATTATTTTATCTGCTTTATAGTATATTATTTCCAAAATATCATATATAAAGGTAATATTCTGGAAAATAACTCGAAACTAATTAATATGTAACCATCTTTAAAATTTCAGACGCATAAATGTATATGAAAAGTGAATCACCCAAAATTTGATAACGGAAAAATTATAGGAAACTTTTAATTTCGATAAATATTATAAAAATATACGTCTAGATATGCAGAGGTGGCAATGGCAAGTCTAGAATGAACTATTTATATGTACTGCAAGAGAAATGGAGAAATTGATGTCCACGAGAACGAACCGTGAAAAGAAGCTTCATCTACGTCATTGCCACTAATGACTTACATATAGCTACAACGGAGATAATTTTTAAAGAAGAAAGGAATTAGGGTTCACATGGTAACTGCGGAAATGTCTATCAGGTTATGGTATTAGATGCAATTTATGGTGCACAATTTTGTATTTGTATAGCATTAACAATTATTTTTTATTATCATTTGTACCTTTGTGTTGGCGAGATAAATTGGTATTCAATTGCTACTATAACCCTTTTTAAAATGATAGATTATACAACCGACAAAAAGGTGCAGAGTATTAAGCGGTATTATAAAAATAATGCCAAATTAGAAGTTTTCAGATGATTTACTGCCCATTCCAATGATTCAAACAATTATATAAGCATCGTTCACATATCTTCGGGATATGTGACGCCTTGTAGAAATTCTCCAATCATATTATAAGCAGAGAAGGTACAATTAAATGGCTCCCAAGGTTGCCCTATTTAGCTTCAATTGAATTATTTTGATAAGAATACACGAAAATGAAAATTTATGGCCACGATCATCAGAGAGTGCCTTGACGAATTATGTGCTAAAATTGTAACTTTCTAGAAAGTGTGATACCAGAGATGCTCACAAACATTAGAAAATAATGTTTTGATCATTTAGGTTATTATTCAAAGTATTTTCGAGATATTCTTGAGTCTATTTTAAAATAAAATATTAAAATAATTTGAAAATGTTTGTAGTTTGTTATTGTTTTAAATTATTGTTTATTTAATTTTTTTTTTATTAGAACACTTTGATTTATTTAGTGACGTTATTTGATATAGTTATGAACAGAATATTTTCATAATTTATTTAATGCGTGCTAGTTTAATTTCAAAGGCAAAATACTAATATAAAACTATATATTAAACTATTATAATAAAAAAATACTAAAATTAATGTGATAAAAAAATGTCCTTAGTTGTTTGAACATTTCTCAATTTTCACCATAAAATGGATCAATAAACTTTGTGAATTTTGAAAATTCATTCACGTAAAAAAAATTGGAAAATTGTCTTACGGTATTTCTTTGGATGGCGCAGTAATCATAGATTAGAACTTCATTTTCCCAAAAAATTTCAAAACTAGAAACTTCAAACTTCAAAATGGTTCTATTATCTCGATTCGACCATTTTTCATAAAGTTACAGCCTATTAAAAATCACTGAAAATTTTTCTTAATTTTTTTGTTCCCTTAATTTCTTTGAGTAATGTATATAATGTAAGTTTAATTAAATCATTATTATCACTTACATATATTTATATGGTTGATACTACATACTACCATAATACTACTTGTATAATAATACTGATAGCTATTTTTCCTTGAATTGTTCTGTCGATATGCTTCAATAAAAACAAAAACATAGATTATCATAATCATTTGTAAAAACTAAATTTATTATGCCTCCCGTTAGATAAGAAGATAAAAGTATTTATTTTATATGAAAATTACGTATGAGGGGTATCCAAAATAAACAGAGCTCATGTTGTGGTAGGCTGAGGCTTTTTAGTACCACGCTCTATCACCAAGAACGTATAGGGCTACTATTCCCGAGTCAGTACGCTAAGTGTCGTCACTGACGAAGTTTATGTTCGGTTTGTGTGAATATTTTAGAGAGAGTTATTTTGGGTGGTCTCGTTTCTTGATTCTCATGAAAAGCATGCTGCCGTAAAGTTTTGCTTGAAAAAACTGGCAGAAAAACTCTTAAAATGTTAAAATAGATCTACAAGGATAATTCCATGGGAATGGAAAACTCAAGTTTTTGAGTAGTTTTCCCGTTTCAAAAGATGTGAAATGTCAATTGATGACTAATCTCGCTCTATTCGTCCTTCCATGGCTCGAACCGATGAAAGTGTTTAGGTACCACAACATCAGTTCTATTTATTTTGGATACCCCCTCGTATATATTCGATCTGTCGAAGAGCAGTCAACATACCTATATGATTTAATATAATTCATTAACCCCTTTTAAGCTATTTCCCAGAGAACATAAACACAACAATATTTTCATTCTCCAGTTACTGAGGCTCCTTGTAAATCTAGACTACTATTCAGCCCATCAGCTCCTATATCATTGACATCCTACATACTATTGACATACATGAGTAATGGCTGAATGCATGAATTATCGAGTTTGCTTTGCGGGAAGTCTAGCACCCACATTGCAATGACAGAAAGACATTAGTATGCTAGGCTATATTGTCTACAGGATCAATAACATAGTGGACATGAAACACGATCATAGGAAACTTGCCATTTTCCGGAATGTACTTTGTCGTAAAGTTATGTTTAATTAATTTTCTTAACTTTTCTCTTTTACTTCGGCAAACTAAGAATCCACAAACAAATATTATTGAGTAAATAGAACAATGAAAATAAATTTCTTGTTACTAAAATAGTTCTTTGTAGTATCCTATGTAGAAGAAAGGAAAATATTAAATTTACCACAGTTTATAAAGTGCTTATATAAATAGATTAAGGCATGTCGTTGACTGTTTTATAGATTTTGGTCAGAATAGCTGATTATATAATTTGTACGTTTTCTTTTATACGTTATTTATCTATGAAGACTCCAGTTTCCATATACTAGAGTATGTAATCAGAGTTATTAAACCTTAGTTCTGAAATTACTCCAAATTATTTATATATCTGTAGATAACAGGAATCAGTTGACTGAAATAATTGTTAATAGTATTTAATAATGTTAATGTAAACAGTATTGCATAATAAGTAATTTCACTATTTATATTAATACTATATACTACTGATATCCAAAATACGAGTATAAATGATGCCTCATTTACTATAAAATAACCGGAAATTCTGTTGAAATACACTTTTATAAAATTCTCTCTTCTCTGAATTTTGATGACAACTGAATTTCATTTGTTCGCCTTTTTGGATAGGACAATATACATAAATAATATAAAAACGGAAATCAAAATTTAATATTTTCTTGATAAAAACATTCAATCCAAGTGCCATAATGAAATTGGTGAGAGAAGTTTATGAAAACTATTTGAGTTAAAAATAGAAAACATTCACACAAGTACCATAATCAATGAAGCTTATCAAGTCGGTCCCCTTGGACTTCTATATGTTGATTGAACTCGATGGAAAATGATTAGGTAGCTCTCTCAAGAATCTGAAGTAGTCATGAATTTCATCCATAGAATACTTAAACTTACCAGATTCCATCCCAATAAAGTTGGGCTTTTAATTACATGGCCACAATTTTGCAAGTTCATGTCTAACGTTATTTGAGAAAAAACAAATTTGGTCTATTTTTCAGATGAAAATAAATGTTTTATCTTAGTGAAAGCTATGAATAGACACAATTGCAGGTATTAACGGAAAGGGTAAATATGTATGTTCTCTATAAGGGTAAGAGAAAGTAATTCTTATCCTATAGGAAACATCATATGCAAAGACTAGGACAATTGAAAATATGAGCGATCATCCTGGGATATGGTATAATTGGCACTATTTCTATTTCCAATAATCTATATGGAGAAATTTATCTCGATTTATTAGAGAATATGGTAGGAAAGGGTGGGGCCCCTCCATATTATGATAGGGGAAATCATTGACCTGAGATTGAACGATGGTTTTGACGAAGAGGTCCAGTACAATGGCCGGGCAGATCACCAGATCTGACACCACTAGCTTTTTTATTACTACTATGTACAGTTTATTTCATCGCTATTTGCCAAATAAAAAATCTCAAAATATACCGTTGCCTGTTTTTATGGCTAGGCTCAAGTAGACTGTTCCATTTATCGGCATGATAAAAGAGTTTTTTACTTGACAAATAGCGATGAAATGAATAGTACTACTCTTGGATGCCGGTAATGGCGATTTTAGATACTTTACAGTTAAATAAATAATGTTTTTACTTAATTTATCCCAGATGAAACTGATGTAATATAGATACATTTTTATCAAATAAAAATAAATAAATGAAAATAAATCATCGATACATCGATAAAGGATCGATAAATCTTTCAAATGATGGATTACCTGACCATTCCTATTACAGTATTTTAAGGGGGTCTTTAAGTCTTTGCAGGAAGTGGTATCAGTGACAGTAACGGCTTTTGTCAAAAGATTTCCCTCTGAAACAAAAATTGACACTGTTTCATTTTAAATCATATACTATAAGTTTTTTAAAGTCCTAGTCGTATGATTTATATTTTACTCGTTTTGATTTTCTGGGATTTTGGACTAATTCAAATAAAAAGCATTTCCATTTTAATCACTTTTTTAAACAAAGTTCTGAATTATTTTATAAGGTATGGTTACTTATAATTTCTACATTTTTTATGTGGGACTTAATTGTTTTATTTTTATCTGTTTTATGTAAATGTTTTAGCGTAACTGAGGCAAGACACAAGTATGTCAGGTTTGGTATGTATTTATTAATGTTATTTATATACATATATAATACACATAAGCATATACATAATTTATATGAAGTAATGTGAATGATAAGATTGTTTGTAGTTAAATAAGTTAGATATACATTGTATTTGCCTACAGTGTATAAACTTGAATAAAATTAACTTACCACTATAATTAATTTTAATTTTAAAATATCTATCACTTAAATTCTTTAAACAAAATAATTAAGTTGCATGTAAAAACTAAATAATCTCTAAGTATCTATAAGTTCATAAAGTTGCTTTTGTAGCTTATTAAGTACTGTAATTGTCTTTGTTTACTGTAATTGGCTTGAATTCAGACCTACCTTACCCGGAAAAGATGAGTGGCAAGAGGAAAAAACGTAGCTTTTCATCGCATCCATGTTGTTTCAAAAAACCATCAGTTTTCAGGAAATCCGAGAGAAATAGCTTAGAAAATAGTGATAAAAGGAAAACACGCCGAAAGAAAAAAATGGATAATTTCCATTGATTAAAACTGAGAATTTAGTATAGAAACATTTTTATCTGAATTTGACCGAAATTCCAGACAACACAATATGGGTAAAATATAAATATCAATAATGAAATTAAGTATCACACTCAATAACAGGAAACAAAAAACTTATATAATAGGTTTTCGTAACGAAGACGTTGACGCCGTACATTTAACAAGAATATTTGTTAAGAAAATTACTTTAGAAAAGAAAATTTCACACAACTAAAGACAATACGCAGAAGGAAGAAATATTTGTGTATAACCCATATTTTCATCTAGTAGAGGCTTCTGGAGGATAGCTCCTAATAAGAGCTGTTAACATTTCGTCATTGTTTTTTTCATGTATCACTGTAATTTCCTTTATGCAATTTATCACCAGACTTGTACTCTTATTTAATTTATTTTTACATTATTAAATATTGTAAATACATCATTTAAGTTTTTTAGTTTGTTATTGCACTATTATCAACGCTATTGATTATTTATGCTGTCCTTCAACGCATCTTAAGATAGAATGTAGGTAGAATACTATAAATATTTAATTCAATAACTTATGCAGTGGTTTACGTTTAAATCGTATTGTATTATTATACTTACAATTAGTAGTTAACAAAAATAAATGGAAACATTTCTTGGAATTTTATTAAATATAGTAAGGTCAAAATTTATATGGCATAACTTTTATTATCAAATATGGAGGAGGCAGCATTGTCTTCATATTTTTATTTTATGATTTCAGGTATATCGTAGTAAAATTTCAAAGCAAGAAAAAATAAAAACAAAATATCTAGATTTGATATTTTGGTATCCTGGCACCTCCGCCAAATATTCGATTCTGTTCAACTTTTTATTCCTTTCGATATAATATTTTATGAAATTTTAAAAAATTCTTAACTTAACCTAGAAGTTTCAGCAAATTATTTAATCAAATATATTTATTCAAACTTTGAAAGTTATGCATTTCTCAACCTTTAGAAGAATATCCTTACTCTTTTTCTTCAAACCGCCTCCTACCAGTGTCACTTCATATTCATTTGTTAGAAATCTTTTTCCTTTCATATATTTTTTCAACTATGATATTAGTAATGAAAATGGGCCAAAATTGGTGCATAGATAGATGAGCATGCAATTCAACCCCCTCCCTTTTCGTTTTTGTACCGTAATACAAAAATCTTGCCAACCAAAAACATATTTTCTTGAGGAACTACATATTTGGATATAAATTCATACTGTTTCATCACTTTATAAATCATTTATTATACCTATCTATGTCGCAGAAACTAGATGAAATCTTTCCTGACGATTTTTGTTTTTTGTTTTCAACGTTGCCATTCTGTTGATTACTGGTCATTAGTAATTGTCAATTGAAGTTTTGTGCATATTTACAGTACGATCTAAAAAAATTCCTTACCAGACTGAATGAAAAATTAAGTCGGAAGGTGTTTCTCTCAGTTTAATTTGGAAATCTGGGATTATAGCGCTTAGACACATTGAGTCACTTGTATATTCTCCCTAAGAGATTCCTCCACTACCTTACAGGGGAAGTTCCTTATATACATCGTACATGATCGTTTGACAGCTAATCTTATGAGATCTGATCCACGAGGTAATGTTATGTTTGACAGAGCTTCTCTAAACGCGTCTCTTTAAAAAAAAATCACATTCCCTATTTTTAATTTAATTACCTTTAATCGTTTCTGATATTCTGGTAAATGCATGAGCTGAACAGGTAAAGTGTATCATATTTGGAAAAGTTTCAGTTCTCCTACTTCCCGCATTTATGGCGGAGCCATAATTTTGTTTATGGAGCGGGGTCCATTTAAATTACTATTACTTTGTGAGAATGATCTTAATTTGGCCATACACAAGGGAAGCTCTTAGACACAACATCTACAACTGTTTTGTGGTAGGTTTTGTATAATTTCTTAGAAGCCACAAATGGCTGTCACTAGCACTGTTATTTAACGCACCAATTACAAAATTTATCACTGAATGTCCCATACGTCAATGGTTTCATCTATAATTAATTACACAAAACGTGGTTACAAGTTCCCTCAATGTGCGTGGTTACGAATATGTTGGAATACATGTCCTCGTATATTTGGTCAACATATATGTTTGTTAGTGTAGTTGTATTAGGGAGGTTTCTATCTATATTTTTTTTAGAAATTGGCGTAATGTGGGGTTCTTCAATTTACGTAATGGCTATGACACTTAAGAAAAAGTATATCGTGGGATCGTGGAAAAATATAGTGTCATTGTTACCGTGATCGCTAGATGAGATATGGCTTTTTACATATCTTATTAGTAGAGGTGTATAATCGGTGCCGCGTACATGTAGCTTGCGTATGGGAAGGTGTAGCGGGGGCCTCGAGCATGTGACGCGGAGTTCAATTAATACTGATTTAATCTAATTTTCCACTTTTTCACGTGTAGATGGTACATAGCTGCGCACTGTAGACCTAATCGGTAATGGGTACTTAGGATTGTATTTCTTAAAAAAGTCCTTAAATGCTGCTGAGTCAAGTAATGTAAGTGATAAATGACAGGTAATTAATATGAGAAGTAGATCAAAAATGAACTCCGTTTTCTGTGGCAGGCCCTATTTATATTAATATGTTCCGTACTATTTATATATCTTCTGCAGTCTCTCTTGTCCCAACACAGTAAATTTTTTTCACAAACTTTACACACTATTTTCGCCCCATCATACATCAAATCTGGAAAGTCCCGAATAAACTTATTCGCATTGTCCGCAAGCGACTGTTTTTTCGCCTTTGGTATTGTGGGAATTTTTTTATAACGTACGCACGCTGTACAAATTATGTATGTAATTACGATCGCAAAGTGATTTAGTTCGTTCGCGAAGCAGACACACACGGTCTCAATGCTAAACAGTAACTGAATACCTAGCACAAATCGAGTGTTTTGTGATACCTAGTTTATTTACAGCGTGAATTCAACTCCGCGTCACGGGCTCGAGGCCCCCGCTAAACCTTCCCATACGCAAGCCACATCTACGCGACCGATTATACAGGCTCTACTTATTAGATGTTGCCTTTTTTAGACGAATTAATAATTCGCCCTCACACATTACAAAATAAATAATTTCCTCTAATACACAAACAACTCCGAGTCACTATCAATCATGGTTTGCAATAGTTCCAGTCTAGATTTTTGTGCCTCACAGTATGTTAATTTTCTCGTTACTGCACAAATAAAAATAGAAATTCAAACATACGATGTAATCTGAAAGGTGGTGTAAATAGCGATAAAATACAAACAAATACATAACAGGTATCTAAGTAACATACGGTGGCAATGTCGTTCCTATAGAAGCGGATATGTATAGGATTGGCAGTATATGGAATATGTAGCATTGCCACATATTTGACGATAAAAATACCATACAGTAACTTCCGCGTGGTAAAGAGTTTTATTATTCCATATTGTATTAAAAACGTAAATACTTATATATTTTTATTCAGCACAAATTTCTCAATTATAATGCTGGAGATAAACAACAGGAATTCCCACAGCAATTTACTATAAATAATTCACAAGGTGGTTATGTTTTTTGAACTGCGCGCATAAATAAAACATGTTACAACCGAGTTACGCTTGATCCATTTTCCAATTTAAACGGCCATCGCAATGTTAATGGAGTTTCATCGTTTCGTGTTCCCAATGCACCTCGTTCAATATACTTATCAAAACAATTTATTCCCACCTGGAGAAGGTAGATATTGATTATTTTGCTCTCGCGTTAGCACGAGAGACAGTTCTGGCAATATTATTTGCAATCGCTAACCCATGCCGTTTGTATTACACCCAGTCTACTGCATATGTGATTTGCAATATTGCAGTCATTATGGCTACTGCTTGCCATTGCATTCTGAATTAAATTTGCTCCTGGATTTAAAAGACATTTAGTCACATATGTGTGCGATATATTTAATAACGTGCCATATTTTCATTACTTACCGAAGAATTTAATGACAGAGAGATGGCAATCTAGAACAATAATGTGAATATTATACTAATTGTAATGGATTTTGCGGTAAATTATATGGGAAATAAAGTATTTTCTCATAACCTGTCACCTAGTCAGGTGACAATTCTCACACATTCAAATAACGCAGTATAAAATGAACTCTCTAGAGGTTTAGAGATAAACATACAAAAGACACAATACAACATGACTATAGGAGGCACAGGACAAAACATCGAAACAGAAAGAGGAATAATAAAAAATGTTAGACAGTACGAATACCTAGGAGTTACAATAGATGAAGACGGAAAGGATAATAAAGATATACTAAAGAAAATAGGATAAGGAAAAATATGATTAAAGCACTACACCCAATCTTGTGCAGTAAGAACCTATCAAAAAAAAATAAAAGAAGTATATATCAGGCTATGATTCAGCCAGCACTGACTTATTGATCAGAAGTGTGGGTTATAGATAAAAATATGTCACAAAAACTCGTCTCAACCGAAATGATGTACTGAAGAAAATGTTTAGATTTAACTTTACTTGACCATGTCAGAAATGAGACCATCAGAAAAAAAATGGAAGTAAAAATACGGTAATGGACGATATAACTGAAAATCAGTTAAAATGGTATGGACACCTGCAACGAATGAACGAAGAAACGATACCATTAAAGGTTTGAAACTGGACACCAGCACAAAGAAATAAACGAGATAGGCCACGGAAAAAAATGGATTTCAAACATCCGCACCGCAATGGAAATTACAAGACTCCACATAGGAGGCTGGAACGATAGGAAATGATGGCGTCTGAGATGCGAGAAGCGACCCTAAAAGTTGCAAAAGCTCGCAATAAAACAAAGCGAATATAATAATATTATATCCCATAAGGAACTAAACATCGCAAGCAAGCTTCAAACTTTTTAATTTATATTTTAGCATAAAGAAATTTTCAAACAGAAAAAGAAATGAACAAAATGAACCCATAAGTTCTCAATAAAAATGTCAGTTCTATTACTTGTACATACAAATCGACTATGAATGAGGTGGAGATTGAATCAAGCGCAAGTAAAAAGCAAGAATAGTAACGCAACCAATATCTGCGTGAGTATGTGCTCCCCTATATCGCCTCCCCTATTAAAGCGAGTATGCGTTAACAGTTCAGTCCCCTGTCCCCTCCCAATCAATCGGCATTTACATCAAATAAGCGAAAAATCTGAAAAAAAAAATTATTTTTACATCAGTAGCATTAAAAATAAACAGTTTTATAAAATTAAAACGGACTTTTCCGCACGTAGAACATCTCGAAATTGAGTGACCGAGAAAAAATAAACCAACATATAAATGCAGAATATCTGTTTTATGCGATAGTTTTACTTTTTTCAAATAGTCCACCCTCGTGGACCCATGACAACTGAACAGAGTGAGGTGTATCCTATCCACCTCAAAATCAATAGATGTCATCTGGTAGACGTCCCTAAACAGAATCGGTTGAAATCCGATCGATCCGACACGATTTAATTGAGTGATTGTGCTAACAAAAAAAAAATCTCTAATAGTCCACCATTGTGCTTTCTCATGACCCATGAACATGGTAGAACGTATTCTATTCACCTCAAAATCAATAGGTGTCGTTTGGGAGACGTCCCTGATCAGAATCAGTCAAAGCCCGATCGATCGGACACGATTTAGTTGAGTTATCGTATTAACAAAACAAATTTCTCAAATAGTCCACCATCGTGCTCTCATGACTCATGGACAGGGTGAGGTGTGTTCTATCCACCTCAAAATCAATAGGTGCCGTCTGGTAGACGTCCCCGATCAGAATTAGTTAAAACCTGATCGATCCGACACGATTAAATTGAGTTGTCGTGCTAACAAAAAAAATTTCTCAAATAGACCCAAGGGAGGGGGTGGTGTGTGCTATCCGCCTCAAAATCAATAGGTGTCATCTGGGAGACGTCCTCGATCAGGATCAGTCAAAACTCGATCGATCCGACATGATTTAGTTGAGTTATCGTGCTAACATGAAATTTTAATGCCGATGACACACACGCAGCAAAGATTTTTTAAAAACCATTCTTTTTTGTTTTAGGCCGAAAAACGAAAAATAACCCAAAGCAAAATTTAGTTTTTCCACTTTTTCTTTATACGATTACATTACTTTTCCGCTAGTATAGTGGAGTGCGGAAAAGTAAAAATGCAGTTCTAACCTTCATTATTTAATAAATACGTAACTTAAATTAGGAAGCAAACTGATTTAAACCAAGGAAGAAAAGAAACCATTAGAAAATAATTATATACATAGATAACAGAATAACTATGAATTTTCAAATAGTTTAACTATTTATTTTTAAATAAAGATCGAGTATAGAAAATAACTATTATTATAACATGAAATTTGACTTATTGTTTTGTTTTATACATACATATATTCATTTCCATGCGTAATGTTATTTACTGCTTTACCATGGAAAAAAGTCTAGAACATGTGAAAAATCTGGCAATATATCTTTTCCTGCAAAGACGCTCAAAGGGTCAAAAGGTATTTTAAATTTACTGTGTTTTTATCGAATTTAGTTCTATGTGCAGTGGCGTACGTTTATAGTGACAAAGAGGGCACTTCTTTAATGATAATTCTATTTTTTGTTCAATACTGTGAAAGAGCACACTTATTTAATATGTTGCATTGAAAGCGTTGAAACAAATTTTATATAATGTTAGTTCCATCCAGTTAGCTTTCGGAAATTTGATGCTTATGACTTTCTGTCATGATCTCTAGTCAAGAAATATTTTTAATGAGGTTCCTTAAGATCCACCGTCTATATCACGATTTATTGTCAATAAAATTATAGGTAAATACAGAAAACATAGACGTCTACGTGATTTACCCAGAGCTAGTCTCAAATAAATCAATTTAGATACACAACTTAACATAAGAGTTGGTGAAAATCTACAAAGTTTTTCTCAGATTAGCTTGGATATAAATTTAAGTAATGCTATAATTATGTTTTACATAAATACAAATTTCACCCTCATAACGTTATATTGACTCAAGAGTTATCAGAAGATTATTTTGATCGTCGAGTACAATTCTGCTAGGCAATGCAATTACGATGTAACATTGACAATACGTTTGCGAAAAATATTATTTTTTTCGGATGAAACCATATTTTTCCTTCATTGAACTGTACATAGACAGAACTGTAGAAATTGATGTATTCGGCCTCACAGACCACGAGAGATGCAGAATTCACATACTCAATATCTAAGAAAAATTAACGCTTGGGCAGGTGTAGTCAGAAACAGAATTTTAGGCGCTGGTTTTTTATGAAAATTTGACTGACCCAAGGTATTTCCAAATCTTTAGAGCAAGAGTTGATCCCAGTTGAGTTGACAGCTTTATACCCAAATGCAAATTAATCAGACATACCTTATAAAAGACTTCACTTATAGCCTTATAAAAGGTGTCAACACAAGAGTATGCCTCGTCATTAAGCACTTCTTGTTCGTACTTACTTGAAAAACATCTTGCCATAACGATGGGTAGAGCAACGCGGAACTATACGAGTACCCACTTCGTTCCCCAGATCTTTGATTGAATTTGGAAGCCACACACCCTGATTTTTTATACAGGCATTTAAAAATCAAAATCTATATCAATAAACCCGAAAACATAAATTACTTAAAAGAACGAATTGGAGACAAAATACAGAATACTGAGCTGGAAACAATTGACAGAGCACAAAATGAATTTATTTTGAGACTAGGACGTCGAAACTTTCTTTATGCAACTTAATAACATTTTCATAATAATATACACAAAAAAGTACTATTTCAATGTATCGAACAAAAAATGGGGTTGCTATAAAAAATACGCCCCATTTGATCATGCAAATGTACGCTACTGTATATAGCGATAGAGTATTTCAAAATATAAAAAATTTTAAATACCTTTTGACCCCTTCAAGCGTTTTTGTAAGAAAAAAATATATTGCGAGATTTTTCAGATATTCCAGACATATGTAGATGAGTTTCTAATACTTAATCTAAATGATTTTAGAGTTATTTGATAACAGCCTTAAACAGACTTTATAAACGCTATAACAATAATTATTGATATATAACATTGTTCTCATTACGCCAAGCAATCGTTCATAAATAAAATATTTATGTCTCGTCAACAGAGACTATAATCTAATTTAAATATTTATGTATCGTCACGACCCTGACATTCAGCTAGATTTTATTGAAGAAAAATAAATAATTTATATACATACCACATAACCGGTGTAATGGGGAAACAATATTGGAAACACAATTCCGAACCAACAAGCAAATTCGTTAGCAAATAAAATAACGTCTACATGGCCGGATGATAAAAGTTTCTTACATGATGTAAGAAACTTATATCATAGTATCGGTGAAAATGTGTTCCTAAAAGCTGATTATTGATCCAGTATGTAATTTAAATTTTTGTGTTACATGTAGTTTAAATTATCCATAAGTACCTCAGCCTCAATACCTTATTAATTATGCTGGTTTATATTAATATATAAATCAAATATTTTATTCCTGATATTGCAATTTTTGATACCTTGATGTGTTCTAAAAAATATAATTTACCTATTTAATTTTCATTTAATATTTTACAATGTATATTATAAAATATAATATAATGTATAATGTATATTTATAGTTCAGAGAATTGCTAACAGATAATTAACAGAATAAGGCATTTAGTCCTTATTCTGTTAATTATCTATTAGCAATTAGTAGGGCACAATTTACAAAATCTTTCTATCCACTTAACAATATAATCTGATTTATGTTAAAAACAAATTGAATTTCTAATCAAATAAATTATTCATTTCCACTTTACTATCAATTTCAATTTATATACTACAAATAATTCATTTTTGGATATTATCAATTGTAGACTTTGATAATTTGATTATTTTCTAACTCTTCAAAGTCCCGAAGATAGTAGACGCATAGAAAATATCAGTATGCATATGTACATATATCCTCATAGATAGAAGTCTAGCGAGTTAGACTGGGGTTATATCCTCTCCAGGCCAGTTATTCTTTAAAAATTTTTACAAACATAACTTCATTTTTTCTATAGGTTTCGGGCAACTTATAGTTATATTTACAGAGTATAAAATATAGGAATCAAGATTCTAATTTCCAGAATGCGTTGTATGCATTCAAAGCAGGGTAGGGTACCTGTAGGTAAAACAGGACTATCTTTTAAAGAGTGTATGCTATTTACCATGAATATATAATAAATTTAATATATCGATATTGGTGTAATTACTTAAATAGTTCTCCATATCATCAAGTCTTAAAAAATAAATCTGTCACAGTATCATTATTGGCACGGTTGTTTATTTTTCAGTCAACTAGAATAAATTCTGTATATCTGAAGCTTTTGCAATTTTTCTTTTTTCTGTTTCAACATGGTACCCCTATATCAGTGAAACTATGAAAATCTTGTATATAGTTTATTTATCGACTAGCGGAACATTTTCTAAAAACTCTAAATCTAAGCAACAGTTAGTGCTCGAATAAAGTATTTAATGCTATATAATTCGCTAAGATACAGAATTTTTAAAAACGTTTATGCAACTTTTGGACTTTTTAAATAAATTGAAAGATTCTAACAACCCTTAATTTTTCGGATGAAGACTTTCGGGGTACAATTTACTAATTGGACAAACATGCATAATTTAGAAAGCAGTAAGAAAATAGCATTATATTCAGAATAACGCTGGCGATGACAATGCCAATATAATGGTCAAGCATTTTTTTTTATTTTATCCTCATGGAAATTAAATTATTTTAATTACAAAGGTATGCGAAAACTCCAGTTATCTCTTAATATGAATACTTTGTGAAAATAATGTTATACTCCTGTTCCTGTTCTTTTCTTTATTTTTTGTTCGGTTTTCTCATATAAAATTGTCACACACAGGAATTAGTACTTTAAATTTTCTTTTATCAACATTGCAATTCATATTACAATTAATCTATTCTTCTAATAACAAATATCGCATTTATATTGGCCGTCACCTGTCGGCTGAGCGACGCAATACAAATGACGTTATTCCGATCATCAACTAAAAATTATCTTCGATGCTGTCGGGGCATGGTTTTCGTAAAACAACATAAAAATTACTGCTCTAAATTGAATTGTGTAAATGTTTTTTTTATTCCTGGTTGTTCGATGAATGAATTCTTTTTAAATATTAGAAAGAACTTAATACTAAATTAAGACAAATTTCAAATGTCAAAATAAATTCCAATAGAATTAACAAAATAGTTACATAAAACTCGTTGAATATAAAATCCATTCAGGCTATCATATCCTTTAAACTGTTACAGATATCCTGCAAATTATTGCAATTACCTAACGAAAACTTCTATCTCAGTATGTATACTGTGTGTATGAACCCCACTACATTAGCTGTCAAGTGTGATTCATGTTGCTATCGATTTTATTATTTTCTTCTCAGTTTTTTTTTTTTTCAGTGATACTACAGGGACTAATTAAATATTTAACAGGGCCCTTCGCCGAGCGAATTCGACGAAAGTAACGAAATAACAGATGCACAATTTCCCAACGCTCTTTGAAGGAATAAAACTCATAACACCAGTAATACTTTATCCAAGATATTTTGTCTTTCCAATAAAGCTAATATAATCAGAAAAATTACGACTGAAAAATAAGTACTTGAGTATGTTTCTGCAAAGCGTACCCGTAAAATACTGGGAAGTGCGGTTGAATTTAAATAATTGTACGTTAAAACGTTTTTCTACCAACGTATTTTCGTCTACGTATTTCTTGTTCTACAATATACATGAAGCTAACAAAACATGTTTTCAATAATTTTTAAAGGTTGCATAGTAATATCGTTCTTTAAATTTTTATGAATAATTTATATGTTCAAATGTTTACAAGTATAAGTGATTTCTAAGAAAAGTAAAAGGAAATATTTCTTTTATTTCAACAGTAAATAACTGACTCGCATTGGCAAATTTTACATGACAAATTGAAAGCAATAAGCAACTACCATTTTATGATGTACAAACCATTAGAAACAGAGAATATAAATTAGAATTTGATAGAGGGTGCCAAATATGTCTCAAATACTGTTTACACCTTTTTGAAAATGCCATGTATGAAAAATTGTTGAGGCAGAAAACTTATGTTATAGCTTTTTGCTCCTTTTGGTATACTTGAGGTTATTTCGGAGCCAATAATTTCATTGCTACGGCAACCAATTTTGTTTTTTAAATAACACCACACTATTTTCGGTTCTTATTTTAAATGAACTGTTTTTTGCATACAGTCGTGTAAAGTTTCTATGGAGTTGCACTACAAAATTTTTGAAAGAATCTAACATTTCAGTAAAATACAAGAATCCGAATTCAATAGCGTTGCCGAAGAGAGGACGATGTCCAGTAAATATTTTTACACTTTTACATGTAACATCATTTTGTTAACGTGATATAAATCGTACCAGAAAAAAAAGCAATAACTCTTGAGTGTTATTAGTGTGAAAAATGGTACATTTAGTAGAGAGAGAAAGAATCCAAATTTGAATAATAATCGGATATGGGAATCGCAACACGATACGAATCGTAGCCTGTAACCTTTTCAACGAGCTCTATTCTAGTCAAAAACCAATTACCCAACCAATGGTATGTAAAACTCTAAAGATATTTAAGGAAACAGGTGGTGCAAAGCATGTTCCAAAACTTGAGCCTCAGAAAGGTGCTACAACTATTGAGAAAAAGATATGTTACTGGAAGTAACTGCAAATTTCCATGTTTCAACACGCCAGTTAATTTCTCCAAAATGGATTACAAACTTACTTGTTAATTTTTACGATAGACTGACAATGAGCCATTCTCTCGCTGTTAATGGGAAACACGTCGAGCATGTATTGCTTTAAATTAGTGATGATAAAAATACATAGCCAGGTTATCAAGCCACTCATATAACAGCTCATAACCATTTAATCAGGTACATCTAAAATACTAAGAGTGTTAATAGTTAATACTAAGACGACTAGAGTTCGAGCCTGGCTCCCTCGCTTCCTCTTCCTTCCTCGCCATTATCTTCACAACCATTCTCTCCGCACATTCCCACATATTCGCACTTCTAACCATCCCATTCACTAATCCCTTCACACTCTCAAGCAGACCCACTCTACTCGTATACTCTTCCCTCTCATCCGACCACCTCAGTCACCTGATTAAGGTGTGCTCGGGATGATTCCTTTCTCCGCAGTAGACGCAATCATCTCCATCCACCTTCTCTATCCCAAGCAGGAACTTGCCACAGCATCCGTGGCCCGACAACACCTGCGTGAGATAGTATCCTACCTCTACGTGCTGCCTCTCGACCCAAGGCCGGACAGCAGGGATGAGAGACCGCATCCAACCTCTCCTGCCATCTCGTTCATACCCTTTCCCTTATATCCCTCCTCTCAGATCCCCGACATAACTCCTCTCTTACTCGTCCAGCTTACAAATATTTGTTTGCAATATTAAAACTGCAACTATAAATTCAACTAATATATCATTATTGCCTCCTATTAAGTGACATAAATGATCAGTAATTACCATTATGATTTAAAAACTACATCGTATCGTTTATGTATCTCTAGAATTCTTGTTGAGACGTTTATCACATTAAATTCATTTTAGGGGAAATATTCTTCCTCTAATAATAAATATGACTGCTCCAGAGGAAGAGTACATATGAACAGGCATACCAAAAATCATCACATAGTCAGTCCTTGAGTTAGATTATTTATTATGACTAACGTCATATTAAATAATCTAACTATGTGTATATGGTCTCATGTATTTATTTACCTCTAAGATTCTTCATCCAATCCCATGGCAGATGCCAATAAGTTGGTTGGTGATGGAACTAGAGCATTAAACTCAATCAAGGAATCAATTGCTCCCGATTGCCTACTGAGCTCCTTCATGAGAAAATTTTGATTCGCATTAATGCTGAATAATGGTTCAAGAATGCTGGAAAGGCGTGGATATGGAATATTCTTGAAACATATAAATCTCCGAATCAGTGAAACACTAGGCGCCCATACTATAATATTCCATGCTAATATTATAGGAGATACCACAGATGACAAGAGAAATTAGTGATTAGTAAAGAATCATTGGCATATTCACAGAATAAGGCCACTTCAATAACTCTAATAACTACAAGACTAATTCCTGCCCAATTTTGCAACAAAAATCGCTGAATATATGAGGGGAAGAAACTATGTCACTTTATATCGGGTGAAGAAATACATGAGTGGAAATGACGTGTTGGATATATTGGCACGTCACGTTTCTAGAGAATTTTGTTGATACTCTACAGCAGTAGTACCTTGCGAAGCTTTGACATTAATGCACCTTGCATCAAACTAACAAACTACTGCTTGAATCTACCTCGTATTAATTTGCGGATCTTAACAGAAATTCTAACAGGCTATTATAGACTAAAGAACCATAACGTTATAGGCTATACTGATAGTCCTATATGTAGAGAATTCCATCTGGAGGAATGGCATCTGGAATATATCCTAAAGAGCTACACTGCACTCTCAACAAAGTGAGAAGCTATATTACGGAATTATTTGCGTGAAATGGCCGATCTGTGTCGACTACTCCAAGCACTGGAATGGCTGAAGGAGTGCGGTCGATGTTGGCGTGACGAATGGTGACTGTGATCTTCGGAAGTAGCACAAAATGCCTGACGTGAGGCCTTAATGCATGTGAACTCTCATTATTCTCTCTACTATGTCCACTTTCCCCGTTATATAATAAGAATCCTAATCGACTACAATTTCACATTCCACTTATTGTTAACATTTATTGTGTCTTTTCAAAAGAACTTCCTTATATAATATCTTATATTTAATAAATGCCTTTTATGGAGGCGTTTGATAGATGAAGAAAAAGTTTCTCTCGCTTTAGAAATACGATTTGTGGTCCATCTGATTTATGATTATTACAACTGAACTGCCTCAACACTTTTCCAACAAAAGTTCCAAAGGTAGTTAACAAAGTCTTGTCTGCAATAACTCAGAGATCAATGAAAGTTGCGAAAGTTAATTTATCATTCGGCTGTCACTATTTATTAAGCCATTTACCGAGGCCATTAGTGGAGAATAAGGAATAAATTCAACGTTAATATCACGAATATAATGTTAGTTAGCGCTTAAAGCACTTTTTATACACTAGGCACAAAAATCAAGATACGTAAAAAAATCCTAAATTTTCAAAGGTAACTTGTACGTAACAACTGTAACTTGGACAAACATAGTCCCGAAACAATTAAAAAAAAAAAGTAAATTTAGTTCAAAATTTTTACCATCAGCAATTTTTCAGTAAATCAAAAGTAAAAGTATCGGAACAGAAATATTCCAAATTTTCGATTGCCTTTCAAAAAGTCCACGGGCATTTTCCAGTAATTTTATCATAAAGATTTTTTAGATAATTTTACCATATTAATCTAAAGGTCTTGTGCGATAATTTTTCACTGAGTTATCGTCGTTCAAAGTAAAGAAGTCAGTTTTGATTTAAAAAAAAATCATTGTTCTTACATGAATTAACAAATTTTGATAAAAAATATGGATTGTTACCAGAAAAAAACATTTTTAACCTCAAAATGTGAATAAAAAGTTAAAAATTAAATTTTCAGGAAAAACTAAAACTAATTCAAACTAAGCAAACTAAAATTAATTTAAACTAATTAAAAATTTTGACTTCAAAATACGAAAACTAGAATCTTGGAGATTCAATTTTATTTTTTAAAATTGCTCTGCGACTATTTCTCTCTAAGTTAGAGCCTTTTGAAAAACATCTAAAAATTTAGGATTTTTTTACATCCCTTAATTTTTGCGCCTATGTATATTAACAAATAGACACAGTACCTCAATATTTTTTTCCTAATAAATATGACCCAGAGCAAGTATTCTGGTATAAACATATTTATTTAATAAACATGAAACTAAATTATATTGCTCAAACCTCCTACTAATATATTCTCCAGTAATTCTTATAATACATATAATACGAGTATTATGTAAACTACTAATGACTAAATTATGAACATGTTTATATGTATTACTTGTAGCTTTCTGTATTTAATAAATATGTATTTTTTTCTTAAGTGCAATCATAATTTTCCAGGTAGTGGAAAATGTTAACACGGTATAGCAATAAACTTAATAGGTAATTAAAAATAAACATAAAACTATACATACACCACTTAGTGCTATTATTTACCCTATACTATTATTTATAACGAATATTCCATAGTATATTTTAAATATAGCAAATACATCCCGTAACATTTACTTGTGTTATACAGTAATAGTCTTTAAATAGCAATTAGTCAATCAAAAACGGGAAAAGTAGTATTCTATAAATAGCGAAAAATTACACGTTTATCGACGCACGTTACGACAATAAATTCGGCATCATTAGGAGTTCATTGATTTAAACTTCAAAAATGTTCTATTTACACCAAAATATTGTTCAGCTTCAGTAAATCCTTACGAATATTTTCCGGTTTAATACACTGTTCACCAGTAATCATATTCAACTTGACTATTTCTGTTCTTGATTATATAACAGTGAAAGCATAATTTGTTCCGGATTACTGCGCCACTTCTTCGCATATCCAAATATAAAGTAAATAAGTATTGTTACTTTATAACGTAGTTTATATAGTAACACTCTTAGGACTACTTTTGGAAATTATCCTATCTAAACAATATTTTCCTTAGATATAAAACATATTTGGTCGAAATTCTATTCGTACAAATTCAAGTAAATAGAAATCTAAGTGGAATATCCATAAAAAGTTAAATAAAACAGAGGTCATGAGTCTGGTATCAAAAAATTTGCTTACTAAGAGAGTTCAGAACTATAAAAAAAATTGGTCCAAAATATGATCAACACTAAAATATTAATATTAATATGATTATAACAAAATGTACTTTTCAAAAAAAAACATTTTAAGCATTATTTTAAGTACTCAATAGTTCTTAAAATGTCTTAGTCAGGATGGCCATCTTTCCACCAATTATTACTGAGTAATACCTCATATTGAAAGCATTTTAATTTTCTTTGTTATAAAATACCCAACGCTCAGAAGATTTGGTTTGGCTTTAAGGATAATAGATTAAAGGGATGAATGTCTTTATGCCACACTGTTTTAAGGGTCAAGTTGAGTTCTCGTCAGCAGTTTGTGCATTTATGTCAACTAATAATAAGTTCATGCTTGCAGATGTATTTATATACACTAAACACTGCTGAATTATTGTTTAAATTACCATTCACTCCTGATGTTCCAAGCGTGGTCATCCATTTCAGTTTTCCAAGGGATTGTCGATGAGATGTGCAATGTGTCGTGGGGGTGCACAATAGTCGAATGCAATGAAAATTGACGTGCTTTGGCGAATGTTATTGTTGTTTTGTTTTTAGGTCCTTTAAAGGCATCTAAAATTAATTTCTTTGTTGCTTTTAACTCTAAAATTAATTAAACTATACCCTGAGTTAATTAAGCTAACACAGCCTAGCGTTAGGAATTATTTACGATCTGCAATGGTTCTAATAAGATATGTAAATTTTATTTTTACATATGCAAACGTTTCATAGACATCTATTGTGATGGTATTAAAAATGTCTCAACTCAAACTAACGTCAATATAACTCAAGATTAATAATAGGTCACAGAAACTTAACATCTACAGCTACATTTCAACAGAAGATCAACTAGAAAATTATGATAACTGTAATGCCACCTTAACAGTAAAACACCTCTTACTAGAGTGTCTAGACTATGCATACAATAAGCAGGCTGCAAGTCTTTCAAATATATTTAAATTGTGCGTAAATAGTGAATATACAAATTTCTACGCCAGTGTTTCTAAAAGGAACAAATTTATTTAAGAAAATTTAATAAAAACATATAAATGTGCTTGAAGAAGGGGCTAATGGCCTTAGCAGTCGATGCCCACACACAGTATTTATTTAAACGTTGTTCTCTATATTTAACGGTACCTATATTTTTAAATCTTTCAGATACACTTAAATTGTGCTGATGTAGTGAATACGAAAAGTTAAGGGATACGCTAGAAATTCTAAAAAGAAAAAATCTATTTACAAAAATTTAATAAATATGAAAAACATTAAATGTAAATTTGCTTAGATTAAGAAAAAGAGCTGATGGCCTTAGCAGCCGATGCCCTGTAGAGAAAGTCATTCACGATAAGATAAATCCTCAGTACTTATTAACCGTTCTTTATATTTAAAGATATCTATACTTTTAAAATACCAATTTAGGTTTGCTATGGAAATAAAGAGGATTAGAATGCATTATATCTGTCCTGCTCATATCTTTAGTGCTGCCCATATCTTTAAAAATAGACATGGGCAGCACTTAATGATGACAGTTGAAATAAGATAGGAAATAACATACGTACACGTATTTAAATATCGGAGCAAATAACTAAAGAAAGAACTAGGTCAAAGAGAGAAAACTCTTTCCCTATCGCGTCTTTATGTTTACCTCTTTCAGACATGTCATGTAAATGCACAATAATTGTTAAAAATCTAGTTTATGGAAGGACTTCGTTTCCTTGAAAGTTAATCTTTCGAACAAATTGTTTGCCGACGTTCAAAAGTAATTCCTAGTTTTTGTTAGTCTGCCTTAACGCTAGATTTCACCTCAGAAACATAACGTTGAACTCTTGAAGGTAGTTTTATCCTTCCATATTTTCGCAAACGGTAACTGCAACGCGATTTCATTTTCAATATGATTGTTATAGTAAGAGTATTATTATTATTAGTGGTTTTGAACCGTATTTAGACCACAGTTCAAAAATAATTCACCGTCTCTATTTACCATCAAGCAGGGAAAATGGAAATAAAATAAATAAATAATCAAGAGAATTAAGTTAAGAAAATACATAAATTACAACAACGAAAGAGTTTTCGTTAAGATATCAACGACATTATAATTTAATATCGTTGATAAATTATTAATTAATTATTAATAAATATTATTATTAATTCGTTAAACAATTATTTGAAATAATAAAATTGTTTATTCAAAGATGTCGATAAAATATTATTGGTATTATTGATATAAAATATTTCTTCAAACCAGATAAATAAAATTTGTAGATTTAAGTAATTTTTTTTTTCAAATGCTAAATAAATTTTTATGCTACTAATAAATATTTTTTAACCGATAAAGCTATTTAAGTATGCTATTATTTCAAAACGTTTCTTTTTTTATGTGAAATGGTATAAGATAAATGACTTAAGTAGAAAGGATTTTTCGATAAAAATATAGTTTTTGCTAAAAAAAATCATTTTCCGAAATTGATAGTACCTATATCAGAAAAGTGATTATTTAGTAAGTATTTAGATTATATTTAAGTTTATAATATATTATTTCTGTTAACCAGCAAACAGAGAAAATAGAAATAAAAATAATAAATAATCAACAGAATTGAGTTAATAAAACACATAAATTACAACAATGAATATTTTTCGTTAAAATGCCAACGATATGATTATTTAAAATAATAAAATTTTTCATTGAAACAAATGCATACAGTTCTAAAGTATATTTCGTGGAACATGTATAAGATTCATTTATTTTATGTCGATAAAATATTAAATATTATTGATATAAAATATTTCTCAAAACCAAATGAATAAAATTCATAGATTTAATTAATATAATTTTTTCAAATACCAAATTAATTTTCATGCTAATAATGAATAGTTTTAACCGATGATGCAAAATTTAAATATACTAATATTTCAAAACATTTCTTCCTTTTATGTGAAACGGTGTAAAATACATGAATTAAGTGTAAAGGATTTTTCGAAAAAAATATAGTTTTTGCTTTAAAGAAATTCGATTTCCGAAGTTGATAATATACTCGTTTTAAAATAATAAACATATGGCCTTGAAATATCAAGAAAGTAATTATTTATATTATCTTTAAGTTTATAATATCTCATTGACTTAGACTGACTCACATCTTTCTAAGTCTAAATGTAAATAAAAGACACATTACTTGTGGATTAAAAAAGACAATATTCTTGATTCAACAATTTTATTTTTATTCTTGTCATTAAGTTAAAGTAATACTTTTAAACAATAAATAACATTAAAGTTATAAACAGTAAACATATTGTTTAGTTGAATTAAATATAAAATTTGAAGAAACTTTGGAATATTAAAGGATTAATTTTTCTATATAGGATACATGATCTACTGTACACAGTGTATGTGTAATAATGCATAATTAGCATTTTAACATACATATGTTTATTAATTATTTAATAGTTTATTAACTAATATCACTGGGTATATTACGATCTAAAAGATCCATTTTATTATAATTCCTTCATTTTGATACAAATTAAATAACTAGGTGTATACAGTATAGTTTGGTTATATAATAAATATTCTATGATTACCTGTTTCAATTATTTTTCCTTGGATATTTTTATTATCATTACTACTGTAAAGCAATGAAACATATAAAATGAAACAAATATAGGCAATTCTCATTTTTCACGAGAAAGTATAAACCATGTCCAATACTAACAAAGCCACAAAACTAGATCTAATACCTCTGCTTTGAATATATGGTAGAGCAATGAGATATAAGAGTTGAAAATAACAGAGTAATTTCAGATATCTCGTAGGAGTTTTATAAACTTTGATATATGCTGTTCTTCAATACTGATCACAATTAACATTAAATCTTTACAGCAATTTGCATTGATTAATATTCCAAGGCAATGCTCTTCCGAGATCTCAGAAGGAATATTATCTCGAACTATATTATTATTTATTAATAATTTTCCTTGTACAAACAACAATATATATATTTAACATGGAGTACATAATACTGTGAGAACGCTGAAGTTATATCGATAGATGCATACCATAAATGAGAATGTAAGGAAATTATCTGGCTAGTTCGAATTTAATTTAACGTCCCAATTTGCTCCACACAATTACAATTTCAAATAGTATTGCAAGTTATAAGCAACTTGGTTCGAGTAAACAGATACCTAATAAATACTAATACAAACTTCAAGTTCAATCATAATGGGAATATTAACTGAGATTCGTTATTAAATAGTTGATTTTATAGCATTTGCGACCTAAGCGCTTTATGACTCTTATCGCTGTACTATTACAATTATCATAATTATAAGAGTACTCATAAGTACTAGTCATAATTTATATTCAAAATTACTCATTTCTAGAAAATATGATTGTCTACATAAACTTCAACTGTAGTAAGATTATCCGTAATGAAAATAAATAAGAAAACTACATATACTAATTATCATTCATCAGAGTATGCCAAAACATATATTTGCTCAAATAAAGAATATATTGTTGTCTAAGATTTATTTTATGGTAAAACATCAATTAAAATTTGACACATTTACGTTAAATTATCTAAGGGCAAACAGATGAGTTTTTTCTCAAAAATAAACTGTTGTTCCTATAAGATAGGCTGATTGTACTAACATTGAGGAAACAAAGTAACAATCGTCATAAGAAATAATTTCCCAACTAACTTTAATCAAGAATTTATTTATTGAAGTATATGACGAAACATATGTATATGAAATATCTTCATTATTCAGTGTAGGTTCTTGATATTATCATTTAGACAAAATATATCACAAGAAATCGAATGTGAGTACAAACAGAGGATTATCTTTTATAGTACCTATTTATCATAGTGTAACCTGATCCAACGAAAACCATTCCCGTAAAATTATTATATTCTTATCAGTATAATTAAGAAACTATACCTATACAAGAATTATATTAGTCAAAGATGGCCATAAAATAGAAAATATCCATCTTAATTTATTATGCTTTGGGAATAATTATGTAAGTTTATTAAATACCGCTTACTTTTTGTAATATTTAAGGATTTTATTCATTTTATAGATAAAGTAATAATGAATTACCAGTTTGAAAATTTTAATAAAAGACTAATAACATTTTTACTAACAAGAAAACATATATTAAAATAACTGTTAGACATATTCCTGACCTTGATCATTGTTCAAGCTTATGCGCGTGCTCCTCATGCTATCAGAAGCATTTTCAGTATTGTGGTTGAACAATACTGAAAATGCTTCTGAGTTCTTTATTCCGGTTCTTGCAAATTAACTACAGTTCTGAATAACAAACAATAAATCAAATAAATATATATTTATTTAAAAAAACATATTTCCCACAGAACAAAGTAGATCAGCTCCCAGAGCAGATCTGGAAGTACAGGGAAATAATCATGATGTACATATAATCAGCTTATATAATACACTAGCGACCCGCCCCGGCTTCGCACGGGTGCAATTTACTAATGCAGAAAATGAGAAGTGCGCTTAAGAAAATATTAAGTTTTGCTTATTACTTTTCCGCACTCCACTATTCGCGGAAAAGTAATGTAATCGTGTAAAGAAAACTTGAAACAACAAAATTTGTTTTTGGGTTTATTTCTAGTTTTTCGACCTAAAAACAAAAAAAACGGTTTTCGAAAAATGTTTACGTATGTGTGTCGTTGTGGTCGTTCTCGTTGTCGCTGTCGTCGGCATTTATTCTTGTTAGCACGATAACTCAACTAAATCGTGTCGGATCGATTGGGTTTTGACTGATTCTGATTGGGGACGTCTTCCAGACGACACCTATTAATTTTCAGGTAGATAGAACACACTCTACCATATATATGGGTTATGAGAAAGTACAGTGGTGAACTATTTGAGAATTTTTTTTTTATTAGCACGATAACTCAACTAAATCATGTCGGATCGATCGGATTTTAACTGATTCTGATTGGGAACGTCTCCCAGACGACACTTATTGATTTTGAGGTGGATAGAATACACTCTACCGTGTACATGGGTCATGAGAAAGTACAATGGTAGACCATTTGAGATTTTTTTTAGCACGATCACATTTAATCGATCACCACTTGTTACATCTTGTTACGTCATGTACGATCTGAAATTCCGCTATTTATAATTGATGCAACTCGGTGTTGCATCAAATTCACACATTCGGTGAAACGACGAGCGCGCCATCTATCGGGACATAGTTTTACTAACTCAGAAACCTGCGCGGGCATGCGTCCAACCATTCCTCAAAGTTTCATTCCAATCGGATGAACGGTTTAGGAAGGCATAAGAGACATACAGACAAACATTAATTTATATATATATATATATATATATATATATATATATATATATATATATATATATATATATAGATAGATAAGCAAATATATTTATAATTCTTATTTACTATAGACACCAAAGCAGGAAACTTTTTTTTTTAATATTAATAAGTACAATATTTTTTTATTCTTCTTTATATCTTTTACAGTTCTTGATTTGGCGAATACCTAACAGTAGGTTGTCAAAACGAGTCATGTCAGTATGATCTACAGATTTTAAAAATGATGTGTTATTTATTATTTCAGTTACTTAAGAGATTGATTAATATTTGCCCTTGTAATGAATGAATAGTAATATATAACGATATTAAGGTGAGCATTTTTTTATGATGGTTAAAATTGAGAAAGAATATAACCCTACAATATATATTTTTCTTCTGTATCAGAAAATAATATATTTGCTAGAAAAGCTTTTATGGCTAATGCTTGTCATTAGTCGGATGTCTTCTGATACCTCTCATTAGGATAATCTTTAAGTAATGCGTTACCCAACACACAGATCCTATACCACGAATACCAAATAAACCAACAAAATTTTTAAGGAACGCTTAAACGTCTTCTGGTATTACTGAAACCTTTGACCAAGATAATTCTTCATATTTCGGTACGCAGTTTCAGTTGAAGAAAAACGATTGACAATCTTTTGGCATTGATACTGATAATGAACATCAATATGAGTACATTGTAATATACTCGTATATCATTAATCCCAGTTCATTTCTATCAGGCAAGAGTTATCGTCTGTATATTTATGTGAAAGCGAAGTTATATACAGTCTGCTGTCATGTTTGTAAATGTAATTATGTAAGTAACAAAAATCGTCATTTGATAATTATGATAATAAATTAATACTTCCTTTCAGTAGATCACAAGCGATAATAACGACTAACGCTTGTAGTTACTAGAAATAGAGACCAATTCATGCATCATCGAATTATTCACCGATTCACTATGCAATTTCAAGAAATAGACATTATATGTCTTGAAACTGCATAGAAACAGCTCTTAGGCCCCAAAAAATAGACTTCAAATTTAGTTTCTGAATGAAAATATTAAATTTCTTCGCTTATGTGACGGTCATCATCATCATGAGGTCATCAGTCCTAAGACTGGTTGGACGCTAACCTCCAAGTTCTCCTATCTTGTGCTAACCTACGTATTTCGCTAATTGTGCTACAACCTACATCCCTTACTATTTGCGAGCAGTAGTCTAGGCCTACCTCTGCCTTTCTTCACTCCTATTTCTGCCTCCAAAATATAGCAGACTATTCCCCCATGTCTTAGCAAGTGGCCTATCATTCTATATCTTCTCTTCTTTAAATTTTTCCACATACTTCTTTTCTCGCCGACTTTCTCTAATACTCTATCTAATAACCCTATCAGTCCATGGTATTTTCATGATTCTTCGGTAACACCACATCTCAAAAGCTTCTAATTTCTTCCTACTTGCTTCCCCTACCGTCCAGGTTTCGCAACCGTATAGTGCCGTGGTCCATACATACGTTTTCAAAAATCTCTTTCTAAGTTTATTACCCCCGAGCATAAAACTGCTTTCTTTTTGTTAAAAGCTATTCGACCCTGCGCTATTCTTTGTTTTATATCTTTATCGCTTCTTCCGTCCCACTTTATTTTACTTCCTAAATAAGTGAACCTCCTCCAATCTTTCATTATTAATTTGTACTTTCGCTTTTGCTCTACTCTCGCGCCCTCTGCACACTAACACTTTAGTGTTGTTTTTATTCACCCTCATTCCGTATTCCTCTGTCAACACTACCTCCATTTCGTTCAACGCTGATTTTAATTCCTCTTTACTAGATGCTAATACTGCTATATCATCCGCGAATCTCAGCATTTTTAGTTTCTGTCCCTGTACTTTAATCCCGAAATCCACTCTATCTTTTACCACATTAATCGCCTTTTCGATGTACAGATTATGTAACGGTCACTGTTCATTATTTCTATTTGAAAATTCAATTCTCTTAGTAACTTTAATGGGATACTTTATATTTCTCAACGTATTTTTGTATCCCTTCCACCATATCATTTTGTTATCCATTCCATCCTATTATATCCAGATTCTTAGCCGTCTAAATGAATGTAAGTTTCAATGTACAATAAAAAATGTAGAATTTTGCCCATTAGTCTGATAAATACAAATATTATTTGAAATTGGGAAACATCATAAAAAGTTACATTTCCTTATAGTACATTTTTGTATCTACATAAAATTCAATTAACGTATTTTTATGTCAAAACACTCTTAAACCAATGTAATTTTTAAGAGAAAAGAACTATCATATTTAAGAAAACATTCATGCCCTCATCATTGTCAATTATTATAACAAAGACCTAGACGATATTAATAAAATTAGTCCTTTTATTTATAAATCGACCTATATTATTTACTATATGTTAAAGATGATAAGAAGTTATTAACTGTTTGTTGTTAGAATTATTTGAAATAAATGCCTTCTTAGTTCTTGGTAGTAATCTTAACATTCATATTGTTTTGGTCCCATCTTATTTTATGAGAAATTCTATGTTTATGTAAGGGTCTAGAAGATAAGGGCGTGGATTAAAAGCCTGGGAGTATGGGAAGTTATTACACATAATGGACTTTCTGTATATCTTTCCTGTTTCAGGAGCTGTTATTTCTACCTCATAATACACACGTATTATTTACCTACCTACTTCAACAGATTCTTCTGTCGTTAACTAAATAAAAACCTCTTCCAGTTTCAGTTTAGGTACAACATTTGTCCTTCTTAATTTATTTTTTATACTCTTCTCTCAAGCATTTACATCGTTACACGATGAAAATACAACTTCCATTTACAATTAATTTAGAGGTAGCCATTTAAGATTGTATGAAATGAATTACTTTAATGTATTATTTATCTATCTATTTCAACAGATTTTTCTGTCGTTAATTAAATAAAAGCCTCTTCCAGTTTTAGTTTAAGTATAACGTATGGCCTCTTTAATTTATTTTTTATACTATTCTCTTAAGCCTTTTATCTTGTTACACGACGAAAACACTTCGAAAGAATCGATTTAAGATGATACGAAGTAAAATTTTCAAAATGAACCGAATTGAAGACAATTAAAGAAATTATACCCTGTGAATAGTTTGAAATAGTAAATTTTATTTTATATCAAAAACAAAATTTTGGCTAGAATTTAATTTAGGTCCATGTTGAGCGGAATTAAATTTCCAAACTCTGCCGTTTTTCAAGATATTGTACATATTTCGAACGTTATGAAATGTACTGGAGTAGGTCGGAACCTTTGATGTGAAGATAGATAGGCACTGACTGAGTTTTCTACAAAACACCAAAACAGTTATTTACTATTATTATTATTAACATTATTAAGAGTTATACCTACAACCAACAAATTCACTAGGTACATTCGCTAGGTATCTTCCTATGGTGGCCTAAAATAAAACTGTTTAGCCTGTCCTCGAAATTATCATCTATTATAGAATTAAAGAATATATGTACCCAGAATAACAGGCTTATATATTAGTTAAAAATCAGTATATAAGCTATGCTTTTACTATAGTATTTAATTTGATATTGCATGTGTTTAATTAACGGTTATATAAGTTAAACAATAGGCCTATTATTTATATAACTACTGGATTGGATTAAGGTTACATTTTTTTTTGTGATCTCTTACAGTATTTCAGGATGGGGAGGAGGAATGAACTCATATCTGGAAAACGGAAGTGTTATTCAACAATTACTCACTCAAATTAATTTACATCAAATATATTCGATATTCAAGCGAAATTTCTGACTGACATTTTATGTGTTGTGTAAATTGTAGATGTAAATTCACACATATATTTATTTAATTGCCATAATTTTAAAAATTAAATATGGATACGGTTACTTACAGAAATTATTTAAATGTGAAAACTGCTACATTAATTTAAGTATCATTGAGATGTGAACCGATATGATGAATTAACAAAAAAGTCATCGTTTTGAATTTTAAATTTAGGTTATTTTCATTCCAAATTATTTAGTACTTCTAGTAGGTATAATTAAAAAATACTTGGAATGAGCAATACTGTATCCAAAATCAACTTAAATCGAGATAGGTAGGTATGAGATAAGGTGGGTGTATGTTTTTAAAGTACTGTTAAGTTTACTAAAAATGAAAATTTGGTAAGTCTCAAAACATGTTTGCAATGGGCCATTTGTTTTGAAATAATAAGTGGCACCCATTAGAAGTGAGATTAGTTCATGGGTTCAGAGAGGATAATTTCGGTATAATTTAGAATTATTTGTGAAATCTTCGTGCGAGACATAAAACTAATTCTCAAATTAGATTGTTTTCGCTAATGAAGCCTTTACTATGTACTTTTCCGCACTCCACTATACGCGGAAATGTAACGTTATCGTGTAAAAAAAATTTTTCTAGGGTTTATTTTTCATTTCTCGGCCTAAAAACAAAAAAAATGGTTTTTAAACCATTTTGTGTGTGTTTGTGTGTGTATCTCTGTCGTTGTCATTGTCGTTGTCATTGTTGTCGTCGTTGTTGTCGACATTTATTCTTGTTAGCACGATAACTCAACTAAATCGTGTCGGATCCATCAGGTTTTGACTGATTCTGATCGGGGACATCTCCCAGACGGCACTTATTGATTTTTAAGTGGATAGAACACACTCTACCATGTTCATGGGTCATGAGAGAGCACAATGGTGGACTATTTGAGAAATTATTTTTGTTATCACGATCACTCAATTAAATCGTGTCGGATCGATCGGGTTTCGACTGATTCTGATTAGATACTTCTACCAGACGACATCTATTGATTTTGACCTTAAAATCAATAGATGTCACCCTGATATAGGAGGCACCCCACCCTGTTCATGGGTCATGAGAAAGCACGATTTGAAAAAAATTGAAAAAAGTAAAACTGTCGCATAAAACACATATTCTGCATTTATGTGTTGGTTTATTTTTTCTCTGCCACTCAACTTTGAGATAGACATGTTCTACGTGTGGAAAAGTCGATTTTAAAGTTTTAAAACTGTTTATTTTTGTAAATGTTCATTTACTACACAAAATTGTAGACATCTGGTTGCAGGAAATACTTACTGAATTATGAAAGGACACACCCGCGGTTTCCAATGAAACTTAACGGGTGGTTAGAAGTAATTCGTACTATAACAGTAATATCATTAACTTTTGAAAGTATTTAGCATTATCACAAAAGCATATAGCTTTCTCACTTATGGCACTGCATCCAAATAATGAAAATTCCCAAATACCAAAATGGTCAATATAGTACCAATATGATAACACACCAAAAAGTATTCAGGAATTATCTACGATTAATTAAGCACCGTCCCAATAAGTGGATTGGTAGAAGGGATGCATTGGGTGTTGAGCTAGATTTCCGGATCTAACTCCGTTGGACTATTTCTTTTAGGGTTACCTTAAATAGCAGGTATATCTTAACAAACTAAATACTATTACTCCAGTAACCATATGACCATAATTTGGTAGTAAGAAATACTAATTAATGCTGAAATGCTAAATAACGTTTTACAAAAATTTCGGATTCGACACATATATTGTCAAGAGGCGAAACAGACAAATTTAGTGCTTAGTTTAATGGTTGCCAGTTGTATTAAGTAGGTGTTTTATCGTTGTCTAGGGATGATCAGCTGGATACTTAGGTTATTAAAATAATGTCCAAATCAGGTTTTATAGACAAATAGACATCTCTATATAAAAGCTGTACACTAACCAAAATAAGTACTTTAAATGAAAGCACAAACAATGTTAGGCTGCAGACAAAAATTTTATGCAGCATACGTCAAAAATATACGTATGCTATCTACACAAAAATGAAAATCCATAAAATAAAAATGTATTCGAACATTTTTTTCTTCCTTGCTTGGTCTCGATTTTATCGAATTGTTTCTACCTTTATATGCTTACTCTAAATAAATTTGATAACTCTGCGTAATTTTTATTATTTGACAAACTATAAATATAAATAATTTAATTAAGGTTTTAGAACCTATAGCTATTCACTTTCTTCTAGCGATTTTTTTTTCATCAAAAGGTGATTTTGTCAATGTGCAAATGTTATGCTGAGACAATTAGATTATCACACTTATATGTCCTTTCTGAATAAGTTTTCTAATCACTTATCACATAATTTACTGTAATTTATGTTACAGTATGGTATGTTGAATTTGTATTCAGCAAATTTACTAAAGTTATTCAAATATTTTCATTACATAAATCGCTGTTTCGTATACATGTTAAATAATGTATTTAGTTCTGGGTAGTGCTCTCAGCAAAACACACTAAAGAGATTTTAAAATCTCTGCATGAACAATTATTTGAGGTCTACAACGTAACTTTTAAATTAATTATTGCTATTCAAACTTCAGACAATGATCCCAGGGAACCCGTTTGTAAATTATAAATAATTTCAGGGATTAGAAAGGAACCATATTAAAACAGCTTCAACTAAGTTCACGAACAAACTTTGTGAAATTAGTATAAAGGAAAACTTTCAAAGTTTAATAACACTTAATAAAAGGCAATTTATCCTCCTTGAGTACGTTAATAAGTTAATTAATAATGAAATTATACTGATTGAAATTTTCATGCTTATAGCAAAATAAAAGGATATGAAACGCTGCGAAACAATAGCTCTGAATTCTTATTCGCAAGTTTAAAGAATTACTGCAATTTTCCCTTCAACGTAATTTCTTTTAGAGCAACATTCTTTTAGAGCAAAGGTTATCTGTACATAAAGTGGACATTTTATTCCACAATAGAACAGAGGACTTTTCGTATAATTATTTCCTGAACTATTAAAGTGAACCACGAGATCAGATACGATTGAAAACAAAATATTCATATTTTGAGAGAGTCTTGTTTAAAATCTAGAAAATACATTTTCTTAATTAAGTTGGAGTGGTCAAATCAGGGGTGACTCGTAATCAAATATATTGGTGAAACATATTCAAAGCGCGCTTCTCTACTAGTCAATATCTAGTCTAGTATCTAGTAGATTTTATAAATTGAGTTATAAGTTTTGTTTTCTTAAAATATATGACTTGCCAGTAATTGAAATATGATTTTGGCAATATTCTTTTATTTATCATGGCAACTTAATTTGAGCTTATTAACAAAAATAGAGAAAGTATAAATTAGATCACCCCTTACAACAATTGTACGGTATAACAGAGCCTAGTTTGTGACTTACACTTTGTGTGTGTGTGTGTGTGTGTGTGTGTGTGTGTGTGTGTGTGTGTGTGTGTGTGTGTGTGTGTGTGTGTGTGTGTGTGTGTGTGTGTGTGTGTGTGTGTGTGTGTGTGTGTGTGTGTGTGTGTGTGTGTGTGTGTGTGTGTGTGTGTGTGTGTGTGTGTGTGTGTGTGTGTGTGTGTGTGTGTGTGTGTGTGTGTGTGTGTGTGTGTGTGTGTGTGTGTGTGTGTGTGTGTGTGTGTGTGTGTGTGTGTGTGTGTGTGTGTGTGTGTGTGTGTGTGTGTGTGTGTGTGTGTGTGTGTGTGTGTGTGTGTGTGTGTGTGTGTGTGTGTGTGTGTGTGTGTGTGTGTGTGTGTGTGTGTGTGTGTGTGTGTGTGTGTGTGTGTGTGTGTGTGTGTGTGTGTGTGTGTGTGTGTGTGTGTGTGTGTGTGTGTGTGTGTGTGTGTGTGTGTGTGTGTGTGTGTGTGTGTGTGTGTGTGTGTGTGTGTGTGTGAAGACGTCATTATATAAAGTAACAGGACAAGCTGCTTAACGTCTCATATCTAATCGAATTAAGGAAAATGCTGCCTGCAAAGGCCTGAGAATAATACAGATTTCATTTACCCCTGGAGATTCTGAATAGCTGTATTTTTCAATCTCTCATCCTATTAAACCAATGTAAGTTTAAAGATGCTTTGCTTTCATTTATCCTTGTTAAAACCCACAACCGCTCATTTGATGCACACTATCTACTATTCATTTCATCGCTATTTTCCAATTAAAGAAACTCTCTTATCTTGCCGATAAACGGAACAGTCTACCTGAGCCTATCCATAAAAACAAGCCACGGTATGTTTCGAAATTTTTTATTTGGAAAATGTTACAAATGTTGATGAAATAAACTATACTTCTACTATTGATATCATTTTTTATTATTCGTGAAAGAGGCTATAATAGCTAATCGATTAAAGCTACGGCATTTAATGGAGATCTAAAAACTCTACTAGTAGTAATAAAGGCTGGCCAAATATCATTTTCTATAACGGTGAGAATTACCGTAAGAAATAAGAGACAATTTTATGGTGTCATCATTATTTAATCTGTCATATATTTTGTTATCATACGTCGATACCGATTAAGTGGAACTTATTCACGATGCGATGACGAGTATTATTGATTTTAAAAAAATATAAATTTACACCTTATGCAATATGAAAATGATAACAACTGACGGCTTGATTTTTGAAATTGTTATTTTCGATTACTCAAGATCCATTGTTTTTTAGAAGTATTATTTGGACGAAGGAAGCATTTGTTAGGGCCGAAATCTTCGTAACAATTGACGTAACAAGCCATTTTCCTTTGACATTAATCTCCACTCTACCGTCCACATATCGAGTAGTAATCGAATAGTAATTTTGGTTTACCAATTTTATGGAGAAAAGCTAAATAGTTCACATCACATAATCTAGGAATGAATAAGCAAATCGCAATAACATTGCGCCGCCCCCTAGCTCTTATTGAGGTCACCTTCGGAGTATACCTCTAGTGGCTTCGGATCAAAAAACAAAAGTTACCACGATGTTCCCAAGGGTTGATTTACTATATTGATTTTATCGAAATGCCGAAATTCGAACAAAAAGCATTTCGTACATCAGCCTAAATATTTCGTGTGTGTGACACACACACTAAACAACCGTTTAGTAAATAGAGATTTTTAGGCAAGCTGCTGTATTAGAAATATGAAATAAACTTGAAGCATCATGAAGCACCATCTCCTAACACCGTAATCGTTGACTACTAATTTCGAAGATAATTGGATAGAGAGCTAGCACGTTTGCTGGATACGTCACTGCTAAATTTTTTTTAGGTGAATCATGAAAGAAAATTTATATAAAACTAACTAACTGCACCATAAATATACCTACTAATTAAAAAAAAATAACAACACCATAAATTAACTAAGGCAATTTCATAGCATGTACTAATTATGTTTATAATGTTTATAATATGTTTATAATATCTATAACGTAAATATATTTTTCTAATTCCAAAAACAACTGAGCTGTTGACATGTTTTCAGAACTAAAAAAAAGAATTTTGTGATATAGCTCCAAAACGAAATAAAGTCATCCTTATCAGGTCATTTTCGTGTTAACCATTAACGTTCTCTTGCTTAAAAGAGATTAAAAGTAGTATATGTACATTATTCCATAATTCTTACATTTAACGAGATTCCCTATAGATAACATTATATTCACATGGCAAACTTGACTCTCTTGGATCAAATTCAACTCTTCAGTCATCAAATTCCTCTCTTAGGTTAGTCGGAATATATCTTCACACCGCAGGTTATTGTCAATTGTAATTTCATTTAGAGTAATATAAAGTTTTATTTTCAACATTTGCAAAACGCAATACGACTTATTTTATCTATAAGCATCTTGAAAGCAGTACAGTAAACTTTAATGCAAATTAGTTATCCTTTAGACTAAAGGAGGATGACGAAAGACACCAATGGGTAATAAATATATATTATTAAATTTATTTATGATTGGATAACATTGAATAACATTTTAACATAAAAAATATTAACTAAATGAAAGTAATTAAAGAATATGATAACAACAATATTCCACAGCCAATAACGAATACAACGGTTTTTAAAATCAAGCAAACATTGCAAAAAATAGTTTCCCTATAGGGGCCAAACTAAACAAAATGGTTTTCGCCGAATTGGCTGTCAAATCAACGTATCATATTGTTTGTTCAAATTAACGGAAACATATTGACTTCGGTGTGACTTCATTTTTCATGATTCGACATATGCTTTCCACACAGAGACATGTCATTTTATTCCGTTTATTTTCAATGTAATATTTCACATGCAATGACATTATCAATCCTCAAGCTGTCTCGATAGTCTACTTCGACGACAACCACATCTCCGTTTTTACTGTGAGTAAATTCACTTTACTTTTTGAATCAAAGAGTATACCTATATTTTTACAGATTATTAGTAGCTTCTGATTAACGGTTAATTTAACTATTTCTAAACGATTTATCATAGTATTGATAGGTCTAATAGTTTACTGTAATGAAGATATCCGTCATGTATCAAATCCATGTAAAGAAAACATGCATATGGGCACATTCATTACTTTTCGACGAAACTTTGCGCACTTGGATCAGCGATTTGGCTCAAGATATTTTATATGAAAGTAGGTCCTAATATATGGGGTTTTTCAAAGTCTCAGCCCAATCAAGGTAAATTTGGGTTCAGGAGAATTTTTTTAATTTTAAATCTAGCAATTTTCAGGAATTTATTTCTCTGAGTCTATTTAACCGAATGATCTCAACCTGATCGCATTTTTTTTTCGCTGAACTCTCTATTTATCGAAAAAATTGAATTAAAGCTTAGATCGTATGCACGCTTTCGGGAGAAGATTTTAACTAATCCGTTAACTTCATAAAATTTTACCCTTTTTTAAAATACCGCTATTTGTACAAATTTTAAAATTAAAATATGTATGGGCTCACATTGTTTAGCTTGATTCATAGTTTGAAAATTAGTATAAACTTTAAGTATCTAATGATTACACTTCGTAATATCACTTGTCAAATTTAATTGATTTTCAAAAAATAGCTATTTTCAATTAAATTCAACTTTTTTCTTTGAACTTCGAATTATTTGAAACTTTCACAAAAGTGCTGTATTATATTCTTAGAAAGCTCTGAAAATTTCAACATTCGAATCGAGCCAGGATACGAGTTACAAATTTTCAAATAACCTGAAAATCGTATTATAACAACAGAGCAATTCATTAATTTTTAGACTCAGTCATAATACATTAGAAAGTACGTAAGTACAATTAATGATAATACTTTATTTCACATTATATTAGTATCATATAGAAATATAACAAGATTTTGCTTTAGTGTTTTTTAGTATATTTCAGAAACTTTTGTTTATAAATTCAGTTGAACTACTTATATTATTTTTTCAAAATAAGTTACTCTCATTTGTAAAGTATTATCATTAATTGATATAAATAAATGGATAATTCGAGTGTCTTCAATTGTTTTCACAGCTTCTAATCGATTTTTCCTTTTATGTTTATTCTCAACCCATATTGTTCTAAAAAAATCAAAATGTTTTCTTTTTGGTTAAATTATATTAACAAACAAGATTTTATTAAAAAACTGCACCTTGCTTGTATTTACTTTGTGCTTTTGTACTTTATAAATGAGAGTAACTTCTTTTGAAAAGGTATATAAAATAGTTCAACTGATTTTAAAAACAAAAGTTTCTGAAATACACTAAACAACCAATAAAATAAAATCTTGTCATATTTTATAATAATGCTATAATGTACAATAAAGCATTATCATTAATTATACTTATTTACTTTCTAAAGTATTATGAATGAGTCTAAAAATGAATGAATTGCTCGGTTGTTACAATACGATTTTTAGGTTATTTGAAAATTTCTAACTCATATCCTGGCTCGATTCGAAAGTTCAAATTTTCAGAGCTTTTTGAGAACATAATAAATCAATTTTTGTGAAAGTTTCAAATAATTCTAAATTCAAACAAAAAAGTTGAAGCTAATTGAAAATAGCTATTTTCTTTAAATCTATTGAATTTGACAGGCCATATTACGAAATGTAATCATACTTAAAATAGATACTTAAAATTTTTACTAATATTGAAACTATGAATCAAACTAAATAATATGAGCCCATACATAATTTTTAATTTTAAAATTTGTACAAATAGCGGCATTTTAAAAAAGGGTCAAATATCATGAAATTAACGGATCAGTTATAATCTTCTCCCTAAAGCGTGTATACGATCTGAGCTTTTATATAATTTTTTTCGAAAAATAGAGAGTTCAGCGAAAAAACTACGATCAATTTGAGATCAATCGGTTAAATAGACCCAGAGAAATAAATTTTTGAAAATTGCTAGATATAAAATAAAAAAAAAATTCTCCTGAAGCCAAATTTGCGTTGATTGGGCTGAGACTTAGAAAAACCCCATATATTAGGACCTACTTTTATATAAAAAGTCATGAGCCAAATCGCTGATCTAAGTGTGCAAAGTTTCGTCGAAAAGTAATGGATGTGCCCATA